>JAFEMH010000710.1:0-652706 GCA_022495995.1 Adenophora triphylla var. japonica
TTAATTAATTCTTTATTCCAAATGAATCTAAATTTTCGCCGGTGAAAATAAAAATTAATTAAAATAAATTAATTTAGCGACGGAAATTTCCGTCGCCGTAATTAATAAATTAATTTTTATTTCAGCGACGGAAATATCCGCCGGTGAAAATAAAAATTAAATTAAATTAATATTAAAATTGATTGATATAGCGGCGTAAATTTCCGTCGATGAAATAAAAGTTAATTAATAAATTAATTTCAGCGACGGAAATTTCCGTCGCTGATAATGAAATAAATTAAAAAAAAATAATTTAAAATATCAATTAACCAAATTTTTTTGTACCTGTTATAACAATTCAATTTATAAAACTAAAACTATATAAAACTAAAAACCAAATATCAGCGTACCAAACTAAACTAAATATCACCGTAGGGGGGAGGAGGGGGTCGGGGCTCCCGCGGGTACCAAATATGACAAATGTTATTACAAACAAGTCTAAAATAGTTCTTAAACTCGGGAGGGAGGAGGAAGGGAGGAGGTGGCCGGGGCTCCCGTGGGTACCAAATATCCCAAATGTTATTACAAACAAGTCTAAAATAGTACATAATCAACTCGAGGGGAATTAGGGGGGAGACTAGAAATTAGCCTGGTCCATATGAGCCATCAACATCGCCAATTTTTTATCAGTCTCTGCATGACGCCGATCATTCGCCTCCTGCATCTACGCTTGAGCCGCCAAAGCCTCCTTCATCTGTGCCTGAGCCGCCAAAGCCTCCGCAAGCTTTGCCCTAGCCTTTGCAGCCTCGCGTCTCTCCTCAGCCAACTCAGCCTGCAGAGTGTCGACTCTGGATCATGAAATGTGGGCGGACAACATTTGGCCGACGGCCGGCCGACGCCGACGGGCATTGCCGCCCGTAATCCCCATCCCTAACACTCGGCCTCCTCTCTTGGATGTCCTCGAGGTGACCGAGCGCCAAACATCGTGCACGAAGGGAACGGGCTGGTCGGGAGGCGTTCCTTCGGGAAGAACGGCGGCTTGATATGCACTCTGTCAAAATAAAACAAACAATTATAATCATATACACAATGTAATGTACATAAATAAATTTACATATTCAAAATCAAGTCATTTAATGATAGTTTACTTACAAAGGCATTAGCAGAGCGATCGTCAACCCATTGCGGAGGTTGATCGGGCGCTGTAGGAGTCCGAACATGTGTGCTGACGAAAACATCCAAAAAATTGACATTCGGACCATGATCCCTTTCCTATAAATAAAATAAGCGAGATTATTACTTTGAAATTGTATAAATGCAACATTTAAACTGATTTAAAAGCATGCATACACTACATTTACACTAAAACCATGGATTTCATAGCATCAACATGGCTCCCAGCTAACATACGTACATAAACCTATTTAAAAGCATGCATACACTACTACATTTAAACTAACATACATACCATGCAGTAGTGATGCTCGCCGACAGGATCGTCCCCATGGTATGCTTCGTCGCCGACCCCGAGGAGCCTGCTCTATTTGCCTTAGCCTGTTCGGCCATAGCTTTCGCCGCATCCGACGCCCAATATTCACAAATTGAAGAAACACCTCCTGGCCATCCAAGAAGGTGTCAAGGGCTGTTGTTTCGCCTCGAGCCGCTTAGTATAACATTTGTTTCTTCGTGTTACCTATAAAAAATATGAATATCTCAGTAAAACATATAATGATGACATTATAAAAATTAAAAGAGTATAATCATTGTTAATTAAACTAATTAAGGATAGATAAATATGTTACCAATATGATCCTTAAATAGCTTATGAGCCTCGTTTATCGAAAACAAATCTAGCCGTCGCTCGTCGATTTCCGGCGCCCAACAATATTTCCCTACAACATATAATGATAACATTACAAAACTAAAAGAGTATAATCATTATTAATTTATAACATTTTAATAACAAACTAACATTTAAGTTTTAAATAAAACCATTAACACATTACCTTAAACTCCTCCCACGCATCCTCCTTCGCCCATGGCAATGATTTCCGCTGGGCCAAAACTCGTCATGAGCCGAGACCGCCAATACGCCCGATCTTAGTCCCCGGGGTAGGGTATCCACCTACAAACCTCGCCAAGTATATTTATACAATAACATTTTAACTTAAATAATGAATTATATATAAAACAAAAAGGAACCAACTTATATCAAATTAATGAAGAGTTACTTATCGGTCATAAAGTGACGATATCTGGACAAATATCCTCCCATCGTAATCGACAACAGCATGAGTATCGGCCCCGCAGGTGGAGCTAGTACTCACTAGCAGTAGGGTCGACATCGGCATCATCAATACCGGATCGGGACGGTTGCGTCCCAAAGAATAGATGTGTAGATGGGCCGTGTCTTCCTACCCTTTCTACTAGAACTCATATCTAAATACAAGTAGAAAATATTAAAATATACAACTTTAACAATAGGAAACAATATATTCACAATACATATAAAACTTTAAAGTTCTAATAATCTAAAGCATTCACAATACATATAAAACTTTAAACTATTAATAATATAAAGCATTCACAATATATATAAAACTTTAAAGTTCTAATAATCTAAAGCATTCACAATACATATAAAACTTTAAACATTTAATAATAATCTAAAGCATTCACAATACATATAAAACTTTAAAGTTTTAATAATCTAAAGCATTCACAATACATATAAAACTTTAAACTATTAATAATCTAAAGCATTCACAATACATATAAAACTTTAAAGTTCTAATAATCTAAAGCATTCACAATACATATAAAACTTTAAACTATTATTAATCTTCGTCCCCATCATCATCACCGGACTCGAATTACTACAAAACTCGAAGTTCTTCATCTTCGTCTTCTGACTCGATGAATCAAACTCGGTTCCTCTTCCTCTTCCTCTTCCTCTTCCTCTTCCTCCGATTCATCAATATCAATGTGCGCGAGATGACCCGAACGAGGCGGGAGGAGGTGGCAAATTCACCGGTAAGAAATCCTCCTGGTTCATCAACATTTTGAGGAATATGAGTGACATCATCTAATGGATGATTAGCCGATGAAACGTTAGGTGGCACCGGCATTTCATCCTCTTGATAGGGTGTTTCTAATGACGACTCGTAGTTGTCGACGAGGGTAGGTTGTCAATCATGCTCCTAGCCTTGGTCATCCGTGACAAATTTCACCATCCGTCGGGTCGCGGACGAGGGTAGGGAGTCATGTATACCTGTTGTGCTTCGAGATGCTAAGATGAAGACGTCGTCGCCATTATGTCTCGGATGAGTCCTTTACATCGACGAGGTCAAATATGGCTTGCTTCTTAACACTCGCACAAAGATCTCGCCAATCACAATTGAACAAGACAACACCGTTTCTACCTAAATACTCCACCTCGACTACTTCTTTCAGGACGCCATAATAATCAAGGTTTCCTTAAAGCTTCACACCGCTATTCCACGTTAATTTAGAGCCCCCGTAAGCTTTGGTATGAAACACATATCCATTCACAAAATAACCATTGTATAAATTAACGTTCAAGTACGAAGTTGATGCTAAATGTCTTAACCTCGCAACTTTGGCATCACCCGGATGTTCACTATCTATAAGACAATATATAACCAATTTAATATAATTTTAAGATTGAATGTTTAAAAAAGTGTATAGAATAAATTTGAATGAAACGAAATATTTACATATTTCCTTAGCCGCTTTGGAAATTCTCTCTCGTCCTAGTTGCGATGAGTTCTAGAGATAAATCCCGAGCTAAATCTTCAAACATTATGCAATAGGGTTAAACAAGGCATTTCATATGCAGTAATTAAACATGCATAATTTAATCGACGAGGCGTAAACATAACATCAATGACTTACTTGATATATTCCCCAACCTCGTCACGCTTAAGAAAAACATATGTTTTGACCGCGGCAAACTCTTTAGCGGTTAACGTACGCGTACCAACCCGTTTGCCGAGGAACCAACCAGGGATGAATATACGTAAATGTTTCCCTTAGACGGACAACCACCATCGTAATTGCGGCCAACCCTAGTCAATCTCGTATCAACATCGTGAGGAAAATATGTTTCGACAAAGGCAACAATCTCATCTATAATAACAAACCTCTCAAATTGAGGCCTCGACCATGGACCTATTGCTCATCTTCCTTTTCAATTGGCCTAGATACCTAAAAGTCATTCGTAGATTAAAACATAAATAATGTTAAAGAAGGTATATTGTTAACGCTCAAATTATTTAGAAATAGAATAAATTCAATTACCTCTCAAATGGATACATCCATCTCGTATTGAACCGGACTACCGACTCTAGCTTCAGATGTCAAGTGGACCAAGAATGCTCCATAGAATCAAAGAATGAAGGAGGAAATATCTTCTCAAGTTTGCACAAAGTCACTACGATGCTCTCTCAAGCTTTTTCATGTGATCAACACGCAAAGGTGGTCGATGTTAACGCCGGAAAACTCACTTAACTCGTTAATGCCACCCGCATATTGTCGCAAGAGCCCCTTGAGAGCAATCGAAGTAGCCTATCCAAAGAAAACGTGGCAATCGTGACTCTTCAAACCCCGCACTTTCCCCTCCTCTACATTGGACACAGCTTACCAATGTTAGATGCGTAACTATCCTGGAAGCCTTAAATCCTTGAGCCATTTCAGAGGAGGAGTTTCTTTTCCTTTGTAAGCACGTATTGAGCCATCGGTCTAACCGGTTTACCATTAACGTGTACCATCTCTAAGGCCGGCCGCTACGCATTTCCTTAAGGTCCATTCGAGCTTTTTCGTTGTCTTTAGTTGTTGCCTTGAAATCCATCAACGCCTTAAAAACATTATCGAATACATTCTTCTCAATGTGCATCACGTCAAGGTTATGTCGAATGAGATTTGTTTTCCAGTATGGCAGCTCCCAAAATATACTCCTCTTGGTCCAATTATGGGAGTCTCAAACCCTTGTATTTTGGTCTTCGAAAAATTTTTCTCCCATCGAGGATCGGGCAATCTAGATGCCTCCCCCATAGACCGTGTCACCACTGAAACGAATCGAAGCCTCATCATGGTCAATCTTGTTCTTTTTAAACGCATTCTTCTGGGTCCTGAATGGGTGGTCCTCCGGAAGAAATTGTCTATCGCAATCGAACCAACATGGTTTTCTAGAGTGCTTGAGCGTGAAAGACTTTGGTGTCACTCATACAATACGGACAAAGCCAACTTCCCGTGGGTGCTCCAACCCGATAACATCCCATATGCAGGTAAGTCATTAACTGTCCACATCAACGCAACCTTCATGCTGAAATTCTCTCGCTTGAAAGCATCCCATGTTTTGACCCCATCCTCCCAAAGATGTTTCAATTCGTCCATCAAAGGTCGGAGATAGACGTCAATATTCCTCCTGTGGTCGCTGGGCCGGGGATGAATAACGACAAGAACATGTAGGGATCACTCATACACAACCAGAGCGGAAGATTGTAGACAAGCTGCTATAACCGGCCAACAAGAGTAAGATTTTGCCTCAGACCAAACGGATTGAAACCATCGAGCATGCATAATCGTATATTTCTTGCTTCGTACGCAAAGTCGATAAGTCTCATCAAAGTGTTTCCATGCCTCCCCATCACCGAGATGAATCAACAACCCTCTTCACGCAAACTTTCCTTATGCCAACGCATTGCCTCTCGCAGAGATTTAGATGCGTAGAGGTGTTGCGCCTTGGAATCAATGACATGTAACGCAACTACTTATGTGGTTTGTTTTTCTTGTGTTTTGAACTACCCCTCCGATTTGGCTTATATCTACTTTTGTCCGCAAATTGAACACTCGTCTTCTATAAATCTTCCTTGTAGAATAGCATGCAATATTCTTACACGCATCAATCTTTTTCATAACATAGCCCAATCTACCCAACCAACTTCTTTGTCTCATAAAAGTTTGTAACCATCTTATTCTCTTTCGGCAACATCCGCTTAATTGCTTTCATGATACGATTATAAGCGCATCGGCTAATATTGCACCGCCCTTTATGTTAAGGAGCCTCCACAGCCTCCAACACACCGATCTCGCAACTGGATAGACCTTCTCATTTGCAGAGTCCATAGCATCAATAAATTTCTTGGCCGCAGGGGTTGGTTCTTGCCGCTGGTTCTCTCGACCAATCGAATTCAGACCGGGCCGCATCCCTAACCATATCTTCCATATTCAAAGGTGGTTCTTCATTGTCCCGAATAATAGGTTCGGGTTCGGGAGGTACATGAATATTCCCTGGGGATTATTCGCAACATTTGTGCGCAATATCATTTGCTCACCATGACGAGTCCACCGTTTGTACTCCAACTTCAAACCCGTTATGCAAAAGATGTTTCTGAGTATCGATCAAGCTTAGATACCTGACATTACAACAGATGGTGCATGGACACCTAATCTTACCATCTTTATTCATGTGACTGGGATTTGATTTAGCAAATTCAATAAACCCCATCAACCCTCTTATAAACTCAGGATTGATACTGCAATGATTCGGCAATTTCCGCTTGTACATCCAACTACGATCATCGTTAACAGACATCACTCTTGCATTGCAATCCATATATTATACGTACACTCAATTTAATCGACGGATGAAACAAAATTGGGATGTTAATAATTATTTGATTTCTTAATATATTAACAGTTTAGAAGTAATTAACGTATTATCATTCCCTAAATTTGAATTACAAACTTAAAAGCAACACATATCTTCTTAAAATAAATTTAAAGCTTCTAACTCATATTTAACAATATATTAACAGATCTTCTTAAAGTGTCTAGGAACTCGTTCCCGCTCCCGAACTCGAATCTCTACTCTTCCTCCGCCTCGGTCCCCGGGAGGTCTTTGGTCTAGGTATGTCGAAAAGCCGGGCCTCGACTCGTCCCGGCTCGTGTATCGTGTGAGCCGGTGGATCAATCAGCCCGGTAGCTCTCGCATCGCTTCTTTCTTGCCTCAAGGCCTCTCGCGAGCTATCACTTCGGGGTCATTTCTCAAAGCAGCTCTCCGAAGCTCCCGTCTCTCATAATCCGCCGCAATGTCGCCAAGTGATTTCATCGTGGTTGCTCTTGGCCTCTATGTCTCTTAATGTCCTACTGAAGAATAGTTCCGCCCCAAAATACTCTCGGCGTCAAGCCTCTAGCATCACCGTATAGACCTTGTCGCTCCTCGTACTCATATCGATACTCGATGGTCGAAATGTGCTACCTCTAGTCTCGACGGAGTAGTGGTCGTACGGAAGAAAGCCCTCTAGAAATGCTCGCCAAAGAAATGTGTAGTCTCGAGGCTCGGGCCATAATCATCGGCATGGTATTAGTCGTCAACCGCTCTCTCAAAGTTCGAATGGTCTCGTCGCGGTATCCGTACTGCCTCGCTCACTAGAGATGGAATGTAAAAGGATGATACATGTAGTCCCTGAAGTCGGACAATCACCGACTCGCCCCGAATATCTCTCATAGTCTCGCAATCCCTATGCCTAATCCAATAGTACAAGCTTTGCGGTCTCATATCGGGCCAAGGCCAACCTCCTATGCCAACTCTCGCAGCGGCATCCTCAATATCCTTCGCCTGTCCGGGGCCACCCAAGGTAATGCCGTCTTCCCTTTAGCAAAGGGCGAGATCAAGTGCAATCTCTCATACGCCCACAATGATAGTAATTTGGGCTCGCTCAACCCATGTACTCGGATCCTCCGGCTAATCTATCAATGCCGTGGTATGTCTCCGCTAGCAACAAAGTGGAATGATGTCCATCGCTCCTCGTCCGTATTGAATATGCCGGATGTCAACTCCTCGATCACCTCTCACCGCCTCGATGATCTCTAACAGCCGTAAAGCCGGACACACTTCGATGTAGCCTCATAAGTAGTGCGCAAGCATGTAAATGAGCAACATGAATATATCTAAGGAAGTGGATAGATCAAACATTGGGGGCTGGTCCGAATCAATCTCGGCTATATGATTCAAGTCTATGAATCTATCATCAATGACAATGTGCGATACCCAGCTTGCCGATAATCCCAAGAATTCGCTAGTTGCTCCGTAATCGATCGTCTGTCTCGGGAAATGCCACAGCCCCTCGACTCACCCACACCCGCCGCTGCTCTAAATCCTCCATCGTTGGCATCGTATCGTTGTACGATAGGGTGAACACATGTCGCTCCGTAATCCCAAAAGCACGAAGCAGCTCGGAGCAGATCCCAATCAATCTTCCAATCTTTTAGAGACCAGATGCATGTCATGCTATACCTCCTATCAATAAGTTTCCGGTGTTGTTTTTGGTGAAAGCGCGAGAGTTCAAGAATGTCTTGTTGAAATTGATACTCTCGGGAAACAATTTTTCCATTGTAATGCTCCATGCTGCCTTAAATTAGGGTCACGATATTTTTTACCTATTAATATTGTGAATAATTGTAAATTTTAATATTTAAAATTAGGTTTAGAATAGGGGTTGGCTTCTTAGTATCAACAAAATCTTGAGCTCTAGTTCAAACTAAACTGAAGGATAATGGTGTCCCTACCTAACCACTTACGCCCCTAGATATAACTTTATACAAATTAACTGTTATAGGTTTCAAATTTTACAATACTTTAGCAATATAATTATTAAGCAAACAGTATATGCTTCCAACCAAAGCCTTTAATCCAAAGATGAAACCTAATTAAGCCGTAACATTTACTAATTTATTTTTATCTCTTGTTATACCAATATAATTATTGTGCACTTTATTAATATATGTGTCAGGCAGCTTAGTTGGTTAGGTAGTTGAAATTCAACACTTGTTGACATGTAATCAATACCTACTCTATCCTTTAAGTGCCTGTTTGATAAACCTATCCCATCCCGAAATGCACGATTATATGAAATGCAAATATCACTTTGTCTACTTGCTTTATAATCGAAAATAAAGAAATTTCGGCTTTTGGATAGACCTAAATTATTACTATTGTGAATAATTTTAAATATTAATATTTAATTCTTTGTTGTAAAATATATAATTTTACAATGATGAATTAAATTAACTTTTATAAACAAAATGAGAGTCGTTCATCCACAACTATCAAAACCCTATCTCATCTTAGACCAAGAAAGACAGAGCAAACAAGTTCTCGATCGCTTGAGCAAATGATTTTCTGCTTAATAAGAATTTTTCAGCCATCGTCCTCCTTCTAGTGATCTCAACATATCAGCCATGCTAGATACAAGAACTGCTTTTTTCACTCGGTGTTATACGGTCACAAGTAAAAACAAGTTAACAAAAGATAACACCAAAGTGAAGAGAAAACAGACACCGTCACAAACATGGCCGTGATGTTTGAGATCCTTAGAGAGAAGAGGACAAGTGAAACCGGAAAACTCTTATTAAACGTAAAATCCTTTGCTCAAACAAGAGAGAACTTATTTGCTCTATCTTTCTTGATCAAAGATGGACGGATTTTGATAGTCAGGTGAGAAAGGCTCTCATCTAATTTATATTTTAAGATGTTAACCACCAACCACAATACCCTAAGGTGCATCTAGGGTGCCAGGATTGATATCAGGCGCTCAAACGTAGGCGATATACATCACCGTCCGCGATGCCGTCAATCGCCCCAAAATGGGATCTAGAACCACTAAGGTAGTGTGCGGTTGAATATGTTACATTATTGAGACATTCACCCCCCCTTCCTCCCCCTTTGACTTTAAAAGACTTGAAAATTAGATATTTAGTAACTTATCTAATTGTTGCATATGTAACATGTTATGTTTACTAAATATAACATGTTACATATTTGATTATGAGTACGGTTATTTATTTTTCTAGCTATTGAAGACGGAAGCTTGTAGAAGCCACGCCATTTAAATATATAACATATGCAATTCAGGTAAAGAAGCTCCCTTCCATTAGAGATGTGTTTAACATATCAGTTACTAGTTGTTGAAAATATAACTAAAAAATATATCTTCATTTCAAAATAAATATTTATAATTGTGTATTTTCCGTATATAATTAACATATCCATGTCAAAAAGCATAAATAGTTACAAGCTATTGCCAAAAACAAAATAAAAGGTCAAAATTGTCCTAATAAATCACCCCTAATTCCAGTTTCTTTATCAAATCAAACTTGATAAGCATAAATAGTTACACTTACGATGGTGCAGAGACAAGAGTCTCACGTGTGGTAGCACGTGTGTCGGAACTGCGGGACATATACTACAAGTACCATTTGCTACATATCAAGCAATTAGCAATCACTAGGTGGTCATGATTCCTGTACTTGGATTTTGCACTATCATGGGACTGAAATTTATGGTAAACTTAAAGCATCATGAATTGGAACCATAATTGTTGCATACAAACTGAGCACTCAAAATTTTCCAGTATGCTATCAAATTAAGCAAAATTTAACACTTTAGTTTGATATTATTCGAGCCCTAATTGTAAAAATGTAACGATAAATCAATAACACCGAGCAGATCAATTACCGGAAATCGGAAAAAAAAAAACGTGAAACAATTTCAGTTAAATCCAAAATCAAAGTTTCTGAAGGGATTAATGGAGATAAGTACCTTCAATCTAATAATATATTCCTCCTAATTTCAGATCTAGGGAGACGGCGGCAGCTAACACGGCGGTGAGGCGACGGCGGCAGCTATCACGGCGGTGGCGGTGGAGTTGAGAGGGACGGTGGTGAGGCAACGGCGGTGAGGCGACGGCGGTGAGGCGACAGCGGTGAGAGAGTTTACCGGTATTGAGGAGACGGCGGCAGTCGGTGATGGAAGAGAGAGCAAATAGCGGGAAGAGAGAGAAAGCGGGGAGAGAGAGAGAGTTTACAGATTGATGTAATTTCGTCTCTCAAAATTTTTATTTATATATCATTTCAGCGACGGAATATTCCGTCGCTGGTAATCCGCCGCTGATAAATACGTAATCACGCGGATTGATGACATGGCATGTAACACCGACGGAAATTTTCGCCGCTGGTTTAATTAAGGAAAAATTCCTCTTTACCCACATTTCTCAAATCATAACCCAAAAAAACCCAGCCCAAATTAAAAAAGACGACTCCCTTTTATACTCCAAATCAAAATCCCTTTAAACCCCAAAATGCCATATTCCGGACGATGTAATTGACGGCGCCGTTAACAGAGAATATTGTGATCTCTTAATCCATGCAATAATTCATGCCGTTTCTTAAGGATCAGCTATTCCGGAAATTTGAATTTTGAAATTGCAATCCGGACGAAGAAATTTGAAATTGCAATCCTTTCATCCAATTCAATCAATCCGGAAAAAAGGTATTACATCCGAATTATGATTTTGGTTGAATTCAGTTTATATTTTGTATTAATTTTCATTTTTTTTCTTCAGAATTTTGAGTTTTGATGAATTTTTTGATTGAATTTATTTACAGATAAAATAACTTTAACTTCAATGGAGTCTAATGTGATGTTGATGTTGAATTATGGAAGATTTTCTGTTGTTACTAGGTTTGATCAATTTGATTCTTATGAATCTATTGTTGAATTTAGTTGCAACAGATGGAACAGTTTGAAAAAAGAGACAATCTCGATGTCATATCTGTTAGCTGAGAAAAGGTCGTGCATGTTGGCTAGTGAGCAAGATTTCATCTGTATGGGTGTTATGATTGGTCGTAGGAATATTGAGCTACTAGAAATAAATGTGAATGATTTGAGTATCTGTGTTAATAATGTCGTTGATTCCTTCGAGAAATCATTTTCCACCGTATGTGAAGGCGGTAGTAGTAGAAATGATGATAATGTCAAATTCTTCTATCACAAAGAAAAGAGAATGAGAAGTGCGGAATGGGCGTACGCAATACAAAAATATTGGGCATATTTGAAGGTGGCTCGTGAATTTAGGAATGCATTGTGTAAGTTTGCAATCAAGTGGGGTTTGATTTCAATTATGTGAAAATGAACCTACTCGTATTACTACTGTATGCTCACACAAAGAATCAAAAGGTTGTCAATGGAAGATACATGCCTCAATTGAAAAATGCAAAGGATATTTCTTCATAAGGAAATATATTCCTGATCATATATGCAAGGATGCGATTAGTTGTGATTTTGGGCAAAGGATGGGATGTGATGTTCTTTCCAAAGTGTTATCCGTGATAAGGTTAGAGATGATCCAAATGTTAGTCCCGCTTCTCTTGTAAAATCGTTGCTACCGCAGTATGGCCTCAATGTTCATTACAAGGTTGTTTGGAGAGTAGTTGAGAAGGCGAAAACATTATTTTTGGCGAGGCAAAGTTTGCTTATAATAAGCTTAAAGCATATACGTATAAAATTAGGGAGGTGGATCCAGATGGTTGTGTGAAGTTTGAGTCCGATCCCCGTGACTTCTCGTTTCCGCGGTGCTTTTTGCATTTGGGGCATGTTTGCGTGGATTTAAGTTTTGTCGTCCCTTGTTATTTTTGGATGCAACATTTTTGACTCGAATGTTTCGGGGTACCCTACTTATAGAATAAATAAAGATGGAGATAATGGTATGAGAATTTTATTACTAATGCTTTTAATTTTTTTTTATATGTAGCATCAGAATTAAGTTGAGTTTGTGGTATAAGATCTTTGTATATGATGTTGTTAAGTCCTATACCAATTGATATAGGTTCATTCAGAGGTCTTATAACATATGTATATGATTGTGTGATTACCTATACTACTTGATATAGGACCATTCAATGGTCTGATAGCTTTTTATATGAAGTTAACAGGTCCTATACCAATTGCTATAAGACCATTCAAAGATATTATAGCTTTATATATGAAGTGCCAGGTCCTATACCATTTGCTATAAGACCATTTAAAGGTCTTATAGTTTTATATATTACGCTATGTGTCCTATATTATTTGCTAAAGGACAATTCAAATGTCTTTTTAGCTGTGTTTATGATGTTTCCAGGTCCTTTATCACTTGCTATATGACCAATCAAATGTCTTAGTCCATGTGATATGAGACAACTTATTTATGTTTTAACATTTTGTATATTGGTTTTTATTTTTATTCATATTTTATGATGCTAAATTAATTTTTTATGAATTGTTTTGGTTGTAGGCCTATTCCATGTTGCTTTTGCTGTGGTTGGATCGGAGGATACTGAAAATTGGACGTGGTTTCTCCAAAATCTCCGTCCTTACATAACTGAGCGAGGAGTGACATTTGTTTCGGATCGTCATCAGGGTATCATTAATGCGGTTCATGAGGTTATGCCGTTTTCACACCATTCATTCTGCATGTTCCATTTAAAAAACAACCTTAGAAATAAACTTGGTGGGTTATCGAAGGAGGTGCGGTCCAATATTCTTCACAAATTTTCTAAGCTTTCAAAAGCTCCAACACCTGAGCACTTTCAGATTCTTCTGGACGAAATCATAAATGAGGGTGGTACGAAGGTGTCTGAGTTTTTCAACAATCTTCCTAAAGAAAACTATGCAGCTGCTTATTTTGGAGGTAATCGTTATGGAGAATTGTACTCAAATGCGGCTGAGTCATTTAATGCAATGATAAAGGAGTATAAATCTCTCCCTGTTGTAGAGTTGATAGACAGTATACGTTTGAAGATTATGTCAAGAATGTGCAGACGTAAAGAAGACTCAAATTCATGGGCAAATGTGTTGTGTACATCCATCCAGAAGGTATACTTGGAATGTGCAGACAAAGGAAGGTCATGGATCATTCATGCTTGCGATGAATATGTATTTGAAGTTCATTCAGATCCTTCTATGGTTGTCAACATACAGGAATACACATGTTCTTGTGGGATGTGGCAGCAGAATGGATTTTCGTGTGTTCATTCCATATCCGTCTTCAGCAGGTTTAAGAACAATTCTTCTTCTTTCATTCAAGATTATTTCAAGGTAAGGAATTACAGGGAATCTTATGCTCTATCAATTCCAGCTATTTCTACATTATGTCCTCCTGTAGTTGATGGCGAATCCGTGGTTCTTCCTCCTGAAACAAAATGCCCCCCCGGTAGGCCAAGGAAAAATCGCTACATTTCTAGAGGAGAAGGTACAAAGAGGAAGATGAAATGTCGTCAATGCGGAAAAGAAGGTTATCACAATAAAAGATCATGCAAGGAGCCATTGCAAATTACTTTTAGTTGAGTCATTGTTTTCTTATTCAAATAATTATCAATTTAATTCTTTAAACGTCCTATTTGACATTACACACGTGTTCATTACAATGTTATACAATCATTTTAATTTCAGAATTTTGGTTAATTGATTTTGTCGATATCCTAAAATATTTGTTTTTAATTGTTTTTTTTTTCTACCTACGTATGAAGGAAATGTAACAGGCTTATTACTGTAGTAACAATCCTCTAATTGGTCCTATACCAATTGTTATAGGACATGCCAACATCATACACAACTCTATAAGCCCTTTATTTGGTCCTATAGCAATTGCTATAGGACCTGCCAACATCATATAAATAGCTATTAGCACTTTAATTGGTCTTATAGCAATTGGTATAGGACCTCTCAACATCATATACCAAGCAATAATGTCTTTGAAAGGTCCTATACCAATTGTTATAGGACATGCCAACATCATACAAATCTCTATAAGCCCTTTATTTGGTCCTATAGCAATTGCTATAGTACCTGCCAACATCATATACATAGCTATTAGTCCTTTAATTGGTCTTATAGCAATTGCTATAGGACCTCCCAACATCATATACCAAGCAATAATGCCTTTGAAAGGTCCTATACCATTTGCTATAGGACAATTGATGCAGTTCAATCTGGAGAGCATCAAAGTCATGAAGCCACTGTCGTCATGGGCGACCGCCCAGGGCAAGGTGGGCGACCGCCCAAGCTAGAGATTACCAATAAAGAATTAATAAAGAAAACCCAATATGAGACCTTAAAAATATTTGGAATATATTTAACCAACATATATCAAATATAAAACTAAACTGTTCAACAACCATCAATTTTTATCATTCAATCCAAAAAGAAACTAAGATGTTTAATTTATTAATGATGAGGACAATGTGGACTTGCTAAAATGTCATGTATCATTTTCCCCCTATACTTCGAGACAGCATCGTCTTCATATGTCTTGCTAATAACTCCTTTATCAAACATCTCCTCTACTTCCATTAGGACGATTATTCCACAATCCAAACTATCATCTCGCTGTTGTGGAATGTCTCCGTGTTTCAAATCTATGAAAGTATCCACGTCCTTTTGAGTCTCCTCTATTCGTTTGTACAGTGCCCTGACATGATCAAACTGAAATAGAAAAAAGCAATCGATTATTATACGTGAAATCAAACAACAGGTTATCAGAATTCAAAAAATTTAAAAATAGAATTTTGAATGGTCCTATAGCAGTTGGTATAGGACCTGGCACCGTCATATGCAAAGCTATAAAGCATTTTAAAGGTCCTATAGAAGTTGCTATATGTCCTTGTAACATTATACCCAACATATTACAGCTCATATATAAAATATTACCATTAGTTTTCCGTGTGTTGCGTAGTGGTCTTTTCCTTTTATCTTCTTCATGGAGTTGTAAAATTTGTACTCCCCATTTTCGGTGTCAAGCACTAGCAATGTCCAATGATCGTTACACCTGACACCACGATCATTCCTTGAAGAGTGAATTGGAAACAATATAAAAATTGTTTCATCATCCGCAAATTGTTTGATGACATTGTTTATTCCTCTCTGTATTTCTTCTGAGTTCTTGTCCTTCAACCATTTCTTGAAACAAATAAATTTTAAATGTAAGCATAAAGCTGATAATTAACTTTAATAAAAAAAATGTGAGGCGTAAGTATCTTTTAAATCAATAAATAAGACTTACGGTAGCAAAACTTGAGACAAAATTAACTTTTGACCTTTGGCGTCCACCAGATGGAGGGGGGAGTTCCTTGTATTTGTCCCTCAAAATGTTTAGATAAGCATCCATCACCTAAAATTCCATTAATAATACAACAATTGTTACTGGATCAATACTTGTCCAGGTCTTATAGCAAAGGTTATAGGACCTATATCAATGCACATCCAAATCAAAAAGCAAAAAAGAGCAGGTCTTATAGCAAAGGTTATAGGACCTATTACAAGTCATATACCACATCATCAAACAATAAAACTGAATCAAATCATCTCCAAATCAAATGCACACTATAACAGGTCCTATAGCATATGTTATAGGACCTGGAACAGGTCCTATGTCACATAAATAATTGCAAACAAAATGAAGCATGTTAAATCAGAAGCATATTAACAGTAGAACAGGTCCTATAGCAAATTTTATAAGCAAAAAGCAAACAAGGCACATCCAAATCAAAAAGCAAAAATAGAGCATTCATGCAAAATAGTTCAGGGATAAAAAATGTTTGTACCGCAGCTTCGGTCATCATATCATGAGCCAATTCCCACAGTTGGCACATCGCCACATGCAATCCCGAAATGTACCATACACTATCACTGGAAACACACAAAAAAAATACATTTCTATTATCATCAAAATTTTTAATAAATGAAAACAATTTTTAATAAAAGTGGTACTTACGGACGTGCGAGTCTTCCGCATAAATCTGTAAATTTTCTCTTTGTTTCATCATCCATTGACTTGGTTGTGAGACTAAAGTTCTCATTAAATGTTGGTAAGAAAACACTTCTGTCTTCCAATTCATCAACATCTAAAACAATTTTACTCCCAACCAATTCTTCTTTTTCTTTTTTCTTCTTTCCCTCTATGTTTGAAACCTGTGGCCTTCTCTTTTTTCCGTCGTACATGTAATCAGGATCCACCTTCCTCTTCCTCTTATCCCCTCTTTCCTTTACTCTTCTTTCCATTGAGCCCATAGTATCAATTTTCTTGTCCTGATCCCCCACAGCCACAATGTCCATACCCTTTTCTTCATCGCCTTTTGGTTTCTTTTGCAAACTGTCATTATCCTTTTCAGCCAATTTTTCCTCCAAAATTTTTATTTCTCTGTCTCTCTCCTCTTGCAAACTTTTAAGTTTCTCAATCTCTCTGTCCTTTTCTTTAAGCGCGTTGTCAAAAGTTCTCCTCATCTCAACCTCAGCAGCCCAAAAACATGTCCCTCTTCAATCGCGTTGTTTGTTTTCAGTTCGTACTCCTTAATCTTTTCCAGCAACTTAGCTTTTTCCAGCTTCAAACTTTCATTTTCACTCCTCAACTCAATCAAATTATTTGTCCCACTCCCCTGACCTTTATCAGTAGCTGTCAGACTGGTCCCCAACATTAATTCAAAATTATCTACTAAATCTTGAAGATTCGTACCTCCTCCTTCATCCCCTCCCCCAATCCTTTTTTCAGTACCAGGTTTTTCCACTGACATTTCAAAATCGTCATCTTTTCCATCCTCATTCGGTTTCTCCATCAACAACACCTTCTCTTCATCTGTCAATGCGAGCTCTTCAACTTGAACCTATGATAAAATTATTATATCGAATGAATATATTTAACGATAACAAGTGATATAAGAAATGAATACATGTATTATAAGAACTACTAACACCCCATACATTTGCTATAACAACTCTGAATGGTCATATAGCAAATGCTATAGGACCTGAGAACATAATATAAACAATTCAATGGTCCTATAGCAAATGGTATAGCAACTGGTATAGGACATGACAACACTATGAAGGGTCCTATATCAACTGGTATAGGACTTAACAAACTCATATTCGCAGCTAAAAAACCATTGAATGGTCATATATCAAGTGATATAGGATCTCAAAATCATATACCAATTCTATAAGACATTGAATGGTCCTATATCGCTGATATAGGACCATTCAATGCAAAATAAAGCAGGTCCTATATCAACCGATATCAACACTATGAATTGTCCTATAGCAATCGGTATAGGATATGAGAATACTCAACAATTTATTACATAACATCGTCAACGTGTTTTATACCTGATCACTTCTCAAGTTTTTGATAAAATCCTTGAAATTGGCAATTTTCTTTGATACTTCCCACTTCATACACCTTGGAAGCAAGTTTCTTGTTGCATTGATCACCTTTGTGTGCTCGTTAAACCAATACTACATTTACAAAATAAAGACAAATATGATCAGTCATATATAATTTTACTTATAGTAAATAATAGTAACTAAAATAAAATTAGAGATATAAATTTAAAATGATATTACCGGTAAGATTGATACACATCCAACAACGAGGATCGGTGATTTATATTTCTCATCTAGAGACTGAAGCAAGTTATCTACAATCGCGCTTGACCAATCATAGCTCTTCATTCTTTCCAAATCATCCACATAATATAAAAACCCCGGAGACATTACCTCACCCTTTGAAGCAAAGAAAACAGACCCCAATGCTATGAGATTCAGCAATCTCACAACGTCTCCTATATCAACTTCTCTATCACTACTGACCAGCCTTCTCAAGTTTTCCTTCACTTTTTTCATGGTTATTTCATTTGCTTTACAGTTTGGGAATAGCCTCTCAACTATCCCAAGTGAGTGCCTATCCCTTTTTTTCTTCATATCTATCAATTCACTTCCAGAAACAACACCAAATATAGATGTTACATCACTTGCACTCAACCCAACCAAAACTTTGCCCAGCAAAAATTTCTTTTCCTTTGGCTTGTAGCATCTAATCAAATCTTCTATTGTTGAGTCCGTCTTCCTCAAGTTAACATCTTTGTTTGAGTTTATAGAATTGAATAGGTTGAAGAAAGGTGATATCTTCAACCTGTTTAAATGAGATTCCCTTAAATCAACCTCTGTCAGGATAGATGATATAGAATGGAGGTTAGATCTGAAACAAGGGATCCAGGTGAGTCCCTTTGCACTTTTAGTTGTTCCTTTTGCTTTTGTTTTTTTTGCTTCTGTCGTTTTCTTTGGTGAGTAACGTACGATTCTCTTATCTTGAGACAGTGTAACATCTGGCGGTTTACTCGTTCGCTGCGCATACGGTCATTCTCTTATCTGCGTACATCGTAGTTTTCCACCTTTTCATAAAAAAATCAAAAATAAAACATAAGCCACAAACAAGGACAATTCATATATAATGATATAAATCATTTTATATAACAAATGTTACTGGATCAAGGCACATCCAAATCAAAAAGCAAAATAGAGCAGGTCCTATAGCAAAGGTTATAGGACCTGGAACAGGTCCTCTGTCATAGTAATAATAAAAAATGTAATCAAGAAATTTGACTCAAAATCATATGCACACTACAACATATCCTTTAGCAAGGTGTATAGGACATATTACAAGTCATATACCACATCATCAAACAATCAAACTGAATCAAATCATCTCCAAACAAATGCACACTATAACAGGTCCTATAACAATGGATATAGGACCTGGAACAGGTCATATGCAACATACATATTCGGAAACAAAATGAAGCATGTTAAAGGACAATTCATGTATACATTATTTTATATAACAATTGTTACTGGATCAAGACAAATCCAAATCAAAAAGCAAAATAGAGCAGGTATAGGACCTGGAACAGGACCTATATCAAATGGTATAGGACCTGGAACAGGTCCTCTACCAATTGCCACATAAATAATCTAAAACTAAATTAAACATGTAAACTCAGAATCATATAAACACTATATCAGATCCTATATCAATTGTTATAAGACCATTACGTATCACATAAGACATTAACAAACACAATCAAAATGCCTTTGAAAGGTCCGATACCATTTGCTATCGGACCATTCAAGTGTCTCGAAACAAATTTTTTCACACAATGCCAGGACCTATAACACTGTCTATAAGACTTGATAAAGTCCCTTTCTCATGTTTCATAAACAAGGTCAAAATTCAATTTAGGTTTGAAAGGGGAATGAAATAATTTTTTTATTCAAAAATTTGTTAAACAAAATTTATAACCTAATTCAAAGAACAACATCTTCTATCTATTGATGAACACTGTCAAAAACGAATTCCAATTAAAAAAAAATTGAAAGCATACCTTACAAAATCGGAATTGAGGCGATCTTCAATCTCTTCAATCTAGAACGGATCAGAGGCGATCTTCAATCTCTTCGCCGATGACCTCCCTCGCGTGGATTTGTGTTTGATTTTGGCCGGAATTGATGTTTGGATTACGACTTGAGTACCAGAAATCACGGAGACGGAGTGATTTTAGGTAACGTTCTCTGTTTACTCCGTTATCTCATTATGGGCCATTGGGTTTATTTGGGATTTTAATCTCAGATGGGTTAAAATGGGATATTGGTTTGGAAAGTGGGCCTTAGGGTCCTTAGCTCTTTAATTAACACCAGCGACGGAATATTTCGCCGCTAAACATTAATTATAACGGCGGAATTTAAATTTCGACGCTAGAATCAATATTTAGCGGCGAAATATTCCGTCGCTGAGGTTAATTAATTTTAATATAATATAAAACATGAAAATTATTTTAAATATCATTATTTTTATTTATATAAAACATGAAAATTATTTTAAATTACTCTCAAAAAAATAAATATGAGTCAATAAATATTATTTTTGAAAAATAAATAAATCATAAATATTAATTAATTTTAATTTAATAAATATCATTATTTTTATTTATATAAAACATGAAAATTATTTTAAATTACAGCCAAAAAAATAAGTATGAGTCAATAAATATTGTTTTTGAAAAAATAAATAAATCATAAATGTTAATTAATTTTAATTTAATAAATATCATTGTTTTTATTTATATAAAACATGAAAATTATTTTAAATTATCGTCAAAAAAATAAATATGAGTCAATAAATATTATTTTTGAAAAAATAATAAAATCATAAATATTAATTAATTTTAATTTATTAAATATCATTATTTTTATTTATATAAAACATGATAACTATACCCTATACCCTATACCCTATACACTATACACTATACCATATACACTATACACTATACACTATACCCTATACACTATACAATATACCCTATACACTATACCCTATACCCTATACACTATACCCTATACCCTATACCCTATACCATGTACCGTATACACTATACACTATACATTATACACTATACCCTATACACTATACCCTATACCCTATACACTATATACTATACCATATACACTATACATTATACCCTATATCCTATACACTATACCCTATACCCCATACCCTATACACTATGCCCTATACACTATACCATATACCCGATACACTATATCCTATACCCTATACACTATACCCTATACACTATACCCTATACCCTATACACTATACACTATACCCTATACACTATACCCTATACACTATACACAATACACTATACTATATACCCTATACACTATACACTATGCCCTATACACTATACACTATACCCTATACCCTATACACTATACACTATACACTATACCATATACACTATATACTATACACTATACACTATACACTATACACTATACACTATACACTATACCCTATACACTATACACTATACCCTATACCCTATACCCTATACCCTATACACTATACACTATACATTATACACTATACACTATACACTATACCATATACCCTATACACTATATACTATACCATATACACTATACACTATACCCTATACCCTATACACTATACCCTATACCCTATACACTATACCCTATACCCTATACCCTATACCTTATACACTATGCCCTATACTCTATACCCTATACCCTATACCCAATACACTATATCCTATACCCTATACACTATACCCTATACCCTATACACTATACCCTATACACTATACCCTATACACTATACATTATACGCTATACACTTTACACTATGCCCTATACACTATACCATATATCTTATACCCTATATCCTATACCCTATACACTATACCCTCTACCCTATACCCTATACACTATACCCTATACACTATACACTATACCTTATACCCTATACACTATACCCTATACCCTATACACTAAACCCTAAACCCTAACACCTATACCCTATACCCAACACACTATACCCTATACCCTATACACTATACCCTATACACTATACACTATACACTATACCCTATACCCTATACCCTATACACTATACCCTATACCCTATACCCTATACACTATACTATATACCCTATACCCTATACCCTATACACTATACACTATACCCTATACACTATACCCTATACCCTATACTTTATACCCTATACCCCCTATACCCTATACACTATACACTATACCCTATACACTATACAATATACCCTATACCCTATACCCTATGCACTATACCATATACCCTATACCATATACCCTATGGGTCCATCAAGCTCATGAGGAAGATTCTGCAATCAGGATCTTGAGTAAATTTGGCAATTGCAGCATCTTTTGCACTCAGGTTCATGGATCCATCTAATTGGACGCAGCTCACACCAGACTTCTGAAGGGAGTAATAGTGTATAGGGTTTAGGTTTTAGGGGTTAGGGTTTAGGATTTAGGGGTTAGGGGTTAGGGTTTAGGGTTTAAGGGTTAGGGGTTAGGGTTTAGGGTTTAAGGTTAGGGGTTAGGGTTTAGGGGTTAGGGTATAGTGTATAGGGTATAGTGTATAGTGTATAGGGTTTAGGGTTTAGGGGTTAGGTTTTAGGGTTTTGGGGTTAGGGGTTAGGGTTAAGGGGTTAGGGTTTAGGGTTTAGGGTTTAGGATTTAGGGTTTAGGGTTTAGGGTTTAGGGGTTAGGGTTTAGGGTTTAGGGGTTAGGGGTTAGGGTTTAGGGTTAGTGGGTTAGGGGTTAGGGTTTAGGGTTTAGGGTTTAACGGGTTAGTTTTTAACGTTTTCGCTAGTTTTTCAAAATTTCGCTTAGTTTTTGAAATTCCAGTCAATTTTCTAACGTTTCAGTTAAATATTTTAATGTTTTTCAGTTAGTTATTTTGTTAATTAGTTCTAAAAATAATTAAAAATTAAATTATATAATCACCGACGGAATATTCCGTCGCTGATAAATTAAAAAAAAATTAATTTATCAGCGGCGGAAATATTCCGCCGGTGTTTAATTAAAAAAAAACATTTAATTTCACCGACGGAATATTTTCGCCGCTGATAAATTAAAAAAAAATTAATTATTCAGCGGAGGAAATATTCCGTCGGTGTAATATTTCAAACAAAAAAAAAATAAAAAATATTTGATTTTCACCGACGGAATATTTACGCCGCTGATAAATTAATTTTTTTTAATTTATCAGCGACGAAATATTCCGTCGGTGTATTATAAAAAAAAATAACTTAATTTTCACCGACGGAATAATTCCATCGCTGATAAATAAAAAAAATATATATATATATTAACTTTTCACTGGCGGAATAATTCCGTCGCTGAGAAAGAACTAGCGACGGAATATTTTGTCGGTAAATTATGCGCCAAAATAGTGGCGGTAATAAAACGAATATTCGAGGAATAATCATTTTAGCGACAGAATATAGCGACGGAATATAGCGACCGAATTAAATTTCGTCGGTAAATTTGACGCCAAAATCTTTCCGTCGCTAAAGCTTAATTTCCGTCGCTATTTAGCGACGGAATGAGTCCGTCGCTGTTGATTCTGTCGCTAAAACATCAGTTTCTGATAGTGATCCTCGTCTTCCAGTATTGTGTTGGTAGTTGGTAGTTGCCTTGCATTGAAGAAGTAAATTCCATAAACTGACATTGATTACATTGAACTGCAATCCTACCATACTAAAAAGGTAAAAGACTAATAATTAATAACTAATTTATTACATAAAATAAACTAATACTATTGATAGTATTTTCGGAGATTGTCGAAATGCCACGGATGCTTGAACTCTTTTCCCTCCTTAGTCTTTAATCTGTAAGTCCCTTCTCGAATGACTTGAGTGATAATGTAGGGACCTTCCCAATTTGGGGAGAGCTTGTTTTGATCTGCCTTCCGGAGATTGTTTTGTTTCGGCCTTGTTGATGCTGAGATAGGAAGACGAGGAAGCCCATGCCCTACCTCGTAGCTGAAACTAATGGATTATGTTTATGGCCCAATTCACTTGGACCTTACCCGGAAAAGCCCATGTTCTTATCTCGGTTTATACTGTTAATTACTCAATTGGGAAATCATGTATTGGAGGGTGAACGGTATAAACTGAGATACGCACATGGGCTTGCTCGAGCTGGGCCTAATTGGATTGGGCCATGAATATTATCTAAATAACCAAGTATCAGGGCCGAGTAAGGTCTTCCTCGTATGACGAGGAACGTTTATCTCGGCCTTATGACGTCATGCTTGGGCCGTCATGTCGCAGGTGATGAGGAGAGAAAAGTTCTTACCTCGGCGTTTCATCATTGTGACGAGGAAACAAAATCATTTACCCCGGCACATCTCCGTGTCGGCCAATCCCCAAATGACGAGGAAGCAGAATCATTTACCTCGGTCTATTTGCCAAGGCCGAGGTAGAACATTCATGTTCCTCGGCATTTCGGCTAGCTGATTATACAGTCCTTATACAACAAGGATTATACATTCATGATCCAATCAGGATTGTAACCAACTACACCACTTCAAGTCAAACAAGGACTCCTTAACAGATATAATTCTCATAGGATTACATCTTATCTCTTTACAAGTTTACTTCAACATGGATTCTATCAATCCATCCCTATAAATACAAGCCCCATGGCTCATAATTAGGTACGTTACTTTTTACCTTGGGAAAACTCTGTCCATTTGTTTTCTCATATACAAACCGTGAACTTACTCTCACGCCGGAGGGCCTTTAGCCGGATCCGCCCCGGCTTAGTTTACGTGTTTTCTCTTATTTTCAGGCCTTGCAATCACCGGAGCAATCATCGCTTGGATTTGGGCTGTTTTGACGATTTTGGCATCATCAATTGGTTCCATTGCCGGGAAATCGATTCAAACACCCTTTGTTTGGCCTGGAAAGTGCTCGCTAAAAGCCAATTTTCTTGCCGGAAATATTCTCACATCGAACGGAATTTCTGGAAACCGCTTGGGCTCTATTCTTGAAACTGCCGAGATCTGCAAATTTCAACCTGAATTTACCCAGATTCCGTTGGAGGTGTTTTTGACGTGAAATTCCGCCCCAGTTTGGCTTGAATTCTTTTGTGTTGAAAAAATCACAATTAGTTTTTGTTTGTGGTCAAAATTTACCCTAATTTTGGCCATAAATTTGGTTCTATTGAAATTGTGATTTTTGGAGAATTTACACTTGGTAATTTGCTGTTGACTCACAATGGAAGGACAGTTTATGAGTGTTACGGCTGAGGACCCCACCCAGGTGAATGGGGCGAACACTGGAGCCGAGGAGCTGCCTCCTCCTCCCCCTCTACCTCAGCCGGATGCCCCTCCTCCCCTCTCCATGACCCTTCGTTCCAAGGGTCAGGTGAATGCCGAGGGAGAAGGTGCTGAGCTTCCTCGACCTACTCGTGCTCGCGGAAAGCAAGTGGGAAGGAAGAAAACAAAGAATGCCGACGCCTGTCAAGCAGGAGGAAGTCAACCCATTGACCGACGCTCTTTGTTACATAGGCAAATGGAGACCTTACAAAGAATGTATGAAACACAAGCTGCTCTCTTGCAATTGGACCCAGAGCATTCCATGGCTGAATTTATTAGGCCATCTGTGGGCAACCCCCTCGAAAAGGGACAGGATGAGCAGCGAGCTCCTCTCCTTAAAACCGGAGAACTACCAAGGCAAGCTCCCCGAGAACATACTCGTCCTCGGCATGACAGCAAGAAGAAGGACCAGGTGGTTGACCTGAGAAGCCACTTAACTCCTAGGGACGAGGAAGTAAATTCCAGGGACCTGAGAACGAGACTCAGCCTGAACAGGCGCCTGTCCCCTGCTCGTCTCGTCATGGCCCCTAGGCGTCCCACATCACCACGAGCTCGTCGGCCGGATTCTCCTCGTCCTCGGCATAGAGAGTTTGTTAGGCCAAGGACCCCGGAACCGTACAGGATGATACTTGGTGGCCAAGACCTGGAACCAAAGCGTGATAAGGCCCCTTCCAAACGGGACACCACCGACATGACGCGGAGCACGAGGGTGAATGATCGCCCCAAGGACAAATCCGTGAGAAGCTCCCAACGAAGCACCCGCTCAAGCAGTGACAAGGGAGTGGAAACCAAGCAATGGGAGCTGCTGAAGCAAAGACTGGATGACATGGAGAGGGGAAAGAAGTTCAATGACGATGATTATGACTGGGCAACTCGTCCATTCTCCTTAAGAATAACTGCAGCTCCACCTAATCCCCACCTCAAGCTCCCTAATTTCGAAAAATACAATGGCACTACTGATGCAAAAGACCACGTGCAGAGTTTTGAACAAACTATGAATCTCCTCACCACTGCTGATGACCTGCTCTGTAAAGCTTTCGCGAGCACCTTCTCCGGAACAGCTTTGACCTGGTTCCGTGAACTTAAAAGAGGTAGCATCGATTGCTGGAGAGGCATGAGGAGAATGTTCTTGGACCACTTTGCCACCGCTGGTAAGAGGAAGATAAGGCTGGCCGACTTGGCCAACATTGAGCAGGGAAAGGGAGAGACCACCCTCAGCTATTATAATCGGTTCCGAAAAATGGCAGACCAGGTTGAAGAGAGCCTCACTGATAGGGAAGTCATTGTTTGTTTCAACTCTGGCCTAAAATCTGGTCCCCTCGTTTATGAACTCTCAGCCAGGGAACCTCAAACAAAGTCCGAACTATACAAGGTAGCTTATGCCATTTCCATGGCTGAGGACAAAACAAAGAAAAGGGGAGCTGACAAGACAGAAACAGAGGCAACAGGCACTCGCCAGAATGATAATGGAAACGGCAAGGGTTCCAAAGGGAAAAATAAAACAAGGAGCACGGAGAAGCTTGAATTCACTCCTCTTACTAAACCCATCTCTGAAATCATGCAGCTGGTCAACCTTCCTCCACCTCATCCAATGACCAACAAGCCAAAATTCCCTCGTAACATGAACAAATACTGTGATTTTCACAAAGACAACGGGCACACCACTGATACCTATTGGGCCCTCAAGAAAATAATCCAAAAATGGGTCGACGAGGGAAAGTTAGATCGTTATGTCATGAAAAAAGACAACAAACGGAAGCGGAAGGAAGAGGAAAGTGAAGATGACGACAAAAGCGAGGATGAAGACCGCAGGCCCCCTAGGGCCAAGTTGCATGTGATACGGGAAGAGGTAACTTCTACCAGAAAACTAAGGGACCAGACCCACGAGCTGAGCAAAGTATACCATGTCCCTGCTTGGATTCATAAAGCAAAAGAAGTCATTAGTTTCTCTCCTAATGAGTTGGCTGGAAGCCGAGCAGCCCGTGAGCAACCCTTGGTGATAAAGGGCCGAATAGACAATGTTGAATCCGAAAGACTTCTCGTTGACACGGGGGCCTCCCGTGACATCCTATATTATTCAGCCTTCCAACAGATGGGCTTGAAAGACACCATGTTGGAACCTTATCATGGAAGGCTAGAAGGATTCACCAATCACAAGGTGGGAGCAAAGGGAACTGTGGAGCTGGAACTTGAAGTCGGTGATCATCCCTTCCTAGCCAAAGCCACACGATCCAATTTCGTAGTCATGGATTTGACTAGTGATTACCATGCGATCATAGGCATTCCAAGTCAAGCTAAACTTGGGATGGTGGCCTCACTTCCCCACCAACGAGTAAAATTCCCCACTCGGGCAGGGATTGGATGTGTGAGGGCCACCCCCAAAGACTTCTTGGAACATGTCGTAAAGAGCAGAAAGAAATCCAAAAGTGTGGAGATAGATACCCCCGAGGAAAACATCAAGATCTCAAAGTCTCAGAAAACCACCGAAACTAGCTCCAGAATGAGCTATATTCGTGAGGTGCTTGCAGAGGAGGACGAACCTGTGGTCCTAGAAATTGCAGATGACCAAGGCATAGTCATACCTGTACCTGTGGAAGAGCCTATGGTCCAAGAAATTGCAGATGACCAAGGCATAGTCCTACCTATACCTGTGGAAGAGCCTATGGTCCAAGAAATTGCAGATGACCTAGGCATAGTTCTGCCCGTATCCAAGGAAGACCCTGTTCTCTTCAACGGCCAGAACTCGGGGGCCAACCACGACCTAGGGAAGGTCAATCTCCCCGATGTTGATAAACTTATGGAGGAAGAAGGCCTCAACGTGAACGACAACGAAAGGAGAAGAATTAGAGAAATCATTATCGAGTCTCTAGAATTCCGTGATGGTCCTGAAATGAAGCCTGTAGATGAACTGGAAGAGGTGGTCATCAATCCTGACTATCCTGAACAAAAAATCAAGCTCGGGGGCCAATTATCTCCAGAAGAGAAAGAAAAAATCATCTCCCTTTTGAAAAACAGTCTTGACGTCTTTGCTTGGAGAGTCGAAGACATGAGGGGGATCAATGAAGAAGTAGCCCTCCACCGCCTGGAAGTTGATCCTTTAGCAAAGACTATCTCCCAGACAAGGAGAAATTTTGCAAGGGACAAGGAGGAGGCTATAAAAGAGGAGGTGCGGAAATTACTTAGTGCCGGAATAATTCGTGAAGTCAAGTACCCCGTTTGGTTGGCAAACGTAGTTATGGTGAAGAAGCAAAATGGGAAATGGCGTATGTGCATAGACTTTACTGATCTAAACAAATCCTGCCCCAAGGACAGCTATCCTCTCCCTGGAATTGACAAGTTGGTTGATTCCATTGCTGGACATCAAAATCTCAACTTTCTAGATGCCTATTCAGGTTATCATCAGATAAAAATGGCGGAAGAGGACATTGAGAAGACGGCCTTCCAAACACCTGGGGGAAATTACTGTTACATCATGATGCCTTTCGGGCTCAAGAACGCAGGCGCTACATACCAACGGATGGTAAATCGAGTTTTTGCATGCCAAATAGGTCGCAACATGGAAGCTTATATAGATGACACATGGTCATAAAGACCAAGGAAGGTAGTCACGTTCCCGACCTGCAAGAGACAATTCACAACCTCCGAGCTAATAACATGAAGCTAAACCCAAGCAAGTGCGTGTTTGGAGTAACAGCCGGAAAGTTCCTAGGCTTCATGGTATCTCAAAGAGGTATCGAAGCAAACCCCGAAAAAATAAAGGCGCTCGTGGATATGAAGGAACCTACCACCATCAAGGAGGTTCAAAGACTTAATGGAAGAATCGCGGCCCTTGGAAGATTCATCGCCAAATCCGCTGAAAAGTCACTACCCTTCTTCAAGGTATTGAAGGGTACCAAGAGCTTCTCCTGGACTCCTGAATGCTCCGAAGCATTCCTCCGGTTGAAGGAGTACTTGGGTTCCCCTCCCTTGCTTAGCAGTCCGACTACCGGTGAGATGATGTACGTGTTCCTAGCTGCCACTGATCATGCTGTCGCAGCTGTCCTAGTTCGAAATGATGAAGGAATTCAAAAGCCTGTATACTATGTCTCTAAAGCACTGTCCGACGTGGAAAGCAGATACTTCAATGTGGAGAAAATAGCGTACGCACTAGTCATTGCATCGAGGAAACTACGTGCCTATTTTTTTGCACATCCTATCACCGTATACACAAATGAACCATTGAAGAAGATACTACATAAATTGGACGGCTCCGGACGTCTCCTTAATTGGTCCATCGCTCTCACTGAGTTTGATATCACTTACCAACCAAGGAAGACCCTCCTGGCACAGCCTTTGGTTGACTTCATGGTCGAGACTGCCTTTATGGGTGAGCATCTCCCCACCTCTCGGAAGCAAAATGCACCAGAGGATAAAGACTCTCCCATTGAACTCCCATCCAACTGTTGGATCCTGTATACGGACGGATCAGCCACAAAGGAAAGAAGCGGAGCTGGAATTGTATTAGCAAGCCCAGAAGGAGAGTTTACTACTCAAGACGCCATCCGTTTCAAGTTCCCTGCCTCCAATAATCAAGCAGAATATGAAGCTCTAATATTTGGCATTGAATTAGCCTCCTTCTATGGAGCAACTAAGGTGGCGGCTTTCTGCGACTCCCAACTCGTTGTCAAACAAGTAAAGGGAGAGTATAATGCCCAAGACCCCACCCTTGCCAAGTATAGAGACCTGGTCCTAGATATGACAAAGAAGATGGAATTTTTCGAGCTCAAACAAATTGGCAGGGAAGATAACCAAGTCGCAGACGTCCTTTCCAAACTGGCAACCATGGATGTGTCTAAGACCAGTCCATATGTAGTTTATGCCGAGGAACCTGCGTACGAAAGACTACAAGTCATGCTCTTAGATGGAGAGAATAGATGCTGGATCGATGACTACATTGACTACATTGAGAAGGAGAAACTCCCTGAAGACGAAGCTCAAGCTAAACTCATCAAGAAGAGGTCTCCAAGGTTCGTGGTAATAAGCGGAGTCCTCTACCGAAGATCTTTCACGAAGCCCCTGCTAAGGTGTGTCTATCCCAAGGAAATTCAGAACCTCTTGGCAGAAGTACATGAAGGCGTATGCGGCGGACACCCGGGGGCCAGAACCTTAGCTGACAAGATCATATCGCTAGGTTACTACTGGCCAAACCTAAGGGAAGACGCACACGCCTATGTTAGAAAATGCGACAAGTGCCAAAGATTCTCTGACATTCCTAGACTACCGGCAGTTGAGCAAACACTTGTAATACCTACGTGGCCATTTGATATGTGGGGGATTGACATCATCGGACCCTTCCCTCCCGCCCGTGGTAATTGCAAGTACGTGATAGTAGCTGTTGATTACTTCTCCAAGTGGATAGAAGCCAAGGCATTAGCCAAGATAACGGAAGAGAACGCAATCAATTTTGTCCATGACAACATCTCGGTGCAGATCGGCCATCCACATACAATCGTCTACGATCATGGATCGCAATTCTCCACGGCATTCACTGCAGAGTGGGAAGGGTAAAAGTCCGCCATGCAAAATCTTCGGTTAGCGAGACCACAAGGCAATGGCCAAGCGAAGCAGCAAACAAACTGGTCCTAACCGCCCTTACCAAGAACCTTGAGGGACGCGAGGGTAGATGGTTGGACGAACTTCCCCTAGCCTTATGGGATGTTCGCACAACCACCCGGGGGCCAACCAGGGAAACCCCATTCGCACTAACCTTCGGTTCTGAGGCTATGGCACCAGCGGAGATGGCCATCCCAACTGTGAGAAACTCCCATTACGATGAGCAAGTCAACAAGGTCAATAGGCTCCTAGACCTAGATCTGATAGATGAAAAACGACTAGCTGCACAGATGAGGATGGTGAATTACAAGCAAAGGACCAAGGCATATCACGATAAGAGGGTCATCAGAAGAGTATTCCAAGTAGGTGATTGGGTACTTAGAAAAATTGAAGCTACTGGTCGGAAGGCAGAACAGAACAAGCTCTCCCCAAATTGGGAAGGTCCTTATATCATCACTCAAGTCATTCGAGAAGGGACCTACAGATTGAAGACCAAGGAGGGGAAGGAACTCAAGCATCCCTGGCACTCCGACAACCTTAGAAAATATTATCACTAGTCTAGTTTATTTTACAGTAGATTAGTTTCTTATTTCCTGTCTTTTATTTTTTGTTAGTTGATAGGATTGCAGTTCGATGTAATCGCATTTCAGTTTTACGAAAGCAGTTTCTTCCAGCATGCAAAGCAACTATCAACTCTTAATACGGACACCAGGAGACGAGGACTTTATCCCCGACTCTTCTAAACACACATCCTCCCAAGGGTCCACCTTGATTCAGGATACCAACAGCCAAGACCAAGCGTCCTCCTTGGCCTGATGGCTTACCACACATCCTGTCAATGGTCCACCCTGATTCAGGATACCAACAGCCAAGACCAAGGGTCCTCCTTGGCCTGATGGCTTAACACACATCCTGTCAAGGGTCCACCTTGATTCAGGATACCAATGCCCAAGACCAAGGGTCCTCCTTGGCCTGATGGCCTACCACACATCCTGTCAAGGGTCCACCTTGATTCAGGATACCAACAGCCAAGACCAAGGGTCCTCCTTGGCCTGATGGCTTAACACCTCCTGGCAAGGGTCCACCTTGATTCAGGATACCAACAGCCAAGACCAAGGGTCCTCCTTGGACTGATGGCTTACCACACATCCTGTCAAGGGTCCACCTTGATTCAGGATACCAACAGCCAAGACCAAGGGTCCTCCTTGGCCTGATGGCTTAACACCTATCAAGGGTCCACCTTGATTCAGAATACCAACAGCCAAGACCAAGGGTCCTCCTTAGCCTAATGGTTTACTACACATCCTATCAAGGGTCCACCTTGACTCAGGATTACAAACATAACAGCTAAGACCAAGGATTTTCCTCGGCCTGATGGCTTAACATGCATCCTAACAAGGGTCCACCTTGACTCAGGATTACAACACATTCAAAGCCAAGAAAACCTTCCTCGGCCTAAATAACTTAGAGTATAGTTAAAGCCAAGGAGTCCTTCCTCGGCCTAACCACTTGCTCAACAATTAGGGAGCAAGGAACCCCCTTGGATCCCGCCTTCTTAAGTCTAGTGCCCCTGCCTAGCATACAAAAATATAAGCAAGTCATTAAAATGACACAAATCATGACAAAGGGATTTTTCATTGATATTCAAAGAAAATTACAGACCCTACCATCTATTACACAAAAGTAAAAAATGGGAAAACTATCCTAAGATTGTTGCCCGTCGTTAAAAGGCTTTTCGAGCCAGTCTTCTGTGATAGTGCCAGGGGGAGGAAGATCAGTTTGATCAGCTCGAGAGTTAGTCTCCTCGGCCTCTCTTCCCACCTCTGCTTCCCCGGCCTCAGGCTCCTCCTCGTCTTGGATCGCCTCCACCAAGGCCTTAAGATTGCTGGGGACAACGGAGGCTGGCTTCCACACTTCTCTGCAGGACCTAGCATCCTTAGCGGCCATTATTTCCAAGTTACTATCGGAGAAGGGCACCAGGTGGTGGAGAGCCCTCATTTCCTCGCTATATTGATCCCGGCATATCAACATAGCCACCTTATTAATATCCAAGCCGGTGGAGGAGTCAGCCAAGATACTTCGAGCAAGGTGAAGATATCCATCTTCGAACATGGTGGCCGTTTGCTCGTTCACGGCGTCTTGGAAGGCCGAGCTAGCTAACACGGCATTCTTGAAAGCTTGGCTATCCTTGAAGCGGGCAACTGCCTCCTCTTCTCTTTGGGGTAGGGTAGCCTCAAACCCTCGGCACTTGGCTTCGGCTTCCTCGGCCCTTGTTTGGACCTCGGCCTTAGCTTTCTTTGCCTCCTCCACCTCGGCATTTTTTAGCCGGAGTTGTTCCTCGGCTTTATCTCGAGCATCCTTGATCTGAGCACGAGCTTCCTCGGCTCTTTTTATCTCGGCCTCAACCTTGGCCTGTGCAGCTTCAAGCTCGGCCTCTTTGGCCTTCAAGAGTTCAGCCAAGTTAGCCGCCTTGGCTTCACTTGTCTTTTGAGCAGCTTTGGCATCGGCCACCCGCTTCTCTTGGGCCTTGGCCAAGACATCCTCATAGGCCGTAATGCTAGCTTGCTGCTGTTGGGTTTTATGGATCCATGCGCAGCGGAATTAAGCATAAAATTAACACAAAACCCAAGCCCTAAGATCCGTTCTATACGATTAAATTGAATTGCTATGAGATAGAATTTACCAACCTAAATTGCTTTCCGGTCTTGAGCTATCGAACGGATAATTATGTGATTCGTAATCACAAACTTTTGATCTTCAAATCTTCGAATCTTCAACTCCTTTGGATCTTCAGATTTGAACTCTAGGTCTTTGATTTGTTTGAATAAAACTAAGACCCTCTTTTGGTAATCCACACAAATATGAATGTCGAGAACAATTCTCGGGTTGGGAATTGCTAGATTCCTAAAACTTATGGAAGAATATTGAGAGGACTTTTGATTGTGAATTTCTATTGAAAAATTCGGCTAGGGAATTAGGTCTGACAGACCTCACATATTTATACTACAATAGTATGAATATGTCTCCTAATCGTATTAGGAGAACAGGCTGTCAAACCGCGTAGGGCTTGATATGTCGCGCGGTATATTAAGCCATTGGCTTAATATGTCGCGCGGTATATATAGCCAGATACAGAAACTCTCAACCATTCTTCCTCCGGTTTAACCAGTTCATTCTATTTGTGTGTGACCCAATAGGATTGTATTATGTTGGCAATGAGTCCGATCATATCGGCCCTCATAAGACATAAGCGGACTCTAGCAAGCCATTATGTCTACCCAAATAACACAACGTAAGAGTTCACGTTTCCAATGGTACACTTTCATTTATCCCTTTGTCTCACGATGTTATATTGAACACAAGTGATGGTCCACGTCAACTTGTATTTGTTCAATGCTTTCTCGATCTTGAGTATAATGATAGTCCAATCATATTGGGGTGTGGCCACACGCTTTCATCATTATCACTCATCGAGGGGCCCAAGCAAAACATCTCTCTTTCGAGGGACAAATTCCATCTTGACTTATCATCCTTCCCATCATGAATCCGATCATGCCAAAGATAGCCTTTATAAATATCGTGTTAAGATATCGTTTGACTAAAATCAAACATGACTTTCATCATATGTAAGGTCATGATAATCTCGTGTCTAGGGATTAAATGAAGTGACCATATGAGATTTAATTATGACATTTGACCATGACATAAATCTCATACGGGTCAAGTCCAGGTTCACTTGTTCTCTAACAAGTACCCATAATTTCAATGTGCATCTCTATGCATATAATCATCATAAGATTATCCATTGACAATTATACTAATTATTCTCTTAATAATCAGGGACGGAGATTATTACAATAAATATGCAAACTATATAATAATCAAATGATAAACATAAACGATAAAGATGATACATAACGGTTTTCAGTTAAACATAACTAAAGCCTAGGGCATTACACCAACAGTCTCCCACTTGCACTAGGCTCCATTTATGTATCGAATACTCATGGATCTAACATGACCATCATGCTTCCGCCTGTGCGAGGGTCTTTGTAAGTGAATCCCTTATGTCATCATCGGTTGATACTTTGTATATTTTAACGTCTTCTCATTCTTTATGAATTCCTTGAAGAACGTCTAAGTGAGTGTTTGGATCATTTGTTGTGTCCTTGGTTCCATTGTTTGCACAAGTGGCACCACTATAGTCATAACAAAAGTTTCACCGATTAGTGATACTTGGAAAACACTTGGAGTGTTTCCAAAATACTAAATGAACTTTTGATCCAAAGCGCCCTCTTTCGCCTACATCATATGTTGCTAAAATATGGCCTTAGTAGTAGAATCGGCTACAATTTCTGCTTGGAACTCTTCCAATCAAAATTGCACCTCTTATAAGCATAAACACAAATCCTAATTGCGATTTTAAAAATAACTTTGTCAGTTTGGAAGCTAGCATCTATGTAACCCTTACAACAAGATTAAACTTCCAATCTTTCAAATCCCAAGAACGTATCCTTAGTTCTTTATAAGTACTTAAGGATCATCTTGATGCCATCCAATGGTTCTCATCACGGGATTAGATTGGTATCGACTCATCATGCTTATAGCATATGAGACGTCGGGTCTAGTACAAATCATGGCATACATGACGGATCCAAATGCCGAAGCATATGGAACTTCATTCATTTTCCTTTTGCTCATCAGTTGTCTTAAGACAATGAGTATTGCTAAGAGAAATACCATGACCCATTGACAAGCTACTCTTCTTAGACTCTTCTAAGAATCTTGTCAATGTGAACACTTTGACTCAAACCAATTTATCCTTCTAGATCCATCTCTTAATGCCAAGGATGTAAGCGGCTTCACCCATATCTTTCATTGAGAAATCTTTCCTTGACCAAGACTTGACAGTCTTAAGTGTCGGAACTTGTTTTTCCAATGAGTAAGATATCATTGTAATAAAACAATAGAAATAATACTACGCTCCCACTGAATTTCATGCATACACAAGGTTCATCTTTGTTCTTTTGATGAAGTCAAACTCTTTGACCAATTCATCAAAACGAAGATTCCAATTCCTTGAAGCTTGCTTCAATCCATCTCATGGATCTTTGCAACATGCATACTTTATTAGAGTTTCTTGGATCGACAAACTATTCGGGTTGTATACTCTACACATCCTTAATAATCTTTCCATTTAAAGAAAGTTGTTTGACATCCATTTGTCATATCACATAGTCACAATATGTAATGATGGCAATTGAAATTCTAATAGACATTGGCATTGTAACTGGCGAAAAAGGGTTCTATCATAGTTGATACTATGAATTTACCTAAATCCCTTTGTTACAATCCTTAGTCATGAAAGTATACACCTTCCCATCCATGTCGGTCTTTGAAGACCTACTTGCACCCTTTAGTTTTTACACCTTCAGGTAGCCCAATCAAGTTCCAAACTTGATTGTCAAACATGGATTGTAATTCGGATTCCATGGTTCCTAACCATTTATCCAAAATAGGAGTGGACATCGCTTCTTGATAGCAAGTAGGATCGTCATTCTTAATGACTTCCACTTCATCACTTTCCGCAACGAGAAATCACTATTTCTTGAGTTCGGATCGTAACCTATCCAATCTACGATGGACTTGTGCATCTTGAACCGGTTTTACAACTCCTTTGTGAACTTGGTTCTGTCTCTACTCTTGGTTCCATATTATTTTCGAGTTCTTGAACTTCTTTCAAGATTAATTTTACTCCCACTAGATTCTTTATTGAGAAACTATTTCTCAAGAAACAAATCGTGTAGAGCAACAAACATTATGTTCTCTTTGTGATTGTAAAATCAATATCCGAAAATAACCTTGTCAGATTTGGTGCTAACTTATAAGAGACAAGTCTCTTTACATAAGATTCGCAACCCCAAATCTTCATGAAAGACAAACTAAGTTTTCTTCCATGCCACATCTCATGTGGGACCTTAGGAACCGATTTAGTAAGGACTCAATTCAGTGTAACCGCATCATTTCTAATGCATATCCTCAAAAGGAAATAGGAAATAGGAAAGTCTAATTGACACATCATCGAACGAACCATGTCCTACAAGGTTCAATTCCTCCTTTCAGACACACCATACAATGTGGTGTTCCGGGTGGAGTCAACTTTGAAACGATTTCATAGTTTTGAGATGATTGTCAAACTTTTGGCTCAAATATTCATTACCTCGATCCAATCGAAGTACTTAATAGTTTTGCCAAGTTGTTTTGCACTTCATCTTGAAATGTTCGAAACATCTCAAACGATTCACCTTTGGACTTCATCAGATAGACATAATCATATCTAGATAAGTCTTTAGTGAAATATGATGAAATACCGAAATCCTCCCCTAGCAATGCTGCTTAATAGTTCACATACATCTTATGTATAATGACCAATAAGTCACTAGCCCTCCCACTACTTTAGTGTAGGGTGGTTTGGTCGATAATCCCAATAAATAAAATCAACATTCCTCAAATGATTGATAGTCATATGAGTCTAAAAGTCCATGTTAATGGAGTTTAGATATATGTTTCTTATTTATCTGACCAAACCGGCAATGCCATATGAACGCGTTGTTCATATTATTCGGTTTAGATTTCCATTTATATTATAGATATCTTCAACATTATTTTGTTTCTCATCTTCAAGGATATGAAGACCATTTAATGACATATACATTACAATAAGGCATATTATTAAATAAATATAAAGCTTCTTATTGAAAATAAGAAAATTATATCCTTCATCATCCATTTAAGAAACATAAATAATACTCCTACTCAAATCTGGAACGTAGTCATACTTGTTCAAAACAAGTACTACTTCACAAGGTAAAGTGACTTCATAAGTCCCTTATGGCTAATGTTGCAACTCTTGCTCCATTCCCATGCATAGGTTTAATTTACCTTATTTGAGTAGCTTTCTATTCTTTGTTCCTTGCACATTTAAACAAATGTGGGATCCAATCCGGTATCATATACCCAAGAATCAAGAAGTCGAAATGAAAAAAAATATCTATCATATAGATACTTGAAGTAGTAGCAATCATATTGCCCTTCTTCACCTTTTAGGCCTTCCTAATAAGCCTTGCAACTTTGCTTCCAATGACAATCTTATTGCAATGATAGCAAAATGCATCCTTTTGAGACACTTTGGGTTTAGCCTCTTCGGCTTTGACAACATTTGTCCTAGGTTTAGCAACTTTTGCTTTACCTTCTTTTTCTTCCTTTATGAACCCTTTTCTTGTGTCAACTATTAACACAATTTGCGGATTGCTCCTTCTTTCATCTCATGAATTAAGAGCCTTCACCACAATATATATCTTTTGCCTAGCATGCACTTGGAACATTTCCCCTTTTGCGTTATGCTAGAACAGAAGAATAGTTATCATGTACTCAAGGTTCTTCACAAGAGCCTTTAAACATAATGGCAATTACAAGGCAAGCAATATTGTCAGAATCATCAATATGTTTCTAATGTTGCTTCCTTATTTGCCCTTTGCAACATTTGCAATGGGTTCAGTAGGAACGGATTCGTCAAGAACGTACACATTTACCCAAGAACCATTCTTTAGGCTTCTGATCCAATCAGAATTATATGTATCGTTCCTTTCGAACTTTGTCCTTCATAAGGACGAATCGCAATTATCATTATGTAATGCTACTTCTACAACAAAATATACAAATTATATGAACACATATCAATATCAACACATTTATCATTTAAAAACAAATAATGTATTTTACAAATACTCCCACTAAGTCATACACCTTCCAATGCAAATAAGCATAATATGCATTTAATGGGCTAAGATCCAACTTTAATTTAATCTCAAGTACGCTATGGCGCACCGCTCAAGATTAAACTAAATTAGGTAGAAAACATCAATCATATCGTATATGACTCTTAGGACTAAGATCCATCTTTAATTTAATCTCAAGTACGCTATGGCGCACCGCTCAAGATTAAACTAATTAGGTAGAAAACATCAATCATATCATATATGACTCTTAGGATCTTTTATGAGATTTATTTAAGACATCATATGTCTAAGCATATTTTAATCTCATCTTATGCCTTGGGTCCAAAACCATTTTGATAACCCAATTAAGTTCATTCATATTAAACGTATAGGAACCACCATTTCCTCATCTTGCTCGCAAACGGAATAGAATCAAAGTACCTTGCTATGGCAAGCCCACCCAAAACTATCCGAGTGGTCTCAAGTGTTTAATCATGAATTGGCATAAAGAACTTAAAAGTTAAATGAAGGTTCTTTAAGGTAGATTATAAGCATATCAGCAAAGATAGTCATAATCATGCACCAGGTAAGTTCCCAGGAAGATAGGTGAGCCACAAGGACTACTTAAGTACCAACTCTTCCTTAGATAACTCTCCTAGTCATGCACAATTAGAAATCGGCTCGATTTGGCAACATAATCACTACCTTTTATAAATAATCAGTTTCCTTTTAAATTTCGCATAATTATGACTTGTTTCCATAAACAATCATAAAATCCAAAAGTTACAATGTCTAAATCTAAACATATTAGGAAACTATGAATCAATGTTTCAACTAAACATCTAATAAAATTCTTACTTGTAAAACTTGACTTGTTTCATAAACAATCAGACACTAACTCGTTTCTCATAAACAATTAGTGAACTATAATTCAATGTTCAAAAACATTCTAGAATTACAACAGTTCTTCATGCAACGCAATAATTAATAAAATCACTTTTTAAACAATTAAGCAAGCATAAGAACACTCAATAATTATGCAACGCAACAATTAAATAAACACCTTTTAATTAATTAAGCAAGCATAAACAATGAATTAATCTAGCATAGCCCTATAAACTCAATTTCCAGAAATTTATAGCATCCAGATTAAGACATAAAACATCTCAGATTGTAAACACAATCACGAGAATAGCGTAAAAATTAAACAAAGCGATTACGCCAGATTTGGCTTATTATGTCGCGTGACAACATCGACAGGCTTGATATGTCGCGCGACCTAACAGGCCAGATAACCTGAATTCCTCATGGCTCATCATGTCGCGCGACTAAAGTAGCCAAGTAACAGGATTTCCAGATTTCAATCAATTCAGATTACATGCAATTAAATCATATAAAACAACCCTTTTACAGTATTTAATTCAACATAATTCGAAAACGATTTTCACATTGTTTCACATAAACAATCAAAATTCTATCGCATACAAAAACATGCAACGAACATATAAACAATTTATATAATCATTCTAGCATGTTAATTCAAACTTAACCATACGAACGGGGCTCGATACCACTTTGTTGGGTTTTATGGATCCATGCGCGGCGGAATTAAGCATAAAATTAACACAAAACCCAAGCCACTAAGATCCGTTCTATACGATTAAATTGAATTGCTATGAGATAGAATTTACCAACCTAAATTGCTTTCCGGTCTTGAGCTATCGAACGGATAATTATGTGATTCGTAATCACAAACTTTTGATCTTCAAATCTTCGAATCTTCAACTCCTTTGGATCTTGATTTGAACTCTAGGTCTTTGATTTGTTTGAATAAAACTAAGACCCTCTTTTGGTAATCCACACAAATATGAATGTCGAGAACAATTCTCGGGTTGGGAATTGCTAGATTCCTAAAACTTATGGAAGAATATTGAGAGGACTTTTGATTGTGAATTTCTATTGAAAAATTCGGCTAGGGAATTAGGTCGACGGACCTCACATATTTATACTACAATAGTATGAATATGTCTCCTAATCGTATTAGGAGAACAGTATCAAACCGCGTAGGGCTTGATATGTCGCGCGATATATTAAGCCATTGGCTTAATATGTCGCGCGGTATATATAGCCGGATACGTAAAACTCTCAACCATTCTTCCTCCGGTTTAACCAGCTCATTCTATTTGTGTGTGACCCAATAGGATTGTATTATGTTGGCAATGAGTCCGATCATATCGGCCCTCATAAGACATAAGCGGACTCTAGCAAGCCATTATGTCTACCCAAATAACACAACGTAAGAGTTCACGTTTCCAATGGTACACTTTCATTTATCCCTTTGTCTCACGATGTTATATTGAACACAAGTGATGGTCCACGTCAACTTGTATTTGTTCAATGCTTTCTCGATCTTGAGTATAATGATAGTCCAATCATATTGGGGTGTGGCCACACGCTTTCATCATTATCACTCATCGAGGGGCCCAAGCAAAACATCTCTCTTTCGAGGGACAAATTCCATCTTGACTTATCATCCTTCCCATCATGAATCCGATCATGCCAAAGATAGCCTTTATAAATATCGTGTTAAGATATCGTTTGACTAAAATCAAACATGACTTTCATCATATGTAAGGTCATGATAATCTCAGGTCTAGGGATTAAATGAAGTGACCATATGAGATTTAATTATGACATTTGACCATGACATAAATCTCATACGGGTCAAGTCCAGTTCACTTGTTCTCTAACAAGTACCCATAATTTCAATGTGCATCTCTATGCATATAATCATCATATGATTATCCATTGACAATTATACTAATTATTCTCTTAATAATCAGGGACGGAGATTATTACAATAAATATGCAAACTATATAATAATCAAATGATAAACATAAACGATAAAGATGATACATAACGGTTTTCAGTTAAACATAACTAAAGCCTAGGGCATTACACCAACAGCTGCAAGGAAAACTCGTGTTATGACCATGGGCAATCACATGTAAAAACAATAAAGTCAAAAGAACGGATCACTACCTCAGCCAACATGAGCCCTTTACGGCAGAGCAAATGATCCCTAATCGCCTTCCCCTTTACCAGGGTGTCGTACACATCCTCGTCCAAGGCCCTTTATACGGGAGCTCGGCCTAATCTCACCAAGGGACCCTCCCTGATCTGTAAAGGAAGGCCCCTAAGACGGGGAACATTGATAGCCATGCTCTTGGCGAGCTCGTCGGCCTCTTCATCAGTCTTGATATTTTGGATGGTTAAGGGAGGAGGAGCCTCAACGTTGGGAGCCCCACTGACACTTGCTCGTTTAGCTGCAGGCTCCTCGGCACTAACAGCTTGGGCTCTTTTGGAGCCAGACCTCCTTTGGACGAGGTCGGTTTCCTCGGCTCCCACCTCCTCGGCCTCAACATGAGGGTTAAGCCCATCTCCAGTTGTTGGCTCAACCCGTTCCTCAGATGCTGCACCCTCGGCATTAGCATCATCGTGCAGTAAGAGGGGAAGGGGCTTGTCACCTTGAACGTTCAAAACCAAGTTACGAGCATTGGTTTCCTCTCTCCTCTCCACCAAAGCAGACTTCTTGCTTTGCTTCCTCTTCCTCTTTACCAGCTCCTGGGGACTAAGTCTCTCCATGGCTATGGCTGCTTCTTCCCCGGCGGTTAAATCTGTAAGGACAAGGAAGAAATGGTCAAGTACGAGCAGAGGGAATTAGCATGCAAAAATTAGGAGTAACAAAGATAAAAGTTTACATCCAACAATGTCAATTGCTTTCAGACATTGATCACGGGGACGCTCGGTCTTGCACCGAGTACAATCTTCTTGGAATACTAAATCGGGGTGTATTGTCCAATCATTGAAACGCCGTCCTCTTTTGACAGTGACGAGGGGAGCCACCCCGTCCTTTGGCCCCTGCATCAATCCAGCTTGGATATAGTAATGATCCGAGGATTCAACTGCCTTCCAGTCGAGCAGCCCTACCTCGGCAAACTCCTCTAGTCGCTTGATTAAAGCTTGGGTCCACTCATATTGCTGGACAGCAAAGGAAGAGGTGGGATCCTTGCAAGGAGACTGGAACTCCCAACCTTGACGGCTCTCTACCCGGATAACGTGATTGTCCCAGCCTGCAACTTTGCTAGACATGGGGAGAAGCAACTTTGGTTTTTTGGGGGCACTCCTAATAACTACGAGCCAATTTTCCTTGATAACTTGGACTATGTAAAAATGACGGAAAGCACCCATGGTCGGCTCAAAACCTAGGCTACGGCAAAGCACAATGAAGCTCACAAGAACCCTAGTGCCACTGGCTCCGAGCATGGCCGGCACTGCCCTAACGTCATCCAGAAATTCATTGATGAATGGGTCCAAGGGAAGACGAAGCCCCTGTTGAAACTGTTTGAAATAAAGGTGGATATAATCTTGGTTGTAGTAGAAGTTTTGCTCTTCCTTGTCAGTCTTGAGGTCGAGCTTGCCCATATAAGTTAACTTGTACTCGGTTCTATCCACCCCGTACTTGGAATATAATTTCTCAATCATGGGATCCCCAGGCTTTGGAGCCCTCTCCCTTTGTTTACCCCGGCTCTCCCTTCTTCGTACCAAGCGGTCGTCAGCTTGGGCACCTTCCACGAAGGCGTCGACTATCTGAGCAGACGAGGAGGGTACTCCTTCTCTTTCCGTCATATCTGCATAAAGACGAGGGGACAAAGTTAGTTACCTCGTCAATGGCTGATTTTAGGACGGGGAAGGGAGTTTCCCCTCCTCGTCATGTCATAAGGCCGAGGAGGGAGCCGTACCTCTCAGACGCTCAGGCATTTCGCGATTGGAGGCCGGGTAGAACAGTTCGATGTGCTCCATCATCTCAGCCATATCCTCAAAAACTATAACGTTGGGTGAACCAGACTCAATCCTATCTATTCTTGTGGAATCTGGGTATTGAAGGAATAACCGAGTCCGGCCGTAACCTTTTAATTGCTTGCTTATTTCATCCAAGGTCAGCATCATCCAAGGTCCCCTCTCTCTACGATATACCCTTAGATTGTCAGTGTGATATCCATAACGGAATCGGGGGGAATGATCCCAAGAACGAGCCATCTAAGGGGAATCAAAGATTAAAGGGGGGAGTTCGTTCAATATTCAAATGTGTTCAACAAGACCCAAAAGAAAATTAAAGTTTGAAAGTTTTGAAAGTTTAAAACTTGAAATCATGAAGAAAAGCTCTATTCTTCAACAATGGCGGTTCGTGTTTCTTGACATATTCAAAATTCTTTCCAAAACACCCTAGAAAACTTGAAATCAAAAGCGAAATGCAGAAAGGGGAAAGAATTTCATACCTGAGTGTGAAGGAATGAATGGAATCACAACAAAAAGCAACGTCGCCGGAAAGATAGTGTTCGCCGGAATCTGGAAACGATGAACGCTGTGTTCGCCGGAGATCTCTCTTGCCTTTGCTCTCGAATAACTGGGGTTTGTAAAGAATGAAATGAAAGGGTTTTAGCTTTTTATAACCCCTTAATCGGGTCAAACCCATGGGTAAAGAGGAAAAACGGGTAAGGCGCCCCAAGAATTAAATGCACAAAACAGTTTTCGAGGCGTGACAAGACTGGGGGGCCCCAGAATGGCAACCGTCAGTTACAGGAAACAACACCGAGGACACGTGGTGAACCTGTTCGTATCCCATAGCCGAGGACGAGGAGACTTTCTACTCGACCTAAGCCGAGCTAGAAAGTCGGGGGCCACTGAACGGTATAAACTGAGATACGCACATGGGCTTGCTCGAGCTGGGCCTAATTGGATTGGGCCATGAATATTATCTAAATAACCAAGTATCAGGGCCGAGTAAGGTCTTCCTCGTATGACGAGGAACGTTTATCTCGGCCTTATGACGTCATGCTTGGGCCGTCATGTCACAGGTGATGAGGAGAGAAAAGTTCTTACCTCGGCGTTTCATCATTGTGACGAGGAAACAAAATCATTTACCCCGGCACATCTCCGTGTCGGCTAATCCCCAAATGACGAGGAAGCAGAATCATTTACCTCGGTCTATTTGCCAAGGCCGAGGTAGAACATTCATGTTTCACGGCGTTCCGGCTAGCAGATTATACAGTCCTTATACAACAAGGATTATACATTCATGATCCAATCAGGATTGTAACCAACTACACCACTTCAAGTCAAACAAGGACTCCTTAACAGATATAATTCTCATAGGATTACATCTTATCTCTTTACAAGTTTACTTCAACATGGATTCTATCAATCCATCCCTATAAATACAAGCCCCATGCTCATAATTAGGTACGTTACTTTTTACCTTGGGAAAACTCTGTCCATTTGTTTTCTCATATACAAACCGTGAACTTACTCTCACGCCGGAGGGCCTTTAGCCGGATCCGCCCCGGCTTAATTTATGTGTTTTCTCTTATTTTCAGGTCTTGCAATCACCGGAGCAATCATCGCTTGGATTTGGGCTGTTTTAACGATTTTGACATCATCAGAGGGTGAGATTTTCTCAAGCTTATCTATTGGAAGGAAGGTCTTAGGCTCTCGAATGTCGCTCACTACATCGAATTATATATAGAATTCCTTTCAAGTTTGAATATCGCCAATTTCTCTTGATGATTTTTTATTCTATGTCTATAAACAAAAGTCAGCGAAAATCTCTATCTTTCTACGGCCGAAATTCTTTTAAAGAAGCCTGTTTTTACTTCCTCCAACAAATATACTACAAATGTTGTGTTTAATGAGTTTTTCCAAAAGGAAAAAGTATAAAATAAAGCTTAAAGTTCATGAAAAGATGTCAATTTGGGCATAACTTTTCAATGTTGGCAACCTAGGGCGTAATTAATTCCCCACCGTCGGCTCTAAATTGTTCACATTCTATTCAGATTTTAATTAATCTCCACCGATCAAAAATTAAGTTAACCCACCAATGTTATTGCCTTTGGAATCTTTTGTAGGCTTTAGGAAAACATGGCTTACGCATTCTGTCGCTTTTTCTGAGGAGTTGTGTGCCTTCTACGGTTGTAAAGTTGGTGTAATAATTTCGTCCACCTGTTTCTATAAAGTAAACAATTACTCAGGTGCTTCCATGATTAAGTAGTAATGATCGTGTACTTTCCCTTAAAAAATTTATTTCCTTCGTTTCCTTTAAAATTATACGCTTCCAATTGAGTATGAAAATTAAGAAAAATAGTAATTTTAATTGTGAGTTGTTACACATGTTTTTATCAAATATAATTTATAATTATTAAAATTTGTATATTTCTTATTTTTACAATATATTTATAAATATTTTCTTTATTTTATTTAGGTATTATTATTTATATACTAAATTATTAATTAGTTTTCTTATTTTAGTTTATCTTTTAATTATTTTATATAACTCTCACATGTATTAAAAAGCTTTATTTGTTTGAAATATCAAAATCTATACTATATATAAAGGAAGCAAGTGGTAATTTTTTTGCCTTCGAGGGGTATTTTAGACATTTCACCTGGTGGCAAAATGGCAAAAAATAGGACTTAAAGGACACGTGGCAAGCTTTGGTAGGCTGAAATTTATTTTTAATTTTTTTTTTGAGAAATTTGAACACGTGTCGTTTATTTAGTGGAGGGCGTTTTGGACAATTCAATGGCGCGTGTGAAACACGCGCCCACAACAGCGCGTGAAGCCCATGAAGAAGCTGACTTTTGTTTGCTTTTTTTTTTTTTTTTTGGCTTGGACACTTGGCATTGTTTTATTGGTTGGTTGGATTTTGATTTTTTTTCACCCATTTCTTTTACCTAAATTATTTTATAATAAATTATTTTTTTTAAAAAAAAAATTTACACCAAAATTCATAATTTTTTTTCTCTTTAAATAGAGACTATTTTCATTCGATTTGGACAAAAAAAAATACCTTCATTTTAAATGTTAATTTCTTAATTATCCTTTGTTAATTTTCCTTTTTAATTTTTCAATATGTTTTTAGTAAAAATTATTTTTGAAGAAAAAAAAATATCTTTTTTAAATATAAATTTCTTGATTATCCTTTGTTAATTTCCTTTTTTTAAATTATATTTTAAGTAAAAATTAATTAAGTGTCAAGTATTTATTTTTAATTATAAATGATAATAATAATAATAATAATAATAATAATAATAATAATAATAATAATAATAATAATAATAATAATAATAATAATAATAATAATAATAATAATTTTATTAATTATAAAAATAAAGAATCTAAAATAAAGTAAAAGTGGTGGGGTATAGGATGATGAGTTGGGATGATGTTGAATTTTTTAAAACAAAACCATTATTTATAAAGTATATATGGTTATTTAATATAATAATAATCAATATCTATATATATATGGAATGTCGATTTTGTTTTCCATTTAATAAGTGGGATGGGGTAATATGGTTATTTTGTTTATTGTAGTTCGATATATCAAATAATTTATTTAATTTTTTTAAAATAAATTTTTGAAGCATAGTAAATAAAGTATTAATAAAGTTATCGATTTTTCTATTCGTCTTAAAAAATTGTGTATTTATAATATAGGAATTAATTTGATTGAGAAAAAGAAAAAATTAATGAAGAAAATAAATAATATTTTTAGATAAAGAAATTATTATTTCAATTCATTTTATTTTTTGATTTTTTTTTTAATGTGGGTAGGAAATGGTGTATGTACTCATTTTACTAAAACCTTGGTCTCAATTTTTTAAGTCTCCATCTATATATTTAAAATGGGTCATTCGTTCATTTTAAGATATATTGAGTAGTAAATGTTGTCTCTATAGTTGCTCTTTATATTAATCAATGTTTCATCTACTTTGCAATTTAAATAATTTTATAGCTCCCTTCATCCTAGAATGAGTTATATTTTTTTTATATAAATAATTAGTTTTTATTTTGAAAAAAATCAAAATTTTGTCATGAAGAATTATATGTCGCTACATCCAGAGTTAAAAGGTAAATTATTTTAAATATTGATATGTAATGATGATAATACTTACCACTTTGATGTTTGTACTAACAATATAGTATTCAAGAATGTTTTCACAATATATAAAACAACTTGCTTTTCTGTTTGTTTTATTTTAATTGTCGTCTTTTGAGCATACAGTTTGGATAACTCATAAGCATTTTCTGAAAGTATTATTTGTTGTAAACATTAAAAAAATGGGATATCGATTCAAATAATAATAAAAAAATAATTGGATATATGTAGAGTTTTATGGGAAAGGAGGGTCAATTTACCCCCTTGCGTTGTTGGCTCTGTTCATATATATATATATACATATATATATGTATATATATATATATCTAAAGTAATATAAAAGGAGCACAGCTTTGGAGCCAAAAACGAGGGGCATTTTCGTAATTTCACTCGGTGGCATTTTGGCAATGAACAAGGCGGAGAGGATACGTGTCAAGTCATCATTATGCGCGGCGTCACACGCGCCACAAAGGCGCGTTTGACGCGTAATGGCTTTTTTTTTTTTTTTTTTTTTTTTTAAAGCCACACGTGTCGCACTCTGATTGGACCGTTTTATTTCAGATTTTTATTTTTCCTCCCCTTTTTTCGACCTCAATTATTTTATAAAAAAAAAAAATTTTAAATTTGTACACAAAAATTCATAATTTTTTTTTCTCTTTAATTAGAGACTAATTTCATTTAATTTGGAAACAAAAAAAACACTCTTTCTTAAATATAAATTTCTTAATTATCCTTTCTTTATTTTTCTTTTTAATTTTTCAATATCTTTTTTTTTTAAATTAATTAAGTTTGCAGTATATTTTTTTATTATAAATGATGATAATAATAATCATAATTTTACTTTTTAAATATAAATTATTGTTTGTAATGTTAGTTCCTTCGTTTCAAAATTTGACATTAATTTTTAAACATATTAAGTAATATTGTATAAAATATTCCTTTTGACGAATATATTAATTTATTTTTTACCCGAAGTAGTATTATTTTGTAAAAATTAATGTTTATAATGTTCGTGTCTTCGTGTCAAAAAATAAATATTAATTTTTGAGCCAAGTAAATTCATTGAGGCAAAGGAAGTATTTTTTTTTTTTATATACAAAGTAGTATTAATTATGGGATGAAAGTAATATTCATTTTTTGAATTGAAGGAATTTATTTTTGTTAAAAAGTAGAATTTTTTTATATGTCCAAAAAAAATGAACATTGCTTCTTTCGTCTCAATGAACATTTTAAAAAATATTACTACTTTATTCTTCTAAAAAATTAATGTAATATTTTTAGACGAAGACACTAACATTACAAACATTAATTGCAGAGGCGAATGAAGTAGTATTATTTTTTAAAATATTCATTGGGCTGAAGGAAACAATGCTCATTTTTTTTGGAAAAAAATTGTAGTATTATTTTTGGGTTATTCATTTCGAATCGAAAGTAATATTCATTTTTGAAATATTGTAATGTTAGTACCTTCGTTTCAAAATATGACATTATTTTTTTAAACAACTTAAGTAATATTTTATAAAATATTCATTGGGATGAAGATAGTCTTTTATTTTTTTTATCCGAAGTAGTATTATTTTGATAAAATTAATCTTTATAATGTTTGTATCTTCGTGTGTCAAAAAATAAATATTATTTTTTGAGACAAGTAAATTCATTGAGGCAATATAATTTTCAAAGAATTGTTTTACAATGTCAAACATCTCTATTTTCTTTTGTATTTGTTTCGATTTCGATCAGTTATGTGTTAGTAACTGTCCGTGCATCGCACGGGGGTACTGCTAGTAAGAAAGAATGCAAGTCAATCTATTCACTATTCACTTATTTTGAAAGGAAGTATTTGTAATTTTCTTACAGACTTACATGGTCATTATTTTAGATAAGGGTGTGGAGAATTTGTATAAAGAATACTACAAAATATACATGAATTTGGAAAAAAGATTTTTACATGATTTAGAACTTCTTTTTCCTTCGAGGCAAATGATCTACTACACGGCTTATAAAAGGAGTAGTCTGCCTCTTTGTAAAAGATTCATTCCGGTGATTTCAAAATAGAGATAAGTTGTTTTTTATTGCTTTTGTTATAGTTATTTTGTTGCACAAAATTCTCCTTTAATTTATGTTTTTAGTGTTTAATTATTTCGTTTTTTCTCCTTTTTAACCAAAGCATTAAATCGTTTATTAAAGAGAAGTTTTTGTTTTCTACAACAAGTTGTTGTAGATAAGTGGTAAACATTGTTTTTATTTCATATTTTGTATTTATATTTCACTGCAAATCTGTCTGTTTATTCTTTAGTGTCATTACATCAGTACTAACACCAGTACTTTGTTCTTCTATCCGATCGTCATATCTACTCAATTTCTTTCAATTGGTATCAGAGCTGCACTCGATTATACTGAGTGAGATTTAGAAAGAGTAGTCATTATGGATGGTCATTTGAGTCAATATCGTCCTCCTGTTTTAGATGGTACAAACTATTCTCTTTGGAAAGCTAAGATGCTTCTTTAAATCAAAGCAATTGATAAGAGGTCGTGGCTAAGCATAATTGTCCCATGGTCTCCTCCTAAGGTTGAAAACAAGGATGTAGTGGGTGAAACCTCTGAAAAATCTTACAAACTTAAACCTGATAAAGACTGGATTATAGCAGAAATTACCCTTGCTAATTATAATTCTAGAGCTCTAGGTGCTATATCAAGTCATGTTGATAAACACATGTTTTGCCTAATAATTAATCAGAATGTAGCAAAAATAGCTTAGGATATTTTGCAAGGTATTGTGAAGGTGATAATAGTGTAAAGGCTAATAGGTTGAGAATTCTCATGACCAAGTTTGAAAACTTGAGGATGAATGAGATTGAAGATATTAAAAGCTATTCAGCGAAATTAAGGAAAATATCGAATGAATGTCTCTCCCTAGGTGAGCCTATATCAAATGAAAGGTTGGTAAGTAAGATGTTGATATCTGTAACTGAAAAATTTAATGTCAAAATTGCTAAAGTTGAAGAAGCACATGACACCGCGACTATGGGATTAGATACTGTTGTGGGTATTCTGACCATGTTCGAAATGAATGTCAATTCAACAACAACATAAGTGTTTGGGGTAGAATTTTACTTAGTATTGCATTGACATCTTGGCTCATATAGTCCTTTAGCATCTTAATTCTTCAGCATCTTTAACATGACACCTTGTTTCTAACAAATTGAAGATGCAGGTTCAACCCTTCTTATGCAGATTCAACCATTCCTATTTTTTTGGGGATTATTACTATGCAAGGATCAAAGATCAAGTCTCACACATTTCAAATGCATTTCTAACGGAAGAGAAAACCATGGCAAAGCTCCCTTATCTTCAGCAACCTGATCCAGATTTTTAGGGATTTTCGGTTATACATTTAAACAACCTTTATCATTCTTGGAGTATAAAAGGAAAGAGAGGGATAGGCGTCATAGACGGAAACTTTGTAACTCTCACTATACTTCCACTTTGTACTCACACAACATAAATTTATAAATAATTTTTGTTAAGGTAGGCTTTTCCTAAAGCCTCCCGAGGTTTTGTGCCGGAGATCAATTGATCAAGGGCTTTCCTCGTTAGATCTTGGCGTAGTATCTTGAATTTTCTCATTCTTATATTCCATTTGTGCCCGAAATCATTCCACCGAAAGTTCAATTTCAAAGCATACAAAAAATTGACCAAAACAATTTGGCGTCGTTTGTGGAAACTTTGGTTTTTTTAGTTTGCTAAGAAAATTCCAAGATGAGCAATCCTAGTTCTGGTCAAGATACGGAGAATGTTGCAGGAAGGACTGGAGCACTTAGAACATCTGGAGCTCAAGTTGAACATACACTTGGAATGCCTTCTCAACAATCTTTACTGATTGTCACCTATTCAGCTGTGATTCCTCAGGAGATGACCTTTGATTTTGTTACTAACCTGACCAAGATGATGGATTACTTGAAGAATCAACACGAAACTCAACAACATGCCAACCAGATGTTTTTCAATTCTATTGTCCGTCTTCAACAAGAATCTGCTCAAGGTCCTGGATCATCTCCAGTGTCAAGCACAATATCTCCCTTACAACCTAGACATTTCAGTTTTGCAGGAGATTTAGGTGCTGGAGGTTCAAGAAGTCACGTGACGCAGACTGAAAGCATCATCACTAATTCATGTTCCACTTTGCCAACCTCAATTCCATCATTTCAAACACCATCTTCAGGATTAACAGGGGATTTTACAAATTGTGCATATAACTTTGTTAATCCTAATCCTAATAACCTTGATGCAGGAAATTTCGTGGCTAGACAACTGCAGGAATTAAGGGAAATGGTCATGAATGTTCGAGGCGTTGCATCTCCCATAAATAGATCATCTCCAACATGCTACAACGATACCCATTTTGTACCTGCTATTGCCTATGCGGAATTACCCAAGAGATTTATTGTCCCTCAAATGAAGCAGTACGATGGTACTACAGACCCAATGGAGCATGTAGCACTCTATTAGGAGAAGATGGATGTCATCCATATCCCTTTGCCGTATAAAGAAGCCTTTTTATGCAGAGGCTTTGGATCAACATTAACACGATCAGCCTTAAGATGGCTCATAAAACAACCTTTGGGTTCTGTTGGATCTTATGCACAATTAATTGATATGTTCACTAATCAATTTTCTTGTAACAGGGTATTCGAAAAACTTACTAGTGATTTGTATCAAATAACTCAGCAACCTGAAGAAACTCTTAAAGATTATTTGAGCAGGTTCAATAAAGAAGCAGTGGACATACCAAACCTGGACATGTCAACTGCAACTGAAGCATTCAGGATGGGTCTCAAGAAGGACTCACCATACTATGAAGACCTAGTCAAAAACCCATGCAAGAAAGTTGAAGATGTCAGAACAAGAGCTATTCAATTCATACGTCTTGAAGAAGACAGGCTAATCCGAGAGAAGAATGCTAAAAGAGACCCCTGTTTATGAAAGCACCGCCAGGAAGGCAGAATCCTCCCATCATAAGCATAATAGGGGAAACCCTACACTAAATCCGAGGATCATAAAATTAATTCTGTTGAAGATGTTATAGATAATGATGATTCTGAATTTCCAACAATTGATGACTATTGTTTTTACTGTCAATATTGCAGGACTATTATGTGCAATGGACAACTTGGGCAAAAAAGCAAGATGGCCCAGGAAGAATGAAAAACCAACAACTTGGAAGAATAAGTCAAAATGGTGTGCATACCATGAGGACTTTGGACATGCTACAGACAACTGTATTGCCCTTCGTAAGGAGATCAACCATCTATTATCTAAAGGCCATCTTAAGGAGCTGTTAGGCAGAAGGAAATGGCGTGCTGAAGCTAAGGAGTTCCTTCTAGAAATACCTTAGTCACCCCCAACGGCCACAAAAACTATCAATGTCATCTCTGGAGGCTTAGAAATTTGCAGTACAACTTATTCAGCAGCAAAACGTCATGCCAAGGAATCAAAAGAAGACAAATTGAATACACCAGTCATGTATTCTTTAAGATGTGAAGATCCCCAAATAACCTTTGATGAAGATGACGAGGCAGAAATCACGGGTCCCCATCATGACGGTCTTATTGTCACCTTGAAGATTGCAAATTGCAGGGTGAAGAGGATTCTTGTTGACAATGGAAGCTCTGTCAACCTGATGATGCTCAACACCTTGAAGGAAATGGATATTCCAGATTTTGAAATCATAAAGAATTCTTCTGTATTGATTGGATTCAGTGGTGAGACCAAGCAAATAGTCGAGGAAATCAAGTTGCCCGTATATGTGGAAGGTGTCAACTCTATGGAAAGGTTCTGTGTTATAGATTGACAATCTTCTCACAATGTCATTCTAGGCAGGCCTTGGATACATAATATGAGAGCCATCCCCTCTACATATCACCAATGTGCTAAGCTGCCCATGCCCTAGAGAGTAACCAAACTTAAAGGTGACCAGCAGGTCTCTAAGGAATGTTATAAGACGTCCATGAAAGCTTCTACTCATCCTCGTCAAGCATAGCAATTAAAGAAGAAGGTCAGAGATGTTCTAGAAGCTGTGGAACATAAAGTTAAAGATGTACCCGTTGACATCTCTGATCTAGAAAAGAAGGTACTAATTGGAACAAACATTCCTCAAGATGTAGAGGAAGACTTAATAGAATTTTTGAAGAGCAGATTCAGGTGCTTTGCTTGGAAGCAAGAAGATATAACATGAATAAGCAAAGATGTAATCACTCACAAGTTGAACATTGATCCTACTGTTAAGCCTGTCCATCAAAAAAGAAGAAAATTTGCTCATGAACGCAATCAAATTATCAAAGAAGATGTGGACAGACTGTTGAAATCTAAGATGATTAGAGAAGTTAATTACCCAAGATGGCTAGCTAATGTTGGTGGTGGAAAATAAAAACGGCAAGTGGCGTGTCTGCCTTGACTTTACAGACTTGAACAAGGCGTGCCCTAAAGATCCTTTCCCCTTACCACATATTGACTCATTAGTCGATTCCACGATGGGACATGACATCTTGACCTTTATGGACGCATCTTCAGGATTTCAACAGATTCAGATGGAGCGTTCAGATCAAGAAGATACAACCTTTATGACTCCGGAAGGAATATATTGCTACATAGCAATGCCATTTGGTTCGAAGAACGCAGGGGCAACTTATTAACGGCTAGTCAACAAGATTTTCAAAGACAAGCTGGGAAAAACTATGGAAGTTTATATAGATGACATGGTGGTCAAGTCAAAGAATATTGAAGATCACGTGCATCATCTTGAAGAAGCTTTTGACATCTTAGAAGCTTTCAATATGAAGTTAAATCCAGCAAAATGTAACTTTGGAGTTCGAGCTGGGAAGTTCTTAGGTTACATGGTGACAAAGAGGGGTATTGAAGCTAGCCAGGAGCAGATTAAAGCAATTCTTAACTTGGAATCACCAAAGACAGTCAAAAATGTGCAGAGGCTGACCGGTCGAGTAGCAGCCCTTAACAGTTTCATATCCAAGTCTTCTAACAGATGCAGGTTGTTCTATGACGTCTTGAGAATGAATAAGAAATTCCAATGGTCCGAGGAGCACGAAGAAGCATTCATTCAACTCAAAGAATACCTTTCAGCACCACCACTATTATCTAAACCAGAGCAAGGTGAACCACTCCTTGTATATCTTGCTATCTCAGAAATGCCGTTAGTGCCGTCCTGGTAAGAGAATTACAAGGTGAACAACATCCTGTCTATTATAAAAGTAAGTCCCTTCTAGACGCTGAAACCAGGTACACACATCTTGAAAAACTTGTTCTTGCATTAAGAACTGCTTCAATTAAATTACGCCACTATTTTGAAACACGCCTTATATTTGTTAAAACTAATTTTTCCATCAGAGATGTTATGAGAAAACCATAATTATCAGGAAGGATGGCAAAATGGTCTATACAGCTTAGTACATACGACATCCAGTATGAGCCCAGGAGTGCTATTAAATTCCAGTCTTTGGCTGACTTCGTAGCTGACTTTAGCCCCAGCTTACAACCTGAAGTAGAGCTGGAGGTACAACAACTTGAAGGTGATATACATCCAACATGTTGGACTTTGTACACAGATGGTGCTTCAAATATGAAAGGAACAGGTTTGGGCATAGTACTAAGATCCCCACAAGGTGATATTTTTCCTCAAGCTGTGTCATGTGAATTTCATGCAACGAACAATGAGGCCGAATACGAGGCCCTCATTATGGGTTTAACAACTGCTTTAGATTTAAATGTTAAATATATTAATGTTTATAGTGATTCCCTATTACTGGTTACCCATTTCAATGGATCTTACGCAGCTAAAAATTCAAAAATGACTATATATCTTCAACATGTAAAGATTCTTGCAAGTCACTTCATCATTTTCACCTTTGAACAAGTGCCCATGGAGGAAAATACAGAAGCGGACGCATTGGCTAATCTAGGGTCATTATGTAAAGCAATGATAAGCAATACAATCCCTATTATTTACATCAAATATCCAGCTATAGAGCAACCTGAAGATTGCATACAGATTGATAATCCTGCAACGACATCAACGGATAACAATCAAGAAACATCCTGGACTCAACCCTATTATGAGTACCTGACCAATAATACGGTTCCTCAGGATCCTAAGACAGCAAGGGCTTTCAGAATGAGGGCATCTGGGTTTACTCTAATTGAGGGAGCACTCTTCAGGAAGTCATATTCAGGTCTGTACATGAGATGCGTAGAACCTGATCAAGTTTCTGTCATCTTAAAAGAACTACATGATGGCGAATGTGGGAATCATTCTGGGGGCAGATCGCTATCATCTAAGGCTCTAAGATCAGGATATTATTGTCCAACTATAAGACAAGATACTGCAGCATATGTTCAAAAATGCGATTCTTGTCAAAGGCATAGCAACATTTTACATCAGCCTGCAGAACCTATGTACCCTATAGTGTCCTCTTGGCCTTTCATGCAGTAGGGGATGGACATTGTAGGAAAGTTACCAAAAGCTCCTGGGGACAAAGTTTTCATGTTGGCAATGACAAACTATTTTTCGAAATGGATTGAAGCAGAATCATATGTTTAGATCAGAGATAAAGAAGTTATTTCTTTCTTAAAAAGAAACATCCTGAGCAGGTTTGGGATTCCATCAGAAATTATCTGTGACAATGGATCACAATTCATCAGCAAGAAAACCAAGGACTTCTGTGCAAAATTGGGAATACAGCTATAATGTCAACTCCAGTCCACCCTCAAGCAAATGGACAAGATGAGTCAAGCAACAAGCTGATTATTAACAACTTGAAGAAACATCTTGATCAAAAGAAAGGAAGATGGGCTGAGGAATTACCTTTTGTACTTTGGGCAGATAGGACGACTCCTAAGAATGCAATAGGCCATACTCCTTACTCACTGGTTTTTTGGACAGAAGCAGTAATACTTGTTGAAGTTGTAGTACCAACCGCCTGATATGGTCTCACGACTCCAGATAGCAACCAACAAGCTTTGACACAAGACTTGGACACTGTGGACGAATTAAGAGATATTAATAAGATTAGGATAGTAGCTTATCAATAAAGGATAGCTAGAACTTACAATAAAAATGTTCGAGTAAGAAGATTTCAAGTTGGAGACTTGGTTCTCAGAAAGGTCTTCCAAAATACTAGGGAGTTAAATGCTGGGAAGCTAGCTGCTAAGTCGGAAGACCATATCTTATAGATGCTGAAGCAAGAAAAGGAGCATATTGGTTAGCTAGTCCAGACGGTACGAGAATTCCAAGAAGTTGGAATGCCATTCATCTTAAACATTACTTCATGTAAGTCTAAACATGTTAAAATCCAGTCCAAATCAGGTACGCATTGTTGAATAATTTAATTTTTACGTTTTTCCTTTTTATTTATTATCTCTCTTAGAAATAATACTAACTTAAGCATCGGAGGGGTGTTAGCTAAGCTGACACCCAACCCTAACATATATCTATTTTGCAAGGTTCTTCACAAGTTACATGTTTAATATGTAAGACAAAATAACAATCCGATTTGTTTCTAAAGAATGAAGATGATTTACTACAATCAGACTATTTCATGACCTGAAGTTTAAGGTATACACCTTCTAAAGTGCTTAAAAGATTATGAAATATTTTCTTTAGTATAATTGGTTATCAAAACCTTACCTGGGCGCACGTATTTCACATAATGTGAAACAAAGTTCTAAAGGTTGTAACATTTCCATGTTACTCACAAAGTTCAAGAAGTTAAACACATTCAGTGTTTTCATACGATCAAAAGAGTTACTGGATCAAAAAACTAACTGCTTACCTGCTAAGATATCAAAAATATTGTCACTAAAATGACAAAACCAAAAACCAAATGCCAAAAAAGGCATACCAAAAATTACAAACCAAAAATTGTTGTGAGGACACAACCTCATATAAACCAAATTAATTGTTTTTAAAAGAAGAAAACATCTAATCCTTCTAAGATTATCATTCAGTGTTACTATCTTGAGCATCTTTAACCTGCTCAATTCAATCTGCATCTTGTGCCTTGGAGGTTACCTCACCCATTTTTTCACTAATAATCCTTTGTAGAGCTGCATATTCTTCTTCTAAATTCCAGTTTGTGTGTTCCCCTGCCTGGTATTCCTTAATCATCTCAATCCTAGCCTCAAAGACTGATTTCGCAGCCTCAGTCACCATGTCATCGTGAAGCGTCTCCATCTCCTTTGCATGTCTTCTACCAGCATTGGCAAGTCTGACTACCCATCTTGAAATCTCCTCATCCTCATCCTTAACCTTAATATCTTCTCTCTTCTCTTTCAACATCTTGAAAGATGACATTAGATCTTCCTCGTATTCAGCCCTATCCATGTCTAAAGTGTCAGCCTTTACTTTCCATATCCTGATTTCCTTAGACATCATCTTGGCAATTGTCACAACCTATCATCAAAAGTAACAGTATTGATCAAAGCATGGAAGGATATTCAAATAAAAATCAAAATAACCTATTACCTGACACTCTAAAACTTCTTCACTCGGTGTTTCCTTCTCTACATCCATATCTTGATCACTTCTCTTTCTTTTCAATATCGCCTTGTTATCCATCTCATGCATTAGAGGTTGACTTCCTTTATTATTCATCTTATACATAGCCACAATATCACTTGAGTTGGTCTTATAAAAAATTAGTTTTTTCTTAAGCTAAGGAAAAACGTGTTTTCAAAATAAACGGTGGCAATTTTGTAATCACTGGTAACCATGTTCAAAATAAACGGTGGCATTTTCGTAATTAATGGTTCCCCCGTTTATGCCAGTGCGTGTTTAACAAACCGCTGTGACAAAGTGCCGCTCATATGTAACAAAGTGCTGCAAAGTGCAGTGCAGTTTAACAAAGTGCCGGTGTAAACCGGTACCGGCACTTTGTTAAACCGAAACCGGCACTTTTACACGGGCACTTTTAAATACATGAACTGGCACTCTTCACACTGGCACTCTGTTACACTAACACTGGCACTTTGTTACACTAATATTTTTGCTGGCTCTCAAAAATACAAGCACTGGCATTCAAAAATACATGGACTGGCATTTGATTATACACTAACGGGCACTTATTTATACACTAACGGGCACTCAAATATACACCAACGGGCACTTGATTATACACTAACGGGCACTTGATTAATCACCAACTGGCACTCAAAATAACATGTACTGACACTCAAAAATATGAACCGACATTAAAAATCAATTAAACTGGCATTCAATTTCTACCCAAACTCAAACTGGCATTCAATTTCTACCCAACTGGCATTCAAAATACAAGAACTGGCACTTCAAAATCAAACTGGCTTTCAAAACACAAGAACTGGCACTTCAAAATACATGAATTGGCACTCAAAAAAACAAAAACTGGCATTATTTTACACCGGAACTGGCACATGGATTGCTTTAACCTAAACGGCATCTTCTCAAAATCAATAGCGATCAAATTCACCTACAATGGTAACGTCGTTGTTTGACTCCCGCAAACCACGGTGGTTGTAGTTGTCGGCTTTGATTGGCGTCGTTGGGATTGAGAAACAGGGGACGACGAGGCGTGGATGGAGGGCGTTGGTTTCCGGTGAGTGGATTTTGAGGGAAGACGGCTAGGCTACGACGGTGTTGAAGCGGTTTAGGGCGATTGTAATGGGGGATTGGTGTTTGTGTTTGGCCGGAGTTGGAGAGGTGGGATTGAAGTGAATAAGACGATTGAGGGAGGAGGAATTGGTTTGGGTGAGGTCGCCGGTGAGGGAGAGCTAGGTTAGGTTGAGGTGAAGGGGATGATTGAGGGAGCGGCAATGGAGATTGGTTGCTGCGTATAGAGAGAGAGGGGAGAGAGAGAAGAGTTAACGGATAGAGAGAGAAAGGGTGAGAATGAGTGTCTGTGTGAGCCTCCGTCCCGTTGAAAACACGTTTTTTGTTAAGTTAACAAAAAACGCGTTTTTTGTGAGTTTTTGGCATATCACTTACTGCAAACTCAGATTTAGAGCGAGTCACTTCAAATATGAAATACATTAGTATGGAATATGAATGAAGTCTTCGGGCAAATTAATTTGATTTCTGAGATGAATACTTACTGAGGAGATCTTCAGAAGACAATACAGATGGACTTGCAATCTATAAGGGAACGCCAAGTTTGATACAGATTTGGAAGGATTTGTTTTCCTTTTAAACCGTGCAAAAGATATTCAAACGGTTTTAAACTCCAGGCCCATTACAACTCTTCAACTCCTCGAATAACTGTCTAAACCAGCCCATGGAAGTTAAGCGACATTTGGCAAAATATTAGGCTTTCCGGGTTCCACTCGGAAAATCCAAATATTTTGGGGGCAATTGTTTTGGGTAGAATTTTACTTAGGGTTTAGGGTTTAGGGATTAGAGTTTAGGGGTTAGGGTTTAGGGATTAGGGGTTAGGGGTTAGGGTTAAAGGGTTAGGGGTTAGGGTTTAGGGTTTAGGGTTTAGGGGTTAGGGCTAAGGGTTTAGGGGTTTTTTTTTTGGAGAACCAAGACGTCACCTGGGAGCTTTTATTGATGAAAGAAAAAATTACATCAATGAGCGGGAATTAAAATGCCCAACTCTAAAAACAACGTAATTAAAAGTAGCACAAAACCAAGGAGCATCAGTTCAGTTGGTAAGAGCCTACGACTTCCTCCGGGAAGTCTCGTGTTCGAACCCTGGCAGAATGAAACTAGGTATATTAATTTAATAGTGGGCAAAAAATCTCCCTCCCCTTTGTTGGGAGTTAAATTTTACCAAGGAGCATCAGTTCAGTTGGTAAGAGCCTATGACTTCCTCCGGGAGGTCTCGTGTTCGAACCCTGGCAGAATGAAACTAGGTATATTAATTTAATAGTGGGCAAAAAATCCCCCTCCACTTTGTTGGGAGTTAAATTTTTTTTACCAAGGAGCATCAGTTCAGTTGGTAAGAGCCTACGACTTCCTCCGGGAGGTCTCGTGTTCGAACCCTGGCAGAATGAAACTAGGTATATTAATTTAATAGTGGGCAAAAAATCCCCCTCCCCTATGTTGGGAGTTAAATTTTTACCAAGGAGCATCAGTTCAGTTGGTAAGAGCCTACGACTTTCTCCGGGAGGTCTCGCGTTCGAACCCTGGCAGAATGAAACTAGGTATATTAATTTAATAGTGGGAAAAAAATCCCCCTCCCCTTTGTTGGGAGTTAAATTTTAAAACCAAGGAGCATCAGTTCAGTTGGTAAGAGCCTACGACTTCCTCCGGGAGGTCTCGTGTTCGAACCCTGGCAGAATGAAACTAGGTATATTAATTTAATATTGGGCAAAAAATCCCCATCCCCTTTGTTGGGAGTTAAATTTTTACCAAGGAGCATCAGTTCAGTTGGTAAGAGCCTACGACTTCTTCCGGGAGGTCTCGTGTTCGAACCCTGGCAGAATGAAACTAGGTATATTAATTTAATAGTGGGCAAAAAATCCCCCTCCCCTTTTTTGGGAGTTAAATTTTTTGACCAAGGAGCATCAGTCCAGTTGGTAAGAGCCTACGACTTCCTCCGGGAGGTCTCGTGTTCGAACCCTGGCAGAATGAAAACTAGGTATATTAATTTAATAGTGGGCAAAAAATCTCCCTCCCCTATGTTGGGAGTTAAATTTTTACCAAGGAGCATCAGTTCAGTTGGTAAGAGCCTACGACTTCCTCCGGGAGGTCTCGCGTTCGATCCCTGGCAGAATGAAACTAGGTATATTAATTTAATAGTGGGCAAAAAATCCCCCTCCCCTTTGTTGGGAGTTAAATTTTAAAACCAAGGAGCATCAGTTCAGTTGGTAAGAGCCTACGATTTTCTCCGGGAGGTCTCGTGTTCGAACCCTGGCAGAATGAAACTAGGTATATTAATTTAATATTGGGCAAAAAATCCCCCTCCCCTTTGTTGGGAGTTAAATTTTTACCAAGGAGCATCAGTTCAGTTGGTAAGAGCCTACGACTTCCTCCGGGAGGTCTCGTGTTCGAACCCTGGCAGAATGAAACTAGGTATATTAATTTAATAGTGGGCAAAAAATCCCCCTCCCCTTTTTTGGGAGTTAAATTTTTGACCAAGGAGCATCAGTCCAGTTGGTAAGAGCCTACGACTTCCTCCGGGAGGGCTCGTGTTCGAACCCTGGAAGAATGAAACTAGGTATATTAATTTAATAGTGGGCAAAAAATCCCCCTCCCCTTTGTTGGGAGTTAAATTTTTAATCAAGGGGCATCAGTTCAGTTGGTAAGGGCGAACAACTTCTTTCCGGGAGGTACCGTGTTCGAACCCTGGCAGAATGCAACTAGGTATTAAATTTAATAGAAAAAACCCCTCCCCTTTGTTGGGAGTTAAATTTCTCGTGTTCGAATCCTGACAGAATGAAACTAGGTATATTAATTTAATAGTGGGCAAAAAATCCCCCTCCCCTTCGTTGGGAGTTAAATTTTTTACCAAGTAGCATCAGTTCAGTTGGTAAGAGCCTACGACTTCCTCCGGAAGGTCTCGTGTTCGAACATTGGCAGAATGAAACTAGGTATATTAATTTAATAGTAGGCAAAAAATCCCCCTGCCCTTTGTTGGGAGTTAAATTTTTACCAAGGAGCATCAGTTCAGTTGGTAAGAGCCTACGACTTCCTCCGGGAGGTCTCGTGTTCGAACCCTGGCAGAATGAAACTAGGTATATTAATTTAATAGTGGGCGAAAAATCCCCCTCCCCTTTGTTGGGAGTTAAATTTTAAAATCAAGGAGCATCAGTTCAGTTGGTAAGAGCCTACGACCTCCTCCGAGAGGTCTCGTGTTCGAACCCTGGCAGAATGAAACTAGGTATATTAATTTAATAGTGGGCAAAAAATCCCCCTCCCCTTTGTTGGGAGTTAAATTTTTACCAAGGAGCATCAGTTTAGTTGGTAAGAGCCTACGACTTCCTCCGTAAGGTCTCGTGTTCGAACCCTGACAGAATGAAACTAGGTATATTAATTTATTAGTGGGCAAAAAATCCCCCTCCCCTTTGTCGGGAGTTAAATTTTTGACCAAGGAGCATCAGTTCAGTTGGTAAGAGCCTACGACTTCCTCCGAGAGGTCTCGTGTTCGAACCCTGGCAGAATAATACTAGGTATATTAATTTAATAGTGGGCAAAAAATCCCCCTCCCCTTTGTTGAGAGTTAAATTTTTAACCAAGGGGCATCAGTTCAGTTGGTAAGGGCGAACAACTTCTTTCCGGGAGGTACCGTGTTCGAATCCTGACAGAATGCAACTAGGTATTAAATTTAATAGAAAAAACCCCTCCCCTTTGTTGGGAGTTAAATTTCTCATGTTCGAACCCTGACAGAATGAAAACTAGGTATATTAATTTAATAGTGGGCAAAAAATCTCCCTCCCCTTTGTTGGGAGTTAAATTTTTTTTACCAAGGAGCATCAGTTCAGTTGGTAAGAGCCTACGACTTCCTCCGGGAGGTCTCGTGTTTGAACCCTGGCAGAATGAAACTAGGTATATAAATTTAATAGAGGGCAAAAAATTCCGCTCCCCTTTGTTGGGAGTTAAATTTTTATAAAGGAGCATCAGTTCAGTTGGTAAAAGCCTACGACTTTCTCTGGGAGGTCTCGTGTTCGAACCCTGACAGAATGAAACTAGGTATATTATTTTAATAGTGGACAAAAAATCCCCCTCCCCTTTGTTGGGAGTTAAATTTTTACCAAGGAGCATCAGTTCAGTTGGTAAGAGCCTACGACTTCCTCCGGGAGGTCTCGTGTTCAAACCCTGGCAGAATGAAACTAGGTATATTAATTTAATTATGGGCAAAAAATCCCCCTCCCCATTGTTGGGAGTTAAATTTTTGACCAATGAGCATCAGTTCAGTTGGTAAGAGCCTACGACTTCCTCCGGGAGGTCTCGTTTTCGAACCCTGACAGAATGAAACTAGGTATATTAATTTAATAGTGGGCAAAAAATCCCCCTCCCCTTCGTTGGGAGTTAAATTTTTTACCAAGTAGCATCAGTTCAGTTGGTAAGAGCCTACGACTTCCTCCGGGAGGTCTCGTGTTCGAACATTGGCAGAATGAAACTAGGTATATTAATTTAATTATGGGCAAAAAATCCCCCTCCCCTTTGTTGGGAGTTAAATTTTTGACCAATGAGCATCAGTTCAGTTGGTAAGAGCCTACGACTTCCTCCGGGAGGTCTCGTTTTCGAACCCTGACAGAATGAAACTAGGTATATTAATTTAATAGTGGGCAAAAAATCCCCCTCCCCTTCGTTGGGAGTTAAATTTTTTACCAAGTAGCATCAATTCAGTTGGTAAGAGCCTACGACTTCCTCCGGGAGGTCTCGTGTTCGAACATTGGCAGAATGAAACTAGGTAATTTAATTTAATAGTAGGCATAAAATCCCCCTGCCCTTTGTTGGGAGTTAAATTTTTTACCAAGGAGCATCAGTTCAGTTGGTAAGAGCCTACGACTTCCTCCGGGAGGTCTCGTGTTCGAACCCTGGCAGAATGAAACTAGGTATATTAATTTAATAGTGGACAAAAAATCCCCCTCCCCTTTGTTGGGAGTTAAATTTTTACCAAGGAGCATCAGTTCAGTTGCTAAGAGCGTACGACTTCCTCCGGGAGGTCTCGTGTTCGAACCCTAGCAGAATGAAACTAGGTATATTAATTTAATAATGGGCAAAAAAACCCCTCCCATTTGTTGGGAGTTAAATTTTACCAAGGAGCATCAGTTCAGTTGGTAAGAGCCTACGACTTCCTCCGGGAGGTCTCGTGTTCGAACCGTGACAGAATGAAACTAGGTATATTAATTTAATAGTGGGCAAAAAATCCCCCTCCCCTTTGTTGGGAGTTAATTTTTTTTTATCTCATTTCCATTTATTTCTTACCAAGGAGCATCAGTTCAGTTGGTAAGAGCCTACGACTTCCTCCGGGAGGTCTCGTGTTCGAACGCTGGCAGAATGAAACTAGGTATATTAATTTAATATTGGGCAAAAAATCCCCCTCCCCTTTGTTGGGAGTTCAATTTTTACCAAGGAGCATCAGTGTAGTTGGTAAGAGCCTACGACTTCCTCCGGGAGGTCTCGTGTTCGAACCCTGGCAGAATGAAACTAGGTATATTAATTTACTAGTTAGCAAAAAATCCCCCTCCCCTTTTTTGGGAGTTAAATTTTTGACCAAGGAGCATCAGTCCAGTTGGTAAGAGCCAACGACTTCCTTCGGGAGGGCTCGTGTTCGAACCCTGGAAGAATGAAACTAGGTATATTAATTTAATAGTGGGCAAAAAATCCCCCTCCCCTTTGTTAGGAGTTAAATTTTTAACCAAGGGGCATCAGTTCAGTTGGTAAGGGCGAACAACTTCTTTCCGGGAGGTACCGTGTTCGAATCCTGACAGAATGCAACTAGGTATTAAATTTAATAGAAAAAACCCCTCCCCTTTGTTGGGAGTTAAATTTCTCATGTTCGAACCCTAGCAGAATGAAAACTAGGTATATTAATTTAATAGTGGGCAAAAAATCTCCCTCCCCTTTGTTGGGAGTTAATTTTTTTTTTACCAAGGAGCATCAGTTCAGTTGGTAAGAGCCTACGACTTCCTCTAGGAGGTCTCGTGTTTGAACCCTGGCAGAATGAAACTAGATATATTAATTTAATAGTGGGCAAAAAATTCCCCTCCCCTTTGTTGGGAGTTAAATTTTTATAAAGGAGCATAAGTTCAGTTGGTAAGAGCCTACGACTTCCTCTGGGAGGTCTCGTGTTCGAACCCTGACAGAATGAAACTAGGTATATTATTTTAATAGTGGGCAAAAAATCCCCCTCCCCTTTGTTGGGAGTTAAATTTTTACCAAGGAGCATCAGTTTAGTTGGTAAGAGCCTACGACTTCCTCCGGGAGGTCTCGTGTTCAAACCCTGGCAGAATGAAACTAGGTATATTAATTTAATTGTGGGCAAAAAATCCCCCTCCCCTTTGTTGGGAGTTAAATTTTTGATCAATGAGCATCAGTTCAGTTGGTAAGAGCCTACGACTTCCTCCGGGAGGTCTCGTTTTCGAACCCTGACAGAATGAAACTAGGTATATTAATTTAATAGTGGGCAAAAAATCCCCCTCCCCTTTGTTGGGAGTTAAATTTTTTTTACCAAGGAGCATCAGTTCAGTTGGTAAGAGCCTACGACTTCCTCCGGGAGTTCTCGTGTACGAACCCTGGCAGAATGCAACTAGGTATTAAATTTAATAGAAAAAACCCCTCCCCTTTGTTGGGAGTTAAATTTCTCGTGTTCGAACCCTGGCAGAATGAAACTAGGTATATTAATTTAATAGTGGGCAAAAAATCCCCCTCCCCTTCGTTGGGAGTTAAATTTTTTACCAAGGAGCATCAGTTCAGTTGGTAAGAGCCTACGACTTCCTCCGGGAGGTCTCGTGTACGAACCCTGGCAGAATGAAACTAGGTATATTAATTTAATAGTGGACAAAAAATCCCCCTCCCCCTTGTTGGGAGTTAAATTTTTACCAAGGAGCATCAGTTCAGTTGCTAAGAGCCTACGACTTCCTCCGGGAGGTCTCGTGTTCGAACCCTAGTAGAATGAAACTAGGTATATTAATTTAATAATGGGCAAAAAAACCCCTCCCCTTTGTTGGGAGTTAAATTTTACCAAGGAGCATCAGTTCAGTTGGTAAGAGCCTACGATTTCCTCCGGGAGGTCTCGTGTTCGAACCGTGGCAGAATGAAACTAGGTATATTAATTTAATAGTGGGCAAAAAATCCCCCTCCCCTTTATTGGGAGTTAATTTTTTTTTATCTCATTTCCATTTATTTCTTACCAAGGAGCATCAGTTCAGTTGGTAAGAGCCTACGACTTCCTCCGGGAGGTCTCGTGTTCGAACCCTGGCAGAATGAAACTAGGTATATTAATTTTATAATGGGCAAAAAAACCCCTCCCCTTTGTTGGGAGTTAAATTTTAACCAAGGAGCATCAGTTCAGTTGGTAAGAGCCTATGACTTCCTCCGGGAGGTCTCATGTTCGAACCCTGGCAGAATGAAACTAGGTATATTAATTTAATTGTGGGCAAAAAAACCCCCTCCCCTTTTTTGGGAGTTAAATTTTTCTCCCCTTTGTTGGGAGTTAAATTTTAACCAAGGAGCATCAGTTCAGTTGGTAAGAGCCTACGACTTCCTCCGGGAGGTCTCGTGTTCGAACCCTGGCAGAATGAAACTAGGTATATTAATTTAATAATGGGCAAAAAAACCCCTCCCCTTTGTTGGGAGTTAAATTTTGGGGCGAACCGTAAGCTTTTTTCCTGGTGTTTTTTTTTTGGCCGTTTTTGGCCGAATTGTGGCCTGATTTTTGGCCGGCAATGGCTATGCTGGACGTTCATTTGCTTGGGGGTGATCCTCAGTCTTTGGGGAAGGAAGGAGTATTGATTTCACATCAGAATTGTATGGTTTTGGGCATTAATTATGCTATTTTGGAGAAGCAGCAGCTGCCGCCTGTAGGAGGTGATGGAGGGGCTCAGGTGGGTGGTTGGGGGATCGGTCCTGCTCATGGAGGACAAGGGAGGTTTGCTGTGAGTTCTGGGATGGAGGGAGAGGCAGTTTTGAATGGCAATTTGGGGAAGACAATGGCGGGTTTTAATGTTGCAAACACTAGGGTTCCATTATCTTACTCGGCTGCCGTGAAGGGTGATAGGGGGGTGAATGGGAATTTCCTAAATCCATTTGAAGGTTTGAAAGATCCTTAGAGACCTTCCATGAAGATCGATTGTACACATGCATTGTTATTATCTGATAGAGAAGTGAAGGCAGTCGCGGATAGGTTGAAACATACAATGGTTCTTAAATTTTCTGCAGGGAGACCTCAGTTGAAGATTATATATGATCATATTCAGCAGGGATGGGGTTTGAAGGAGAAGTTTAATGTTGGGTTGCTTGACCCAAGACATGTTCTGGTATATCTCACTAATGAGGAGGATTTCACACGGGCGTTATCAAAGGACTCCAATGTAATTGCAAATAGCAATTACCGCAGTTTTCGGTGGACTCCGGATTTCAACTTTACTGTTGATAATCCGTGTGTTGCCACATGGGTACGTCTTCCCAACCTCCCTTTACATTGGTATGCATATCTTGAGAACATTGGGAATATGTTTGGTAGGTTCTTGCGAGCGGATGATAGAACGGTGGGTTTTACTCACCATGGCTTTGCCCGTATGTGCGTGGAAGTAGATGTTTCCCAATCTTTACCTAAGCATGTTTTCTTGGGCACATCAAAGGATAATGCATTTGTTCAGGAATTAGAATTCAAAGGGAATTTAGCTTTTTGCGAGGGATGTGGGCTGTTGGGTCATACCAAGGGCAACTGTCATAAGGGAAAGATGAAGCCTAGAGTTACGTTTGTGGAAGGGGGCCATAGGGGTCCTAAGGATGGTCAAAGGGAGGTGCATAAATCCACAACTAAGGAGTGGCAAGCTAAATCAGGAAAGGGTAAACAGGTGGTTAATCAGGGGAATACAGAGGGTAATAAAGGGGTTAATATTAATGATGGACAGAAAGAAAAAACAACTCAGCTGGAGTATGGGAAGGTGGAGATCATGAAAAACGTTAAGGGAGCGGGTACTTCGAAAGGGGGTGCTAATGAGAAGAAGGATAAGGGGGAAATTACTTCTGAGGAGCAAGGCAAGTTGAAGATGTCTAATGCTTTTGCGGTATTAGTGGATATTGAAGATGAGGAAAATGTAGGGGAAGTATGTGCATTAAATACTGAAGCTTCACTGAGTGTTAGTGTGGACAAGGAGGTTGAATAGGATGGTGAGGTTCCAGTTGAGTCCTTGTGGATTGACAATGAGGGTGGTGAATTAATGAAAGAACCAGTGGAGGATCATGGATTTTGTTATATGGGGGGTGTCAATCTTTCATCTGATATTTTGGAAGATAATTCGTTTGACAAGGTAGACAATAGGGGAGATGCTGTAGTTTCTACGGAGGGGAAACCTACTGAGGTTATTGCGCCTTTGGGAGAAATTGTAACTTTACAGGGGGTCGCGGTGGATAATCGTACGGAGGAGGAGAATTCTCATGATTCATCCTTTTCAGGTGATGAGCTTTCCCGCAAAGAGGCTAATAAAAATGGGCAAAAAAAGGTTTCTCCTCGGGTGACCCGGAGCAAGCTTAAGGGGGTGACTTCTTCTTCTTCTAGTTCCCAATGACGGTTATAATATGGAATGCGAGGGGGGTTGGAAATATAGCAAAAATGGATGCATTAAATCTTTTGATTTCACAGCATAAACCATGGTGTTTAGCAATTTTAGAACTCAAAATCTTGGGGGATAGACTTGCTAAGATTGCGAGGCAGTTGGGTTTCGGGAATTATTTGCATGGAAACCCGGTTAATACTCACATTTGGATTATGTGGAGTTCGGGTTTTGATATGAGTTTGGTGTCTTGTTCTAATCAACAGATTACTATTCGAGTTACTACTGGTGGTGAAGCTTGTGGGTTATTTTCTTTTGTATATGCCAGTTGTGATAGGGTGGATAGGCAACCTTTGTGGGCAGATTTGACGCAGCTATCAATTCAGTATGATGAGCCATGGTTAGTGGGTGGTGATTTCAATATTATTGCTCAGCCTTCAGAAAAGCTGGGTGGGAATGGTTGGGATTTTGCGGGTATGGATGATTTTAATCGCTGTTCTGTTGCTGCTGGTCTTTCCGAGATTGATTTTGAGGGAAGCATTTACACTTGGTGTAACGGCCATGACGGGGCTAGGCAGATTTGGGAGCGATTGGATAGAGTTTTTGTAAATGGAGCTTTCTTCTCGAAACATGGTAACGTGACTGTTACTCACCTTCCTCGGGATAAGTCGGACCACTCTCCGCTGAAGGTAAACATTTTGTCCATTTCAAAGCCGGTTCATGTTTTTAAATTTCAGCGCATGTGGCTCGACCATGCGGATTTTCAAAGTTTTGTTGCTGAAATTTGGAACAAGTGGTATAATGGGAATGCCTTAGAGAGATTTCATAGGAAGTTATATGCTCTTCGTAAGGCCCTTCGTAAATGGAATTGGGAGGTTTTTGGGAACATCTTTTGCAAAATTAATAGGCTGCAGGATGAGATCATGGCCTTAGATGTTCAGCTGCAACAGGGATGGGATGATTCCATAAATCAGTCGCTAAAACAAAAAAGGGTTGACTTGGCTCAGGTGCTGCGGTGGGAGAATGAAATGAAGCAGCAACATTCGAGGCAGATGTGGGTTAAGGATGGGGACAAAAATTCTGCTTTCTTTCATGCTAGCATCAAGGAGAGGAGGCGAATGAACTCATTGAGATTGCAGTTATCTGATGGATCTTGGTGTGACAATGAGAAGGTGTTGGGGAGTTTGGGAGCGGACCACTTTGCAGACATGTTTTGCTCTCGTCCTCATGCAATTGATGATAGCCTTTTTGCGAGTATTGAGGAGGCGTTGACAGAGGATGATAATTTGGCAATTACTGCTATTCCGAAAGAGAATGAAATCTGGGAGGCAATCAAATCTTTGAATGCAGATAGTGCTCCGGGGGTTGATGGTTTCACGGGTCATTTTTTTAGGGGTTGTTGGTCTATTATAAAGGAGGATGTTGTGGCTGCTGTCCAATCCTTTTACAATGGGGTGGAATTGCCTAGGGGGTTGTCGTCCAATGTGCTTGTCTTGATTCCTAAGGTGGATAAGCCGAAGGATTTTAAGGATTTGAGACCGATAAGCTTGTCCACTTTCATGAACAAGGTTATTTCGAAAATCCTTTCTATCCGGCTGGCTATGGTGATTCAGAAGGTGATTTCTCAGGAGCAAACTGGCTTTGTGAAGGGTAGGGGAATTCAGGAGAATATTGCGTTGGCCCATGAGTTGGTGCACAGGATTAATCAGAAGGTAACGGGAGGTAATGTTCTATTTAAACTTGACATGTCCAAGGCATACGATCGTTTGGAGTGGGACTTCCTGTTTCGTGCGTTGGATTCGTTTGGTTTCAGCGATAGGAGCAGGGATTTGATTTGGAGATTGGTCCAAGGTAACTGGTATTCGGTCCGGATGGGGGGTATTTCTCATGGCTTCTTTGCTTCATCTCGTGGGGTTAAGCAAGGAGATCCTTTATCCCCTTTATTGTTCATTATTGCTCAAGAGGTGTTATCTCGGGCGTTGCATCGGGCTGTGGAGGAGGGAATATTTCTTCCGTATACTCATGGTAGGAGAGGGTTTCCTATTTCCCATTTATTATATGCGGATGACATGCTTATTTTATGTAATGGGAGGAGGAACTCGATTGAAGGATTAAGGGGCGTTTTATCCAAGTATGAGATGGCTTCGGGTCAAGTGATCAGTCTAGACAAGAGTGGTTTCTATGTAGGAAAGCGGATGCGGAATTTTGAGGTGGATAACATTAGGCGCTGGTCAGGTTGTACACATCAACAATTCCCTTTAAAGTATCTGGGTATTCCTTTGTTCAAGGGGAGAACGCTGAGGATTCACTTTGCGGAGCTGGAGCAGAAGGTGATGAAGAGGATAAATGGTTGGAAGGCGAGGCTGCTATCTTTTGGCGGTAAACTGATTTTAATTAAGTCAGTTCTTAGTAGTACTCCTATTTATTCTATGGGGGTTTTAAAGGTACCTAAGGGGGTGATAAAAAAGATTGAGGGGATGTTGGCTAATTTCCCGTGGAGTAGTGGTAGTGAGAAACGTCCCCAATGGGTGGCTTGGGATAAGGTTTGTAAACCTACTCAAGAAGGAGCTTTGGGGGTGCGATCGATGGGGGAAGTCAACAGTGCGTTATTGGCCAAGTTGGCATGGGTTGCTATGCATGGCACTTCCTTGTGGTCTCGTTTCATTCGGGAGAAGTATGGGCTGCGATGTGCGGAGTCTAGTTCACATGCTTGGAAGGCAGCTTCTTCTTTATTGCCTCAGTTGGAAGAATGTTCAAGATGGATCATTGGTAAAGGGGATATTCGTTTCTGGGTGGATAATTGGTGTGGGGATAGTATAGGGGGCCCTAATCCGGTGGATCATACGCTTACGGTTCGGGATGGCTTTGCTATTATAGATGATTTATGGGAGCTGATTCCGAATCATTTGCATGAAAGTATTCGGAGGGTCCGTATTGATATGGATAGGGAGGATATGGTGGTTTTTACTTTGACAAAATCAGGTATGTTCGAGACTTCTGCTTGGTGGGATCACTTTCGTGTCCGGAGTCCTTTAGTGGATTGGGGAGCTAAGATATGGCATAAACATATTCCAACCAAGGTGAGTGGTTTCTGGTGGAGATTGATGCATAATGGTCTTCCGGTAGATGCAAAACTGGAAGAGAGGGGATTCAATATTACTCCGAGATGTGTTTGCTGTCCTTCAGGTGGTAACAGAGAGTCTCTTGAGCATTTGTTTCTTCATTCTAAGATGGCGCTTACTTTGTGGCAACATTGGGCTTTTTTCTTTGGGATTGGGTATCAATACACATATTTCCAGCATTTATGGAACAGTTGGTGCAGGGGTCAATCCAGGAGGTCGCAAATTGGGTTGGTGCATATGGGTATTATGATGTTTGTTTGTTGGGAATTGTGGAAGGCAAGATGCAAAATGGTGTTTGAAGGCAAACAGATGGAGTGTGGTGCTATCATTGATGGGATTCATAATGCTTTGTTGGATATGTGTTCATCTTTGGTTCCTAAGGGCAAGCCAACAGCGGAGTCTCGAGACATTTTATCTGATTTGGGGTTAAGAGTGGCAGAGGTAAAGCGTAGGAAGATTAGAAGGATTAGATGGGAGCCTGCGCGTGATTGTTTCTACACACTCAATAAGGATGGGTCTTCGGTTCATGGTGAGTGTTCGGGAGGAGGAGTCATTAGAGATTGGAGGGGTGGTTTTATTAGGGCCTTTTCTAATTATTACGGGACGGGCACTAATATGCAGGCAGAGATTTTCGCCCTTCGGGATGGTCTAAGATTATGTCGGGATCTTCAATTAACATCGGTGCACGTAGAATCTGATTCGTTTGTGGCTGTGGGGATATTGAGAGGCCAATTTACTGGGCCTTGGCGATATTCGTATGAGCTAAGGGAGTGCAGCGGTTTAATGGGTGGCTTTGGCATTAGACATGTGCTAAGGGAAGCAAATGGTGTGGCGGATAGGCTAGCATCGATTGCTCATGCGCATCGACAACATATGAGATATACTACGGTTAGAGAGATGCCGGGGGAGGTGATAAATGCTTTGAGATTTGATGATGTGGGTGTTTATGTGGATCGAAGTTGATGTTGTTGCTGATGTTGTTGGTTTGAGATTTGGGTTGCTGCTGATGTTGTTGGTTGACGAGTCGTGCAATTTCGATTGGGATTTTCTGGAATATTGGAGCGTCCGATCCAAGTGGATGGGAGCGTCTGCTCCACAGGCGTTTTGGGCTGAGTATTTTTGGCCTTGGGTAAGGCCATTTGGTTGGTTGGTTGGTTCTGTTGTGCCGGCATGGAGGAAGGTGTTTGGGGCCAAGCTCGGCCTTCTGCTTTGGGTGTGGTCTAGTTCATTTTGGGACAACATTCGATTTGCTGGTGTTGGTTTTTCTACAAATGCTTGGTTAAGCCGTGTGATTCGTGGGTTTACTGATGGTATTTTGCTGATGTGCACATCCATGGTTGTAAATTAGCAGGGTCATGTCCTGGGTTGCTGCATGATCTTAAAATCCATGCAAAACCAAGTGCATGGTTCCACCGTATTCCTGGTGATTGGTTCTGATGTGCTTGGTTTTGTTTGGTTTTCAATATGGACATGTGGGCCATGCCTTTTGCTTTTGCTTGCCCGTGCAATTGGTGGACTTCCAAGGCTGAGTTGCTGTCCAATGGGAGCGCCCGCTCCCGTCTTTTGGAGCGTCCTCTCCTCCTGATCTGGGCAATTGGGCTGGATGGTGGTTTGGGCTTTCGACAGTTGGTTGGGGCCAGTTGGTATTTGCTCTGGGGCTTCTTTGGGGCCAAAAAGCTGTTAGGGTCGGCCAATATTACCTTGGATTTGGCCTGACCATTTTTGGGACTTATGTGATCTCATAATTATGTTGGTTTTAGAGTGGGTCATATTCATTCCCACTCATTGATGTAATATTTTTCTTTCATCAATAAAATTTCCCAGGTGTCGTCCTGGCTCTTAAAAAAAAAAATAATTAAAAGTAGCACAAAATATCCCAAGCCACAAATCAGGCCAAGACAAACATCCTTTTGGCCCCAAAAAATCCTCATGGCCGGCCAAGGTTGTTGCCATGGTCCTTCTGCCAAGCCAACCAACCAGGCCAACCACTTCCCACAACAGGCCCAAACCCAGCCCAAACCGCCATTGACCAGTCCAAACCGCCAGGCCCAATCCTCCATGGGAGCGGACGCTCCCACCATCTTGGAGCGGACGCTCCCCCACTGGCAGATACTCCAGGCATGAAAAAAAGATGTTGCACGGCCATGTCCCCAAAATGTGCACGGGAGTGCCTTGTCTTGCATGGCCATGCTGAATTTGCATACATGGCCGTGCCCTGTACCAAAATCAGCTAAAAAATCCACCAGATGCCAAGAAATCTGTCCCATAATTTGCAACAAATGGGCATTGTCGTGCACATCAGCGAACACAAAATTGCAGCAAACCAAATGGCCAAAACTGTCCCAAACTTCAGCAAACTCACGACATACTTTTACACCAGCCCTTTCATATAATAGAGCATGATTAAATTTGACAAAAGCAGCGTGGTTACACCAAGAAATTTGTACCATAGTAATTACAAGCCACCCACATAAAATCCCACATAATTTGCAGCAAACAAACTTCAGCAAACAAACTTGGCTTTCCATTTCTAACATCTGCAAAACATTCCACCAACCAACCATTGAATCCCAATCAAATGACCCATGTCAATGACGATCGACATAAGTACCCCCCTCATCAAACCTTAAGGCATTTATCACCTCCCTCGGCAACTCACTAGCCATGGCATATCTCATATATTGTCGATGAACATGAGCACATGCTGCAAGCCTATCCGCCACACCATTAGCTTCCCTTAACACGTGTCTAATGCTGAAACCACCCATAAGGCCACTACATTCCCTTAGCTCGTACGAATATCGCCAAGGCCCAGAAAAATGACCTCTCAATATCCCCACAGCCACCAGTGAATCCGATTCCACCTGCACCGAAGTTAATTGAAGATCCCTACATCACCTTAGACCATCACGAAGGGTGAAAATCTCTGCTTGCATATTAGTACCCATCCCATAAAAATTGGAATAAGCTCCAATAAAACCACCCCGCCAATCTCTAATGACTCCTCCTCCCGAACACTCGCCATGAATGGAAGAACCATCCGTATTGATTGTATAGAAATAATCACGCGCAGGCTCCCATCGTAATGTTCTAACCTTCCTCTGCTTTACTTCCACCACCCTTAATCCCAAATTCATTAAAATATTTCGAGCCTCCGCTGTTGGTTTTCCTTTGGGAACCAAATAAGAACACATATCCAACAATGCATGTTGGACCCCATCAATAATCGTACCACATTCCATCTGCTTCCCCGTAAATACCATGTTACAACGGGCTTTCCACAATCCCCAGCAGACAAAAAGCATAGTACCTATACGAACCAAGCCCAACTGAGATCTCCGCGATTGACCACCACACCACGTTGCCCAAAGCTGATGGAAATCCATATACTGAGCCCCAATCCCGAAGAAAGAAGCCCAGTGCTGCCATAACGAACATGCCATCGTCGAATGCAAAAATAAATGCTCTAATGTCTCCCTGTTATTACTAAAAGGGCAACAAACACACCGAGTTGGGATGTTGAAACCCCTCTCCTCAATCTAGCGTCCACTGGTAGGCCATTATGCATTAGTCTCCACCAAAACCCGCTGACTTTGGTAGGAATGTGCTTATGCCAAATTTTGGCTCCTCAATCCACCAAAGGACACCGAATACGATGATTTTCCCACCAAGCCGCGGTCTCAAACACCCCCAACTTAGTCAATGTAAACACCACCCTATCCTCCATATCCATTTCAATCCTTACCCTGCGAATAGTAGCATGCAAGTGGTTCGGAATGAAATCCCATAGATCATCAATACTCCTTAACCCATCTCGAATCGTGAGATTATGATCCTCCGGACTCGGACCCCTTAAACGATCACCACACCAATCATCCCTCCAAAACCGCACATCCCCACGGCCTATGATCCACCTACAACAAACCTCCAACTGAGGTAACAAAGAAGCAGCAGCCTTCCATGCATGAGAACTAGAATCCGCCCACCTCAAATCATACTTCTCCCTTATAAAGCGAGACCAAAGAGAATTTCCATGGCAAGCAACCCATGCCAACTTTGCTAATAGAGCATTATTGACATCCCCCATCGATCTCACCCCCAAACCTCCTTCTTGAATAGGCTTACAAACCTCATTCCAAACAACCCATTGAGTACGCTTCTCACCCCCATTACTCCATAAGAAATTAGCCAACATCCGCTCAATCTTTCTTATCACCCCCTTCGGCACTTTCATCACTCCCATGGAATAAATAGGGATGCTACTCAACACGGATTTGATTAAAATTAGTTTACCCCCAAAAGATAATAGTCTTGCCTTCCATCCGCTTATCCTCTTCATCACCTTCTGCTCTAGCTCAGCAAAATGGACCCTCAACGTCCTCCCTTTGAACAAAGGAATACCAAGATACTTCAGCGGGAACTGCTGGTAGGTGCAACCCGACCAATGCCGAATGTTCTCCACCTCAAAATTACGCATTTTCTTGCCTACATAGAATCCACTTTTTTCAAGACTTATAAGCTGACCCGAAGCCCTTTCATACCTCGCTAAAACACCCCTTAAACCCTCAATCGAACTCCTCCCATTACAAAAAAGCAACATACCATCCGCATACAACAAATGGGTGATAGGAAAACCACCCCGACCATGCAAATATGGAAGGAAAACATTATTTGCCACTGATTTTTGCAAGGCCCGAGACAATACCTCCTGAGCAATAATAAACAAAAGGGGAGATAGAGGATCCCCTTATTTCACCCCATGGGACGAAGCAAAAAATCCATAAGAGATCCCACCCATTCGAACCGAGTACCAATTTCCTTGAACCAATCTCCAAATCAAATCCCGACACCCATCACTGAAACCGAAAGAAGTCAAAGCACGAAACAAGAAGTCCCACTCCAAACGATCATAAGCCTTAGACATATCAAGCTTGAACAATACATTGCCCCCCGTAACTTTATGATCAATCCAATGCACCAACACGTGAGCCAAAGCGATGTTTTCTTGTATACCCCTGCCTTTAATGAAACCCGTTTGCTCCGGGGAAATCACCTTGGGAATCACCAAAGCCAAACTGATTGTCAGGATCTTTGAGATAACCTTGTTCAAGAAAGTGGACAAGCTTATCGGGCGAAAATCCTTAAAACCCGTTGGTTTATCAACCTTGGGAATCAACACTAAAACATTTGAAGAAAGTCCCCTTGGCAGTTCCATCCCCCTATAAAAAGCCTGCACCGCAGCCACTACATCATCTTTTATAATAGGCCAGCATCCCCTAAAGAAGTGACCCGTAAAACCATCCACACCTGGATCACTATCTGCATTCAAGGACTTAACCGCTTCCCATATCTCCCTCTCTTCTGGAATAGCAGTAATGGACATATTATCCTCCATAGATAAAGCACCATCAATACCCTGAAATAAATCATCATCCATAACATGAGGAATCAATCTGAACATGTCCTCAAAGAAAGAAGCCCCGAGGTTACCCAACACCGCCTCATCATCGCACCAAGACCCATCCGACATCTGTAGCTTGAAAGAATTCATTCGTCTTCTCTCTTTAATGCTCGCATGAAAAAATGCTGAATTTCTGTCACCATCTTTAACCCACAACTGCCTCGACTGCTGCTGCTTCATATCATACTCCCAATGCAGAGCCTGAGCCAACTCCACCTGTTTCTGCTTCAGATTAAGAGCAACGGAATCATCACAACCTTGCTGCAACTGAACATCCAAAGCCATTATCCCATCCCGAAGGCCATCAAATTTTCTAAAAATATTTCCAAAAACCTCCCAATTCCATTGTCTAAGGGCCTTTCGAAGAGCATACAATTTACTATGGAGTTTTTCTAAAGGATTACCCCCGGTCCATCATCCCCAAACTTCTTGGACAAAACTCATAAATCCCTGATGATCCAACCACATTTTCATAAATTTAAATACGTACCTAGGTTTTAAAATTGCCGAAAAGCTTACCTTTAGAGGGGAATGATCCGACATGTCCCTAGGCAGATGAGTAACAGTGACAAGCCCGTGCTTCGCAAGAAAAGCCCCATTTACCAAAACCCTATCCAAACGTTGCCATATACGCGTTGACCCGTCATGCCCATTACACCATGTGTAAATGCTGCCTTCAAAGTCCACCTCAGAAACACCCGCATCAACCATACAGGAATTAAACTCATCCATACCCAAGAAATCCCAACGATTACCTCCCAATTTCTCGGATGGCTGCGATATAATGTTAAAATCACCCCCTACAAGCCAAGGGACATCAAACTGAACAGAAATATCTATAAGCTCTATCCACAAAGCTTGCCTCTCCAGCCGATCACAACTCGCATAAACAAATGAAAGAATGCCATAATCATCCCCATTACAGGTAACACGCACCGTAATCTGCTGTCTCGAACTACATATCATATCCATGTCAAACCCCGAGCTCCACAACACCCAAATGTGCGTATTGACCGAATTCCCATGAAAAAAATTATTAAACCCCAACTGCCTCGCAATCCTTGCAAGTCTATCCCCCATGAGCTTGGGTTCTAAAATTGCAAGACACCATGGATTATGCTTGGAAACCAATAATTTCAAGACATCCATAGTTCCCACATTCCCAACCCCTATAGCATTCCAAATTAGAACAGTCATTGAGAAACTTTTTGCTTAGTAGAAACCCCATTACTCTTACTCCGAGTTCTCCGAGGAGATACCCTTTTCTGCACTTCTTTATTACCCTCTTGCCCTTCTCTATCCTCCACAGCAAAAGAAGAATCCTGCGAGTCATCCTCTCCGGCCGAAGATAAAGCCTCCTCATTAGAAACCTCAACATCTCCCTCTTTGTCAACCATCACATTTCTAGTCACCCCACCATTAATAACCTCAACTTCACCTGAATTGTCGATCCCTTTCGTAGATGAAACATGTTCCTTTTCCACAACAAGTTCTCCATCTTCCACCATTATAGTATCCCCCAAAGGCTCAGACGAAAGATCAATACCACCCCTATAGCAAAACCCATTATCCTCACCCTTATTCACCTCATCTCCCTGTAAATCCGAATACAGAGAACCCTTCTCTAAACTCGAAGATAAAGATGCCTCCTTATTCAATTGGCAAATTTCCTCATTTGGCACACCTTTATCACCCTCATCAATGTAGATTCTCTAGAGCCGCAAAAGCATTTGAAGTCTCAACCTTCTTCCCATTATCATTCCCTATAGAAGTTCCCGCTCCGTTATTGTTTTTCAACAACTCCACTTTCCCATACTCTAACAGAGTCACATTATCCTTCAGTGCATCCTTAGTACCCGCCTTAACATTCCCATTAGAACCCTCTGAATTCCCCTGTTGAACCACTTGTTTTCCTTTTCCTACCTTAACTTGCCACTCTTTATTATTAGCTTTATGAACCTCCTTTGTCCCGCCATTTTGTGTACCCTTGGACCCCCTCTCCACAAACCGAACTTTAGGTTTCATCTTTCCTTTCCTACAATTGCCCTTAGTATGGCCTAACAATCCACAACCATCACAAAAAGCCACATTCCCCTCAAATTACAGCTCCTGAATAAACCCATTTTCCTTAGAAGAACCCAAGAATACATGTTTGGGCAACGGTTGTGAAACATCAACTTCCACGCATATTCTAGCAAAACCGTGATGCGTAAAACCCACCGTCCTGTCATCAGCCCTTAAAAATCTTCCAAACATATTTCCAATATTTTTTAGATAAGCATACCAATGCAAAGGAAGATTGGGAAGACGTACCCATGTTGCCACACACGGATTATCAACCGTGAAATCAAACTCCGGAGACCATCTGAAGCTGCGATAATTGCTATTAGCAATCACATTAGAGTCCTTTGATAACGCCCTCGTGAAGTCCGCTTCGTTTGTCAGGTAAACGAGAACATGCCTCGGATCAAGTAACCCAATGTTGAATTTTGCTTTCAAACCCCAACCTTGATTAATATGATCGTAAATAACCTTTAATTGAGGCCGACCCGCAGAGAATTTCAATATCATAGTATACCTCAATCTGTCTGCTGCTTGAATCTCCCTTTTCGATAGAATCAAAGCATGAGTGCCATCCACCTTCATAATAGGTCTAGGTGGTGCTTCCAGTCCTTCAAATGGATTCAAAAAGCTTCCTTCAACCCCCTATCTCCCTTCAATGCAGCTGAATAAGACAAAGGAGCCCTAGGGTTTTCGACCCTACCCCCATGCACATGAAGATCAGTTTTCGTCACTTCTGAATTTTTCTGCTGCCTCTCACCCTCAAAATCTTGTAAAACCTCACCCAACAATGGCCCTACACCTTGAGTATTGTCCCCTTGAACAGCTAAAGATCTATGAATCTCCCCACCCCCATTCGGCTATTGCAGATTCAGAGCAGCAGAAATCTGGCCTAATAACTTCTTCTTCTGATTCAATACACGATCCCCACCAAGACCCAACAAAGGAGGATCCCCCCATGACATAACGCCGCCGACATGGAGCTCGCCGGCCCAAAAATTAGGCCAAAACGGCCGAAAAAAACCTTTTGCAGATAACGCCTGTTTTTGCCCTAGAAAGAGAGAGCTCTCTTCAAAAATTTTATGTGTCCCGATCTTTAAAAAAAAATATATATAGAGGCCTGTAAAAAAAAATAAAAAATAATATATATATATATATATATATATATATATATATATATATATATATATATATATATATATATATATATATATATATATATATATATATATATATATATATATATATGAGAGAGAGAGGTCTGTAAAAAAAAATCGTAATTTCGGAGCGAAAGAAAGTACCCTAGCCAATGGGCCAAAACCTCGGCCAGCCTTGCCCCTGTTTCTCGCCACCTACCTAGGCCATGCCCCATTTCCTTGGCCCAGCCCCAACCCCTTGCATTGGCCAGCCATCCCCTTTCCAGCCCAAGCCCTCTTACTTTAATGCAACTATAATTCTGTCCTTCAACTTCTATCTCTTGCAGTTTGGTCCATCCTTCTTCCATAATTCCATTTCAGCCCCTAAACTTTCTAAAACCAACATTTCCTTTATTTTTCCATTTTTCCAATTTAGCCCCTAAACTTTCAATTCAAGCTTACCTCTCCCATTTTCTTCTTATTTTCATTTTAGTCCCTATATTTTCAAACCCTTGAAAATGGGCCATCATTCACCCTTACTCAGCAACAATTTGTAAGTAGCTCTAGCCAAGGATTTTTTTGGGGGCCAGATTTGTTTCCACCACCTCAGTAGTCCCGAAATGTATTCCTATCCCTCTCTTATTTGTTTTGTACTTGTAATGATGCATAAGGGACTATGCATTGTTTAGTGAGGGGGTGGGGGTTTGTATAGTTCTTTTTGATTTGTATAGTTGTTTTTCGTGATTCTTTCTTGAAAAAAAAATTGAAAAAGTGAAAAAAAAATTAAAAAAGTGAAAAAAAAAAAGAGAGAGTCTAAGTGAAAACCCGAAAGGGCGCTTAGGCAAAAGGTGAGGTTTTGAGATGCATTATCATGTATTCACCGGTGTTGGCGTCATAAGGGGGGTTTGGAGTTTTTGGTAAGATATACACTATTGGAGTAGGAGGTTCAGATAGTGGAGTTTAGGCTAGAAAATCCTCGTTCTTTTCTGGAGATATAAGGGGGTGTAGGAGTTTTGTTACGAGGTAAAGTTTTGTGCTTAATTATAAATCATACATAAAACTTTAGTTTATGAGGGGGATTGTAGTGTGAGATAAGCGTGGGGAAAATTAGGACAATTTTAGTTTCCCTTGGCTTTTGAGTGGGCATTTAGTTTGGATACCGTTTATTATGGTGTTGGTATCGACCTAATGTCATTTTTTATTATTTCTTTGAGGAGTTATAAGGAGCCGGAGTTTCTACACTTCGATTTTATTGTTTGATTTTTGATTGGTGGTTTAGAGGAGATTAGAGGTCACTTTCTCCCATGCTACGCTGATTAGACCGGTGCTTAGAGTGGGGTTAGGATATTACTCAGGGACGAGTAATGGTCTAAGCGTGGGGGAATTTGATGTGACGGATTTCACTATATGTAATTCTCTATTTTTCTGGGCATTTTATCCTTATTTTAATGTATTTGAGATTAGTTTCGATGTAATTTTGAGTAGACTATGAATTGGTGAGTTTGTGGGAAATCTTTGTAATTTTGAGACATATTTTAAGTGATTTTGTGATGTTCCTGCAAAAGTTTTTTAATGCTGAGGATAGAGCTGCTATTATCAGAAGTGCAGGGATCAAACTGCAAATCAGCAAAGTTCAGTAATAAAAATGAGTTGACTGGAAAGCTGGAGGACCAAATTGGAAACAAGAATTATAGTAACTTAATTGACATTCAAGCTGCACGTGGAATGGAATCCAAGGCTGGACCGGCGCATGGACCAAGTCTTGGCATTTTGACCGAGGAAATTCAATGTTGACTTGCACGCAGGAGGAAGTAAATTGTTTTATTTTCTTTTTCTGTTTCTTTTTATGATTATTATTAGTTTTTAGGTTTATTTTGGGAAGGAGTATATAAACTCCTTTAACATTATTTTTAGGGTTATCTTGAGTTTTATTTTTCCAAGAGAGATTAAAATTCCTCCATGGAAGCTTAAACTTCTTGGTTTTGGGTTTGATTTCTTGAACCCCCTTTTTATCAATTTGAGGTATTTTTCTTTTCAATCTGTTTATCCCTATCATAATTTTACTTGTGTTTATTTTAGATTTATAACTAGGGTTTGTGATCCTGATCAATTTACTTGTTCTTTTTATGAATCTTAGCTAGAGTTTTCTATGACTGTGCCAGTGTAGGAAATTCATGAGTAGCATCTTTACGATTTATGCATGTGCCATGGTAAATTGTGAAGTGGGTAAAATTAGATGATTATCTGTTTGAAATAATCATAGAAAGCATTCTTGATCTTAGTTTCTTAAACCGTTCATCAATTAATTCTACGATCTAGACTGTGCCAGTTATATTAATTTATTAATTAGGGTTTCTAGTGAGTGTGCCACTGCTAGTAACTATTCTGAAAGAAGAAACAGAGATTGAAACAGATCTTGTGATCGGGTGAATAGGGTGACATTGAAAAGAGATATCAATGATAATTGGCTTATTGGGTGGGTACGGAATCAAATCTAAAGTGTTTCTAAATTATTGTTTTTTTTACTCTTAATTAGTTTAATTTCTGTTCTTAGGAAGTAATTAAAAATCTCAAACAAACCCCCCCCCCCATTTGTGTGTGTGACGAGTTCGTAATCAATAACCGTTCTTCAGTGGTTCGACCCTGGACTTACCTTTGCTACATTCTTGTGGGTTTAGGTGTTAGGGGTTAGGGTTTAGGGTTTAGGGGTTAGGGTATAGGGTATATAGTATATGGTATAACGTTTTCAGTCAGTTTTTTAACGTTTTCAGTTAGTATTCTAACGTTTTCAGTTAGTTTTCAAAATTTCATTTAGTTTTTTGAAATTTCAGTCAATTTTCTAACGTTTCAGTTACATATTTTAATGTTTTTCAGTTAGTTATTTTGTTAATTAGTTCTAAAAATAGTTAAAAATTAAATTTTATAATCACCGACGGAATATTCCGTCTCTGATAAATTAAAAAATATTAATTAATCAGCGGCGGAAATATTCCATCGTTGTAATATTTCAAAAAAAAAACATTTTATTTTCACCGACGAAATATTTCCGCCGCTGATAAATTAAAAAAAATTAATTAATCAGCGACAGAATATTCCGTCGTTGTAATATTTCAAAAAAAAAATAAAAAATATTTTATTTTGACCGACGGAATATTTCCGCCGCTGATTAATTAATATTTTTAATTAATCAGCGTCGGAAATATTCCGTCGGTGTATTATTAAAAAAAAAGAATAATTTTCACCGACGGAATAATTCCGTCGCTGATAACTAAAAAAAATAAAAAAATACTCCCTCCGTCCCATTAGTATTAGCACAAATACTGTTTGCGCGGGAATTAAGGAATATGATATTTTAATAAAATGTTGTGAGTGTAAAAGAATGAGTGGAGAGAGAATGAGTGGAGGGTGTAATAAATTATAATAGTGTTGTGAGTATTAAAATAATGTAGGAGAGAGAATGAGTGGGGTTGGGTGAATATTTTATTAATATAAAGTTTCCTTTTTGGGAGTGTGCGGATATTAGCGGGACGCCCAAAAAGGAAAGTGTGCTAATATTAGCGGGACGGAGGGAGTATTAACTATTCAGCGGCGAAATAATATCCACTGTGTACTTTCGTTGACATAAGAACAAACCAGAAGGATTGCGGGCAACCTCAATGCCAAGAAAGTATTTGAGAGAGCCGAGATCTTTCATTTTGAAGCACTCACATAAGTATTGTTTGAAGCACTCACATAAGTATTGTTTGAAGGTCTGTAATGCAGCGGAATTGTTCCCGGCAATAATGAGATCGTCAACATACACAAGCACATTTATCTGAATCGTCCCTTTCGTGAATGTAAAGAGAGAGCAGTCGGAGTAAGACTGGAGGAATCCATAAGTCTTCAAAGTGACCAGTAACTTAGCAAACCAACATCGGGGAGCCTGCTTTAGACCATAAAGAGACTTATGAAGACGACACACGGTGTTGGGATTCGGTGCTTCAAAGCCCGGAGGGAGTTTCATATAAACTTCTTTCGCAAGATCACCGTGCAGGAAGGCATTGTGAACATCCATCTGATGTAACTCCCAATTCTTGGAAGCAACAATAGCAAGAAAAGCCTGAACAGTGACCTTTTTTGCCACAGGAGCAAAAGTTTCTATATAATCAACACCTTCTTTCTGATGATTGCCACAGACGACCAACCGAGATTTGAGTCGTTCAACAACTCCTTCAGAATTATATTTGATTTTATAAACCCATTGACTACCCAAGGCACGTTTTCAGGGAGGTAAAGAAACCATAGACCATGTGCCATTATCTTCCAAGACACGAATTTTCTCTTGCATTGACTGTTTCCAGCCATTATGAGCCATGGCCTCGCGAAATGAATTCGGCTCTTTATCCAAAGTAATGGCTGCAAGAAAGTTACGGTATTTTGCAGAAAAACGATCACAATTAATATAGTGAGCTATAGGATAAGGGGTACCTGAGAAACCGATTGGAAGAGGCGAGACGGGGGATGGACTCGGAGATGAAGCAGTGAGAGCAACATAATCACGAAGACGAACAGAGGGAGTTTTCTGTCACATACCCCTCCCTAGAGTGCTGGGTCCAGAATCAACAGAAGGTACCGAGGTTGATGCAGAAGGAGCAGTAGTGTCAGTCGATGCAGAAGGAACAATAGGGGCAACATCTTCCTGTGCATCGGGTAAAATAATGGGCTCGGCTGCAGTAGAATCAACTGTAGGTACAACGGAGTCTTCAATAGGAAGATCAAGGCTGTCAAACGCAGCATCCTCAGCAAGAATTTCAACCGAATCCGGAACGTGAGGAACTGTGGTAGAATCACTGTATGGAAACACAGTCTCAAAGAATTTCACATCACGGAAGACGAAGAATTTCTTGATCTCAAGATCAAACAACTTCCACCCCTTTTTACTAAGAGGATAACCCACAAAGATGCATTTACGACTTCTACTAGCAAATTTGTCACCCTTGGCTTGCTGATTATGAGCATAACACTTTGAACCAAAAACTCGAAGCGAATCATAGAAGGGCGCTTTGCCAAGCAAGATATCATAGGGAGTTTTATTATCTAACAGGGGGAAAGGGGTTTGATTAATCAAATGAGCAGCGATAAGAATTGCTTCGCCCCAAAAATAAATGGGAAGACGGGCTTGAAACCGTAAGGCTCTAGCTATATTTAAAATATGACGATGTTTTCGTTCGACACACCCATTTTGTTGAGGTGTGCCAACACAAGAGGTTTGAAATAGAATACCAGAGGAAAGAAAATAAACAAACAGGCAGTTAAACTCAGTGCCATCAGACTGAACAATTTTGATTTGTTGAGATTAAGGAAAAGGAATCCTATTCCAAAACAATTACAGACGTCAATTATTCGTGATACGACTCGTGCCAATTATTTCTCTCGTGCTGATTCACAGCACGACTCGTGCATGTGAGCACGAGTCGTGCCCTTTGCTGATTGCTTGCTGATCGTCACATTAACCAAACATCAAAGTCAATTATATAGTCAACCAAAACAAATGTCCAATAATTGTTATACGTGTTCAATCTTTCACTTTCTAGGACCCGGTTCCATTATTCTTTAATTTCTTAATCAACCGCTTGCATGTTTTCCGTTTCAACGCCTTTCGACACATCCAAGCTACTGCATCGCACATTCTGACATCGTCCTCCATGCAATCCATTACCTACTATTGAATCCTTGTACTGATTTTATAGAAACAACCCAAGATTAGTCTCAACTCGAACCGTAACTCCGTCAATCCAATCAACAATCCTAATGACTCCAAGATGAAATAACTCAGAGAAAGTTTCATTCTCCTTCCTTTCACATTGTGTGCCAACAATTGTTTAATCATTATCCTTGCCGTATCAACAAGATATTGCAACGATTCATTGTTGTTAGAATTGGGTCCTCATAACTCCGTCAATCCAATCAACAATTGTTTAATCATTATCCTTGCCCGAGAAAAAGACCTTGTTAAGGAGTGAGGTTAACCAACCTTATATAGTGGATCATTTATATCCTCCAAGTTGATGTGGGATACATGGGACTTCAACACGCCCCCTCACGTGTAGGCCGGTAACTTGGCACTACACGTGGACTTCAAACCCAACACGGGCACCCAACACGGGTTAACTTAAGCCCAACATCAATTTGAACCAGCTCGATACCACGTTAGAATTGGGCCCTCATCCCCTTAGGCCTTGTTAAGGAGTGAGGTTAACCAACCTTATATAGTGGATCATTTATATTCTCCAAGTTGATGTGGGATACATGGGACTTCAACAATTGTTCACCTCCATTTTTTCTTGAAGTACAACTAAAAAAATCTATCAAATTGTACCTAAATATAATTAATATGAATGAACCTTAATAAACGCAACACAACTAACATGAATCCTGAAAAACAAAAAAACTAAATATCCATTTTTCACCAAAGGTTGTAATTTTCATCAAATAAAAAAATGCAATTAAGAAAAAGTGAATTGAAACTAACTTCTATTGCGATAGCTGGATCAAGACGCAAACCACAAAAAATCAAATTGTAATAAACAATAAAAAATCTAGAAACATTAAAGCAGTCGGATCTTGTGAAGAATCGGTTACTGTTCCTGTGCAAGTGGGCGACCGCCCAGGCTTTGTGGCTGACCACCCATCTCCAAAACCCAACGACACTGAATCCTCTGTACAATTGGGCGACCGTCCAGGCAAAGTGGGCGATCGCCCAGGATCAAAACTCAACAACGCTGAAACCTCTGTACAAGTGGGCGACCGCCCAGGTTTACACATCTATTTAAAATATTCAATCTCATCCGCTCTTTGTCTCGTCGGTTATCGGGTAGTGAAAAAATTGTGAAACTAAAAAAGAAAAAAAAAACTCTTTCGAAAAAGCAATAATGCCATAATATCAATCAAAAGCAATAATGCCATAATATCAAAACTTATATAAACAGAGTAAAAAAAAATAAAAGCCAAACTGCTGCCAACAATGAGGAATTGAAATTTTAAAGTGGGAAGTTAAAATACATTAGGAGGAGAAGAGGAGGGGGTGGGTTATACAAACGGTTAAGGGGAAATTTTTAGGCCGTTGGATAAATTGAGAACAAAAAATGATATCCATTTTGTATTAGAGGTAGTAATATATACTCCCTCCGCCCCCGTCGAAGCTTCACCTTTTACCCAAATGAGTGTTTCAATAGAAGCTTTACCTTTCCTAAATTGGTAATAAATGTGGGCCCCATTTGTCAATCTCACTCACTTTTTTCTCTCACATACTTAAATTGCGGGGTCCACTTGTCATATCCACTAGCTTTTCCTCCTCACATATTTAAATTGTGGGTCTCACTTATCATATCCACTCACTTCTTCTCTCTCACAACACTTCTCCCACTCACCACTTTTCTTAGGCCCCATTTGTTTCACCGTAAAACATTTTTCGGAAAATATTTTTCGTAAAATAACTCGTTTTCCGTTGTTTGGTTGTTTTCCGGAAAAGCGTAAAACGTTTTCCGTTGTTTGATTGTTTTCCGGAAAATGTTTTCCGTAAAATAACTCGTTTTCCGGTGTTTGGTTGTTTTCCGAAAAATGGAGAAAACGTTTTCCGAAAAATATTTTACGCCATTCCTGAGTAAAACGACTTACTGACCTTGTCCTAAGTAAAATATTTTCCGAAAAATGATGCCCTTCATGTACAACTCATATTTCACAAGGTACAACATCCTACTTCCTAATTCTAATAATAATAATAATAATAATAATAATAATAATAATAATAATAATAATAATAATAATAATAATAATAATAATAATAATAATAATAATAATAATAATAATAATAATAATAATAATAATAATAATAATAATAATAAAAATAATAAAAATAAAAAATAATAATAATAAAAAAAATTAATAATTAATAATAATAATAATAATAATAAAAAATAAAAAATAACAATAATAATAATAAAAAAAAAAAAAATAATAATAATAATAATAATAATAAAAAAAAAAAAAATAATAATAATAATAAAATAATAAAAAAAATTAATAATAATAATAATGAAATAATAATAATAATAATAATAATAATAATAATAATAATAATAAATAAATAAAAAATGAAAATAATAATAATAATAATAAAAGAAATAAAAAATAAAAAATTAATAATAATAAATAATAATAATAATAATAAAAAATAAAAAATAACAATAATGATAATAATAATAATATAATAATAATAAATAAAAATAATAATAATAATAATAATAAAAAATAATAATTAAAATAAAAAATAATAATAATAATTATAAAATAATAATAATAATAATAATAATAATAATAATAATAATAATAATAATAATAATAATAATAATAATAATAATAATAATAATAATAATAATAATAATAATAATAAAATAATAATAATAATGAAAATATAATAATAAAAAAAATAATAATAGAAACATAATAATAATAATAATAATAATAATAATAATAATAATAATAATAATAATAATAATAATAATAATAATAATAATAATAATAATAATAATAATAATAATAATAATAATAATAATAATAATAATAATAATAATAATAATAATAATAATAATCATAAGTAAAACATTTTCTTAAGTAAAACATTTTCCTAAGTAAAACATTTTATGCCGTAAAACATTTTACGCCCTTCTTAAGTAAAAAATTTTACCGGAAAACATTTTACAGGAAAATATTTTCCGGAAAACGTTTTCCGAAAAATATTTTCCGAAAAATATTTTACGTTGAAACAAACGGAGCCTTAATTTACGTGCTTCACCAAAATAGCGAAGCATCGGGCGAAACGGAGGGAGTACTGCACAACCATGTTGGAGACATGAAACTAAATCCTACACTAATCATCAATCATCAATTAATTAAACTAAAGAATCTTCAAAATCAAATACTCCCTCCGTTCCACGTGAATGGACACTTATTTCTTTTTTGGGACGTCCCAGAAAAAGAATAAAATAAAAAAAATGTGTGGTAGAAAATGAAGAGAAGAATATTAACTAAATAGTAGTCATTCTCTCTCCTACTTCACTTTTACACTCACAACATTCTCTCTCCTAACTATTTCTCCCACTCATTCTCTCTCCTATTTAATTCTTCATACTCACAACATTTTCTTTCACTTTTTCTCTCTCTTACTTTTCCTTAATTTCCACACTCATAAAGTTGGTGTCCATTGACATGGGACGGAGGGAGTATACTGTAAACCACAACATATAACCATATATTTAGGAATTTCATCAAACAACTTTACCAAAATAAAAAACCTTTAACCCTGAAAAAGTAACATAGTAGCATAGAAATTAACTTTTGTATTACTTCTAAAAATTGTATGCCTCACATTCTTAGATTTTTTTTTCAAAATATAGCTTTTTAGAAATTTATATACCAAAATAACATTTACAAAAACTTAAATACCAAACTAGCACTTTCCACTTGAATTCCGGAATTGGTAATTCCGAAATAAGGTAATCCGAAAATACCAATTTCAGAATTCAATTGTTTATTTTTATTTTCAAAACGGATAAAAGAGGGTGATCGCGCTGTCATTTGGGGCGACCGCGCCGAATGGTATCCGGAATTATCAATTCCGGAATCCCTTTTTCTATTATTTTTTTAATTCTTCTCTTCTCTTCCTTCTTTCTTTCTTTCAATATATATATATATTATATTATATATTATATATATATAAATATATATTATTTATATATATATATATAAAATAATAAATTAGAAAGAGGAAGTCTCCTTAAAAGTCCTCTCACTAAGAGAGGTCTCAATAGAACTTGAAAAACAATGAAGATGAATCATCTATTTATAGTAGAAGAAAGATTAGAAAAATGTAGGATACATCTATGTGGAAAACACAAAAAACATTTGAATTTAGAGATGGTGGGAAAAACAAAATTTCATTTGCCTCCAAAAATTTCATTTGCACTCCTCATGAATTTTTTGGAGGCAAATGAAATTTTTCCTTAAATCAATTACTTCTCTTGGGACTTTTACTTGTTCCATTTTTATGTGAAAGCCTCATGAAATTTTTGATTAGTAATATATGTGATTTAATTATCTTAATAATGAAAACTTAAAAAATATTGTATTTAATTTTTCAATTTTTTTTTTTGCAAAAATTCAATTAACCTTACCACTAAATTTAAATTAAAATAGAATTAACTCTCTTTCTATTTCTTTCTGAGACGGAAGGAATAATTCACTAGCTCTTGCATATTTATTATAATGATTACTTGTAGCATAATAGATATTTGAAAAAAGTACTAATTTGGATCATGTTAGTTTTTTTTTCATTGTTTATTTATTTTTATTTTTTAAGTTTTCATTATTAAGATAATTTAATTACGTATATTACTAATCAAAAATTTCATGAGGCTTTCACATAAAAATGAAACAAGTAAAAGTCCCAAGAGAAGTAATTGATTTAAGGAAAAATTTCATTTGCCTCCAAAAAATTCATGAGGAGTGCAAATGAAATTTTGTTTTTCCCACCATCTCTAAATTCAAATATTTTTTGTGTTTCCCACATAGATGTATCCTACATTTTTCTAATCTTTCTTCTACTATAAATAGATGATTCATCTTCATTGTTTTTCAAGTTCCTTTGAGACCTCTCTTAGTGAGAGGACTTTTAAGGGGACTTCCTCTTTCTAATTTATTATTTTATATATATATATAAATAATAAATATATATATATATATATATATAATATATATATATATATATAATATATACTCCCTCCGTCCCACAATAATATGTAAACTTTCTATTTTGGACGTCCCACAATAATATCTAACTTTCCCTAAATGGAAAGGAATCTTTACTATTCCCTCCACTCATTCTCTCTCCTACATTATTTTAATACTCATATCACCATTATAATTTACTATTCTCTCCACTCATTCTCTCTCCTATTTTATTTTCACACTCACAACACTTTCAATATAATATTTCCTCCTTAATCCCCGTGCAAAACCCAAAAGTCCATAAATCTATGGGACGGAGGGAGTATATAGAAAGAAAGAAGGAAGAGAAGAGAAGAATTAAAAAAAATAGAATAAGGGATTCCTGAATTGATAATTTCGGATACCATTCGGCGCGGTCGCCCCAAATGACAGCGCGATCGCCCTCTTTTATCCGTTTTGAAAAAAAAAAAAAATTGAATTCCGGAATTGGTAATTCCGGATTACCTTATTCCGGAATTACCAATTCCGGAATTCAAGTGGAAAGTGCTAGTTTGGTATTTAAGTTTTTGTAAATGTTATTTTGGTATATAAATTTCTAAAAAGCTATATTTTGAAAAAAAAATCACATTCTTATGGAATTCTACTAAAATATAAAGCATTGAGAAAATTTTATAAATACCAAAAAGAAAAAGATTGCAAAACCCAGATCACTGAATGTAGGAAGGAGTCTTTTACTGGCCAAAGAAAGCTCTGCTAATTAGAAGGATCCAACAGTGTACACCAATTTTCTATCACCCCAAACATATAGTATAAATCAGTACTTGTGCAGTTTGTGAAGTAGAGGGGTGGGAAAGTTCAAAAACAGCTGGTGAGGAGGAATTAGGGCCGTTAGAATAATTTTCTAGATTCCATCTCAATCTCTCTTCTCTCGAAAGTTTTTTCCATTGCCGGGAGTGGGATTCCATGAGTTGTACAAGGCATGCCTTGTACTAACTATTTTGTGCCCATGATCGTATCCCTTTTTACTTTTGATCTACTTTTCAAAAGATTATACTTGCATCAAATCATTTCGTTCTTTCCTATTTTAGATTGCCACTAACCATCATATGTTTTTATTTAATCCATCGCTTGGGAATAAACTCTTAGCAATTTTTATATAAACCCTCAACTTAGTTGTTCTCTATCAAGCGTTCCTTGCAAACTTTTCTCTCTCTCTCTCTTTGAAGATGAAGCGTTCCAAGAATTTGATTGCAGCTGCTTGCCTAGCGTTCATGCTTATCATGGCCATGGGTATGCTCTATACAACCATACTTTTTCTGCTGCATAGTAATATACAAAAAACAAAAAAGTTTTTTAATCGTTTCAAATTAATCAACAAAGTCAAAAAATTAAAATGAGACTCGCTATTATATTCACAACAATTACCCACTTAACTTTTTCTCTACTATCCAACCATCTACTCTCATGCCCACTTATATTTTCAAGAAAAAAAATCACATTTTTCGGCTTCTTTTTGTTGGGAGATATTTTTGTAAGCATAATCTTTTTGTTTAAAACTCCTAAATTTTAAGACGTGGAAGCAAACAAAGCTACATCCTACAAAATTGACATTCGGAAGTAGTTACACTTTACTAAAGCTACAGATAATTAGATACATGGCGTGGCATCATAATTGTTGTATCATAACAAGACGTGCATGAGATACTTTAGTGTCAACTATTAAGTCAATATTGTTTCTAATTATGTTTGTGTGTTTTGTACGTGAAGGAATGAGTCCAATAATGGTGGCTGAGGCAAGGAAATGCGAGTCAGCGAGCCACCGGTTCCACGGGACGTGTATAAGCAAGAGCAACTGTGCTAATGTTTGTAAGGGTGAAGGCTTCCATGGTGGACACTGCAGGGGTTTCCGTCGCCGCTGCTTTTGCACTAAACATTGTTAATTCATGAAAATGCTTATTTCGCAAGCTTTATTGTGTGTGTGATCATTCCACCTTGGTCCCTTTTTTGTTTGTTTGAGTGTCTTCAAATTAGTCTTATGTTTTCCTTCTAATTCTGTCCTTTAATTTCGCGTTTATTTCACTTTGAGTAATGGTATGATTCTGATATCAACTTCAATTTTTGGGGTTGTCAATTAAAGTGTTAGATTGAGAATTATTTATAGGACTTGAAAAAGAGAATGGATTATCACTTGTTTGTTTGTTTCTAATTTATTCGGTCAATTTTGCGATATACTCCCTCCGTTCCAGCCCACTGTAAACTAAAAAAAATGGCACACCAATTAAGGAATATTATTAAGATAATGAAAATGTGTGGTAGAAAATGAAGAGAGAGAATGAGTGGAGTAAATAGTAGGTTGGTTGAATAAATTGTGTGGTGGAGAATGAGTGGAGTTAATGAGTGGGTGGGGTAGGGAGAATATAAAATATTAAAGGACATTCCATTTATGACAGTTTACACTGGGCTGGGACGGACCAAAAAAGAAATAAGTTTACACTGGACTGGGATGGAGGGAGTAAGCTTCACCATTTTAGAAGTCATACAAGTATTAAAAAAATGATTAGCAAATGAAAGGGAAAAAGTAAATGACTATAACAAGGGGACCCACAATTTAAATGTGTTAGGGGGAAATGCTAGAGGGTATGAGAAATGGGGCCCACAATTTATTCGGTCAATTTCGCGATATAAGCTTTACCATTTTAGAAGTTACACAATATTAAAAAAATGATTAGCGAAAAATGGATTGTGAAAGGGAAAAAGTAAATGACTATAACAAGGGGCACCCACAATTTAAATGTGTTAGGGGAAAATGTTAGTGGTATGAGAAGTGAGACCCACAATTTATTCGATCAATTTCGCGATATAAGCTTCACCATTTTAGAAGTGACGCAAGTATTAAAATAATGATTAGCGAAAAATGGATTGTGAAAGGGAAAAAGTAAATGACTATAACAAGAGGACCCACAATTTAGATGTGTTAGGGGGAAATGTTAGTGGGTATGAGAAGTGGGGCCCACAATTTATTCGGTCAATTTCGCGATATAAGCTTCACCATTTTAGAAGTGACACAAGTATTAAAGAAATAATTAGCAAATAATGTGATGCACATATGGAAGTTCAGAGACCAAAGTACAAATCTGAAAAATTGGGTGACCAAAGTGGAAGAAGTGAAGACGAAGACTTAAACAATAGCATGACTTGTACCAAATGGAACGAGTCGTGCCCGTAGTCGGCACGAGTGGAGGAAGTCGCACGACTCGTACCCACGAGTCAAAAGCCTCCGTGAACCGTGGAAGCCAAACAAGAGAAAATTTTGTTTTGTTTTATTATTATAGTTTGTTTTGAATTCGTCTCGTATTATTATCGTTATTATTTCTTTTAATATTTTGAGACGATGGTTATTTTAGTCAATATGGTTTTAAACAAGTCATTAGGATTTTATTTCTTTATGATTAGATTTTCTTTATTTCTTTTTCTTTATTTATTAGGATTAGCGAGTATAAATATATTGCTCGGGCTTTTGTAATAGGAGATTTTTTTATCAATTAATTTTCTTTACTAGTTTACAAAATCCTACACCTTGTGTGTTTATCTAAGTCATTAATTTGGCTTGCAGATTAATCTTTTAGGAGATTATTATTTAAGGAATTGCGATTCCTTGCAAAAGAATTGGTTTATGTCATTCTTATTTATCTATTTCGCTGCGTTTTACATCAATTGGTATATTGTTGAATGCGAACTCAGCTTGCGCCAACACCATATCCCACTCTTTGGATGATCACCGCACAAACAACGAATCATGGTGCCCAATGTCCGATTTACCACATCCGTTTGGCCATCCGTCTGCGGGTGATAAGAACTACTAAATTGCAACTCCGTTCCAAAGATACGCCAAGAAATCGTGGTGCTCGTAGGGACAATCTCCACCATGGAGACCCGATTGGCGGGAATGTTCATAATGAAAGAGAAGAAGAGGCCAGGGTAGCGCCTCCTCCAGAACAACGACCCAAGATTATGGCAGATATACCGTTCATCACTAGGGAGTTGACTGCGGAAGAATTTGTGGATTGGCTCTCCGAAGTCGAGAAATTCTTTGTGTTGATGAGAATTGAGGAAGATAGAAAGGTACCTTATATTGCTTATAAACTTCGTACTAGTGCTAATGCATGGCGGACACAATTAACTAGACATAGAGCACATAGTGGTTGGCCTCCAATTACTCGTTGGGAAGACATGAAGAGGGAATTAAGAGATCGTTTTCTACCCGAAGATTATGAGCAGGAATTTTATTGGATATTTTTGAATTGAAAGCAAGGGAGTCGAACGGTTAATGAATACGTCTTTGATTTTCATGCTATTACCGCTCATTCGGACATGCATGAGTTGAAAGTACAAAATGTGAAAAGGTTTGTTGGTGCTCTTCGTCTTAATATTAAGAACCAAGTGGACTTATTTACTAATCTTTCCGTGAATGAAGCGATCACAAGGGCGAGAAAGGTCGAGCGTCAATTATCCTCTACTTATCGTCCTCCAACAACGTTTAGGATGTTTGGTGATGCGTCTTCTTCGGGTTCTGAAAACCAATCCGCAGTTGATAATTCAGTTGTGGGTCAAGACAAAGCTCAAGTTTCGGGTCCCACTGTCACGACTCTAATCCTATGCACTATTTTAAGCACATGTTGAGCACGTGGGTGTGGTGTGCATTGTATCTCATTCCATGAGTTATATGATATTTATGATCTTTATGTGTTAGTTTAATATTTTAGTAAATTAATAATATTGGAAAAGTTAAATAATAACTTTTTAAATGTTGAGGTGCTTAAGTGTCAAAATTGAAACTTAAGGTTGTTAGTTGTAGCAATGCAAACCTTGGAGGAGCTTAGGTGAAAATGTGTTAATGTATATCCTTAATTTTCCATGGAGAATCTTTCTCATTTGTAAAACATCAGCAAGCAATTGTTTCCTCTGTTCTAAAAATACATAGGGTTCTTTCATCATTCAACAATACTATAAATCAAAGGTTGTTCCGTTCTTCGATCCGTCTTCACCAAAATGTTCGGGAAGCCGAGTGGAACATTTCTAGCCGATTAAAGTTTTTCTTATTTTCGAATTATTTTGGTAAGTTATTATGATTCCCTTCAAATTCTTGCTCATTCAATGTTGAATTGGATATTGTTGTTCTATAAATTGTTTTTGGCATTTTGGAATATTTTCCTTTGAGTTGAAAATGTAATTGAATGAGTTGAAGTTAGATTTGGTTATGGTATTGTTGTTTAATTTGAAAGGATATTATTAAAGTAAGGTAAATGTTGAAGTGGTTGTTAGATATATATGTGTATGGGGTGTTTGGCCATTTTTCTTGAGTTTGGAAGACTTGAAATGACTTTGGTATATTGTACCTGGTTGGAATGAGTAGGGAAATGGTTATGGATGAGTATAGGGTGCTACTAGCTTAGTATGAAAGGCTTGATGTATAAAATTTCTAACATATTAGTTTGGACCATTTTATTTGGTTTTAGAATGGATTGAAATAGGTTTTGGAGGAGTATAATGAAGTAAGGATATATTGGTTTGGTTGAGGTTGAAATGGGTGAATTATAAATGTTGTAAGTTATTATGGTTTTCTTTAATTATTGCTCATTCCATGTTTAGAGTTGATATTATTGTTGTATCAATGGTTCTTGATATTTTGGAACATTTTCTTTGAGTTGGAATTTTAAAGGAATGAGTTGAAATAGGTTGGTTATGGTGTTGTTGTTAAGAGGAAAAGATAGGAACAATTTAAGATTAATGTTATAATGGTTGTATGTCTCTTTGGATATATTTTACTTGGAGTTAGAATGAGTTGAAATGAATTGGTAATGAATTGAAATGGTCTTGGGTTAAATATGGAAGTGTTGCATGTGGGTTTGGTACATTTTACTTGGGTTTGAAATGGGTTAAAATGGTTTGGGATGTGGTATAGTGATGTTTTGGTATGGTGTTGATGTTGAAGTAAAATGATTGAAGTATAAATGTGAAATGGCAATTGGTAAAATTTTTCTTTGAGTTAAAAGGTATGGAAATGGTTTGGAAAGAGTGGTAGTGAGGTTTGGAGTCTATGTTATGGCTTAAGGAACAGAGGATTGGAGTATATGAAAATTTGGTTTGGGTCTTGCTGAGGTTTCAGCTATTGTGATGATTTTTAGTGAAGGGCACGAATCGTGCCCTATGTCACGAGTCGTGCCATGCCTTAGTCACTAGTCGTGCCTTGGTGGACGACTGTAGCAGGATGTATGGAAAGGAGGGACGAGTCGTGCCCTGCCCTTTTTCCCCTGAACCAGTTTTCAAGCAATTAAAACCTAATATACCTAGTATATCTTTAACCCCTTTGTGACTCTAATCTTAGTACAACATATGAGCTATGCAATGGTGTCTTAACTTGTCAAAGTGGATATGAGGAAGATGTTTAAATATTGTTTTGAAAATGGTTGAAAGGCATGATGGGAACTTAACCAAAGTTGTTTAAAACTTGGTAATTCAATCTTGAACCTCTACAAAGGGTACTCAATGTTGTTTAGTGAATATGTAGGGCTTACTTGTGATACATTGTGCCCATACTTGGTTACATATTCATGGTTTGTTGTTCAAATAGTGTATGACATATATGTTGCACTATTGTATTGGTTTGAACATGAGTATGAATACCATGTTGTTGCTTTGATATCCCTATAGTGGATTTATTTTCAAGTATCTATTATGTGCTTGAATGTGTTTCAATCAGCTGATGTTTAGGGGTATAATGGAATACGATCAATTATGGAAAATGTTCTATATGGTGATCGGATTACATTATACCTGTGACTGTCCCCTTCTGTGGCCACAGATTGGGGTGATAGCTTCTGTATTGAGCCAAAATCCTTACATATAGCTAGTATCTTATATGGTTCTTTGAAATATGAGTCTTATAAGATGTGAATATGCTTAAGCAGTTCACAAATGAAGGGAGTTTTTCCTCCCACGTTGTACGACATATTGTTCAGACGGGAAAGGTAAACTGAGGTAACGTAATGTGTTTATCGCTTTACCAATGTGTTGTGAGCAACCTTGTTATGTGTTGCATCTTATATGGTATCTTGTTGCATCATAATAGCTTATTGAGATTTATTCTCACCCCTTCTCCCTTAACTGTTTTAGATCGCGCTGAGACAGGTGGACCAACCAGTGAGGACGGAAAGGAGTTCGGACATTGTTCTTTTGGGATTGTCAGGGTATGTTAGAGTTTGTTGGTTGGGAGTTTCTTGTGAATTTTACTCTTTTTAGGAACAATTTGTATATTGAACTAGTTCGGTAAACCTTTACATTTGTTTTCATTTTGTAACTAAACAGGTTGTGATCTTTTGAAAAGTTGTTTTATAACTTTCCTCCAAGTGGAGATGTTTTGATTTGGTTTTATGATTGAAATGTGAAAGTTTGTTTTATCTTTCAAAGTTAAACAAAAGTTTTAAATTTTAGGTGGTTTGTCCTAGTAAGGGGACCCTCCCGCTCAGGGCACGAGCTAAGGTTCCGGGTCGGGGTCCCCACACCCACGGTCGACAACGGGAAGCAACCAACCCCCACCGCTCCCCAAGCTCCATCGATTCGTCAAAACATCAACACCCATAATAGTAGGCAACCGGCTTCTAACCCTTACACGAAAAATTAGGGTAACAAGTGTTATAGGTTTGGCCAACTGGGTCATATTTCTAGTCAATATCGCAAAGGGATTAATATGGTGGATAGGGAGGATAACAAAGAGGATGAGGAAGAAGATTGTGAAGATTGTTGGATTGATCCAAATATTGAAGAGGATGACGCCAATGAAGAGAATGAACATTCTTATGTAGTTCACAAACTTTTGTTGACGACATCTATGGAAGAGGACAATCCGGAGAGACATGATATTTTTCGCACCAAAGGCAAGGTTCACAATTTTGATACTACATTCATTATTGATAGCGGGAGTAGTGAAAACCTAGTGGCGCGTGGATTGGTGGAAAAGCTAAAGCTCGAGGTACGCAAACATTCTTCACCTTACTCCATTGGGTGGATTAACAACATCGGCAATATTAAGGAGGGGTTCTTGTTCTACATGGATAAACTTTGCATTCCTCAAGGGTCGGTTCGTGAGAGTCTTATCACGGAGGTGTATAACACCGAACATTATGGGAGAGACAAGACAGTTGAGTTGGTTATGAAGAGGTATTATTGGCCACGAATTCGAACGGACACACATAAATTGTTAAGAAGTGTATGGTGTGCCAAGTTAGCAAGGGGCAATCACAAAATGCGGGTTTGTACACTCCTTTACCTATTTCGGAGGGTCCTTAGGAGGATATCTCTATGGACTTTGTGCTTAGGTTACCTCGAACACAACGGTCAAATGATTCGGGTTTTGTCGTGGTATATCATTTTTCTAAGATGGCTCACTTCATTCCATGTCGGAAAACTTCGGATGCTTCTCACATCGCGGGTTTGTTCTTCAAGGAGATTGTACGTTTGCATGGCATTCCAAAAGCTATTACTTCCAACAGAGATACCAAATTTTCCTTAGTCATTTTTGGCGTACTCTTTGGCGTATCTTTGGAACGTAGTTCAATTTAGTAATTCTTTTCACCCGCAGACGGATGGCCAAACGGAGGTGGTAAATCGGACATTGGGCATCATGATTCGTTGTTTGTGCGGTGATCATCCAAAGAAGTGGGATACGCTGTTGGCGCAAGCTGTGTTCGCATTCAACAATATGCCAAATCGAACCACGAAGAAGTCTCCATTTGAGGCTATTTTTAAACACCCCCAACGCATACTCTTGACTTGGTTCCTTTGCCAAAATTGCTGGGATATAGTGTTGCAGCTGAACATATGGCAGAGAGGATTGAGGCGGTCCAAAATGAGGTCAAGAAGAATATTGAGGCATCAAACGCAAAGTACTAAGCACATGCGGATAAGAAACGTCGTTCGAAGATTTTTTTGTTGGTGACATGGTGATGGTTCATTTGCGCAAAGAGAGGTTTCCTCAGGGTACGTATAACAAAATTAATTCTAAGAAGATTGGTCTGTGCAAGATTTTGTGGAGAATCAATGACAATACCTATGTTGTGAATTTACCGGTTGGGTGGAATATTTCGCCTACTTTTAATGTACCCAATTTGGTTGATGTACCCAATTTGGTTGAGTTTCACCAGGATGAACCTCTTTATGTGGACACAGATTTGGGGATGAATCCTTTTAAAGTGGGGGAGCATGATGTAGCACATTTGAAAGTTCAGGGACCAAAGTACAAATCTGGAAAATTGGGTGACCAAAGTGGAAGAAGTGAAGATGAAGACTTAAACAATAGTAGGACTTGTGCCAAATGGAACGAGTCGTGCCCGTAGTCAGCACGAGCGGAGGAAGTCGCACGACCCGTACCCACGAGTCAAAAGCCTCCATGAACCGTGAGAAGCCAAACATGAGGAGCAGGAGATAATTTTATTTTGTTTTATTATTATAGTTTGTTTTGGATTCGTCTCGCATTATTATAGATATTATTTCTTTTAATATTTTGAGACGAGGGTTATTTTAGTCAATAGGGTTTTAAACAATTCATTAGGATTTTATTTCTTTATTGATAAGGTTTTCTTTATTTATTTTCCTTTATTTATTAGGATTAGCGAGTATAAATAGATTGCTAGGGCTTTTGTAATAGGAGATCTTTTTATCAATTAATTTTTTTTACTAGTTTTCGAAATCCTACACCTTGTGTGTTTATCTAAGTCATTAATTTGGCTTGCATAATAATCTTTTAGGAGATTATTGTTTAAGGAATTGTGATTCCTTGCAGAAGAATTGGTTTAGGCCATTATTGTTTATCTATTCCGCTGCGTTTTACATCACAATGGGTTGTGAAAGGGAAAAAGTAAATGACTATAACAAGGGAGACCCACAATTTAAATGTGTTAGGGGAAATGTTAGTGGGTATAAGAAGTGGAGCCCACAATTTAAGTCATGTGAGAAAAAAATGAGTTTAGTTGACAAATGGGGTCCATATTTATTTTCATTTTAGGAAGGTAAAACTTATAATGGGACACCCTTTTGGATAAAAAGTGAAGCTTCTATAGGGGGAAAGAGGGAGTATATATACTCTTCCGTTGCATCTCAAATTGTACTAACTTTTTGGAAACGTAATTAAGAAATAGTGAGCTAGGAGAGAGGTATTGTGAGTATGGAAATTAAACTAAGAGAGAGAATAAGTGAGCTAAAAAGTAATTTGATTGATATTATAGTTATAAAAGTAAAATATGAGAGAGAATGAGTGATAGAAATAGTGAAAATTATTTGTCATTTTGGGTTGTCTGTTTGAAGGTTGATGCGCCAGGGCAAAATATTATTCCTGTTAAATGTTTACCCGGCCCGAATATATGGTCTTTGGGGGGCCCTACTTTATGAGGATAGGGGGGCCCTATTTTATGGTCTATAGGGGGTCCACATTTTATGAGAATATTTTCAAAGTTATAATTATGGTTTGGTTCCCCCGTGTTATATTCTATATGCCGCATATTATATGTTATGTGATATATGCCGCATATGATATGTTATGTGTTATATGCTGCGTATGAGGTGTTATATGATATATGTCTCATGTCTCATGATTGTATGCTGCTAATGTTATGATTGTCAAGTATTGAATGTCTCAGGTTGCATGTCGCATGTCTCCTGTTGATTCCCGCATGTGGGACATTGGTTCCCGCATGTCGGAGGTTGCATGTCGCATGTCCCCTGTTGATTCCCGCATGTGGGACATTGGTTCCCGCATGTCGGAGGTTGCATGTCGCATGTCTCCTGTTGATTCCCGCATGTGGGACATTGGTTCCCGCACGTCGGAGGTTGCATGTCGCATGTCTCCTGTTGGTTCCCGCATGTCGGCTGTTGGTTCCCGCATGTCGGATGTCGCATGTCGCATCTTGGTTCTCTCAGCAGCATGCTGATGTCTCCAGGAGAGATCCGGGCCTTGCCAAGCTTAAGGGATTTGGCCTTATCCAAATGTAATCTCTGGAGAGATTTCCCTCCAATGACGGCGTGACACGTGGCAAGTGATAAGGATGATGGTGATGATGTCACCTTTGGCATACAATTGATATAAATACTCCCTCCTTCCTTAAAAAAGAGGTATGTTCTTAGAGAGCTTCTCTCTCCTCCCTCTCTCTCTCTAAAGTTAAATATTATGTCAATATATGTTATGAATCGGATTAATGATTCTCACGCCGGAGGGTTTTTGGGGGGAAAATCCCCCCACCCTAACGGTGTTTTATCTTGTAGGTCCCACATTATTTAGGACCTCGAGGAGCGTGTTTATCCGGATCGGTCACCGTTGCTACCCCGGTCAGTCCCTGTGCAACCATTTTTTATGGCAGCATCAGTTGGTTCCGTTGCCGGGACTGACAATTTTCGGCGGATCGTGCCGGAATAGAGGAGTCAGGTGTATCCAGTTAGACTACAATAGTAGGGGGATGTCAACGGCAGCCGGAGTTAGCCGAAATTGGAAGTGAGTAATGTCCGTTTTTCTGGAAAAGGGAAAAAGGGTAAGGCCACGTTTGAAGAAATCTGGGAAAAAAGAAAGGTGTAGAATCTATCTGAAACCATTTTGAAAAGTTTTTCTCAAAATTGTTCGCCGAAAATAATGGAAACGGGCAAGTTTTCTTTCGGAAGTCTCGTCGGAGTAGTAATCTGAAGGGGAAAGAGGGTCGGTTCGGAGCCTGGGAGGTGCAGTAAGAGAAAGAGAAGAGGAGGAGTCCAGATCTGGGAAGGGAGCCGTCGCCGGAGAGGATGAATCTGTTCGCCGGAAAAGTTAGAAAGAGAAAGTGAATAGTTGTGAACAGTGATGAACAGTGATCGGGGATACGTGTTGACGGGAGAAGAGCTTCGTCCAACGCGTGTCAATTAGATAGCCCCGTTATCCGATACCTGTCAAATAAAGGGAAGCCGTGTTTTTGATGTTGCCGAATTCGTGAAATCAAAATGAAATCGCCAACTCTAGGTCGCTAAATCAAGTCCCAGAAAGCGGAAATGATGGGAATTGAGATCGAAAGGATTGGAAAACAAAGGAGACTCACAGATTTTCTCGCCGATTGATTGTCGCCGTTTGGGTTTGGTCCAGACAGGGGTTGCGGGAAATTCGAGGTTGAAATCGTTCAAATGTCGCTCGGTGGGTGGAAGAAATCGCCATTGAAGAGTCGCCACCTTAGTCGGAATCAAGGTCGTGCCTAGAGGTTACCGTTTGAAGGAGGCCACCGACTGGGAGAGGTCGCTGTTTGATGGAGGTAACCGGTGTTGATGTCACGTTTGTCGCCGTTTGGATTGCCGCCTCCGGAGGAAGGGATGTCGCCGGAGAGGGAGGATCTCGACTTGGAGGTCGCTGGAAGGTGCGGATGTCACCGGCTCTGAAGAGGCCGCCGTGGTTCTGACCATGGGAGGCTGCCGCTTGGTCTGAGAAGAAAATGAGAAGTGAATAAAAAATGAGAAGGAAATTGAAAGTGGAAAAATGAAAGAAAAAGAAAGGGGAATAAATATTTTTTAAAGGGTTTTTGCTATTTTATTTTGGGCTGAAAGTTTGGTTTTGGGCCGTAAATTTGGTTCTGGCCGTGAGTTTGTTGTTGGGCCGGGAGTCTTGGTTCTGGGTAATGTTTGGGGTGTTAGCTTCGTTATCTTGAGAGATTATTTCAACGGAAGGCCGTTGAGAAGTTCATTAATTCTTTGACGGATCTCGTCAAATCACGGCAAATCCATATCAGGTCACTTCTTTCCCTTTTTGCCATATATAGTGAATAAATGTTCGATATTGCATGCTTAGTAAATTGATAACAATTATGGGCAAATACGCTTTTAATAAAGATATGAATATGCTTTGAAATGCGCTTATCATGTTAAGTAGGAGGCTTTAACTTGATACTATTTCAAGCAATATTAAATCTTGCCGTGCAATTTGTTCTAGTTATCAGATGGTAAGGAAAGTGAAACACGAGGAAAATAGTATGTAAATGAGTGTATGATTAGAAATTCTGGTGCGTAGTAAAGTCAAATATGCTCTCTATTTACTATGCTTACGTGATAGAATAAATTGGCTTAATGTGTTATTTGCCTATTTCATGTTCCTAAAAAGAGATAAGGGAATATAAAAACTTGAATGTGAATAGTTATAGCCTAGCGAGAATAAGCTCAGTGAAATGGTTAAAGTATATTTTGAAATAATGTTTTTATGATTGGCGATTTCATGTGAAAAAGATAGAAAGAAGTGCTTGGTGACATATGAAAAATTATGTTTAGGTCTATATTCAAGATAGTTTGCCAAAATCACCCTTATGTTTTTAATGATGTATTCTTGGTTAAGAAATAACGAATTGCATGCCTTCTTGGAAGTATTTGTTATCTTTTGGACAGTGAGTTTGGTTCGGGAAGAAGGAAGCCGCCGGAGACAAAGATTGCCGGTCAAATAAATCAGGTCAACTCTTCCTTTTTTCATGGTAGCCTTTACTTTGATAAAATGAAAAGTAGAAAAAATGGTATTGTTATTTGTTGGGCTAAGTATTTGAGACAGGAAAAGTGGATGAAGAAAGTTAAAAGTTAATGGGAAGGACAAGCGTGTGACAGCCTTGGTGTTGAATCCATCCGGAATATCGTTAACCTCCGTCAGGTCGTCTTTTCCCATTTTTTCTATTCATGTTAAATGACTTTTACATGAAATAGTTATGTGAGAATAAGGATGCATGCTTAGAAATGTTGTTACATAGCAAAATTAAGTGTGTTCTGTGCTCCTATGTTAAATTGATTGACCTAACTTGCTTGCCTCCCTAAGTCATTAAGAAGAGATAATGAGCGACTAAGGTTTTGTTGATCAGAAATATGTATGGCAGAAAATGAAAATGGGTAATGGGTATCTTACAAAGTTAAAGAAAGTGTTCTCTGTTTATTATGCTTGCTTGATATGATGAGCTGAGTTTACGATGAATCCCTTAGACGAAAACTGGAAGTATGTTAAAGATGACTAGAATATGAAATTCTTATAAGACTATCTGGGGCTTTATTTAATTTTGGGAGTATGAATTATTAATTTTTGGATAGAGTTACTTGAATTAGCGACCATCGTTTAGGTTGGGCTTGCGAAAATAAATTCTCGTAGAAAGATATTGGTTAATTGAGTCTATGAGTCCAAATGCGGGTTTGATAAAATTTAAATGTGGCGACTTTTTAGAAATGAATGTCGGCGTAGGTAATGATGTATGTGTGAAAAGGCTATTGTCGACGCTTATTAAGAAAGAAAGTAATTGTGATTTCAGTACAAATGAGACAAGTCTAATATATCTGGAATATATGAAGTATAGGCTTTGCGAAATTGATTATGTGATATTATGCTACAATATGTTATTGTTATGATAAGGAATATGCTTGGCCGCTAATATGGAGCGTACTTTATGGATATGGTATAAGGTCAATAACGTAAGGCCCATGTGCATGATTCGTATATGGATTTTTAATATGCCCCTCAAATGTATAATATGATATGAAACACTTGTTGCTATTTGCTAAAAATGAATGCTGATATATTAGTATTATCTTGTGGTAGCTTATGTCAAGCCAATCTTTAGACAGTAACCTAACTTGTTTGTTTAATTATGAAAGTCGTCAAGTTAGCAAAATATGGATCTTGATCGAATTTAATGTAAAAGAGGGATGGCGCAAGAAAAATGATATTTCATAAAGTAAAATATGTGAGTTTTATGCTATGTGTCTATGTGCAAAATGGCGTCAGAATTATGAAAAATTATGCTAAGGACTTTGAGTGAAAATGGAAGTATCATGATATATGGGAACGTTGACCTGCTACATGATTGAGATCTTGAAATGATGAATAGTGAAAAATGGTAGTCGCGATAATATGTTTGAAATGATGATATGCTTGGTGAAATGAGAAAGATATTTGTAATTCCTTATTTCTCTCATTCATATAAGAGTTGCGTAATGTTTGTTTGCCATGTCAAATATAAAGGAAGTGTTTACTAGATTTGCATATGACTACCCTGTGTTTTTGGCAGGTACCCTGTCAAGTATGACAAAGTTGGCCAAGTTACTTGGCCGGATGGTAAAGCTCGAGTTGCTGATATGGAGGGCTCACATCCCGAACTGCTTGTGTGATGACAAAGTTGATAAAGATTGTTGCCGCTAAAGCTGCGACAAAGTTGATAAAGATTGTTGCCGCTAAAGCGGCCCCAAAGTTGATAAAGATTGTTGCCGCTAAAGCTGCGACAAAGTTGATAAAGATTGTTGCCGCTAAAGCTGCGACAAAGTTGATAAAGATTGTTGCCGCTAAAGCTGCGACAAAGTTGATAAAGATTGTTGCCGCTAAAGCTGCGACAAAGTTGATAAGGATAGTTGCCGATAAAGCTTAAAGATGGATTGATAAAGCTTGAAGATGGAGTGCGACCTGGGGACATTGAGGCCCAGGCGCGGCGTCTGGAGATAGTGGTTCCAGGCGTCTAGAAAAGTCCCAGCTTTTTTATGGGCGAGATAAAAGGGGCGGTGACCTAGAAGAGCGAAATGCTAGGCACCAAACCTTGCGACCTGGAAGAGTGAAATGCCAGGCGCGGCGACCTAGAAGAGCGAAATGCTAGGTGCCTAGAAAAGTCCCAGCTTTTTATGGGCGAGATAAAAGGGGCGGTGACCTAGAAGAGCGAAATGCTAGGCACCAAACCTTGGACCTGGAAGAGTGAAATGCCAGGCGCGGCGATCTAGAAGAGCGAAATGCTAGGCGCCTAGAAAAGTCCCAGCTTTTTTATGGGCGAGATAAAAGGGGCGGTGACCTAGAAGAGCGAAATGCTAGGCACCAAACCTTGCGACCTGGAAGAGTGAAATGCCAGGCGCGGCGACCTAGAAGAGCGAAATGCTAGGCGCCTAGAAAAGTCCCAGCTTTTTTATGGGCGAGATAAAAGGGCCGGTGACCTAGAAGAGCGAAATGCTAGGCACCAAACCTTGCGACCTGGAAGAGTGAAATGCCAGGCGCGGCGACCTAGAAGAGCGAAATGCTAGGCGTCTAGAAAAGTCCCAGCTTTTTTATGGGCGAGATAAAAGGGGCGGTGACCTAGAAGAGCGAAATGCTAGGCACCAAATCTTGCGACCTCGAAGAGTGAAATGCCAGGCGCGGCGACCTAGAAGAGCGAAATGCTAGACGCCTAGAAAAGTCCCAGCTTTTTTATGGGCGAGATAAAAGGGCCGGTGACCTAGAAGAGCGAAATGCTAGGCACCAAACCTTGCGACCTGGAACAGTGAAATGCCAGGCGCGATGACCTAGAAGAGAGAAATGCTAGGCGTCTAGAAAAGTCCCAGCATTTTTATGGGCGAGATCAGGGGCGGTGCCTTGGAGATAGTGGTTCCTTGGCACCAAACCTTGCGACCTGGAAGAGCGAAATGCCAGGCGCGGCGACCTAGAAGAGCGAAATGCTAGGCGCCTAGAAAAGTCCCGAATTTTTTACGGGCACAGAAAGTTTTAAAAAGAATTTGAAAAGTGTTTGAAGAGTTTTAAAAAGAATTGGAAAAGTGAAGAGCGTGGCGAGATGTCGCCGTTTTGAAAAGTTTTTTAAAATGAAAGTTTGGCAAGACGCCAAGGTTTTGAAAAGGTTTTGAAAGCTAAAATTCGGCGGGATTCCGCATGTTTCAAAGGTATTGAAAGGTTAAAATTTGGCGGGATGCCGCAGGTTTGAAAAGTTTTAAAAAATAAAAGTTTGGCGAGATGCAACAGTTTGAAAAGTCTTGACAGAAAAGTCCTGACTTTTTAACAGGCATAGAAAAAACCTGGCTTAAAGGTGCTAGATAAAAAATTGAACAAGATGTAAACTAGACAATTTGACCAAAGTCGTCTAAAAGCGCGGTTCTGATCAGCGCGGTTTGATTAGTAAGGTTTTGGTTTGCGCGGTTTTGATCAGCGCGGTTTGATTAGTAAGGTTTTGGTTCGCGTGGTTTTGATCAGCGCGGTTTGATCAGTAAGGTTTTGAGTAGCGCGGTTTTGAGTAGCGCGGTTTTGAGTAGCGCGGTTTTGATTAGTGCGGTTTCGACTATCGCATTTGGGATTGTTGCGTTTTAGCTAGCGTGTTTGTGATGGTCGCGCTTTAGCTAGCGCGTTTGTGATTGTCGCGTTTTAGTTAGCGCGTTTGTGATTGTTGCATTTTTTGTGCTTTGATCAGTGTGGTTTGGCCAAGTGTGGCCTCAGTGCGGTTCTTGAGCCAAGTGTGGCCAAATAGGTTTGGCCGCGAGTTTTGTTTAGGCCAAGTAGCTTTGGCCGCGAGTTTTAGGCCAAGTGAGTTTGGTCGTGAAGTTTAGCCCAAGTGAGGCTGTGGCCTGGGTATATTTTGATTTTTAGAGTTGGTTCGAGAAAGACCTGGCTTAAAGGTGTCAGGCACAGATGGAGAAAGAATAGTAAGTCGCCCCGAAGCTAAGTAACGTTGAACGGTCAGGAGCATAGCTAAGAAGTAAGGCTGCCTAAAGACAAGCCTCACTCTTTTGAAGGGAGTAGTATGTATATTGATAAGTTATTGGAAAGGAGTCTTCGATAAACTATCGAAGCAAAAAAGATAATTATTAAAGCAAAATGTAGTAGGCGACATATAAAGTGAGATCAAGGTAGAATAATGAGCGCAGAAAATGAAAATTCAAAGCAAGTTAAAGAAAGTAGGCGGTATCATTCAAGTTAAAGTTAAGGATAAGTCGCAGGCCGTGACAACCAAAGTATGAAAAGTGAAATTAAAAGACAAAAAAGTAAATTGTTTTAGTATAGACCCAGATCAGATTGAATTGTTGAAAAGACTTTAAGGGTCAGAGGGATCGAAAGGTTTTTGGCAGAATTGTCGAAACAAATTGTAGGGAAGGAGAGTTATTCGAAGGTCCAGCGGCCAGGGTTCATGTCGCTGGCATTTATGGATCTGAGCCTTATAATGTTGGCTCTCGTATGATTGGTTTTCGCATATTTCACCAGCCAAAAATTTACAGAAATAATTGAAGTGGTAAAAAGAAAATGCAAAAAGTAGAAGTAAAATGAGAAGTCACTAATGAAAGTGTTGGAAAGATCACAGAGCGGACCTATGTTCAGTACCGTGAGAGTTGACTCGATGTGATAAGAAATATTTTGTTATGAATATTGTTTTACTCCTCAGCTCGATCATGAATAATCGAGCTAAGGAGTCGGGGGCTTCTGATGCGCCAGGGCAAAATATTATTCCTGTTAAATGTTTACCCGGCCCGAATATATGGTCTTTGGGGGGTCCTACTTTATGAGGATAGGGGGCCCTATTTTATGGTCTATAGGGGGTCCAAATTTTATGAGAATATTGTCAAAGTTATAATTATGGTTTGGTTCCCCCGTGTTATATTCTATATGCCGCATATTATATGTTATGTGATATATGCCGCATATGATATGTTATGTGTTATATGCTGCGTATGAGGTGTTATATGATATATGTCTCATGTCTCATGATTGTATGCTGCTAATGTTATGATTGTCAAGTATTGAATGTCTCAGGTTGCATGTCGCATGTCTCCTGTTGATTCCCGCATGTGGGACATTGGTTCCCGCATGTCGGAGGTTGCATGTCGCATGTCCCCTGTTGATTCCCGCATGTGGGACATTGGTCCCGCATGTCGGAGGTTGCATGTCGCATGTCTCCTGTTGATTCCCGCATGTGGGACATTGGTTCCCGCACGTCGGAGGTTGCATGTCGCATGTCTCCTGTTGGTTCCCGCATGTCGGCTGTTGGTTCCCGCATGTCGGATGTCACATGTCGCATCTTGGTTCTCTCAGCAGCATGCTGATGTCTCCAGGAGAGATCCGGGCCTTGCCAAGCTTAAGGGATTTGGCCTTATCCAAATGTAATATCTGGAGAGATTTCCCTCCAATGACGGCGTGACACGTGGCAAGTGATAAGGATGATGGTGATGATGTCACCTTTGGCATACAATTGATATAAATACTCCCTCCTTCCTTAAAAAAGAGGTATGTTCTTAGAGAGCTTCTCTCTCTGTGGGGACCCGACCCGGAACCCACACGTGTCCCGAGTTGGTGCGTCCCCAAATTAACCCAAATACACTAAACTTTTAAAACTTTCATTTGACTTTCAACATGAACATGAATAACATAACATTTCAAAAGAACTCCACTCTACTCCACATCGGAGGAGGAGATAACTAACTTTGAAAATAGTTAACTGTTTAGTTACAAAAGATTTAAGGTTATGACGTAGAGTTTAAGGTTTATAATTACAAACTCCAAGAATGGAATTACCAAAATACAATTTATACGCCACCCTAAACATACCCTGACAATACCCCAAAAGCTTATTCCAAACTCCTCTCCGTCCTTACTTGGGCGGTCCTCCCTGTCTCGGGATCTAAAACAAGGTAAAGGGAGAGGGTGAGAATAAATCTCAGCAAGCTATTATGATATGCAGCAATATGCCAAATAAATGCAACATATAACAAGTCGCACGTAACACATTGGAAAAGCTATAAACACGTTCCGTTACCTTGGTTTACCTTTTCCCGTCTGAACGATAGTCGTACAACATTGGTTATAATAATAATAATCCAATCTTACGGTGGAGAGTGCCCAGGCAATACTCACGTCTTATAAGACCCGTTTTTCGGGGAACCAAATAAAGACGGTAGCAACTCTCTGTAAGGCTTTTGGCTCAATACGGACGCTATACCCCAACTTTGTGGCCGCGGGAGGGACAGTCGCGAATATAACATAATCCGATCACATTAGGTCACACTTCCATAATTGATCGTATTACATTATATCCCAACGTCGGTGACTCACACATAATCAAGCACATAATAGATACTTGAATAAAATCCACAAAAAGGGATAACAACATATCAACATGGTAATATATACTCTCATGCCTCAACAACATCATAGTGCAACATATGATTAACACACTATGCATAATATAAACAATGTATGTGAACTCAATGTAAGGCAAGGAAGTAGTGTAAATCCATCCTACAAAGTCATTATACAATAGTACCTAGCCTCTTGAAAGGTCTAAGTTGAATCTACCAAGTTGGGATCATAATTGTCTAGATATCAAACTAGGTTGTCTAAGGTTTTCCAAGCAACATTTAAGGTACTTCCACTATTCCACTTTGATCACTTAGAACGTCATTGTGAAGCCAAAGTATTCTATTTTAATCTAGGTGAAAGATGTTTCATTTTGGTTCAAGTTTGATTAGGTTTGCATAGCCTAAAAGTTGAGATGAGAAAATCGATCGGGGACGACTCGTCCCCAGGGGCACGACTCGTCCCCACTTCACCCTCCACGAACCTGGCGTCCCCCTTGAGTCCACGACTTCCCTTTGACCAAGGGACGACTCGTCCCTCGGCCCAGAATTGCACAAACAGTAAATCAACACAAAAATCCCAAGAAACCAAATGTACAACCAAATGCATTCTAAGTTATGAACCTAAAGGGGCATTTCCAACTTGGGTAACTTTAATCTACTCCTTTAACTCCATGAAATCAAGTCTTAAACCTAGATCCATTCAACTTCCATAACTCACAATATTTCTATAAACCCAACAAGGTTCTAAATCAACACATTCAACTCCCAATAGTTTTCTCAAGCAAGAAATCACCACATAAGAACAAGAATCACAAGAAATATTCATGAGCATTCATGAGAAGAGGAGTCATAACAACTTACTTGGATTTTATGAGGAAAGATTGGTCTAGATGGGTTCCTCTAGGAGATTCAACTTCAAAGGTGCTCTTGGACTTGATTTTTGGATGAAGAAAGAATGACTTCAAAGCTTGGCAAAGGCTTCAATGGAGGTCTCTCTCTCTAAGCTTGTCTCTAGGTTGAAGATGAGTAGTGTAGTGAATGGGGAGAAGGAGGGGAAGGGAGTAAGAGAGGTGAGGGTGTGATGACACATGGCACAAGGAGGGGAAGCTAACACTTTGGCCCCCCCATGAGAAATTACAAAGGCTTTCATCCAACACATTTAATTTAAATTAAAAACTTATCCCATTAATTTATCCTACTCATTTAACCTCCCAACACTATTTATCATTTTCCCATTTTTATTATTATCCAAGTTCATTTATTAAATGTCCAATAAATTCTTATGAGATTTAAATTTACTTTTCACCCAATTTATCCTAACTTAAGAATATAAAGATATAATTGAACATATAAAGATGACATAAATATTAAAAGCATATAATTTAATATTTAAAATAAGTGCCTAGGGTTGGGGTCGTCACACTCACTCCCCCTTAAAGAAAATTCGACCCGAATTTTAAAAAGGAAACTTACTTGGATTTTCAAACAACCACGGGTATTTCGCTCTCTCATCTCCGACTCTAGCTCCCACGTCGCTTCCTCTACGGTGTGATTCTTCCAAAGGACTTTTACTATCGGAATACTTTTGGTTCTCAATTCCTTAACTTGGAATTCTAGGACTCTTAATGGCTCTTCAACATACGACATGTCCGCTTGGACATCATCGGGAGGAGAGCTCAAAACATGGGAGGGGTCATGACAATACTTCCTCAACATTGAGACATGGAAGACGTCATGAAGCAAAGAAAAAGACGGAGGCAACGCCAACCGGTAAGCTAAATCCCCTATCTTCTCTAGAATCTCAAACGGTCCTACAAACCTCGGGGCCAATTTACCCTTATTCCCAAACCTTTTAATCCCCGTCCTCGGAGAGACCTTCAAGAACACAAAGTCACCAACCCGAAATGATAAATCCCGTCTTCTCGTTGTCGGGCGTAGCTTTTCTGACGACTCTGAGCTGTCTTCAATCTATCCCGAATCACTTTGATCTTCTCCGTAGAATCTCGAACCAAATCCGGGCCCCAAAGTCTCGCTTCACCAACCTCGTCCCAACACATCGGAGATCGACACTTCCTACCATACAACGCCTCATACGGAGCCATCTCGATACTCGACTGATAACTATTGTTGTAAGCAAACTCCACTAAAGGTAAATGATCCTCCCAAGACAATTGGAAATCCATCACACAAGCCCGTAACATATCCTCAAGTATCTGAATAGTTCTCTCGGACTGACCATCGGTTTGAGGATGAAACGCGGTACTAAAACACAACTTAGAACCCAAGGCTTCATGCAATGCTCTCCAAAATCTAGATGTAAACCTCGGATCTCTATCGGAAACAATACTAACCGGAACCCCGTGAAGTCTCACAATCTCCTTTAAGTACAACTGAGCTAACTTCTCTAACGAAAACTTGGTTGATACCGGAAGAAAATGAGCCGACTTTGTCAACCGATCCACAATAACCCATATAGCATCCATCTTCTTCACGGTGAGAGGCAAACCCGAAACAAAATCCATCGAAATTCCTTCCCATTTCCATTCCGGAATATCCAATGGTTGAAGTAGTCCCGCCGGTCTTTGATGTTACGCCTTAATGCGTTGACACGTCAAACACTTAGATACATAATCCGCTATTTCCCTTTTCATTCCATTCCACCAATATCCACGCTTCAAGTCTTGATACATTTTGGTACTCCCCGGATGAATCGCAAACTTGGACTTATGGCCATCCTCTAAAACACGCTTCTTGATTTCCGGCGATGACGGAACGCAAATTCTCCCTTGGAAAGTTAAAATCCCATCTCGATTCAAAGCAAAATCCCCGGCTTTCCCATCTTGTACTTGATCACAAATTTTCTTCAATTCCGGGTCTTCTTGTTGAGCTTCCTTCAAATCACCATACAATATCGGAACGGCTCGAACATTCGCAACTATCACTTCCCTCTTCAACTCCCGAGAACTCAAGGCTGTCACATACGCCTTTCGGCTAATCGCATCGGCCACCACATTGGCCTTCCCCGGATGATAGGATATGACACAATCAAAATCCTTCAAAACCTCTAACCATCTTCTTTGCCGGTTGTTCAACTCCTTTTGGGTAAATAGGTACTTCAAACTCTTATGATCGGTGAAAATCTCGAATTTCGCTCCGTAAAGATAATGCTTCCACTTATGCAACGCAAATACAATCGCCGCCAATTCCATATCATGAGTAGGATAATTCTGTTCCGCCGGAGATAACTTCCTAGAGGCATACGCAATAACCTTTCCATCTTGCATTAACACACATCCCAAACCCGCCTTCGAGGCATCACTATAAATAACAAAATTCTCGCAACCACTCGGAAGGGTAAGAACCGGAGCCGTCGTCAACCTCTTCTTCAATTCATCAAAACTTGCCTCACACTTGGAATCCCACACAAACGATACATCTTTCCGAGTCAACCTAGTCAACGGAGTCGCAATCCGAGAAAACCCTTCAATAAACCTCCGATAGTACCCCGCCAAACCAAGAAAACTACGGACTTCGGTCACGGTCGAAGGTTGCTTCCAATTAATCACGGCTTCAATCTTCGAAGGATCCACGGAAATCCCCGAACTCGACACAACATGCCCCAAGAAAGAAATCTGCTCAAGCCAAAACTCGCACTTACTGAACTTAGCATACAACTGCTTCTCACGAAGAACGGACAAGACAATCCTCAAATGATTCTCATGCTCTTCCCTGACTTAGAATACACAAGAATATCATCAATAAAGACCACCACAAAACTATCAAGATAAGGCTTGAAGACACGGTTCATCATATCCATAAACACGGCCGGAGCATTAGTCAACCCAAACGGCATCACCACAAACTCATAATGACCATATCTAGTACGGAAAGCTGTCTTAGCAATATCATCCGGTCTAATCTTCAACTGATGGTATCCGCTTCTCAAATCAAGCTTTGAGTAGATAACGGAACCTTGGAGTTGGTCAAACAAATCATCTATATGCGGAAGAGGATACTTATTCTTAATGGTGGCTTGGTTCAACAAACGATAGTCAATACACAATCGTAAGGTACCATCCTTCTTCCTAACAAACAAGAGACCGGTGCTCCCCACGGAGACACACTAGATCGAATAAAACCTCGGCCTAACAATTCTTGCAATTGGACCTTCAACTCTTTTAACTCGGCCGGAGCCATTCTATAGGGTGCTTTAGAGATAGGAGCGGTACCGGTACTAAGTCAATACAAAACTCTATCTCACGATCCGGAGGCATAGAGTACTCACTAGAGAACACATCACTAAATTCATTCACAACCGGAACATGAGCTAACTCGGGAGACTTCTTATTGGAATCTACCACATAAGCTAAGTAACCCGTACACCCCTTAGATAGCATCTTTCTAGCTTTTAAGGCGTAAATAACATGTAACCCGAACATAGATTTATCGGCATCAAATATAAATGTAGGCACATCGGGCATAGCAAATGAGACTCGCTTCCTACGACAGCCTACCAAAGCATGGCACCGACTCAACCAATCCATACCAAGGATCACATCAAAATCACGGATTGGTAACTCGACCAAATCCACCTAAGCAATACATGCCCACATATAGTCACATCACATCCACGATATATCAAAAGAAGATTCAAGGCTCTCTCCCATAGGAGTAGAGACCTCTAACACATAAGGCATAGATTCGTGCAAGATATGCAATGAGAATGCAAAATGAGACGCCACAAATGAATGGGAAGACCCGGATCTATAAGAATGCGGGCCTTAACTCCCGAGACAGAACTATACCTCTAATGACGGCATTAGGATCGACCTCTCCTCGACCCAAAGCAAACACACGACCTTGGACTCTATCCTTAGGTTTCCCATCAACATCTCTCTTCACACCACTACCTTGACCCCGAATCCGGCACTCCGTCGCTTGCTTATTCGAAACTTGGGACAATTCCTCCCGAAATGGCCCGGCGATCCACACTCCAAACACTTGCCTTGTTTGCTCCAACATTTGTCTTCTGAATGCCCTATCCTCTTGCAAAACCCACATGTTGTCCCAAGCCGACCGGAAGTCGCACGATTTGCCGGAGCCGCCACATGACCTCCTCGATTCGCTCCCGGGTGAAAGTCCTCGGCCGCACTCTATTCTCGTCCCGATCCTTGACCCCGAAATCTGTTCCTCGTTTCCTCCTTCATTCTTACCACGATGCTCCTCTATGTCGTTCTCAATCCGGTACGCCATATTCACCGCCGCTTGGAAATTGGCGAAGCTTATGCGTCAACAATCGCTTCCGAAACTCAACTCTTAAACCTTTCACAAACCGGTAAACTCGCCTCTCTTCATCCGGCACCAAATGGGGACAATATCGGGCCAACTCTCGTGAACTTCGCTGAATCCGCGCTACTGTCATGGTCCCTTGCTCCGGCTTCAGAACTCGCCTTCTTTCTTGTCCCTAGTAACCATCGGCACAAAGTGATCTCGAACTTGAGCGTGAAGTTTTCCCACGTCTGCGGTGTCAAATCTCGGTCCCAACCATCCTTTACCACTTGCCACCAATGCTCCGGGTCCTTCCAATTTGAAAACGGCGCATCTCACTTTCTCCGCATCGCATTTCCATAGCTGCGAAAATCTTGTTCATAGCCTCAAGCCACCTCTCAGCCTTCACCGGATCCGGATCTCCGTTGAAGCTAGGAGGGGACATCTTCACGAACTTCTCCAAACCATGTTGCCCTTGTCTGCCTAGATTCTGATTCAAATTCTGATTCTGCGTTGCCATATATGCCGAAGGAACCCTGAACATGTCCATCATTTCGGCGTTCGGATTACCACCACCCAAACCCAGATTCGGATCACCTTCATTTCCCGCCATTACAACAAACTCCTGCATTAAACACTCGACGTCAGTTACCACACACTCTCACTCAGCTAGACTCTACCCAAGAATTCTAACCGAGCTCTGATACCAACTGTGGGGACCCGACCCGGAACCCACACGTGTCCCGAGTTGGTGCGTCCCCAAATTAACCCAAATACACTAAACTTTTAAAACTTTCATTTGACTTTCAACATGAACATGAATAACATAACATTTCAAAAGAACTCCACTCTACTCCACATCGGAGGAGGAGATAACTAACTTTGAAAATAGTTAACTGTTTAGTTACAAAAGATTTAAGGTTATGACGTAGAGTTTAAGGTTTATAATTACAAACTCCAAGAATGGAATTACCAAAATACAATTTATACGCCACCCTAAACATACCCTGACAATACCCCAAAAGCTTATTCCAAACTCCTCTCCGTCCTTACTTGGGCGGTCCTCCTGTCTCGGGATCTAAAACAGTAAAGGGAGAGGGGTGAGAATAAATCTCAGCAAGCTATTATGATATGCAGCAATATGCCAAATAAATGCAACATATAACAAGTCGCACGTAACACATTGGAAAAGCTATAAACACGTTCCGTTACCTTGGTTTACCTTTTCCCGTCTGAACGATAGTCGTACAACATTGGTTATAATAATAATAATCCAATCTTACAGTGAGCTGCTTAGGCAATACTCACGTCTTATAAGACCCGTTTTTCAGGGAACCAAATAAAGACAGTAGCAACTCTGTAAGGCTTTTGGCTCAATACAGACGCTATACCCCAACCTGTGGCCACAGGAGGGGACGGTCACAGATATAACATAATCCGATCACATTAGGTCACACTTCCATAATTGATCGTATTCTGTTATACCCCCAACGTCAGCTGACTCACACATAATCAAGCACATAATAGATACTTGAATAAAATCCACAAAAAGGGATAACAACATATCAACATGGTAATATATACTCATGCCTCAACAACATCATAGTGCAACATATGATTAACACACTATGCATAATATAAACAATGTATGTGAACTCAATGTAAGGCAAGGAAGTAGTGTAAATCCATCCTACAAAGTCATTATACAATAGTACCTAGCCTCTTGAAAGGTCTAAGTTGAATCTACCAAGTTGGGATCATAATTGTCTAGATATCAAACTAGGTTGTCTAAGGTTTTCCAAGCAACATTTAAGGTACTTCCACTATTCCACTTTGATCACTTAGAACGTCATTGTGAAGCCAAAGTATTCTATTTTAATCTAGGTGAAAGATGTTTCATTTTGGTTCAAGTTTGATTAGGTTTGCATAGCCTAAAAGTTGAGATGAGAAAATCGATGGACGACTCGTCCCCAGGCACGACTCGTCCCCACTTCACCCTCCACCGAACCTCCGGCGTCCCCCTTGGGTCACGACTTCCCTTCGACCAAGGGACGACTCGTCCTCGGCCCGTGCACAAACAGCAGAAATCAACACAAAAATCCCAAGAAACCAAATGTACAACCAAATGCATTCTAAGTTATGAACCTAAAGGGGCATTTCCAACTTGGGTAACTTTAATCTACTCCTTTAACTCCATGAAATCAAGTCTTAAACCTAGATCCATTCAACTTCCATAACTCACAATATTTCTATAAACCCAACAAGGTTCTAAATCAACACATTCAACTCCCAATAGTTTTCTCAAGCAAGAAATCACCACATAAGAACAAGAATCACAAGAAATATTCATGAGCATTCATGAGAAGAGGAGTCATAACAACTTACTTGGATTTTATGAGGAAAGATTGGTCTAGATGGGTTCCTCTAGGAGATTCAACTTCAAAGGTGCTCTTGGACTTGATTTTTGGATGAAGAAAGAATGACTTCAAAGCTTGGCAAAGGCTTCAATGGAGGTCTCTCTCTCTAAGCTTGTCTCTAGGTTGAAGATGAGTAGTGTAGTGAATGGGGAGAAGGAGGGGAAGGGAGTAAGAGAGGTGAGGGTGTGATGACACATGGCACAAGGAGGGGAAGCTAACACTTTGGCCCCCCCATGAGAAATTACAAAGGCTTTCATCCAACACATTTAATTTAAATTAAAAACTTATCCCATTAATTTATCCTACTCATTTAACCTCCCAACACTATTTATCATTTTCCCATTTTTATTATTATCCAAGTTCATTTATTAAATGTCCAATAAATTCTTATGAGATTTAAATTTACTTTTCACCCAATTTATCCTAACTTAAGAATATAAAGATATAATTGAACATATAAAGATGACATAAATATTAAAAGCATATAATTTAATATTTAAAATAAGTGCCTAGGGTTGGGGTCGTCACACTCTCCTCCCTCTCTCTCTCTAAAGTTAAATATTATGTCAATATATGTTATGAATCGGATTAATGATTCTCACGCCGGAGGGTTTTTGGGGGAAAAATCCCCCCACCCTAACGGTGTTTTATCTTGTAGGTCCCACATTATTTAGGACCTCGAGGAGCGTGTTTATCCGGATCGGTCACCGTTGCTACCCCGGTCAGTCCCTGTGCAACCATTTTTTATGGCAGCATCAAAGGTGGAAAAAAATAAAAAGAAATAAGTCTGATTTAAAATGGGGCGAAAGGATAATATAATAAATTAATATATATATATATATATATATATATATATATATATATATATATATATATATATATAATTAATTATATAAAGAATGCATATCATTGGTTCAGTTTGGTCTAACAACGCAATTAAAATTGATCATAATCCGTATCGGACTAATGTATCGGTTAAAGTTAAATTTATAAACAGTGACATTGGCTTAGTTTGATTTTGATCAGTTCGATTAGGTTCCATCGGTCAACCAAACCAATTTCAATTATTTTTTGCTCATCCTTAATAATACATGGAAAATCAAGCATTAAATTAATACAAATTATTTTGAAAGTTAGGACGAAAAGTTTGGCATAAAAAGGAGGCAAATAATAGTACTGTAGGCATTTTTTAAGGGATTTTTACCAATAAATCCTTGACATAGGGTGTAATTTACCAATAAAAACACACATTTTCTAAACTCACCAAAAAGTCCCTTGAGCCTGTTATAATAAATATCTCGACCTTTTCTCTCTCTCTCTATACGCACATTTTCTCAATCACCGGTTTCTCTATTTCTCTCTCTATACGCAATGTTTTGCCGGGCGAAGTCTCTTCCTCTCTCTTCCCAATCAAAACCTAAGGTTTCTGATCTCCCAAACTCCATTGATTTAGGCAGGCAACACCCCTTCTTCTCTGGTACCGGAGGCCTCTCCGGTGACAACATTTGCGTACAATAACATCCCACACACACCTAATATATCTCCGATGCCTTGTCCCTACCTTCAACTTCATCAGATCTGACCGAATCTATCTTGATTCGACCAGATTTAAATCAAAAATTTATCAACCGAACATTTCCAAAAAAATTAGTGGGCTTATCATTGGAATCGGCGGAGGACAGCATCTGTGGTATGTTTGAAAACATCTTCTCCCAATTGTTGGATAGTCGTCATGTCCACCGATGTCGCCGCCGCTGCAACTACAGTAGCAGTTGTCCGACCACTTGACTCCGGTTCTAGCTTATCGCTTTAGTTAAGGAAGATGACAGTGAATCCCCCAATTTCTTGTTTGAATCCGTTGAGCCTGGTTTCAAGATCTCCAGCGTTGTAAACAATCCAATTTTAATTTTTAAAATATGAAATTTACAAGATGATGCCATTCTTGCTTAGTCAATTCGCAAAATCAGGATCGTTCTAGACTGAAATGAGTAGTTTATAGTAGTAAAATTGACTTCCTTGTTAATTTGTTATATGTTTAAAATAACTGAGAAATATGTTTATCAATTTTTATATATAATTGAGAAATGAATTTCTCATTTTATAACTGTGAAATCCTAAAATTGTGAAAAATAACTGAGTAATATGTTTATCAGTTTTTATAAATACCTAAGAAATGAATTTCTCATTTTATAATTGAGAAATAAGTTTCTCAATTGTCCATAGTGTTATAACTGAGATATTTTTCAGTTGTTCATACTGTTATAACTGAGAAATCAGTTTCTCAGTTATTCATAGTGTTATAACTGAGAAAGCAATTTCTCAGTTGTTCATAGTGTTATAACTGAGAAAACAGTTTCTTAGTTGTTCATAGTGTTATAACTGAGAAATTAATTTCTTAGTTAAAAATCAAAATTTATAACTGAGAAATCAGTTTTTATAACTGAGAAATCATTTTTTATAACTGAGAAATCAATTTTTACAACTGAGAAATCATATAACTGAGAAATCATATAACAAGGACTTATTGGCGGGTTTTGAAAATGTCAATCCTTTAAGGTAGTTTTCACTTGGCTGAAGGGTGTATTGGTCAAAGCCTTTTTTTTAACTAGGCATTTTTTTAAACCAAATATTAGGTTCTGAAAACTTTAGTGGGAAAAAAACTAAGATTATAATTTTTTGAATTTTAATAACCAAAAATAATAACATTGATGAAAATGTTGAAAAAACGCGTTTTCTTAGTGATTAGAAAAAACGTGATTTAAATATGCTGTGAAATTTTTGTAAATAATTGAAACTTTGTGATCGATAACATTTTTGTAAATAATTGAAATATCGTCCGCGATGATACATGGCACTAACCTTATAGATATTAAGATCAAATGGTTATGAATAACAATATTAAACTCTTTTGGGTATAATTAACAAGCATAGTTGAATAAGTTCATGATTAACAACCTTCAGAACATTAATCTATAAAGGTTTTTAATAACAATATTAAATCATTCTTTACATCAATGTTAAAGGTGTCTGTATATCCAGAAACTTTGAAATTGATATCCAGAACCTTTGATACTGATATACAAAAGGTTTGTTGGCGAAGAAAATATTGAGATCAACAAAAGTTAGTGGGCTTTGTCACGTGATTTTGGGTTTAAAAACCTCAAAAACGTCATTTAAACCCCATAGCAGGCCTTGAAGGTTTTTATAAATAGAGTATTAAAATATGGTTAGTGGTAATTGTTTGAGATTATCAAATGTAATGTTACTGTGATATTCCCCATCGCACATCGGAAATATGTAAGAATTTAGTATAATATATATAATACTAATGCACTACTACTAATTATCAAATCATCCATTGGACTTTTGGATGCCTGTGATGGGCTGTGGTTAATCCAATTGAGTAGGTGATTAGTGTGCCTGTGTGTGGTGCCTACATAGCGGTCGAGCTTCGAGCTCGTGTCGTTACAGTTACAGAGGTGCAGTTCGTGTGTTGAACATTGTTAGGGAATGTTGTTGTAACACTCAGCTCAATGCATATAATTTCATACATTGTATTATTTTTATGATTTATTTTGTATTAGTTTTTGATATTTTAGTAACATGATTGACACATGAAAATATGTTGATAAATTGATTTGAGTTAGTTAATGACTAATTGAAACTAATAGGAGTTAATTAGTTTATTTTGAATATATAAAAATTTAATTAAAAACCCATATGAAATTAATAAGGAGCTAAAGTGTTATAGTTGAAACTTTAGAAGTTAATTGACTAAAATTAATAGTAAAAGGGTTTATTTGCTAATAGCTTATTCTATGAGGAGCTTATGTGAAACTTAATTAATATAAATGTGAATAAGGTTCAAATGAAGCCTTGAACACATGAAAATAAACAAACTTATCCTCCGTTTTGTTCTTCTACGGTAGGTATTTTAACCCTAACCGCTTTCGATCTAATCCTTCTTTCTCCAATCCGACCCGAGTATATCATTTATACCAATTAAATTTGAATTTCTTTCGTATGATTTTGACAATGGGTAAGTTACTATATCATTTTAATTATTTTAATGTTCATACATATTATATATAATTCTTTTATTGCAAAATATGAAATTGTGGATAGTAATAATATTGTTTATAATTTTTGTTAGTATAAAATTAAATTGATCCAAATGATTATTATTATTGTTGGAAAAATAGGTGTGTTTGAAGGAAATAATGTATTATTTCCTAAATGGGTTGTTTGTTAAATGACCAAATTGATTGTTGGGTTGTGTTCTACTCTATGAGAATATTGAAATCATATATTCATTTGTCCAAAATGATTGAGGGATGAATGAGATATTAAGGCTCAAAGTTAGTGGGTTGAAAATGGGAACATGTGTTTATCCCACATTGGAAAAACATGTAAAAGGAGGTTAGTTTATATACTCCTACACTTTAATAGGGAGTAAGATTGTGGTACATAGAGGCTCTCTCTCGCGCACAGGTGCGCAGGGGGGGTGCAAATCATAGACCAAAATAGGCTTCGGGCTACCATACTCATGTGCGTCTTGCGGGCACGAATGTAGCTCCGAAATTGCCAGTCCACGCGAGCCCACTTTTTGCATTTTTTTTCGAACCTGATCGACTGTAACTGGCCAAGGCTGCTTGGTTGAACCACCAGTGAGGCGGGTGCCTGGAGCAGCATGATGCGGCCGCTTGGAGGTCAGTAGAGATGCCCCGTTGAGCCTCTCCGAGCCGGGCGCCTGGGCACCAGTAGCTGCCTACGGCAGAAATGTTGAAACGTTCCTAAAGACTGTGTAACTGCCGCAAGGATTTCAAAGGGCTGTGTAACTGCCTTATAAACTAAATTGATTGAGCCAATTTATTTCAATGATGCATTGATTGAGAAAATTAAAACATGGTTTTAATTTTCGGGCAGTTTTCAATCTCATTGGCTGATATACAAAGGCAAGAACACACCAAAAAGATACACACTGATTTTCAGAATCTCTCTACCATCAAATTCGTTGCATATTGATCAACTCTTTTCTTTTGGCCTCCTGCATATTGCATCCGGTGGTGATAACTTCCAAGCATTACTTCAGTTCGCCGGAGGTACTATTGTGCAACCACCGTCCGATCAGTCCGTTTCATCCTGGGAGGCAAACTTCTGGTAACAACTCAAGCATAACTCGATGAGGGGCGAATTTGTCTTAAGGAGAGTGTGGTCTCACACGACTCGGGCATCTTGAACAACCTCTTTAGTTTTCGTTTGTATTTCTGTTTCTGTTTTTATTTAGTTTTCTGTAATTTCCAATTGGTTTTGTAATAGTTATTCCAACAATCTTAAGGCAAATTTCTGTCTCTTCGTTGGGAGGAAAACTTTTTAAAACAGTGAACTAAAATCTTTTGTTTAGTTTCAGATGGCTACTTAATCGAACAACGTGAGAACCGGGAACGATTCTGAGAATCCTCGTGTGGAGGAAGCGCTTCGTGTGGAAACCTACCCTCAAAGGGTGGTTGTCCAAACTGTTCTAAATCACCATGGTGAGAAACCGAAAAAGTTTGTTGGCCAAGACTTTAAACGTTGGCAACAAAAGATGCTCATTTATTTGACTACCTTGAACTTGGCGAGTTTTCTTAAGGAAGATCTACCACAGTTGGGTGAGAATGAGACGGATGTGCAAGCCATCTCAGCTCTTGATGCTTGGAAGCATTCGGAGTTTCTTTGCAGAAATTACATCCTAAATGGATTGTCGGATACACTATACAATGTGTATAGTGTTATGAAAACTGCAAAGGAACTATGGGAGTCCTTGGAATATAAGTATAAAATCGATGACGCAGGCACAAAGAAATTAATTGTGTGCCATTTTCTCGATTACAAAATGGTGGACTCTAAAACTATTAAAAGTCAAGTGGAAGAGTTGCAAATAATAATTCATAAAATTCATGCCGAGGGAATGGTAATTAGTGAAAGCTTTCAAGTGGCGGCTATAATTGAGAAATTGCCTCCCGCTTGGAAATATTTCAAAAATTACCTTAAACATATATGAAAGGAAATGAATGTTGAAGCGCTTGCTATTCGTCTTCGACTTGAAGAAGAGAATAGAATTGCGGAAAAGAAGTTGAATAATCTTCTTGTGGTGAAAGCCAATGTGGTGGAGCATGTTGATAGCTCCAAGGCCAAAGGCAAGGACAAAGGCAAGTTTGTGCCCAGAAAAGGTTCTAGTTTGAAACCAAAGGGAGGAATCTCCAAGAAGAAGTTCGGTGGAACTTGCTACAATTGTAGTATTGTGGGCCACAAGTCTTTCGAATGTAGAAAGCCAAAGAAGCAAGCAAACATGGTTGATGTCATCTCGATGAAGTTTCCGATATGCATTTGGCGGCGATAATTTCTGAGGTGAATTTGGTGGGTTCAAACCCAAATCAGTGGTGGATTGACACCGGTGCTACTAGGCATGTGTGTTCCAACAAGGAAATGTTTAGTAGTTTTGAAGCCCTTGAAAATGGTGAGAAATTATTCATGGGAAATTCGGCCACTTCCGATGTGAAAGTTCAAGGAAAGGTGGTGCTCAAGTTGACTTCCAGGAAAGAGTTGACTCTCAACAATGTGCTCTATGTTCCCGAAATCTGGAAAAATTTGGTGTTCGGATTGCTTTTGATTAAGCATGGTTTTCGTGTTGTGTTTGAATCCGATATGGTTACTTTTTCTAAAAGTGGAATGTTTGTAGGCAAGGGATATGTTTGTGCTGGTATGTTCAAGCTTAGTGCTATGGTTGTAAAAGCAAATGTAATGACGACTAAGCCTAAGATCAATGAAATGACTAATTCTTCCGTTTACTTGCTTGAGTCTTCCAATTTGTGGCATGGTAGACTAGGACATGTTAATTATGATACTATAGGTAGATTAATTAACATGAATTGCATACCAAAATGTAAAATAGACTACAAACATAAATGTGAAACTTGTGTAGAGGCAAAGTTTACAAAACCTCCGTTCCATTATGTTGTAAGAAATAATGAACCACTTGAGTTGGTTCACACGGATTTATGTGACTTCAAGTCAACAAAAACACGAGGGGAAATAAATACTTTATGACTTTTGTTGATGATAGCACAAAATATTGTTATGTGTATCTTCTCAAAAGTAAAGATGAGGCTATAGAGAAATTTGTTCTCTATAAAAATGAAGTTGAAAATTAAACTCAAATGGAAAATAAAAGTCATAAGAAGTGATCGTGGTGGTGAGTATGAATTCCCTTTTGAAGGTATTTGTGCTCAACATGGAATAAAACATGTAACACCACCACCATACACACCACAATCCAATGGAGTTGCCGAGCGCAAAAATCGGACTTTAAAAGACATGATGAATGCCATGTTAATAAGTTCGGGGTTATCAGATAACATGTGGGGAGAGGCCGTCTTGTCGGCAAACTATGTGTTAAATAAAATGCCCCGAAAGAAAATATATAAGAGCCCCTATGAACTGTGGCATGGAAGAGTACCATCATACCAATACATACGAGTGTGGGGGTGTCTTGCTAAGGTTTCAATACCACCTCCCAAAAAGGTGAAAATTGGACAAAAAAACTATTGATTGCATATTTATTGGATATGCTCACAATAGTAGTGCTTATAGGTTTCTTGTGCATGAATCGAAAATTCAAGATATACACAAGAATACTATAATGGAGTCAAGAAATGCTTATTTCTTTGAGAATGTGTTTCCGTGCAAAAGAGATGAGGATAGTTTATCTAAAAGGAGACATGATTCAATAGAAGAAGAAGAAGTAGAAGGAAGAAATAATCATGATGGAAATGATGAAGCGGAGGTAGAACCTTGACGAAGCAAACGAGGTAGGGTAGAAAAATCTTTTGGCCGAGATTTTCTAACCTATATGCTTGAAAGTGAAATACAAAGTTATAAAGAGGCCGTGAGCTCTTCGAAAGGACCTTTGTGAAAAGAGACCATTAAAAGTGAGATTGATTCCATTTTACAAAATCACACTTGGGAATTAGTGGATCTTCCTCCGGGAAGCAAACAACTAGGATATAGGTGGATTTTTAAAAGGAAAATGAAGATGGATGGAACAATTGACAAGTATAAGACAAGACTTGTAATTAAAGGTTACAAGCAAAAGGAAGGCCTTGATTACTTTGATACATATTCTCCGGTTACGAGAATAACATCCATAAGAATTGTACTTGCAATAGCCGCTTTGCGGAATCTTGAAGTACATCAAATGGATGTCAAAACCGCTTTTCTAAATGGGGACTTAGAAGAGGAAATTTACATGGAACAACCCGAAGGATTTTCTGCGCCGGGGCAAGAAAATAAAGTGTGCAAATTAGTAAAGTCATTGTATGGCTTGAAACAAGCACCAAAACAATGGCATCAAAAGTTTGATAAAGCCATGATGGAAATTGGATTTAAAATAAATGAATGTGACAAATGTGTCTATGTTAAAAACACGAAAAAATGGCTATGTCATTTTGTGTCTTTATGTAGACGACATGCTTATCATAGGAAGCTGTGATAAAATGATTAAATCTACAAAAGATATGTTGAACTCAAAGTTTGACATGAAAGATATGGGGTTAGCCGACGTAATCCTTGCCGTGAAAATTTCAAGAATATCAAATGGACTTGCTTTGAGCCAGTCACATTATGTGGATAAGATTCTTGATAAATTCAACAAGGGTGACTTAGCTGTTTCTAGAACCCCAATAGACATGAGTCAACATCTATCAAAGAAAAGAGGTGAAGCAGTTTCTCAAGTTGAATACTCGAGAATCATTCGAGCAGCTCGCGAAAGGCTCGCGAATAGCTAGCAAAAAGATCTAACCTCGATTCAATCCGAGCTCGAACAGTTATACTGGGATCGAGTTCGATAACTTTTATACGAGCACGAGCTCGAGCTCGAAACATCAAAGCTCGACTTGGCTCAGCTCGTTTACAGCCCTAGTTGGGGTTAGGATCTATTTATATGCCTACTCTAACCCTGCAGGGTTTTCAACCCTGAGCCAAAATCTGGCGCTGAAAGGCCCTTGCCTGACTAAGGGCGCGATCTCCCCTTGCAAGGGCGCAATCGCCCCATCCCCCAAAACTGGCACTGCGCGATCGCCCAAATATGGGCATGATCGCTCACTCTTCACATAAACTTGACGCGGTCGCGCGCTCTCCTTCGCGCAATTGCTCCCCAACTGGTGTCACAGGAATTCCAGATTTGCTTGTTTAATCCCCTAATTTAGATGACCCCAACTTAGATGGAAACAAACTCAACAAATCTCCATCTTGACATCTAACCTCCACATTTTAACTAGAACTCCCCCTTTACCTCAGATGTTATCTAATAGCTGCGAACATTCAACAAGTCCAAGCAATGTTGGAACTTGCTAGTTGGAACGGACTTTGTGAACATGTCAGTAGGATTATCTGCAGTACCCACTTTTTTCTCCCTGATACGCTTCTCACTTCTTAGAAAATGATACCTCTCATCTATGTGCTTGTTCCTCTCTTTAACTTGATACTTGGCCAAACAAATTGCACTTAAACTGTCAAAAAATAATATAGCCTGATCTTTATGTAACCCAGGGTCGCTGATCAAACCCTTTGCCATATCCCCTCTTTAGCAGCTTCTGTCAATGCCATGTACACGCCTCCATAGTAGACAATGTCACTATAGATTTTAGAGTAGCCTTCCAACTGAAAACTGACCCACCAAAAGTGAACCCATACCCGGTCATAGATCTCCTCGTGTCAACATCCCTAGCGTAGTCTGAACCAAAATAACCCTCAACTACATATTCTATATCACCTACATAAATGAGCCCTACATCTGATGTACCCCTAAGGTACCTGAAGATCCTTTTCACTGCTTGCCAATGTTCCTTACCAGGATTCCCCATTCCATATAGGACTCCAAAACCCGGGTCATGTCAGTTGGTATCAAAGCTTTAGTTAGCTATCAGTATGGATAGGATCTATGGCCTAGGTGGGTGTGTTTATGTGTGTCAATTACTTCGAGTGTTTATTTATTGGTGCATCATGGTGGTGACCAGACTTATGAGACTAATATTGATATTGATATTCTAAGTAGGATTATAAGGTTTATGAATGTCGTGAGTGCGTGTTTTATAAAACTGTGCTTATCTTTGCCTTATGTGCTAGAGTTATATTCTTCGATAGGATACTAACTCCACGTTGGATGCTGATGATAATAAGAAATATGATATGCTTGGGGGGTGATTTTCCCTTATAAATTGACTAAGTGATATTAAGCATGTGGGACACTGATGTGATACTTGGCATGTACTGGCTCTATATTTATCTTGAATGTGTGGATTTCCATTGAAAGGTGGTAAGTTTATATATGTCATGTGTGCCTGATTTTTGATTTGATTAAATAGGTTTTTATGGGGCGTTCGTGTTATTTTTGCATTGGAAGATTGGAAATTGTTATAACAAGGATATGTCGGGTATTTAGCTTGTATTGTTGACAAGAGTATGTCTATAGTAAAGTAGGAGGATATTTCCAAATTTTGTGAGTTTCAATGTATTTGTCACTAAGTATCATTCCATATTTAAGGCGTTGAGTTATACATTGAGTTAATATAACGTACAAACCTGATATCCAAATCATTATATAGATGACTCCAATTGAGTTAAAAGAGTTCATGATTGAACTTGAGGAATTATTTGATAGAAAATTTATCAAGGTTAGCGAATCTCCATGGAGATAAACTAGTATTGTTTGTAGAGAAGAAAGGTGGTACTTTGAGGTTATGTATTGACTATACAGAGTTAAATAACCTAAATGAAAAAAATAATACCTGTTACATCTATAGATGACTTGTATGATTAACTTCAGGAATTAGTGATATATTCATGGTTTAATTTGAGAAATATTTTTCATTAGTTGAATATCTAATTTGAGGACATACATAAGACAATTTCGTACTGGGTATGTACATTATGAAATTGGGGTTATGCCATTTCGACTAGCAAATATTTTAGCAGTATTCATGTATTCGATGAACCATAACTTCAGTCAATGTGTGTTGGTATGCTATGAGTCAAAGGTCAAATATGAGCAGCACCTCTGACTATCCAAAATGTGCTTCGAGAGGTTGTTTGTGAATATCATTAAAAGTATCTTCTTATTAGAGGATAAATCATTTTGATTTTGAAATGTAAGATACTTTAGGATGATTATACCCTATACGTTGACTTAGTTGTGTGACTCATACGAGACACTGATGTGATGCTTGGAAAGTATTGACATTATATGGATTATGAATTTATTGATTGTCATCGAGAGGTAAGTTTGTTTATGCAGTTAATGTCTAATTTGCATGTTGAAGGTGATTGATCTTTGTAAATTTCCAGTTATATTTTCTTATGAGGAAATCATGTTATCTGATCAGGAACTTGAGGTTTGTGTTGAGTTATAACCAAGCATAACACCAATATCTAAAGTAGTGTAGAGATGACACCAATTGAATAAAAAGTGTTGAATATTAACTTTATTGAGGATTCATTAAGCCTATTGTCTTAATGACATGTACCGGGTACTATGCAATTATGTCTTAATTATAGGAAACTCAACTAGGAATTAATATTACGAACTTGTGGTTACGGTCTTTGGGTTGACAAATGAAAGAATAGTATTGATGAATTTGTGGAATAAAGTATTCAAACCATACCTTGATTGTATTATAGTGGTAATTACTGATAACATCATGTATTCGATGAACCATAACTTCAGTCAATGTGTGTTGGCATGCTATGAGTCAAAGGTCAAATATGAGCAGCACCTCTGACTATCCAAAATGTGCTTCGAGAGGTTGTTTGTGAATATCATTAAAAGTGTCTTCTTATTAGAGGATAAATCATTTTGATTTTGAAATGTAAGATACTTTAGGATGATTACATCCTATACGTTGACTTAGTTGTGTGACTCATACGAGACACTGATGTGATGCTTGTAAGTGTTGACATTATATGGATTATGAATCTATTGATTGTCATCGAGAGGTAAGTTTGTTTACGCGGTTAATGTCTAATTTACATGTTGAGGGTGATTGATCTTTGTAAATTTCCAGTTATAATTTCTTATGAGGAAATCATATTATCTGATCAGGAACTTGAGGTTTGTGTTGAGTTATTACCAAGCATAACACCAATATCTAAAGTAGTGTAGAGATGACACCAATTGAATAAAAAGTGTTGAATATTAACTTTATTGAGGATTCATTAAGCCTATTGTCTCAATGACATGTATCAGGTACTACACACATAGTCTTCTTTTTGCAGAACCTGAAACCCATCTGGTTGTATCATATAAATCTCCTCCTCCAACTCTCTATGTAGAAAAGCTATTTTTACATCTAGCTGCTCGAGCTCCAAATCCTGATGTGCCACCATTGCTAATAGCACTCTGATAGAAGTGTGTCTAACCACTTGAGAGAAAATCTCATTGTTATTAATGCCCCCCCGTCCGCGGTGTGAAACCCCTTGTAACTACACAAGCTTTATACTTGACCCCCTCTGATGGTGACATACCTTCCTTCTTCTTGAAAATCCACTTGCAAGTCACAATATTACTTCCCTCTGGCCTCTTGGTTAACTCCCATGTCGAATTCTTGTAAAGTAATTCCATCTCGTCCCCCATAGCTGTATGCCACTGGGCAGACTCTAAACATTTAAATGCTTCCCTGAAAGTAGTTGGCTCCAAAGAATCGGGCTCCACCTCCTTAGAAATCTAAAGTGAATAAGACACCATGTCTTCAAAACCATACCTCATTAGAGGCTTCCTGAAATTTGCCCTTCAAGACCTTTCTTGAGCTATCCCATGTTTCTCGAAAACTGGTGATGAACTTTCTGGTGCTTCTATTTTTGACATAGATTCTAATGAATATCTGACTGTGGACTGCTTAACTCTGAATTATATTGAAGCTCCACTTGTTTTTCAATACTACCAACACCTGATAAAACTAGAGATCTCATAATAGGGTTAAGCATAGAGTATTCATCAAAAACAATATTTTTGCTTATTATTACCCTATGATGGAGATTGATTTATCAAGTAGCATGTTATACTAACCGCTTCTGCCCAGAACCACTTAGACAGCTCTGCATTAGAGAGCATGCACGTTGCCCTAGCCAACAATGTTTAATTTATGCGCTCAGTTACACCATTTTGTTGTGGTGTACCTCTGATAGTGAGATGCCTAGAAATCCCCAATTGCTTACAGAACTCATCAAACTTAGCACTGCAAAACTCCAACCCATTATCTTTCCGTAATCGCTTGATCTTCTTCCTTGTCTGATTCTCCACTAATGTCTTCCACAGTCTGAAATTGGTGAGAACCTCACTCTTGTGCTTCATAATAATTACCCAAGTCTTCCTTGAGTAGTGATCAATCATAAAAAAGAAATACCTATGACCCCTCAATAATTCCTATCATGACGGTCCCCAAAAATCCGAGAGAATGTAATCCAGAGAGTGCCATTCGTTATGTGAACCCCCTTTGGAAACTTGCTTCGCTGCATCTTTCCAAGTACACAATGCTCGCAGAATTTAAGGTCCTTGAACTTATGGCCACACGGAATATCATGATTAGCCAATATCTGCATCCCTTTGATGCTCATGTGCCCAAGCCTAATATGACACAACTTGGCCATATCCTCGACCACTTCAAATGATGCAACCAATACTGATTCAAAGCGTCCTTCTTTGGAGAAAATACAAGGAAACCCGCTTAAGGCCTCTCAGAATTACTTCACAACCTTTGCAGACATAAACTGCTAGGCGCCTCTGGGAAGTGCATCAAGGGGGGAGCGGTGAAATGTGTTGATCCCCTTCTTTAAAAGAAAGAAAAAAAAAAAGAACATACCATCACAAGTCCACAGCTTGATGGAGCCAATACCAACCACCTTGAAAGTAACACTATTGGCCATATGAATATTACCACCATCTAACTTCTCATAGGTTGTAAACCACTTCTTCCTCGGATTGATGTTATTAGAAGCCCCAGAATAAAGAATCCACGCATCCGACTATTTTGCAGACTATTATATTACTAGAGCATAATCCCCATCAGAGCTGCTAGTATCAAATGCAGCAGCATTAGCTTCATTGCGATTTGTCGGCTCGCCTCGCTTTATCCTAGTATAATATATTTTCCAATGTCCCTTCCCCTTGCAATAATTACAAATATCATCAGGTTTAGGGCCCCTCTTTCCAGAAGACTTCTTCTTCTTCTTCTATTTTTACTGCTAGAACCCCTATTGCCTTCTACAACCAAACCTGCTATCTGATTATCTGTACCACTATTATCGCTTGCCTTACAACGTAACTCTCTAGTGTTGAGCGAGGATTTCACCTCCACAAGAGTTTACCATCTCCTTACCACTAATACTAGAGTAAACATAGTGCTCATATAATAAAGTCAAGGAAACAAGAAGTATTAATGCAACATCCACATCATCAACCTTAGCATCTATAATACGCAATTCAAATAATAAAGATGTGAATCTATCTAGGTGATCCCTAATGGGCGTACCTTCCTGAATTCGGAGAGAATATAGCCTCTGCTTCAGATATAGCTTGTTGGTCAATGATCAAATCAAATACATGTATTCCAACACAAGCCACAAAGCACCTCCGAAATCGGTATCTACTATATCTGCTAGATATTCATCATCTAGACACCTTATATTTTTAGAGTGGGCCTCTCATATATCACAATAAGATATGCCTCTTTCTTCTATGCTATCTTCTTTGCTTTCTTTGAACCTTCTAATGTTGCAGCCGCGACAGCAATGGTGGGAATGGCTTCTGCTTTGCCCTTTTAATCCTGATGATCCCTTATTGCAGCATCCACTCTAGCCCACAAGCCCTTGTCCCTCAATAAGGCTTTCATCTTGATTTTCCAAAGAGAAAAACTATTCTTCGCATTAAACTTGTCAATCGATGATTCAATTCCTGATCCCATCTTCTTCTACAACGGAATAACCCTAAACCTTCCTCAACCTGACCGACTCTGATACTAGCTTGTTAGAACAGAGTTTATGTAAAAGATAGAAAACACGCAACAATCACACAACACACATATATATACGTGGTTCACCAACTTGGCTACGTCTACGGGCAAAGGGAGAGAATATTATTATCTTCTGGAAATCAATAGATTACAATATCTAATATAGTGCATGAGTTCTTGGCAAAGAATTCCTGTCTATGCAAATCCTAGATCTAGAAAACAGATGAGCAAGATAACTACAATATGGTTGGGGTATACTCTATTTATATGCGTACTCCAAACCCTGCAGGGTTTTCAACCCTGAGCCAAAATCTGCCGCTGAATGCCCTTTCTGAACTAAGGGCGCGATCGCCCTATCCCCTGTTGGGTTTTGGGGTTACAAATGCAGCGGAAGACTTTAACAAATAACACAAAACCCTAGCCTTGAATCCGTCTAACATGAATAGATAATACCATGAAATAGATTTACATACCTTAATTACGATTTTGTCGATCGAAAACGAATCTTGGAAAAATCGAATCTTTGAACCGTTGATGAACCTTTTATCTTCTCCTTGTTCTTTCTTGTGATGAATTAATCTTCAAGCTTTAGGTGATAACGAAATCACCCTCTATCGGAAATCCACACACGAACGAACCAAGATCTTGTATCTTGTAGGATTGCTAGATGATCCCCAATTATTGAAACACTTTTCAACAATCTATGGCTAATATGGAATTGAATCTAGGGTGTTTTGATCTTTGATTCGTAATCAAAAATCAAGAGAATTGTTTTTCTCAAGCCCTAAAATTCGTGTGTCTTGGCTGGGACAAAAGGGCATATTTATACTTTATAAATATACCTAACTGTGAGGGAGAAAAGCCCTAATCCGAATCCAAAACAGATTGCTGAAACGGGGGCTGGGCGGTCGCCCACATGGTTATCGGCGGCCGCCCAGTTGTATAACCTTTTTGTCATCTTTCGAAACCTGAGCTGGGCGATCGCCCACATGGGCTCGGCGGTCGCCTAGTTGTACAGCCTTTTCAAGCTTGTTTCGAAAACAACCTGTGCGGTCGCCCACACAACCCTCGGCGGTCGCCCATGTGAACAGTTGGCTTGTGGGCGATCGCCCACTGTGTTCACTGGCGGTTGCCCAATAGTTCAGTTTCCACAATTGATCAAATTTCAATCCGTTCTTTGTGTGTGACCCTTTAGGAATTACATTTTATGTTGGTAAGGAGTTGAAGCATCAACCTCACAAGACATAAGTGGTTTCTAGCAAGCCATTATGTCCACCCAATTAAATATAACATCAAAGCTTGATTCCTTGATAGATCAATGTCACAATCCCTTTATCCACGATGTCATATTGAATATGAGTCATGGTCCTTGTCAACTCATATTTTTCAATGCTTGCTCGACTCCGAATATGTTGATAATCCAAGTGCATTTGATCTCTATCAAATCTCTGGAGTGTGGCCACACATTTAATCAACATCATTCATCGAGGGGCCCAAGCAAACATCTCTCTCGATAGAGGGACAAATCCCATCTTGACTTATCATTCTTCCCTACGATAATCCAATTGTGCCAATATAGCCCTTATTGCTATCCTATTAAAGATAGTGTTAGACTACATCAAACACAATGTTCATCATGTGGAAGATGATGATAATCTCAGGTACAAAGGATTCTATTGACACAACTATCATGAGGTTTAATTATGACATATATAACTATAGACCATGTCATAAACCTCATTGGTAGGTCAAGTCCAGTACATTGTTCTCTAACAAGTACCTATAAGTGTAATGTGCATCACATGCATATAATCATCTCTATGATTATCCATTACTAACTTATACTAGTTATTCATAGTAACTAGGGACGCAGGTTATTATAATAAACATGCAAAACATATAACAAACTAAATAAACAATCTCTATAATAAACGGTAAAGACGATTACATAATTGTATTAAGTTATAAGTCAAACATAACTAAACGCCTAGGGCATTACACCAACAATCTCCCACTTGCACTAGGCTCTATCTGCTATGTATCGTATACCCATGGACCTAACATGACCATCATGCTTTGCTTGTGTGAGGGGCTTTATAAGTAGATCCCCTATGTTATCATCGGTTGATACTTTGCATTTCTTAACGTCTCCCCTATTTATGAATTCTCGAATGAGGTGGAAACGTCTAAGTATGTGTTTTGATCGCTGATGTGACCTTGGTTCCTTTGCTTGCGCAATGGCGCCATTATTGTCATAATAAAGTTCCACCGGATTAATGATACTTGGAACAACTTCCAGATCACTAATGAACTTCTAGATCCAAACTGCCTCGTTAGCTGCACCGGATGCCACTATATATTTGACCTCAGTTGTAGAATCCGAAATAGTACTCTGCTTGGAACTCTTCCAACATATCGCACCTCCATTAAGCATAAACACAAATCCCGAATGCAATCGGAAATCATCTCTGTCTGTTTGGAAGTTTGCATCTGTGTAACCTCTTACAACAAGATCATCTTCTATCCCTCCAAAGACCAAGAATGCATCCTTAGTCCTTCTTAAGTACTTAAGGATCGTCTTAACTGCCATCCAATGGTCTCACCAGGATCAGATTGGTATCGACTCGTCATGCTTAGAGCATACGAAACATCGAGTCTAGTACAAATCATGGCATACATGATAGATCCAATAGCCGAAGCATACAGAATCTCATTCATCCTCTTTTGCTAACCAGTTGTCTTAGGACACTGAGTCTTGCTAAGAGTAAAACCATGACCCATTAGTAAGTTACCTCTCTTAGAATTTTCCATCTTGAATCTTCTAAAAACCTTGTCAATGTAAGTACTTTGACTCAAACCAATTATCCTTTTAGATCTATCTCTATAGATCTTGATGCCAAGGATGTAAGCGGCTTCACCCATATATTTCATTGAGAAACATTTTCCTAACCAAGACTTGGCAGTCTGAAGTGCAGGAATGTCATTTCCAATGAGTAAGTTATCATCGACATACAATATTAGAAATATTACTGTGCTCCCACTAAATTTCATGTATACACAAGGTTCATCTTCGTTCTTGACAAAGCCAAACTCTTTGATCTTTTCCTCAAAATGAGATTCCAACTCCTAGAAGCTTACTTCAACCCATATATGGATCTTTGCAACTTGCACACTTTATTAGAATTTCTTGGATCAACAAAACCTTCAGGTTGTGTCACATACACATCCTCAAGTAACTTCCTGTTTAGGAAAGCTGTTTTGACATCCATTTGCCATATCTCGTAGTCATAATACACGGCTATAGAAATTAAAATTCTAATAGACTTCAGCATTGCAACAGGCGAAAATGTTTCATCATAGTCAATACCATGAAAAAAGACTTAGCAATAAGAAAAAAGCCTAGGACCTCCCTGGAATGTGTCATTTCCAAGAAAAAGGGGAATATTGACCAAATAAGAAGCTACCAAAACAACTTTCTGCAAAACCAGGCACGCTGCTGATCCCATCCGCGTGGATGAGATTGCAACCTCAAACTCATCCACACGGATGAGATTGCACCCTCACCAACCTATAAATACAGCCCTTCCTCTTCAGTTTCAGAAGGCCAAAAAATCCTATTTCCTACTGTTACTCTCCCAAAATTCACTCTAAAAACAACTTAAAACACTCCCACCACTCAAATTCAACACCAAATTCAACACCTAATCCACTACCTAACCAAACACAAGCCATTGAAGTCCTCAAACCCTAAACACTAACCCAAGAACCATTGGTAAACCCTTATTCTCCCTACTTGAACACCCTTTAGTCATGCATTTCTTTCATGTCTTCATGATGTAAATCTTGTTTACTTTGTTGTTCATCTCCCTTCCCCCTTTGTCCCAAGGATCCAAGAGGATCTCCATGGAGTTCATCTCCATGGATGATTCTCTACAAATGGTCCATATTGTTACCTTCCATGTCCCTTTACATTACTAGTTTTTACTTGTTCATTTGACCTAAAATATGGTCATCTTGGAATCCATTTCCATAGATGATCACTTCAAATGGTCCATATTGTTTATTTCCTTGTAATGTCCCCCCATAGTCTAAGATGTTCACCTTGGAACCTATTTCATGGATGAACATCCTTAAGACTTACACATTTTGGTCACACCAAGATGTAAGAGATGCATTTGAGTCTAAGTCTCAAGGATGGTCCTTCTTGTGACCACCTTAGAGATCTTCCTCTAAAGTTGATACATCTTGACCTAATTTTCTTGTTAATTTAATTTTCATGTTTAATCCCCCTTTTCCCTAGCAAATGAAATGCTTTCAAAGTTCTTATGTACCCCCGGGATGGCTTGATTAAGTGGACTCATCACTAATGACCACTAATCAAAGTCTAGGGAAAGAGAGGACAAGCATGGATGCCAAAAATCCAAGCACTCCTTTGTTTTCTGTTTTTTCAGTTACAGTTCCAGTTAAGTCCTGTAAATCCAGTTAAGTTTCTGGAAATTACAGTGACTGATTAGGAAACTGTAAAATATTGAGACTGCATCCTTGTCCGCGCGGATGATGTTGCATTACAAACTCATCCACGCGGATGACATTGTCATCTGCAAACAATTTCCAGTTTCTGTTGTTTTCCAGCTTAGTCACTATTTTAAAACTAATTTCCAGTCTAGTCCATCAGATTCCTTTTATTTCTAGAAAATCCTTTTAAGTCAAAATCTTTTTCAAAACACACACACACACACACAAAGTTTCGAGTATGGAAGACTCGTCATACGATGCATTCCGGGTAACGCCAAACGTTCTTCCCGGAGTGTAACGTGACCTACGGACTGTTTATCTACTTTCGAGGTTTTTTCAAAGTTTTGGCCCTAAACTAAAATGGCGTGGTGACTCTGTTTATTTTTCAATTTCGATAAAGATTAATCCAATCCAAAAATCTTTTCAAACTTCCCAAAAAGTTTTGTCGGGCGCCAAAAAATCGGGTATATCACAGTGGCGACTACGCTGGGGACAAACAAGCTTTAAAAAAACTTGTTTTTCAAAAAAAATAAATATAAGACTTGTCTTTTTTATATGATTTCGTGGGTCAAGCTTCCGTCCCAACACTTGAAACTTTGTGTGTGTGTGTGTGTGTTTCTTTATGTATATTTGTCTTCCCATGATGTATTGTTATTGGTTTGATCGTGCCGAGAAAAAGTCAAAGTTTGACTGTTGGATCAATGCCTTTAACTGTTCAAATCTTTTGTGCTTACATGCTTTCAAAAAAAATATTTTCGAAAATGTTTTATAAATAAATTCTTTTCAAATTTTTTTTGCATGCATCATGCCTTTAAGACACATTTGAAAATCCCTGTTTTTTACAAAAAAAAAAAAGAATTTAGACTGCCGCACACTATGCGCACCTTGACCGTACATTGCACACTACATCCTTAACCCGGGAAATCTCAGTAGCAACATCGGAGGACTTACTACGCCTCTCGGTGCGAGCACGGGATGACCCAAACAGCCTTTGGTTTACCCTCGTGTCTACCTTGCACTTGAAAATCCTTGGTTGGTTTTTTGGTCTGGTCCGTGTCAGGCCGCGTCAATGTATGCCTTGTTTCGGTCAAACCCAAGTCAACGTGCCGAGTCAGGATCCTCCGTGGACCTAAATCAGTCGAGGTCATGCCGGTTTTTCGTCATGAACTTTGACTCGATCTTGACTGGCACTCGGACTTTGAGTTTGACCCGCATGGCTTATGCACCGGCTCTCGGTGTGACACCGAGTCATCAAGGATTAACGTCCAGCCCATGTTTAATTACCGATTAGCCAATGGCAAGTCAAAATCCTTCGTGGACGCTTATCAGTCAAGGTCATGCCAACTTTTCGACAAGCACCTTGACTCAATCTTGACCCTCGACGTTGGCTTTGCCCGTAATATGCATCGAGTGCATGTTAAGACTTCATGATCCGCCAGACCTTAGGTCCGTTTTCTTTTACGGTCGGTGGGACCTGCTTGCCCTATAGAACCCTTGTTCGAGGTTACAGGTTGAGGGTCCGTAGGCATAGTGATGGGTCTCACTGATCCAGGGCTTAGAGTAGTAAAAAAAAAGAGCAATCTTTTCCAACCATCTAGGTTTTAAGAAAATGCGTTTTAAGTAAATTCAAACAAATAACTGCATGTTGCATGAGCCCTGAGCCAAAACACCTACCCTTTTTCAACTCCCAAAATCTGAACCTCCCTTATATCTTCCTCCCGCAGCACCTCGCAAAGCTTGGGTACGGACACCGGGTCACCGCCTGATCAGTTGGGAAGAATCAAGCGCGTCGTCAGCTTCATCATTCGCTTCAACTCCGGCTTTCACAATGTCTGCATCAGCTGGTAACAATGGGGATAATACCACTCTGCCTCCCGAGATTCCTCAAACAGACCAGCATTGGATTCAGTTGGTAGAACAGATGAGATTGCGACAGGAAGCTCAGATGAACAACCTTCTGGAGGCTATTAGGTGTCACAGCTTGGTCGCCAGTCTCAACCCCAATGGCACTTTCACCGTATAGGAGGAAGAGGACCCTCATCCCACTCTCAGTCGCCCCGAATATATCAGGATGCCACAGCCAGCCTCCTATGGGACCACCGTCGGGGCCCTTGCTTCTCGGCCTATGGGCCAGCCAGTCCCCAAGCAACAGTTCAAAATGTCGCCACCACAGTTTTGTCTAGGGCGGCAGTCAGGGATGGGTCAGTTCGGTTCTCCTCAACAGCAGTAAGGTGTCCCTCCCCAGAATAGTACCGGTCAGGCAAATCCCGGCGCTTCACAAGCAGTCCGGACAGATAACAGTAGAGGAAATGAGACATTGCTCCCGGGAAGCTTCCGAACGATGGAGGAAGTATGGCTAGCCGTCAGGGCTCTTGAGAAATGCCAAAATGAGCAGTAGGCCTGGATCGAAGAGGCCACAGGTCATTTTGGAACATTGGCAATCCCCCAACTGACTGGGGCTCCCCTAAAGAACAAATACGTGCATGCTCCCCCAGCTCCTAATACCTCTCATTATCCCTTGGGATCCTATCATTTTCTTCCAAGCGAGCTCAGCAGCCACAATCTGAAATCCCAATGCCCGCCAGTGAGGGACTTACCGAGCCGATGTCTCGAGGCCCCGAGTTCACCGCCAACTGTCAATCACATTTGGTGGGATGTTTGTGACTGCCTGCTTATCTAAACCAGGATTTCCAAGATGAAATAAGTGAAGACTGTCCCCCATGGAGGAAAGCAAAGCCATCTTCCCAGCAAAAGTTAAAAGAAAGATATGAAGCCGGTGATCCCGCAATGGGAACCCTCGGAGAGCCATCTGGAAAGTTTGACTACTATGCCATTTACTCCAGAAAATCTCCTCAGTCCAGTTCAACTCAAAACCATTTCAGCTCAGCTGAGCCCGAGGTCTCAAGTCCACCACAAGTTGTCGAACATATTTATTGGGATGTTTGTGACTGCCCCGCTTATCTCGAGAGGGACTTGCAAGATGAGATAAACGAGGATCGTCCTACCAAAAAGAAGAAATCCTCTTCCCAACAAAAGTTGAAAGAAAGGTTTGAAGCCGGTGATGCCAGTGTAGGAACACTCGGGGAACCTTCGGGGAAATTTGATTACTATGTCCTCTACTCTAATGAGCCTAAAATCTCTTTCTCCATAAAGTCACATCACAAATGACTGCGCAATCTTAAGGCCCGTGATCCAAGCACCGATGGAAGATGGAAAAGCTTGGGCGCCTGTGATCCAAGAATGAAAAGTAGCTATGCTAGGGGATACCTATCCTTAAATGAAAATATTAAAATATTCTTTTAGTCAACCTTCGTAGGTTCTAGTATTTTTCTTTCACCTAAGTCCTTCATGGACATCTTTTATTGTAGTCCATTTTGGACATGGTAGTTAAATATCTAACTTCTATATGAGTCTTTTTCTTTTCTCGCTAGACTCTAGACACTATTGCACACCTACATTACATTTGATGAAATGGTTTTATTTTAAACGATCACTCGCATTGCTCAACAAATAATCTCTTGAAATGATTAACATTTTGATTAATAGGTGTGAGAAAGTCAAACTGATATCTTCTCCAAACGCTTACTTGGCCTCCCAAAAGGCACATATCAGAGATGTTCACTTTTCTCAAAGTCTATACCTTCACAATTATGTTGCCGTGAAGAATCAGAGATAAAGAAGCAGCAGCCAAGTGAGACTCATTCCATGGCCCGTGCCTCATCAGCCGAACCTGTTTGAACTACGACGACCTGAGCTCCTTACAATGAGGGGAACGTAGGCAACCAGAAATAGTCTGGTCATAAACATACTCAAATTCCACAAATTCGGTCTCATCAATGGCCTCTCCTATACACAATCTTTCCTCACCATTCGCCGACTTTGAATCTTGGTATCAGTTGACTTTCTCCTCATGATTAGTCAAAATGTTTGTTTATATCGAGATTAGGGGTTGAATAACCCGAACATTAATAAAGGGTTTTAAGCAATCTTGTGATCATTTTTTGGATAAAACATGTTTTTAGATGCCTTGACAAGTCTTCTTTTTCTACATTATAGGAAAAATAGAGCTAAATACTGATTTTCTATCATCAGGGGCCTCCATACACTTTTACAAACCTTTCTACGCTTATGCTCTCTGTAGACACCCCATTCGGAACACATCGGAACACATTTATACCACTCTAAGTCTCGCTTTGAGTCAAAAGGTAGAAATCCACCATTTCGTCATGTTTCGTTAAGTTTTAACTAATCACCGTTAGTTTGGGACTAAACTGTATACGAGATAACGAGGAAAGGACAAAACTGTCCACAGGAGCAATATCTCGCTGCGAGATGGCGTGTCTCGCGCGAGATATCCCCCCTCTGCAGATTGTAGACGGCCGGTTCCTCGTCGATTTCAACCTCTTTTGGGATAAAACTTTATCTCTCCGGCCAACCAATAGAATTGGGAGTCTGGAACCATCTTGAAGTGTTTGATCTCATCTTCAACACTTCCCCAACCCCTATAAATACTTGGTGACTTCCAAGGTTCAAGAGGTCCAAGAATTTTCACAACACACACATTTTGTTGGTTTCTCTCCTTGAAAGAATCCTACGAAATCACCCTAAAAACTTACCTCATAGTTTGTTTGTCGACCTTGTTGATAAACAAGCATCAAGCTCCAAGTCAAGGACCGAGGCGAAGCTCTGTCCGTGTCAAGAGTCGACCCTAAACTTGAGTCGAAACTCTACCCAAATCACCTCACGCAAGGTAATTCCTAAATCCCTTTCTAATTGGTTGTTAGAGTGGTATAAGTCCATAGAATCTAGGATCGGCCTAAAGCCTCTCCAAATCATGGAGACGGTCTCGAAGCAATCGATCCTACATTCCGTTTAACCCCGTTAAATGGACCTTTGTTTATAATATTAAAAAATCATTTTTTCCCTTCTTTTGAAAACCTCTCTTTTCTTTAGCAAGACCGATCTCCGGATTGGGTGAAATGGATGCTCCTTGACCTACCCATTTCATAACCTAAGCCCCGAACCCAAATCTTTTTCAAAATGGTTTTCCTATTTTCTCCAACAGAATAATATAGGTAGCGACTCAAAAATGAAAAGGAAAGATAAAAATCATTATTCCTTTCTTTTTCCTCACAACGCTACAGTGGCGACTCCGCTGGGGACTTAAAATTAAGAGGCTTAAACTTGCGTCAAAATTAAAAGAGAGGTTTTCAAAAATTTAGTGAATTCGAATTTTTTGCTCTCAGATGAAGCATGTCTCGCGGCGAGATATCATATCTCGCGCGAGATATGGCTTCGGCAATCTGGTTGTTTTTTGGTTTCTCCTGTTCATCCCGTGGTCCAAGACGAGGGTCAAACACGCAAGGGGGATCCCAGAATTCATTATCTGCAGAGTTCTCACATTTTAAGGCCTCCCTTAAGGTTTAGAACTCGAACCTTCGTTTCCTTTAAATAATTGATTATTATTTATGAACTGCGTGCGATTGGGTTTTATTTAATTAAAGTCCGGTCCATTGGGGATTCGGGAGTTGTAAATTGAATTATTTATCTCTCTTTCTCTCTCGTTATGTGGAACTACGACGGCCTGAGTCTTCCTAATTTGGGAGAAACGTAGGCAACCACTTGGTGCGGCCACTATCTGTTTTTTTCTTTTGCTTTCAAAAAAAAACTCTCTATTTTACTCTATCACCTAGATTGACTATCACACACGCGCACTCATATTATAACTGTCATTGCACTGCATACCCTCTATCAACCCGGGACCCACACTAAGGACGGATGACGGTAACCACCTAGTCGCCGGTCTCTCCGAAGTTGGACAATCCCACTCCGCGTATTCAATCCACTTAGATTGTCATATCGCGGGGAGCCTAGCCTTCCAGCCCTGCATCGCCACATTCTCATATAGATTGACCTTTTTAGGATCACTCTGTGACCGGTCGGTTTTGACTCGGTGATCTTTTCTTATTTTTGACCAAAACAAAGCCATGCAAAATTGAAAAAAAAGGATTCGGAAAAGTCTCTTCGGAAAAGTCCCTTCGGAAAAAGTCCCTTCGGAATGACCCTTTCGGATGTCCCTTCAAAAAAAATATATGCATATAATCCTTCAAAAAAAACAATCTTACATGGCTTTGTCTTACAAAAATCGGATTGATTGCTTAGTCGTTAGGTTCTGATAAAGGCCTTAGAAACCCCTCAAAACGGACTTTCCGTTCCGACCAAAAATTAGGTCTAAATAAAAATCGACTTTCCGTGTGGTTATCTCGCGCGGGACAACATATCTCGCGCGGGATAATGCTTCTGTTTGCTGAATCCTAGCCTGAACCATTTTGAGCCTGCTTCCGACTCGTTGGGGCTAGATCCTGATATCTGCATCTCTTCTGTCAGTTTTCCGAAGCTACTCAACTTCAAGACTCCCAACACAATGTCCGACGTCGACAACATTCCGGGTAACGAAACTCTGTCCGAAAACAACCACAAACTTCTGGAAGAAGCTAATGATCGCCTAGAAGTGCAAGCCTCCCAAATCCACACTCTTGTGGAAGAAATTCAAGAACTTAAAGCTGCACTAGCCAATAAAGAAAAGAAGAAGAAAAATGATTCTTCCGCCGGGGAAGAGGAGTCATACACCAAAAGGGCCAAGGGTCGCCGCAAAAGCAAAGGCAAGAAAAAGAAGTACGAGTCTAGCTCGTCATCTTCCTCATCTGACAATGAAAGCTACACATCCAAAAAAGAAAGCAAGGGGGAAAGCAAGAATGAACCCCTTACCATGGCCATGCTTGAAAAGAAACTTGCATCCCTCGATGTGAGTAAGGGAGCCTCGCTCTCTATTGATTACGATACCCTTCGCCAGTCCATGTCAAAGCTTCCTAGAAAGTACAAGACACCCGACATTGCAAAATTCAATGGCACCACCTGTCCCAAATCACATTTGGAGACTTACTCTTGGGCCATGCTGCCTATGGGTGTCGATGACAACCTGTTGGCCCAATGCTTTCCACAAACTCTCGATGGTGCCGCTAGAGATTGGTATATGACCCTTCCACTCTCTCCAAGACTCGACTGGCCACTCGCTAGTTGTACTTTCCAAAAGCAATACGAGGACAACTCCACTTATCGCACCACTAGAAGGGATCTTGAGCAAACCAAGCAGCTTCCGAACGAATCCTTCACAGATTTTGTCAAAAGGTGGAGAACCAAATTAACCGAAATTGTTGATAGGCCCGGCCTAGGCAGGCAAATTCACATCCTCATACAATGCCTTAGAGAGGAATATCAAGACAAGCTAGCCGGCAACTATTTTCCTAGTTTCGCCAAACTTCACAAGTCGGGCATACGGTTAGATGACCTCATCAAACAGAAAAGGGAAACCAAGAAAGAAAGTGGATTCCGTTACAACAAGAGCTCTTCTTCCTCTTCCAATCCCAAGGATGCATCTGTCAATGCCATTGTCTTCAATCATCCCAGAAATGGTAAATACTCTGCAGTCCCTCCACCACAAAAGAAGAAGAAGGATAGACATTATGACAAGCTTGAAGGAATCACCCAAGAAGAACTCTTCGAAGTGCTTGTCAAGAACGGGAAAATCAAACCAAGAGAAGGTGGGCCTCCAAAGAAAGACCTTCCTGCCAACCATGCTCATCACCTCTTCTGCAAGTACCACAACTTCACCGGTCACGACACCAACTCTTGCTTCCACTTGAAAGATGTCATCCAAGATTTGTTTGACGATAAAGAGATAGGATTACCTAATGTTGTTACTAATCCTTTGCCAAACAATGAGGTCAATCTGATATAAATAGAAAGTAGCTTCGAGGATCCTACTCGTCTAGCCACAATTGTGGACGAGAACCCTCTTGAATTTAATAAATCTTCTTTCTGTTATATGATGTCTTGGGAGGAAATCTTAGAACAAAAGGAGAAAGGGTCTAAAGCAGTCAACCTACTCACACGATCCGGTCGTGTGATCACCAACAAAGACCCGAGGGACAAAAATCCTCCAAAACAAGCCAAAGCCTCATAGCCAAGAGAACCGGAGGACCCTCTCTTAACTCAGTTAAAGAAGACACAAGCAAACATCTCAGTTTGGGATCTCATAGGAGCATCTCACAAGCACCGTGAAATGTTGAAAAAGGCATTGGCTCAAATGACCATTTCCTCGGAAGCAACACCCGAAGAGCTCACTCAAATGATTGGCCAAGTGCAATTTGGTAACGTCATCACTTTCACTGACTTAGATCTCCCGTCCTATGGGAACAATCATCATGAGGCCCTCTACATAACTGCTAAGGTGAATGGGTATCGAATGCCACACATTTTGGTCGACAATGGTTCTGCAATCAATGTCCTCCCAAAGAAAGCCTTATCATCCTTAGGCCTCACCCACAAAGACCTCAAGCCATCCGGGCATACTGTAAGGGGGTACGATTGCACTGCTAGAACTACTCTGGGATCAGTTGTGATACCTGTAGAAATGGGGCAAGTCACTATGAGCATCGAATTCCAAGTCATCGACATCCCGGCATCCTTCAACTTGCTGCTTGGTCGCCCTTGGCTACACGACATAGGGGGTGTACCCTCCTCCCTACACCAATGCATCAAGTTCATACACAACAATACGATAGTCACCATACACGGAGAAATGGTTACTGCTAGTCCTATCCTCGAAGTACAACATAGCACTTCTGATTTCCTGTTTATTGGCTTTGAGATCGAGAAAGAAAGCACTGTGAATGTCATAGAAACTTGCAACGAAAATGACTACTCCAAGGCACTTTGGTTTTCCGGAAGCCTCCCTGTCTGGAGAATGATGCTAGCAAAAGGGTACTTTCCTGGACTGGGACTTGGAAAGCACTTACAAGGGACAACGGAACCACCACCTGTCCCCCAGCCTCACACAAAGCATGGCCTAGGATACATCATCTCCATCCACGATGAAGATGACGAAGAAGAGTGGGGCATCACTCAAATCAAGTGGAAAGGAACCACTTACAAAGGCTGCGACGACCTAAAGACTAAGAATGACAACCTCAAGCCATATCGAAAGACACTCAATGGCTACTTTGTCCGAGAAGGGGAAAGTATTCCCTACTTTATCTTTTCGGAACCATGGACTGATGATAAAGGAAAGCGCCAACCGGGCTTTGAAATCTTCAGCGATTGTGATGCTTCTCCAGATGAAACCGAATCCGTCCCACTAATCCCCAATGATTTGTGGGGCACGAAGGCAGAAATGACAAGTGAATGGGACTTTGTGTTGGGAGAAGACATGCTGCGACAGTTCCAAGACTGTCTTAGGTTAGAAGACTGACGAGATTCATGCAATATCCAAGGGGGACGCTCCAACTACCGACTACACAAGGCGATACGAAATGTGATGAGCCAATACTAAACTGGCACGTCACCGGAGGACCGGTTGTTGATGAAGACTTCATGATCAAAGAGCTTGGTTGCACTCCCCATCCCCGCAGGAAGATAGGCCCCGTAGCTTTTACATTTGAAGCAGGCTCCACCTCCTATGGACTCACTCAAGAGGAAATCGAGGCAGTGGCTGAACATGTATTCCCTTACTTCCTTAATGAAAACTTTGATCTTTCCGAGTACCCTGAGATTGCTAACATCGTGAATGATGAATTAACTAATAACAATCAATATAACGAACACGTTAATAATGAATCATATGATGAGATAGATCAAGAAAACGAACAAATCTTAAAAGAATTAGCTAAGCAAGTAGGTCGTTGTGGAAAGAATGGCCCTGTTGACGACGAGGAAATGCAAACGGTTAATCTTGGGACAACGGAAGACCCCAGAGAAACTAAGATCGACAGCTTCTTCAAGGGGGAAGACGAGAGAAACCTTGACACGGCTCCTCGAGAGAATATGTCGACGTCTTTGCTTGGTCCAACAAAGATATGCACAGGTTGAATCGGTCGGTTGTAGAACACAAAATACCGCTGCTACCCAACGCCAAGCCGGTCAAGCGAAACTACGCGAGAATCAAGCTAGGAATGGTCAATGCAAGTGAAAGAGGAAATCATGAAGCTATTGAATGTAGGGTTCATCAAAGTGATTGAGTATCAGGAATGGTTAGCAAACACGGTGCAAGTAGCCAAGTCAAACGGGAAAATACGAGTCTGTGTTGATTTCAGAGACTTGAACAAGGCATTCCCTAAAGATGACTTCCCGCTACCGAACATAGACATGTTGGTCGATGCCACTGCTGCATACGAAGTCCGCTCATTCGTCGACTGTTTCGCGAGGGTATAACCAAATCCTCATGGCGAGAGGAAGATCGGCACAAAACGGCATTCACCACACCTTGGGGAACGTTACATTACACGGTCATGCCGTTTGGTCTCAAGAAACTGGGGCTACTTATCGAGAAAGCGATCCACGACACTATTCCATGACATGATCCACAAGGAAATAGAGGTATATGTGGACGACATGATTATTCACTCAAAAGGGCGAGATGGTCGGCACTTGAGAGATCTCGAAAATTCTTCAATCGGCGAGACGGCACAAGATGAGGCTCAACCCCACCAAATGCTCATTCGGAGTGGTCAAAGGGAAAGTCTTGGGGTACATGGTCACGGGCGTGGCATAGAAGCGAGATCCCGCCAAGATAAAAGCTATCACGAGACATGCCTCCACCCGGAACACGTAAAGAAGTAAAGGGATTCATGGGCAGGCTTCAATATATCAGTCGATTCATCAATCAACTGATTACAATGCGCGATCCTATCTTCAAGCTACTTAAGAAAAACGCACCTCAAGAGTGGACCGAAGAATGTCAAGAAGCATTCGAGGAAGTTAAGCACTACTTGACTTCCCCACCTATCCTGGTTCCACTGCACAAGGAGAAGCCCTTGAAGCTATACCTCACGATTACGAGACAACGCATTAGGGGCTATGCTCGCTCAAGAACGACCGGCCTCCCACACGAGAGAATGCCATCTATTTCGTCGATCCACAGATTCCAAGCGGCGAAATCAACTACTCTCCACTCGACAAATCTTGTCTTTGCTCTTGTTTGGGTATCACAAAGGCTGAAGCACTATATGGAAGCCTTCCCGGTCCGTCTCATTGCAAAAATGGATCCACTGAAATATATCCTAGACAAATCAAATTTGTCTTCGAGACTGGCCAAATGGTACTTCATGCTCGCGGGATATGATATCACTTACGTCACTCAGAAATCCGTCAGGGGGAGTGTATTCGCAGATCAATTGGCCAAATTTCCTTGCGACGAAGTGAAGGGGGAAGACTCGCGATTCCCTGATGAGGACATCATGAGTATAGAAGAAGAAAATAAGTGGCAATTATTTTTCGATGGCGCAGCCAACATGAGAGGGTTCGGCATTGGAATGTTATTAGTAGACCCTAACGACATCTATACTCCACTAGCAATACGTCTTGACTTTGACGCCACTAACAATACCGCAGAATACGAAGCTTGCATAGCGGGACTTGAGGCAGCCCTAGAACGCAACGTGACTGAACTCTAGGTATTCGGGGATTCCCAATTGATCATCAATCAGACATTGAAGAAGTGGAGGGTCCAAGATCCAACCCTTCAAAGATATAATGCCCATCTCCAAGAGTTGGTGCAACAATTCCAAGATGTCTCGTTCCACTACCTCTCCAGAGACAAAAATTGGTTTGCGGACGCATTGGCCACACTTGCTTCATTGGTCGAAATCCCTAAAGGAAAAGCTGTCAAACCCTTCAAAATAACATGACGTGCAACTCCTGCATACTGCGCCGTTATAGATCTCCATGACAGCAAAGACAAATGGTTATCCGAATGTGCCACTGTTGGGAACTCCGAGGAAAAACCATGGTACCATGACATTTGGCATTTCATCCTAGATGGAACCATCCCACCTGAGACAGACCCGAAGACTCAGATCGCCCTTAAGAGGTTGGCCGCTAATTACGTCATCACCGCTGGCCGCCTATTCAAGAAACATTCCCACGGAAACCTCCTTTGTGCCACCGAGGAAGAGGCCCAAGAAATAATGGACCACGTTCATCAAGGCATATGTGGAACCCATATGAGCGGAAATATGCTCGCCAAAAAGATCATCAGACAAGGGTACTTTTGGCTGACCATGGAAGCCGACTGTACCAAAATGGTCAAGAAGTGCCACAAGTGTCAGATACACGCCAATCTTCAGCATGTACCGCCTTCCTTCTTTGTACCCTATGACTTCTCCTTGGCCATTCTCTACATGGGGGATAGACGTGATTGGAAAGGTCACACCCATAGGAGCCAACGGACCTTTGCTTTGTCCTAGTAGCCATCGACTACTTCACTAAGTGGGTTGAGGCCGCCTCCTATAAATTTCGAATGCCGAGAAAGGTTGCAATTCATCAAGCACAACATCATCTGCCGGTATGGGGTTCCGCAAGAGATGATATCCGATAATGGGTCCCACTTCGAGAAGGAAACCGATCGCCTACTAACCGAATACAAAATCACAAGGCACAAGTCGTCTCCTTACAGGCCTCAAACAAACGGAGCAGTTGAAGCCGTGAACAAAACAATCGAGACTATCATCAGAAAAATGGCGGTCACTTTGGAAAAAAGGCGGCCCGACAAGCTACCTTTTGCCTTTGTGGGGATACCGCACTTCGGTCGGAACAGCTACGAGAAGAGACTCCTACGCCCTCGCGTTCGGAATGGAGGTGTCTTACCGATAGAATTGGAAATACCGTCACTACGGGTTCTCCTAGAAAACCAAGTGAACGAGGTCGACTGGCTAGGAAGCAGATACGAAGAATTGGCCTTGTTGGATGAAAGAAGGTTGAAAGCAGCCGAACATACTCAAGCTTACCAAAGAAGAATGGCAAGAGCTTTCAACAAAAAGGTCAAGACGAGGAACATCGAGTAGGTGACACGGTTCTCCGTGAGCACCGTCCTGGACCTTTCAACCCGCTAGGCAAGTGGGAACCAAGATGGATAGGGCCCTACATTGTGAAGAAGATATTCTCTGGGGGAGCCCTTCAGCTGGTGGACTTAGACGAAGATCAACTACCGAAGCCGGTCAACATGGACAAGCTCAAGAAGTACTTCGCGTGACTTGCCCTCCTAAAAAGAAATCGCTCGCTAGGTTGAAAATCCCGGAAAGGACGACCTAGGCAAAAATTAGAGCTAGCACAAGAAAAGAAGCCCGCTAGATTGAAAACCCGAAGGGGCGGTCTAGGCAAAAGAAAGGGTGTGCATAAAAAAAATAAAAGAAAAAAAAAAAAGAAAGAAGGGGAGCTTATCTCGCGCGAGATTACCCCTCGGCACGGAGCCGTATTTTGTCCTTTTCTCAAAAATGAACTACGTTAGACCTGAGCCTCTTATTTAATTGATGTAAAAGAGGAACATAGGCAGCCTTCGAGTTCGGTCTAATCTAATAAATAAATCTACTTTTGTCCTTTATTAATCAAATGCATTTTCATTAATGACAAAAGGGAAATCCTAACCACAACGACCAATTTGCTAAGCTAACAATCTTGAAAAAATACTAATAAAAAAAAAAAACTATCGATCTATCAAAGCAATCTCTTGGTACTCCTAAAGATCTAGCCTTTCATTAACTTGGTAGGCTGGCGGACATGGTCTCCACCGTCGTCGTGATCCTCCTTGCGCTTTGAGCCCCTCGAAGCAGAGCATCCCTCGAGGCGATCAAAAACAGAATCAAGACGGTTAAAAACAGATCCCGAGAGCCTCTTAAGACATGGGGTCTATCTAGAGCTTGCGTCTTTCCAGGCATCCCTTTGCCTCGCCTCTCGTACCAATCCCCATCGAGAAAATCCTGAGTTGGATCAGTTCGCACATTAGCAGGATCAGATTGAGCCTCGCTCCTTCGCAAAATACTGCTAGCTACAAAAGAATCTCCTAGCAATGAAAGCCGCAGATCATCAATCTTCTCTGCACTAGGGTGACCGGTATGAAGAAACCAATCCAAGTACTTATCAGACAAGAAGATGCTTGCATTAAAAGTCCGAAGGTTCGACCAGCGATCCCGACTATTTCCTTCACTCCATGCTTGAGCTAGCGCCTGCGCAAACTCTAAACCAATATAAGATACTTCACGAGAAGCTCCTTCGAAGAGATAAGTCTCCTGCTGCTGACCAAGCTGACGGAGCACCCGCTTGGGGAAATAAAAGGAGGAATCGCGCAAACCCGGAAGAACAACCCTGTCAAAACCCTCGGTATTGGCAACATACTTGTTCAACCTCCAATAAGGTGGACACCAAAGAATGTCAGCAGTTTCAGTCTTCGCAATCAACTCAGCCCATTCATCCACTGAAAGATCCTTGATCAATAACTTGCGTATGATATGTGAAAGGGGAATATTCCAACGGGGGACCTACCAACTTGAGATGCTCCCTAAGCCAAATGGTCAACAGAAGAGGACTCCCTTGAGTCATGATACCGGTCCTATGCAGCTCGTCAAAACCATGCAGGGTCTCACCCAAGATTAGCAGAATGATGTTCCTAGAACGTTTTCTAGCCTGCAGAACAATTTCCACAAGTTGGGAGTCGACCAAGCCGTCCCTACATGTAAACAGAGCATCTCCGAAAAGGAAAAGAGCCAGAAAGTTCCGTTTATGGACATGAAAAGCGTCATCATCTGAATCACCGCTGAAGCGTCCCGGAAAAGAAGAGCAATCAACCCACTTGCGGTGAACCAACTCATAGCAAGTATCAAGGGGGATCCCTAACAATTCATTCAAAGCCTCTGAATGATTCCTACTGTACTTAGGAACAACAATCTCACCAGTCAAAGGCATATCCAAGATAATGGCAAATTCCTCCACAGTAGGCACCATCTCATTCAAAGAAAAATTGAAAAGATGAATAGAGGGATCCCAAAATCGAGCAGCACCCTGCAAAAGACTCCAATCCGGTTGGAGGTTCTTCAAAGTAAAAAGGATTCTGAATCCGAATTCTGCTATGAATTTATTACGAGATCGGTTGCGAAACGACCTCACGAAATCCCTTGATGCTTGCTTGAAAGATGTAATCACTTTAGACGACAGAGAAAAATCATCGACAATCATGGACGTTGGGGCAATCTCCTTGGAAGCCATGGATCGTAGGGTTGAAGAAGAAAACAAGAGTTTCACCCCAGCAGAATATCTCTTGAGTTTGAAAGGATAGAATGAGGTATCTGGCCGGACTACAGGGTGATTTTATAGGGAAAACTGACAAAATCCTATTCCGAAAAGAAGAGATCTCTGCCTGACTAGCGTGTCTCGTGCGAGACACCTTATCTCGCACGAGATATCCCTACGGCAAAACAGCAACAGTTCTGCTCAAACAACAATCTAGCCCCGACTTGACAAAGCAAGTCTCGAAAAACCTGTGTGTACAGTTCATAACATGCAGTAAAAACACCAAGATGAAGGCTCAAAATTGTGGCCTAACGGCCATTCCATTCCATTTTCAAAAACATGGAAAGTCGAGAAAGTTAATTAACTAACTAATTAGACCTAGGATTAGGGGTTAAGAAAAACCATTATTTGTGCTACCTACTTGTTCCTAACAGGTACCAAAAGAAAAGAAAAATTGTCTGGGCCCACCCGGCCAATATATACAATCATCAGAAATCAGATAAAAAGGGAAAAGGAGGGGATCACGCCATCAAATCGCCCGAGCCGCCGGCACCTCCGCCATCACCGCCACGAGGGCTGCTATCCCTCCTCGATCTCTTGGCTCCGCAAGTAGGGGTCACCACCGAGGCCACCGTCGAGGCCGCCAAAGAAGCCTTGTGGAACAGCCTCTCGGACAGGTCCGACACCAAAGCCATCAGTCCCGCCATCTTGGTCGCTCCACGGTTGTAATCGGCCGCGGACAGTGTGACCTGACAACAAAAGGAAAAGAAAATGCTCAGAAGAAGTCGGACATATACACTTATATGGACGAATACGAGATATGATATGAACAGAAACATACCGAAGAGATGTCAGCCGGGAGGCGATAGCCCTCGGGAATCTGATCAGGAGACGGGATGTGTCCCACCATTGGCATGCTCCCCATCATGTACGTGTAGCTCAAAGGGCCGTAGTCGGGGGCAAAAGGCGAGAGAACACGTAGCACAGGAGGAAGTGCTAGGGGGGCTGAGGAACCTGAAGCAGAAGCAGAGGCGGATCCACGAACATGTGATCGCCTATCCCCCACCAGGAGGGGACCCATCAACCGAGGCAGAAACTCCACATAAGAAGCCCCGGCGATCACGCAAGCCGTCGCCGCATCACCCGCCAGAAGACCTGCATAATCATCCTCTGGAATGGAGTGGGTGGGATACATCGCCCTCGGGGGATCCGCTGGCACCCTGTATGATAGTCTACCCTGGCCATGCTGTGGGAAGACCCGCTCACCAAGATACATGGTATCTCCCTCCAAAGATGCCAGCATCCTCTGCATCCCGCTAGCATCCCAAGCACGATGCACCTCTCGCTCCAACAGGGTCCAGGGATAAAGGCCCAGCCTCTCATACTCGAAGGTATCCAACATAGCCCGCGCCTCCGCCACCGTCAGGGTCCAATCCTGGTCCCCCTCCTCATCAACGGTCCGATTCGGGTGGCCCCACCTCCTGATATCCGGAAACAAAGGGGCCCGGCTCTCCAACTCAAACCTATACAGCCCGAGAACAGCATAGCCCCATATCTGCACAAAGAAAACAGAACAGATTCAGTAAGGGAACACAGACAAAGCATACAGACAAAGAGCAGAAACAGAATCAGAAAGGCATACCTCCCAGGCATAAGAATACCCCAATAGAGAATCCTTGGTATTCCTACACGCCTCATCCATGGCGTGGTAGCAGTAGGCCAGCCCCGCTGAGCCCCAATCATAGCCGCTCACCTCATCCAGATCAACCAACAAACGTAACAGAGAAAAATGGGCCGTAGAAGAGTGGTTCACAAAAATAGTCTCAGAAAGAATATACCAGAGGGCACCCCTCACCAACCGATCAGTGTGCATATTTGGCTTCTCCGAGTAGGCCTCAATCTGACGCCGGAGGGGTGTCGGCTGGCAGCAATCCCTTAACCTTGTTAGGGACGAAGCCGATCAACTGCCTCCACACAGCTGGACCCTCAGGCCTATAACCCGAAAACTTCGGCAGGGGATCGCCGATGAACTCTAACCCCGTGATAGCCAGAAAATCAGTTGGAGTCATAGTCGCTTCCCCGAAGCGCAAATGAACGGTGTGGGTAGTGTCCCACCACCTCTCCCGAATAGCCTGGAGAACTTGGGGAGTCCGCCGTATTCCCCGGAGATTGTCAACAAAAGTCAAAAGACCCGTTTGGGCCACCCTATCCCGAACGCCATCAAAGTCCTTAATCTTGTCCCACACCTCCTTAGCCATTTTCGGGCTCCCTCGGCAATTCTTCGTTGACTTATACGACTGCAAAACAGAGGAAAAACAGAGAGGGCAACATTAGAAATCATTCCATGTCAAAAACCAATGAAATAGAAGAAATTTTTCATTGAGGCATTTCATCAAACACTTGGCGTGCGTACAAGAAAAGCTTGCCCAAGAATGTCATTCGTGATCCGAATCAACCTCTCCTACAATCCATGATATGTAGGAGGCTCATACACACGCCATGCAACAACAATCATCCAAAGAAACACACAAAATCAACGCATGCAAGAAGGAACCTAGTTCTAGGCATGAACAAGAACAAAAGCCATTGATGAAATTTTGAATTCAAGGGAAAGGGAATTCAAACTCAATGCAATACAAGAATCAAAGAGTTGAGAAAGAAGCTCTTACCAAGCCCTCCCGAACAGCGGTAGAAATGTGTGCTTGCCTATCGAAGGTAAGATCATCGCGAGGGTAATCCTTCCCTAGCAAATAGCTCCCCAAAATCGGATTCCTTTGTTCTTGAGCCATGGATTATGGGGGGAGAAAGGATTGGAAAGTTATTGGGAGGGAGAGATACCAAGCAAATCCACAAAAAATCACAAAGAAAAGGACTTTGGCTCGAGCTAGGGAGAGAAATTTTGAGAAAGATGTTTTCAAAATGAGCAAGAGCTGCTGTTTATATGCCCCGACAGTACAAGTCTCGCGCGGTATATCTTATCTCGCCGCAAGATATACCTTCTGGAAAATGACCAAATTGTCCTCGACAATAAGCATCTACGCAAAGTCAAAATTCAAAATTTTGACACATTTACCCTTGGAAATGATAAACTAGCAGGGAAACGTGGAAAAACCGGCACCGCAAGTCACGGAACGAGCCAAACGTGACATGCGCACGATCGCCCAGTACGGCACCAGTCGCCCGAAAACCGAGTGGTCCAAAGATTAACTCAATCCACATGATTCAGAGCCCAGAAAGGTGAATCATCAAAGAAAAAGCCCAGTCCAACGCCCAGACTGGTGGATCATCATCAGAAAAGCCCGGTCCAACGCCCAAACAGGTGGATCGTCATCAGAAAAGCTCGGTCCAACGCCCAAATAGGTGGATCGTCAAACCAAAAGGCCCGATCCAACGCCCAGACAGGTGGATCGTTATCAGAAAAAGCCCGGTCCAACGCCCAAACAGGTGGATCGTCATCAAAAAAGCTCGGTCCAACGCCCAAATAGGTGGATCGTCAAACCAAAAGGCCCGATCCAACGCCCTGACAGGTGGATCGTTATCAGAAAAGCTCGGTCCAACGCCCAAACAGGTGGATCGTCAAACCTAAAAGCCCGATTCGGAGCCCAGAAAGGCGAATCGTCACAAAATCGACAGGACTCAGAGGACCGGACAGGTAAGCCTTTGTTTTCTAACATAGTTCCCGCAGGTCCGAAGCCCAGACAGACGAATCTTCAGACAGGCAGGTATATTCTGAATTGGGTCTTGATTTGATTCCTCAGTATGAATTTACCTTTTCAAAAAAAAAATCTCCACGATTTTCAAATGATTTTCAAAATACCTAAAGCAGCCTTTTCGTGTTTTGGAGTTGAACTACGTTTGGTCTGATTCTCCGATAGAGATACGTAGGAAGCCGTGCGGTCCGACCATCCCGATGTTCAGAATGATGTCTTTTCTATCGATGACACTTCTTCTTTCATAAGACATGTCGCCGAGGGGCTCTGTAGACACCCCATTCTGAACACATCGGAACACATTTATCCACTCTAAGTCACGCTTTGAGTCAAAAGGTAGAAATCCACCATTTCGTCATGTTTCATTAAGTTTTGACTAACCACCGTTAGTTTGGGACTAAACTGCATACGAGATAACGAGGAAAGGACAAAACTGTCCACAGGAGCAATATCTCGCCGCGAGATGGCATGTCTCGCGCGAGATATCCCCTCTTTGCAGATTGCAGACGACAGTTCCCTCATCGATTTCAACCTCTTTTCGGGATAAAACTTTATCTCTCCGGCCAACCAATAGAATTGGGAGTCTGGAACCATCTTGAAGTGTTTGATCTCATCTTCAACACTTCCCCAACCCCTATAAATACTTGGTGACTTCCAAGGTTCAAGAGGTCCAAGAATTTTCACAACACACACATTTTGTTGGTTTCTCTCCTTGAAAGAATCCTACGAAATCACCCTAAAAACTCACCTCATAGTTTTTTTGTCGACCTTGTTGATAAACAAGCATCAAGCTCCAAGTCAAGGACCGAGGCGAAGCTTTGTCCGTGTCTAGAGTCGACCCTAAACTTGAGTCGAAACTCTGCCCAAATCACCTCACGCAAGGTAATTCCTAAATTCCTTTCTAATTGGTTGTTAGAGTGGTATAAGTCCATAGAATCTAGGATCGGCCTAGAGCCTCTCCAAATCATGGAGACGGTCTCGAAGCAATCGATCCTACATTCCGTTTAACCCCGTTAAATGGACCTTTGTTTATAATATTAAAAAATCGTTTTTTCCCTTCTTTTGAAAACCTCTCTTTTCTTTAGCAAGACCGATCTCCGGATTGGGTGAAATGGATGCTCCTTGACCTACCCATTTCATAACCTAAGCCCCGAACCCAAATTTTTTTCAAAATGGTTTTCCTATTTTCTCCAACCGAATAATATAGGTGGTGACTCAAAAATGAAAAGGAAAGATAAAAATCATTATTCCTTTCTTTTTCCTCACAACGCTACACTCTCTCAAGTGAGTCAAACCCAAAGTGAGTTCTTTTGTGCCCTCATCAAATGTGGCCATCTTCTTAAAAATGTTCTTGAGTCTTCTTCATAGTTCTTAGTATACTTAGTATATAGGCTGGAAACCATTAACCTTCCTGTTAAACGCTTCATTATTGGAGCATGGCATAAATTATGGTAAAACAACGCCACGTACTGGTATGTTTGTTCATAAGTCTTATTAGTCTATAATACAAATCAGGGATTCGTCCCCACTTTTTGGAAATATGCCCCTGCAGGCTATCCAGTCGGAAGCCAGTAATACTCACAATCCCCAAGCTTAGCCCCTCACTATCGCCAAGCTTCGGGAAACTTGTAACAAGATCACCCAGAGCCAGTGGCTAGTTGCCAAGCAAGCTCCTCCATTTACCCTAGCAGCATTAAAAGAATCATGTAAGGAAGGAACAGATAAACCAAAGGAAGAAGTGAATCTGTTGATCAGATCTGGGCAAATCCACCAGGGTAATCCCAAAACAGAAATGAAGTCAGCAGATCAGGCACCCAGGATGAACCGAAATCCTTATGCCAAGACAGCTGAAACTCCCGACCCCGAAAAAGAAGATCATGTGCTGACTCAGCTGAAGCAGACTCAAGCCTACATCTCTCTTTGGTCCTTACTCACCTCATCTTATCCCCACAAATTGAAATTGGAGGAATGTCTGGCCCGCACACTAGTTCCTATTGATGCCACCACTGACGACGTGGTACAACTGATTGGGAACATCCACTACTGAAACATAGTCACTTTCACAGACCTCAATCTCCCCCAGTTTGGAGCCGATCATAATGAACCTCTCTTCATCACAGTCCAGTTAGATGAACGATGCCTCACTCGGGTCCTGGTAAACAATGGGTCTGGAATGAACATCCTCCCAACAAAGATCATAAGCCTGCTCGGCATCAAGCCCACAGACGTGAAGCATTCCTCCCTTACTATCAAGGCCTACGACTCAATGTCTCGTACAGTACTTGGGGCAGCTACTTTGAACCTGTGTTTTGGCAAGAAAATGATACCTATAGAATTCCAGGTCATTAATATCCCAATCAGCTTTAATGCTCTTTTGGGAAGACCTTGGCTGCACCAAGTTAATGGAGTTGCTTCAAGCCTTCATCAGTATGTAAAGTTCATTTCAGATGGAGCTCTAACAACCATTTATGGAGACCTAGTTATTTGGAGGGCACTGACATGGGTGGAATACCCATTCTGGAGATCAAGCATGATGAAGATGGCTTCATGCTAACTGGTTTCACATTCAAATCTCCTAAAGCCCAAGTTTGCAATGTGGATCTGACTGTCACCCGGGACAAGATTCCTCCATCCATAAGGATGATGAGAAAGAAGAACTACCTGCCTGGTCTGGGTCTCGAGAAATGCCTATAAGGGGCTCACAAGGTCATTGAAGTTAAGGAACAGAAAACTCGCCATGGCCTGGGGTATGAGCCAACCTCAGAAGAGATTGCGAAAGAAAAGGAAATTGCTCGGAAGAGGAGGGATGCTGTTACAAAAAAGATCCCTTATGGTGGTCCTAACCCTCTCCCTTTCGGTCTTGACATGACTGACTACTTCATAAAGGGAACTCCGCAGGTGGGCAATGTCGTAGTCAAAGAACCCACTCCTACGGAAGGCTGGTTGAAATTACAAGAGAATCTTAGCAAGTTCAGGGGAACCAAAGCCAACCCCATCCAAAGAATGCTTCTCGATTTACCCAACATACCTGGGGCTACTACCACCATGAAAAGTGAGTATACTTTCAAGGGAGTGCCAGAGCTGGTAAAACAGTTTGAAAAACTCAATGAAATCATCCTGACTGTCGAAGAGGCCACAAAGGCTGAGTTTGAACTGGTTGTTCCAAAGGCCAAGACTCCAGAGTTCACTCTAGATGAATGGGATGGTCCCATCATGAAGAAGATGTTTGGGGAAGAAATGCGAATTCCAGATTTGATCGACCTGGGTTCAGTAAAAGAAATGATTGCGGTGATTGAAGCTGGAGGACAGAAGTCATCAGATCCTCGAGCCATGGTCATGCAGTCTACAATGCCCTTGAAGAATTGGGAGACTCTCTCCGGTCCGTCCGCGAGCAAAGAGAGATGATCATGAAGCTTGGATTGGTCCCTCGTCCCTTTGTGTCCACCTATCTCAAGTCTTTCGAGTCTCTTATCGTCGAATTCGAGTCCCTAGAGTCGTCTGATGGCCTTACGCCAGAAGACTATGAAATTGTAGCCAACGCTGTATTTCCTTTTGCTCTGAATGAAATGATCGACCTTTTCGAGTATCCTCTGATTGCCACTTTAACTAATGTTAAATTAACTAATAACATAAAAACGGTTAATAATGATTTACTAGATAAAGATGCAGACACACTAAACGAACAATATATTAAAGAAATCATTAAGCAGGTTGTCGAGAAAGAGGAAAACCGAGCCTAAGCTGTAGAGGAGGTTTTGACTAGTGTGAATCTAGGGACTGTAGAAGAGCCTAAAGAGACGCAGATTGGCAGTTTCTTCAATGGGACCGAAAAAGCAACCCTGATTGAAATATTCAGAGAATTTGTGGACATTTTTGCATGGTCTTACAAGGATATGCCCAGCCTCGATCCCTTTATAGTGGGACACCGGATACCGTTAGACCCAGAAGTCAAGCCAGTAAAGCAAAAGCTAAGAAAGATCAAGCCCAAATGGTCATTACAAGTGAAGGAAGAAATTGAGAAGATGCGCAAAGTGGGGTTTATCCAGGTCATCGAGTATCCAACCTGGCTCTCCAACATCGTAACGGTAACCAAGGATAATGGAAAAGTCCGATGCTGCATTGATTTTAGACTCAACAAAGCCAGCCCAAAGGATGACTTCCCTCTGCCCAATATCGACATGCTGGTAGACACCACAACTAACTACGAAGTTAAGTCCTTCATCAATGGTTTCGCCGGCTACAAACAGATTAAAATGGCCGAAGAATACCAAGCCAAGATGGCTTTCACTACTCCATGAGGGACATACTGCTATACAGTTATGGCTTTTGGTCTGAAGAATGGTGGGGCTACTTATCAAAGGGCCGCCACAGCCCTATTCCATGACATGATTCATAAAGAAATTGAGGTCTACGTGGATGGCATGATAGTCCACTCCAAAGGATTCGATGGCCAGCACTTCATCAATTTGAGAAAATTCTTCAATCATCTCAGAGAACACTCCATGAGGCTGAGCCTAGCTAAATGTTCCTTCGGCGTGAAGCGAGGCAAGGTGTTGGGATATATGGTAACTGAACTGGGAATTGAAGCAGACCCTCAGAAAATCAAAGCCATAGTTGAGATGAAACCACCTCGAACACTGACAGAAGTCAAATCCTTCATGGGAAGACTACAGTACATAAGCCGCTTCGTGAACCAATTGACCTCCATCTGCGAGCCTATCGTTAAACTGATGAAGAAAAGCGCATACACTGAATGGACCCCAGAATGCCAGTGTTGGGTATGCATATTTTAACCCTCCTATTTGGTATTAGATTTGATTGATACCATAACCTCTTGTCTATTTTAAGGACTTTAGGACCCTATGTAATGAAGCTTAGACTTCAATTTTTTAGATAAGTCCATTTTATAGAATAGGTTAAATTTAGGCTTGAAGACTGGCACAAGACTCATTGGATCTGAGGATTGCAGTTCAAGTGTTTCAGAACCGCTTCATCAAACCGCTTGGCAGAACCGCTCCAAGCTAACTGCCTTGTGAATTCCTTGTCTGAAACTCCTCTTGAACTCCTAAGTGTAAACCACCTTGGAACCGCTCCATGCAACCGCACTGCAGTTCCATCATCAAACCTCACTCATGGAAATCCTCAACTGGTGTAACCGCTCCTCACTCAAACCGCTTGTACACCAGAACCACCCCAATGATTGGCTATTTGAAGTGAACCTCATTGACCGTTGGAATCCACGTCAGCAATATCAAATGTCAACCACCATATCTTTTCACGTGACTACTTTTCAGATAAGATATGCAAGGATCTTGAAAAGGTGACAGGTGTCCAAACCTCATTGCTTGCAGCTGGAGCCTGATCAGCTTTTCCTGCAATAACAGTTCGAAAGGACAAAAGTGGTTGCTGTGGACCAATGGGAAAGCATCAAGGACTATCCTTACAACAGCTGTGTCCAACGGCTATATTCCTGATGCCTGGGTATAAATACCCCCAACCTTCATCATTTGAAGATTGCTTGAAACTTGAGAAATTGCTGTGAGTTCATAAGAAGTTGAAGCTCTGCCCAGAAATTCATAAGTCCTTTAAATCTTCATCTTCATACTTCAAGAAATACTTTCCCAGCCCAGAAATCAAGCCTTAACACAATCAAGAATCATTGTGCTCTACATCTCAAAGATTTAAAGAGCCTTGATCTTGTTCTCACACACACACCTCACTTGTTTAATCACATAGATTAATCACTTGAGATATACTGGTTATAGTCTTAGGATTTGTTCTTCATGGAAAAGATTTTAGATCTGAGTATTACTCATTGTACTTTGTAATCTCTCATACTCAATATAAAATCTCTCTTAGAAATCCAAGACTAACCATCTTGGTAGTGGACGAAGATCGTTTATCGATTGAACCATTCCAAATATTGTGTTCTTACTTTCTGCATTTATATTTCTTGTGCTTACTGATTATCTACTTTTCTCTCTGTTTGATCTTTATTTAGATATCCATTATTGTGAAATAGTGTTTGGAGTTAACATTGTCAAAACTACACTTGTTTGTAAAACTGCACTTGTCAAAACTGCTTTACCCCAACCGCTTTACAAACTGCCTCTCCCAAAACCGCTTTGTAACTTTATTATTCCGCTGTGCATTTTATAACTCTACTTGCAGTTTCTTATACACTACAAGAGGTTTTGTAAGTGTAGAGTTTTATTTTTAAATAGAGGGCGAAAAATTTGAAATAGCTATTCACCCCCCCCTCTAGCTGTATTTTCACCCTTGTTGCCACCTTTGGGACCAACAAATGGTATCAGAGCAAACACATTTTAAAACCACTGTTTTTCAAGCTTAACAGCTTGTGTGCCGATTCAATATGGCAAATACAAAGACAATGACTACTGTTAACTATTCACACATTCCAATCTTGGACGAAGACCACTTCGACAATGGAAATGCAGAATGCTCATTCATTTGGAAACAATTGATGAGATGCTGGTGGAGTGCGTAATCAATGGCCCGTTTGTTCCCATGAAGGCCAACACTGATGCAACCACCAATACAGAAACTCCAGAGGTCAAAAAGCCTAAAGATGAGTGGTCGGATGAAGAGAAGAGATTAGCTACCTTGGACAGCAAGGCAAGGCACATCATTTCAGGAACCCTTCCAGTTTCAACACTTCAGAAAGTGATGTACCTCAAAACCGCAAAGCAGATGTGGGATACCAAAGAGAGCTACCTCGAAGGTGATGATGAATGCAAGGAAAGCAAATTATATGCTGTTGAAAGATCCTACAACAACTTCAATGAAAACCCAACGAAACCTTGCGTCAAACCTACGACCGATATGTTGAGGTAGTTAATGCTTGTAGATCTCTTGGCAAAACTTTAACCGATAAGGAAATCAATATGACTTTCCTATCTGCTTTAGGTTCTAGATGGGTTAATAAGGCTATCTCTCTAGAAGACTCCAAAGTTTTGGGTACTTGGTCGTTAAGTAACTTGTACGCCAACCTTAGAGTCTATGAATTAAAATTAAATCATATTGAAGAGATTGAAGGGAAAACCAAATCACTTTCCATGTCCGTCGTGGAACATGAGGAGAAACCATCTGTTAGGCCCGATTGGCAAGGAAATAGGCTAGAGGGGGGGGGGTGAATAGCCTTTTTGCAATTTTAAATTAAAATACCTTTATGGCCAAAGTCACTAATCAGAAGGTTGTAAATTAATCAGTAAGCACAGCGGAATATTTGTGACTTAGTTTAAACTCACACAAAATCAGTAAGAAATTGTTTAGAGCTTGATTTTAACACATGGTATTTATTTAAGGCATTTATGCAGTGCAACTTGTTTGGTTTAGGGAAATACTTATGATTCAGCAGGATGACTGTTCTGATTTGTAAAGGTGAATGACTGGCAAGATAAAAATAAAGTAAAGACAGGAACACAGTATTTGGAGAGGTTCACAGCGTGAATGCTGCTACGTCCTCTACCAAGATTGGTCAGATCTTGGATTTTGAGAGAAGTTTACTATCATTTGGTCCTAGTCTATTACAAGAGCGACCTTTCCGGTTACAAGGATTGAAAACAAAGGATCTACTGATGGATCGTAAGACAAAGAACTGACCAGGTGTTTTTGAGTGGCAAGTTAAACTTATCTCACTCAGGTGTGTGTGTGTTTCTCAATCAATGCATTCCAATGATTGTCTTGTTGGAGAATGCTTACAAGTTTGATTGAGATGTGCACGAGTGTTTGACCCTAATAAAGTCTAATGAATTTCTGGTCTTGAAGGCTTGAGCTTCATTGAATGCTTCAAGCACACTCTTCTTCAATGCAACAACCAACCATCTTCAATGCAGCTAAGTCTTCAATATATACCACAAGAAAGAAGAGCTAAGATGCCGTTGAAGGGCAAATTTGGAATAAGAGAAGTATGGTTGGTAGGTGAGGATCATTTAATGCCATATCTTTTGCAATTAATGCGGGAGATTTTGAATAAGACATTTCGGCTTTGTCCGGCGGGTAATAACCCCTTTGTCCCAACCGGTTACCTGCAACAAGCAGACAAAGGACAAAGTAGAGCTGAAAGTAGCTCATGTGTCAGACAAGCAGAATGGTATTAGCAGGAAAAATATAACTACTTTTAGCAAACAAGTACAATGAAAGGGATAGAGATGTGACTGTTGTGAGTGAGAGTATGTTTCAATAAAGAGAGATATCACAAACTCAAGTCACGTATCTGCTGAAATAGATTGCTGAAAAGTGTTATCATCTGCTGGTTACCAGGCAGATCCTACCGGCAGGATATTAACCTGCAAGACTTGCTGAACTAACAAAGAGAACATCAGCAAGAGATCCAAAAATAAAATCTAAATAAATTAGGGGTCTCTAACTATTCATGTGATTGGGATTAAGCAATTCTGAGTCCACATATATTTTGACCCAACAATCTCCTCCTAATTGCTTAAGACCAATCACCTTTAAACAAAATCACTTAAAGAGATATAGATAGATACTAAGATAAAATGCAAGTGATAACTGTAAGGGAAGACTATTAATTTTCCTGCAGAAGGGTTAGATAGATATTAAGCCAAAGACATAAAATCAAAAACCAATTGTCAGCAAAGAGTACGATTGTTTTTGGGGCTTCATGAGGATATCTATTTCATTGGTTACAAGACGGTCAAGGATCAGCAGGTTCAGCGACAGCAGCAATGGATGAATCAGCAGTAGACTTAGACTTTTTCTGCTTCTTGGCTTCAGCCTTCTCAGCTTTCCTCTTCTTGCTTGCCTTGTAACGCTCCACCAGCACTTCATTTTTCCCTTCCAGCTTGGCTATCTTCAGATTTGCTTCAGAAAGTTTGGCTTCAGCAGCAACAGCTCTATCTTCAGCAGCAACAACTCTATCTTCAGCAGCTTCGAGTTTCAGCTCCAGATCCTTGATGATGAGATCTTGATTGTAATTTGCTTCAACCAGCAGTCGCTGAGTCTTGGTGGTGCTGTCAATGAGATCGCAAAGCTTATCAAATCTCTCTTCACCAACACTTAGATCACTGAGAGTGGCTCTGGCAGGAGAGGGAATTGGTCTGCTGAGGGCATTGGAAATAGTGGCTGAAAGTTTGGCTGAGACTTTGTTTGAGATTCTGTTTGCTAAGCCTTCCTCCTCCTGAGTGGACTTAAGCACCAACTCATTCAGATCATCAAGCCTATCACGGAGATAATGGCCTAAATCACCAATGTCACCACGAAGAACCGGCTGGTAAGCATCAGAAAGAAATCCGTGGTAGTTGGCAATGTAACCATAAAGGGTGTAAACAGGAGGGTTTAGAAAAGCAGCAGGAATTGTAGTGTTGATAATCAGTGGAACATCAGAAGGAACAGGGGCAGTAGAGACAGAAAGAGGAAAATCAGGATGGATGATGATAGAAAGATCAGCAGACAGAGGAGGTTCAAGAGACATCTGACCATTATTCTCCAAGGATAGTCTGACAGCAATCATGAAGTTAAGAAAGGCTCTACCATTCAGCAAGGTGCGCATGATGCCAAGACTTAGAATCCTCCCAGTATCTACTGGATGATCATGCAGACCGGTTCTGGAGGCATAAAATGGTAAGGTGATGGACAGGGCATGCTGATACACAAGCTTCCAAACACCAGCAGCAGAGTAAGGAGAATATTCAAGAATGTCAGTCACAAGGTCATTGATCACCAAACATCTCCTCTTGATTCCATCCGAATAAATGCAGACCTCAATGGGTGATTCACCAGCTTGAACTACTTCACCATGAATCTTCAAAGAACCAGGTTGATTGGTAGCAGGAGGAGGGATTTTAACTTTTGAATGTGAAATAGCAGGGGTTTTCTTTTTGCCATGCTTAATGTCCTTATCCCATTTGAGCAGTATGGGAGTCATGCTGGAAGATCCTTCAGAGGGGACATAGTTTTTGAAGGGATGCTTTATTTTCCTTGTTCCAGACCTCCACTTAAGTTTCTGATGAGGAGGGAATAGAGGATTACCAGCAGAGTCCTTTGGAATGGACTTCAAGGTGGTGTACCAGTTTGAGCATATAATCATCCTACAGTCATCAGAAAGTGAGTTGTACCATGAGGGAGGTGAGGTATCCTCTTCAACAACAGCAGGAATCTCCTCATAATCTTCTGGATCAATTTCATCAGGACTATCATCTTCAACAGCAGGAAGAGGATCAGCATGGGACAGGTAATCAGCAATGGCCTGATGGATAAGGGCTTGAACAGGATTGTACACAATAAGGGCAGAAAAAGCATTATCAACTTCTGACGATTGGAGATCAACAACAATGTCAGCATCAGTAGTAGCTCCTCCTCCCAACTCAACAATCTCTTGGAAAGGTTCAGCAGGATCAGTAAAGAAAATAGGAGCTTGTTCAACTGAATCATTAAGAAAAACTCCTCCTGTAACCACTATAGGTTGAGCAGGGCTTGCTGATTGGCTGGAGTGAGCACAAGATAAAGGAGTATCTTTCAAAAACACAGTGCTGATGAACTGTTGATCATTATCAGAAACAGTCTTGCTGGAGTCAATAGAATCACTTGAGGAACCAGCAGAGGGAACATCACCAGCATTGCCAGAAAGATTTTCAGAGGAATTAGCCCTTTTCTCAGAGGAACTACCACTCATTCTCTTCAATGCTTCTTCAGAGTGGGTGATAAGTTCTTGGGTCATCTTTAGAACATTTTCAATCAGCTGAGTAGCAAGAGGACCTCTGGTAAGAGTTTCAGCATCAGAATACTTGAATCCCCAGTCTTCATCATTTTCAGCTCTTCCTAGCTGATAGGGATCATTTTCTTCAAAATAAAATTGAGTCTTGTATAATGAGGTAAGCAATCCAGACTGAGATGACCATCAGATCCTGTCTTATCCGATCATGAAAGAGATAAACTTGATTCCAAAGGAGAGGCAGAAGATCAAAATATCTATTGAAGTTCAGCATCAACACATTCTTGCTGAAGTTCTGGTACTTGGAGAGTGGAGGAAACTTCTCAGCAAAGGTCTCATTCATATCCAGTCTTGCTCTATCAACATAATCAACTAGGTTTCCAGCTTTTTTTTTTTTTTTTTTTTTTGAAGGGGATCAACACATTTCACCGCTCCCCCCTTGATGCACTTCACAGAGGCACCTAGCTATGCTAGGGAGGGCAATGTCATTCCCTCTAACCACTGTTCTTCATGAAACTGGAGAAGTCTTCTGATGAATGGCTGCAGATGGTCAATTGGAAACACCCAGTCACTTGGAGCAATTTTGTTGATCATGGACCATGGATTGTTGAAATAGATATGAATGTAGGGTTCTTGATTGGAGCACATTTTTGGTTTACAGGTTCGGTGGCTATTAGGATGAGGTGTATCTTTGAATGTTAGGAAGGTTAGGATAGGAAAGTAAAAGGGGCTGTAAGGGAATCCTCCTCCTTAAATCTTGCTCAATCATTCTTCTTCTATCAGAAATTTCCCTACTGATTTCTTCAGGAGTTTTAGTGACTTTTCTGAAGGTTGGCTTTGGGAGCAATGAGGCATCATCAAGAATGGGTTCAGAAAACAGCACTCTTCTGACTCTGGGATTACAAGTAGGGATAGGAAAGGATTCAGCAACTTTGGCAGAAACAGATTTTGAGAGGGTTTGGCAGTGGATGCAGGCAGTTTTCTCTTCTTTGGTTCAGCACAGGATGGGGCAGCAGGATTGGAAGCAGATCTCTTGGCTCTAGTAACAGGACTAGCAGCAATGGTAGATGAGGAAGCAGGGGCTGAGACAACTGATGGCTTGGAACAAGCAGGGGCTAGAGATGATTTCTTGGTTTTCTTCCTCTTGACCTTTTCAGCAGCAGGAGCAACAACTCTGTCTGCAGGAAGAGGGGCTTCACCAACAGCAGACTGTCAGTCAATTCTTTTCCAATCAGCATCACTGTGATGCTTCAACTTTTTCTTGGAGATACTGGTAGCATTTAGGTTTGCAAGAACCACAGCAGGGTTTCCTCTAATTATCCTGCTAAGCAGCCAATAGTGACAACCTTTGCCAGGGAAATCCTTACCCTTTTGTCCGTCAGCAGCGTACTTCCTGGCTGCTTGGGCAATGACCCTAAAAATAAATCCACACCAATTAAAATTCTTTCCTAGAACAATGGCAGCAAATCCCTCAAACTCAAGATCAGTAACATGGCTATGTGAACCAGATCGGCATATCAGACATCTGTCAATAATTTCTATCAAGGCAAAATATCTCCTATTATAATGAACCTTGAAGTGTTTGTCCCCACTGAGTCTAGGTCCGACATTGGCACCTCTGATAAGAGTCCAGGCTTCATCCAGAACGGAAGCATCAATAGAATTAGGGCCAGAATTTCCTAGGGTTGGAAAAATGGAAGATATGCTTTCAGGGGTAACTGAGATTGGAACACCAGAAACGGTAGAAGAAATGGCAGAGAAGGATTCTAGGTCATCTTCATCGGAATATTCAACAATGGCATTAGCGAAGAATTCTCTGACAGAATCAATATAGATGCCAAAATCATCAGCAGGAGCTAAGAAGGGAAGAATAGATGTATCTGAGAGAAGAGCCCTGAGAAATTGTCCATCAGCTTCATCATCGAAAAAGCTTGGGTCTATGTAACCTCCATAGATATCCTTTCCATTACTCAAGGTTTCCGCAAAACTCAATAACCAAACAAACTCAAACACAATAAACCACGGTTAGAATCAGTTAATTGAAATAACTAGAGATACATACCAGATTCAAAGAAAAAGAGTTGAGTACTCGGAGGTTTGAGATAGAAAGATAGGAATTTGATGAGTAAGACTTAGAGAATGCAAAAGGGTTTTGAAAGGATGATCTTTGCTTAAATATGTTATGGAGTTAGGAGGGAAGGGTTTATTTGAAAAAGGGTTTTCAAAGAGGCGCAACTGTTCATCTTCATTGGAATACGTGCAGCAGCAGTTGTATTTAAAGCGCCGAACTTAGGCGGTTTAAAATGATGAAAAATAACTGTTTAAGATTTTAAATGATACAGTTTACCTGCGATTTATCACAATATTAATTGGAATAAATCATTTGACACGATTTTCGGAAGGGGTGGTACACACATGTGTCAGAGAGGGGTGTGACCAACTGTCCTTGATTTGATTTGTCTGACAGGATTCCAGCTTTATCATTTAAGAAGAGGCTTACTGATGGGAGACAGGAATAGCTGGCAAGCACAATCTAGGGCACCAGCAGAATAAAAGACATCGGCAAGCAATCGGCAAGAGACAGATCGGTAGAACAACTAATCAGCAGAAATGTCGGCAAGCAGCAAAGAATGATCGGCAGAAATAGCAATCTCGGCAAGACATAAGCATCAACCAGAGTATTCAATTACACCCAGCTCACTCCTTAGGAATTTAAATCTCTTCTGATCAAGAGGCTTTGTCAAGATATCAGCTCTTTGAAAGTCAGTATGAACTTTCAGCAAGACAACGTTGCCTTTCTCAACATGATCCTTTAAGAAATGATATTTTATATCAATGTGCTTTGTCTTGGAGTGCATTACTGGATTATTTGAGACTGAAATGGCAGACTGATTGTCACAGTAGATAGGGCAGACTTGAGGTGGAATCTCATAGTCTACTAATTGTTGCTTCATCCATAGGATCTGAGAGCAGCAGCTACCGGCAGCAATGTATTCGGCCTCAGTTGTGGAAGTAGAGGTAGCTGTTTGCTTCTTGCATGACCATGAAACTAACCTCTCACCAAGAAACTGGCAAGTTCCACTGTACTCTTCCTTGTGACTCGGCAAGCTGCATAGTCAGCATCTGAGTAACCGATAAGATTGAAAGAAGAATCTCTGGCATACCATAGACCTAGGTTAGCAGTGCCACTTAGATATTTGATAATTCTTTTTACATCTTGCAGATGGGATTCTCTAGGGTCGGCTTGAAATCTTGCACAGACACAAACGGCAAACATAATATCCAGTCTGCTGGCTATTAGATATAGAAGTGAACCAATCATTCCTCTGTAAAGAGTCATGTCCACTTTCTTGCCAGATTCGTCTTTATCAAGATACACATTAGTTGCCATTGGAGTACTTTGGGGATGAGCATTATCGAGACCAAATTTCTTGATCAGCTCCTTGGTATACTTGGCTTGATGAATGAAAATTCCTTTATTGGTTTGCTTCACTTGAAGACCAAGGAAATAAGTTAGCTCACCCATCATACTCATTTCAAACTTGCTTTGCATGAGCTTTTCAAATCTTTTGCATAGGGCTTCATTAGTGGAACCGGAGATGATGTCGTCCACATATATTTGAACAAACAATGAGTGGCCCTTGTGCTTGGTCACAAATAGAGGTGTGTCAATCTTTCCTCTTGTAAATCCCACACCATCACTAAGCAAGAACTTGGACAAGGTTTCGTACCAAGCTCTAGGTGCTTGTTTCAAGCCATAAAGAGCTTTCTTCAATCGGTAGACATGATTGGGTTTCTTAGGATCTTCAAAGCCTGGCAGTTGTTCAACGTAGACCAGCTCTTGAAGTTCACCATTTAAGAATGCGCTTTTCACGTCTATTTGATATAGCTTGAATTCTTTGAAGGCAGCATAGGCAAGAAACAGTCTTATCGCTTCTAATCTTGCTACTGGTGTGAAAGTTTGATCATAATCAATCCCTTCTTCTTGACGGTATCCTTTGGCCACCAATCTTGCTTTGTTTCTTGTAATCTTTCCATATTCATCCAACTTGTTTCTGAATACCCATTTAGTTCCAATGACTTGCTGAGAGGAAGTTCTTGAAACCAGTTCCCAGACGTTACATCTTTCAAATTGATTTAATTCTTCTTGCATAGCTTCCACCCAGCTTGGATCAGCAAGGGCTTCTTCAGTCTTCTGAGGCTCAATATCCGACACCATTGCCGAAGAAAAAAGGTTTTCGTCAAAGTCCTTACTCAGATTTCTGGTCACTCTGGGTCCAAAGACATCACTAATGACATTATCAAGAGGATGGTCACGATGAGGTCTAACTTCTCTCGGAAGATCTTGTCTTACTGATTCCTGTCTTAAGAATTCTAGAGGAGGTTCAGAATCAGCAGCAGATTTGGAAGATGATAGGTTGAAAGGAATAGGAGAGATAGAATTAATTGGACTTTGAGTGGATTTGGAATTAGACTGAGATATATTTGGTATAGGAGGATGAATCACTGAGATTGGATTTGGGCTAGGATTTATTGGCACGGGTTGAGGAGAATCGGCAGATTGATTATCAGCAGGGGCATTTGGAGGAATATCAGCAGATCGATTTCTTGCTGAAGATGGAAAGATGTCTGCTGGGTCTTCTGCAACAATAACAGGATCTTGCACTCTATCTGCAGGTTGATTAGAATTACTAGATTCACCTGTCTCAAAACCACTAGATTGGTTAGCACTATTTGGAGCCTGGTCAGACTCTAACAAATCAAATTCATCAAAGGTTACATGAACAGATTCAACAATTTTCAAAAGTTTCTTATTGAAAACTCGAAAGGCCTTACTGTGTTTTGAGTAGCCGACAAAGATGCCTTCATCAGTTTTTTTATCAAATTTACCTCGGTGCTCTCTTCCATTGTAAAGTACATAGCATTTACACCCGAAGATTTTGAAGAATCCAATATTTGGTACTCGGCCTCTCCAGAGCTCATAAGGAGTCTTATTATGGAATTTGTTGATGAGAGATCTGTTCTGAGTGAAGCAGGCGGTATGAATGGCTTCTGCCCAGAAATATTTCGACAGCCTGGCTTTTATGAAATCATGGTCTTACCGGCTTCAATTAGCATCCTATTCTTTCTCTCAACTACACCATTTTGTTGAGGTGTACCAGCAACAGAGAAATTATGGTCTATACCATGATCATCACAACATTGAGCAATACCGTTGTTTGTAAATTCAGTCCCATTATCTGATCTCATGCTAACGATATCGCTCTCTTTCTGAGTCTGTAGTAGTCTGAATAACTTGGTGGCAACTGCATATGTGTCATCTTTGTTGCTGAACGCTTCCACCCAAGTATATCTAGAATAGTCATCTACTACGACCAAGGTATATCTACTTCCCCCTAGGCTGGCTGTGGTTGTGGGGCCAAATAGATCCATATGTAACATTTGTAGGCACCTAGAGGTTGACATGCAGGGCTTGATCTCGAAAGAGGATTTGTGTTGTTTTCCCAACTGGCAAGCTCTGCACTTCTTTCCGTGATCAGCAGACACTTTAGGAAGACCAGTTGCCAATCCAGAACTGGCAAGCTTGGATATTGATTTGAAGTTTAAGTGACTGAGTCTCTTGTGCCATAGCCTTGAGTTCTCACTGATATTCTTAGCTACAAAACAGATATTAGTAACACCAGTAATAGTACTTAAGTCTACAGCATATATGTTACCTTTTCGTTTGGCAGTGAGAAGAGTTTCATTAGAAGCAATGTCTTTTATATAGCAACTTGAAGTAGTAAAGATACATTGCATTCCTCTATCACAGAATTGTGATATAGAGAGAAGGTTATGCTTGAGTCCATCCACCAAAGAGACCTTACGTACGATGCTTGCACCTCTAATGATGGTTCCACATCCAATTATTTTACCTTTTCCATTGTCACCAAAAACTACAGGAGGACCTGATGCATCAACAATATCAGCAAGGAGATCGGCACGGCCAGTCATGTGTCTAGAACAGCCACTATCCAAAATCCATACATCTTTGCTGGCATCAGTCGAGGCCATAAAGCATACCTGCAAGTGAAACATGCTTATGGTCCCCCTTATTCACTGGGTCCAAGAGGTTAGTTCCTCTTGGGCAGCCATATCTGGCCGCCAATAGAGGCGTTAGTCACTGTGGGTCCTGAAAGGCTTTTCAAAAGGCATTCATGAGCCTGATGACCATAATCCAAACAATTATCACATCTCACTTTGCTATTTGACTATGGCAAGACACAACTAGATTTAGTCATTGCATCATTAGGCTTAGGAGAATTTGCAGACACGAACTTAGGGACTTTGTAAGTGCTGGTTTTACCCTTCTTACCTTTCTGCTTGCCTTTGCCAGTCACTGTTGGGGAAGACTGTTCATCGGCAGCTGACTCAAGATTGGCAATACCAGCTTTGCTGATGCATTTACTTTTAATGTCTTCATCCGCAGAATCATTATCAGCAATCTTAATTCCCTTTTGTACGTACCTGGCTTTCTCCATTTCCTTGTAGTGAGGATACTTCATTGCTACAGCATTATATTTTAGTTTGGTATCCTTGTGCAATGAGTTAATCGAGTTGTTCTCAACCTTCTTGTCCTTTTTCTCAATTACAGAGGCATCAGTACGACTGCTACTGCTGGTTTCAAATCCTATCCCATGTTGATTATTTTTAGGAGAAATTTGGGTTGCATTAATCGCAATTTTAGCAGCGTTAGGTTTTGAAAAAGTATCAATAGTTTTCATAAGAGAATCATTTCTTTGAGCTAAATCCTTTATTTGTGCAGTGTATACTTTTGCTCTGCTTTTGAGATCCAGGTTTTCAGTTTTAAGCTGATCAAACTCACTCAGTTTTGTTTTTAAAGAATCAAGTTCAGTTTTGAGTGAGTCTCTTTCAGCAGAAACTAAACTGAAATCAACAGTCAAGATTTCATGAACACTACTCAACTTTTCATAATCAATAAAAAGTTCATCCATGGTCTCTATCATCTCAGCTTTAGATATCTCAGGAAGAGGGTCGGTTATGTTTCTTTTGGCTGAGTGATCTTTTGGCTCAGGAGAGAAGTTGGGTAGAGATGAGATGGGTTTGGTAAGATTTCTTGAGATACATGGGAGTTTGGTAAAGGATAGCTTCTTATCAGAGGATTGGGGAGGACTTGGTTTAGTTGCATAGGAGGCAATGGATCCACACTGTCCATAGAGTGAGGTTCCAACTTGATGTACCTTGTAGCCATAAGGATTGGTTGCTTCGATTTTGACTTCTTGAAATGAATGTCTTGCTGGTTTTTCAGTTCTTGACGGTGTTCTTGGAGGAGTGGCATTCCTATGAATAGGAGTTGGTAGATCTAGTGCTATTTCATCATCGGCATCCAGGGCAACAAAACTTATATCAGCATCTTCATTGTTGTCGGCAGCACCTTCATCTTCTGAGTCAGTTTCACACCAGACAGGCATAGCTTTCTTTGAGCTGTCATCTGCAACATAGCTTCTGGACTTGGGATGTCTTTGGTTTACCGTTTTCCTGATGTACTCATATTTTGGCTGGGGACATTTAGATGCAAAATGTCCAGGTTTTCGGCAGTTAAAACATACCAAGTCTCCTTTGCTGTTCTTTCCATCAGCAGTGCTAGTAGAAGGCTTATGGTTGTTGGTGGTTCTATGGAAGGGAGTGGTAAATGGTTTGTTTTGATTTGGTTTGCTGTCTTTTTGCATTTTCTTGAAGTTTTTGAACTTTCGGTAGTTTCTGGCAAACGCAGCAAATTCATCTTCTTCCACATGAGGCTCAGGAGGATTTTCAAGGGTTTGATTACAGCAAGGGCTTTGGCAATGCTCAGTAGGAGGATATGGGGTAAGAGTTTGAGATATCTGAGTCTGTGCTGAGAGAGACATGCATTTGAAGTTTTTATCGAGAACATTAAGTTTTTGTAGTTCTCTCTCATACAGAAATAGACTAGACACAATATTTTGAATAGAAGTAGTATTTAAATCTCTTGCTTCTCTAATAACAGTGACCTTAGTATGATATATACTTCCCAAAGAACTTAGAAAGCGTATATTCAGGTCTTTCATGGTGTATACTTTACCTAGAGAGGCACATAAGTTACTTACCTCGCAAAATCGATCATAGGCAGTCCTGAGCGATTCACCATCTGACTTTTTGAAGGATTCAAATTCAGCAATTGCGTCATAAAGTCTGTTGTCCTTGGTGCGAGCATCTCCTTCGAAGTAAGCGAGGAGCTTGTTCCAGCATTCTTGTGCCGTGTTACACAAGTCAATGAGCTTGTACTGCTTGTTGTCCAGGCCACAAGAGATAATGTGGCTGGCTTTCCCGTCGAGAGCGTAGGTCAACTTGTCTTCTTCAGTCCATTCATCTCTTGGCTTTTCAATTAAAGTCTCTGTAACTTGAACGTTTGTTTCTTGTTCATCGTCAGCATCGGCATGCGCAGTCAGGGGAGTGGATGGAATAGGTTTGTAGGTGGTTTGAACCTTTAGGGGAGTGATTGGTCCATCTTCCACTACCTTCATTAATCGGTCATCAATTGAGTTCATATACTTTATCATTCGGGATTTCCAAATACCAAACTCGTTGGCATCCAACATCGGTATGGTAGTGATGTTGAACGACTGCATAATTTTTCCCACCATGGTATCGACAATCAACCTGTAAGGCTTGGAAATTTCTTTCAAAAATGTCAAGCTCTGATACCAATTGTTAGGCCCAATTGGCAAGGAAATAGGCTAGAGGGGGGGGGTGAATAGCCTTTTTGCAATTTTAAATTAAAATACCTTTATGGCCAAAGTCACTAATCAGAAGATTGTAAATTAATCAGTAAGCACAGCGGAATATTTGTGACTTAGTTTGAACTCACACAAAATCAGTAAGAAATTGTTTAGAGCTTGATTTTAACACATGGTATTTATTTAAGCCATTTATGCAGTGCAACTTGTTTGGTTTAGGGAAATACTTATGATTCAGCAGGATGACTGATCTGATTCGTAAAGGTGAATGACTGGCAAGATAAAAGTAAAGTAAGGACAGGAACACAGTATTTGGAGAGGTTCACAGCGTGAATGCTGCTACGTCCTCTACCAAGATTGGTCAGATCTTGGATTTTGAGAGAAGTTTACTATCAGTTGGTCCTAGTCTATTACAAGAGCGGCCTTGCCGGTTACAAGGATTGAAAACAAAGGATCTACTGATGGATCGTAAGACAAAGAACTGACCAGGTGTTTTTGAGTGGCAAGTTAAACTTATCTCACTCAGGTGTGTGTGTGTTTCTCAATCAATGCATTCCAATGATTGTCTTGTTGGAGAATGCTTACAAGTTTGATTGAGATGTGCACGAGTGTTTGACCCTAATAAAGTCTAATGATTTTCTGGTCTTGAAGGCTTGAGCTTCATTGAATGCATCAAGCACACTCTTCTTCAATGCAACAAGCAACCATCTTCAATGCAGCTAAGTCTTCAATATATACCACGAGAAAGAAGAGCTAAGATGTCGTTGAAGGGAAAATTTGGAATAAGAGAAGTATGGTTGGTAGGTGAGGATCATTTAATGCCATATCTTTTGCAATTAATGCGGGAGATTTTGAATAAGACATTTCGGCTTTGTCCGGCGGGTAATAACCCCTTTGTCCCAACCGGTTACCTGCAACAAGCAGACAAAGGACAAAGTAGAGCTGAAAGTAGCTCATGTGTCAGACAAGCAGAATGGTATTAGCAGGAAAAATATAACTACTTTTAGCAAACAAGTACAATGAAAGGGATAGAGATGTGACCGTTGTGAGTGAGAGTATGTTTCAATAAAGGGAGACATCACAAACTCAAGTCACCTATCTGCTGAAATAGATTGCTGAAAAGTGTTATCATCTGTTGGTTACCAGGCAGATCCTACCGGCAGGATATTAACCTGCAAGACTTGCTGAACTAACAAAGAGAACATCAGCAAGAGATCCAAAAATAAAATCTAATTAAATTAGGTGTCTCTAACTAATCATGTGATTGGGATTAAGCAATTCTGAGTCCACATATATTTTGACCCAACACCATCTACATCCAATCAAACTGCAGATTCTTCCCTATCAACCTCATCACTCATCGAGATGGATGATGATGATTTTGCCATGTTTGTGAAAAGATTTCAAAAATTTAGAAAATACTTAAAACCTTTCACAAAAACTTTTTCAAAAGGCAAACCTCCTGCAACATTTTCTAAGGCTGGAGATACAAAGAAAAAGAGTGATCTAGTCTGCTACAATTGTAGAAAACCTGGTCACTTTGCATCTGAGTGTCCACAGCCCAAATACGAATACTTGAAAAAGAAAACCTCTCCTGCGAAATTTTCTCATCGCAAGGGAATGGTTGCTGAGGAGGAAGAGAATTCCAAGGAATTGGCGACTTGGATTGAAACGGATGCTGATGATGGAAGTGACGAAGAAACCAAAGAGGTTAATCTCTGCTTAGTTGCAGATGCTTCCGATGAATCAGATTCTGAGTCAGTCGAGTTGAAAGATATGGAAGAAGAAGAGGTTTCTGCAGAACTTCCAAATTTTAAGTTGGATGATAATGTCAAACTTACTCCTAGCATTAAGATAGGAAATTGTTCGTACTCACGTCCCATTTTCTCTTCTAAAAATGCTCTACCTTCTAAAGCAATTCCAAATAAGAAAGTTTTGAAAAAGGTGGTAGAAGAAGTTTCTCCCTCGGAACACGAAAGGATGTTTAAGGAAGCTGAAATGGTAATCCATCAATTCTCTAATCTTAAGAAAGCCTTAAGCTTAGCTCATGATGAACTTAATCTGTACAAGACGGAGAAAACTGTGATGAGGTCTGAAATTTGAAATCTTAAGGACCAAATAAAAAAGATGACTCCTCTTGCTGATCAAAACCGCATCCTTGAAACTAAGGTTGCTGCACTTCAACTCCGAAATGATGACCTAGTCACCCAACTCAACGATCGTCAAATGATTATTGATGGGTGGCTCAAGTCAAAATCCAACTCGGATCAAATCATAGATTCCCAAGTTTCCTCTGGAATTAAGGAGGGTCTAGGATTTGGATATGCTGAAGAGAAGAAGTGTGCATCCTGCAGTGAAAAGGATGAGGAAATTTTGAAACTAACTGTAGAAATTCCTTAGGGGAAGCGTGCAAAGGCTAAGGCTAAAGGACAACAAAATTTTAATTTTGTCTACCCAAAGGGAAAGCAATATGGGAAGAATTCTCAGATGAAGCCAAAGGATTCTGAGGAAGTAGCTGAAGAGGAAATGGCTTATGGAGTTGGCCGTATCCCTGCTCCAACCGCTTCTGGTGGAACAGGTGGTGCTGGCAACTGCAATGCTGACCGCGCCTCTTCTTCGACCGCTCCTCCTGCCTTCAAAAGCAGGAATAGCGTTCCTAGAAAATACGTGGTCAAACCAAAGCCAGTTCCCTTTATCAAGGCTGCAACCGCTCCTCCCAAACCGCATGCAACTCCTAAGAAGAGTAAAGAGTTAGTAAAACCTCATGATGCTTATAGCTTTTATAAATGCTCTGTGTGTGATGGTTTAGGTCACAAGGCTGCAGAATGCCTTTTGCGGTTCACATCCAATGCCAGGAAGAGTAAACCTCCTTCTGTCAAACAGGTGTGGGTCGTGAAGGGTTGCTAACTTCAGGACCCAAGGAATAAAAGGGGACCTCGTTCTTAATGTTTACATTTCAGGTCCTCTGCTTAATGGCTGGTCACTCCAAGGATATTGAATGGTATCTTGACAGTGGCAGCTCAACACATATGACTGGAGATAGATCATTACTAGAAGATGTCATTGAAGCAAGTGGTCCATCTGTAACCTTTGGTAACAACAACAAAAGCAAGACCATTGGATATGGTGTTATAAGGAGAGGAAACCTAACCATTGAGAAGGTTTCTCTTGTTGAAGGACTCAAGCACAACCTCCTTTCAATTTCTCAATTCTGCGACAAAGGAATGCTTTGCAACTTTACGTCATCAAACTGCTTTATCAAAGATAGCATTTCCGTAGTCACCCTACTCACAGGGATTCGTAAGTGTAATATTTACATTATTGATCTAGATTCTGCATGTAGTATTACTAATCTCTATTTTGTAGCTAAAAATGTGAGCGAAAACAGTTGGCTATGGAACAAGAGGTTGAGCCACTTGAACTTCAAGTATCTTGCAAAGATTGGTAGGGAAAACCTCGTTCGTGGTTTACCCAAAGTGGCTGACCATCATCCTGAGAAATGCAGTGCATGCCAGCTTGGTAAGCAGTCCGCGTCGTCTTTCACCAGCAAGACCGCTCCGTCAACTTCAAGATGCTTACAACTGCTTCACATAGATTTGTTTGGACCTGTAACCACTGCCAGCATTGGAGGAAGTAGATATACTTTAGTGGTGGTGGATGATTATTCAAGATATACGTGGGTTGAGATGATGATTTCCAAAGATGATTGCTATGAGATCCTCACCGCACTTTTTAGATGGCTCCAAACTCAAAAAGAAGACGACATCGTTAGTGTTCGATCAGATAATGGAACAAAATTTATGAACAACGGTGTTGCTCAGTATTGTGATGACCATGAGATTGATCACAATTTCTCAACTGCTGGTGTTCCACAACAAAATGGGGTTGTGGAAAGGAAGAACATGACGTTGATTGAGGCTGGAAAGACAATGATATCTGAAGCGAAGCTACCTCAATATTTCTGGGCTGAAGCAATCAATACAGCATGCTTCACTCAGAACCTCTCCCTCATCAACAAAACCTATAACAAGACTCCCTATGAGCATTGGCCAGGAAGAACCCCCAACATTGCATTCTTCAAGATCTTTGGCTGCAAATGCTTTGTCCTCTACAACGGAAGAGAAAATAGAGGTAAATTCGGAGCCAAGGCCGACGAAGGTATTTTTGTTGGGTATGCTAAACATTCAAAAGCTTTTCGTGTTTTCAATAAAACTAGTTTAAAGATAGTTGAGTCTGTCCATGTTACTTTCGATGAGCATTCTCTCCTTGCGCCACATTTGGCTCCAAATGTTGCTGATGATTTTGTTGAGCATAATGAAATAGGTGAACCATCTCAAACCGCACCTGAACCTCAACCGCAAAATCCAGCACCCTCAACTGAAATTCCCTCAAACTGCAATTTTGAAACCGCACCTGAAGTTCCTACTCCAGATGCAACTCCAAGGGAAGAAGAAGTTGAAAATTCCCCTATCCAGCTTTAGAACCTCTTCGTCAACTTACATTCCATGACTTCGCTGAAGGATCTAACGACGTTCCAATTGAAGATCTTCAGCAAACCTCTGTCCAACCAGACTTACCCTCGGAGGTTCATGAAGTCAGCAGTCACCCTCTCTCTAATGTGATAGGTGATCTGTTTTTCGGTGTTCAAACAAGGAGATCGAACTATGACGAGCATACTTCCTTGATATCTCAAATTGAACTCAAGAAGATTGATGAAGCACTCCAAGATTCCTGTTGGGTCATTGCTATGCAAGAAGAACTCAACCAGTTTGAAAGATGCAAGGTCTGGACTTTGGTGCCTAGACCTCAGGATCAAGGAGTGATAGGAACTAAGTAGGTATTTAGGAATAAGATGGACGAGAATGGAAGCATTACTAGGAATAAAGCAAGGTTGGTTGCACAAGGATATAGGCAAGAAGAAGGAATCGATTATGACGAAACCTTTGCTCCAGTTGCAAGATTGGAAGCTATCAGAATCTTCTTAGGCTACGCCTCTTTCAAGCATTTCAAGTTATATCAAATGGACATGAAGAGTGCTTTCCTCAACGGTGAACTGCAAGAGATCGTGTATGTTGCCCAACTGCCTGGATTTGAAGACTCCAAATTTCCCAATCATGTCTACAAACTCCAGAAAGCTTTGTATGGACTTAAGCAAGCTCCAAGAGCATGGTATGAGACTCTTTCTAAATTTTTACTAGAAAAAGGATTTAAATGCGGTAAAATCGATACAACTCTTTTTATTGCCAAATATAATGAGCATACTTTACTTGTTCAAATATATGTCGATGATATTATTTTTGGTTCTACTAATGAGTTACTTTGTAAGCGTTTCGAAAAGCTAATGAAAATCAAGTTTGAGATGAGCATGATGGGAGAATTAACATTCTTCCTCGGGCTTCAAATCAAGCAATGCGAAGAAGGTATTTTCCTCAGCCAAGCCAAATATACCAAGGAGTTGATAAAGAAGTTTGGATTAGAAAATGCTAAAGCATATGATACTCCTATGGCCACCGGCAATAAGCTAGATAAGGATCTAAAAGGTAAGAAAGTTGATCAAACTTTATATCGAGGTATGATCGGCTCATTACTTTATTTAACTGCTAGTAGGCCAGATATCATGTTTAGTGTCTGTGTATGTGCTCGCTATCAAGCAGATCCTAGAGAAGCACATCTAATTGGAGTCAAGCGTATAATCCACTATTTATCTGGAACTGAAACCTTGGACTTTGGTATTCCAAAGATTCGAACTTCGATCTTGTAGGTTATTCAGTAGCAGATTATGCAGCTTGTACTATTGACAGGAAAAGCACTAGTGGGACTTGTCATTTCCTTGGGAAAAGACTAGTTGCTTGGGCCAACAAGAAGCAAGCTTCTGTTTCAGTGTCAACTACAGAGGCTGAGTATATTGCTGCTGGAAGTTGTTGCTGTCAAATCCTTTGGATGAAGCAGCAGTTGGTAGACTATGGAATCCATGAAGGAAATTGCCTTATCATGTGTGACAACACTTCAACAATTTCAGTCTCCAACAACCCTGTCATGCATTCCAAGACCAAGCATATAGATATCAAGTATCATTTCCTCAAAGACCATGTGGAGAAGAGGAATATCCATTTAGAGTACGTGGGGACAGACAACCAGATTGCTGATATCCTCACCAAGGCTCTTGACTCCAAGAGATTTTCTTTTCTCAGAGGAGAAATGGGTATGCTTGAACTTAAATAAATTCCATACTTTTTATTGGCTAACTTGTTTGTTGAGTTTAGGTTGAAACTCATATTAAGGATTGAGACCGCGTCTGTTGAAACCGCCTGTACTAAAACCGCAAGCTGTCAAACCGCCTGCATCCAACTGCCAGTTCCAAACCGCATGATGCAGTCAGACCGCTTGGATCAAAACCGTGTTTCAACAAGAGTAAATTCTGTCTATTTATGTCTTATCCTTATTATTATTAAAAAAAAAATGTTCAAATTCTTTTATTTATTTTTTTTCTTATTTTCATATAAGGGTATTTTTGCAAATGTTTTCCCTCGTTTATTTCAAAATTAAGTGCATTTAATGCTAAGGGGACATGAGCATTAAAAACCTTCATGTCAGCCGTCATTGAGAGAGGTGCAGGAGGTGAAAGGGTGCAACATTTGGTATATTTCAAGCATTTTTCTCTGAACCAACTACCTACCCCTTCACCTATATATACCTGAGTTGGTGAAATTCTTTCTTTTCTTCTGCCAACTCTCTGCACTTGTACTATCTATTTACCAACTCTCTTTCTCTCTCTAAAACCTTTACAAAACCTCCATTTTTTTACTTAATCATCAATGGCAACAACTTCTAAAAGACAAAGAGCCTCCACTGTTGCTAGGGCTCCCAAGAAATCTATCTTGGAAATGGTAACATCTTCTAACCCTAATTCTTAAATTTCTTCAAATATGCCATCGTTAACCATAGAAACTGTTCGTATGCCCTTATTTCAATTTTCTTTGTTTAATCTTTCATTTCTTACTCATTTTCAATGATTTTTGTTGCGTTATGCTCGGATTCTTGCATGGATTTAATATATGTAGTTTATTTCATGATCAATCCATGTTTAGAACACTAATTTTGTGATTTTCAGTTTATGAACTTTGAAAACCCACTTCGTGTTCTTAGTGTTTCTTGATGATTCTGGGAAAATATTGAAATTTTAATGATAGATTGTTGATCCCCTTCCCAATGTGATCATTTTGACATGCTATTTGTCCATTTCGGTTAAGTTTTGCAAATCTCTGTTCTTGGTGTTCTTGAACTGTTCATCGTGTTCATCATGAAACTCAAATGTTTTTTATGAAAACTCATATGTTTTGGTTGCCTTGATTCTGAATAATGTTTTTCAACACTTAGAAAATTTTTCAACTTTTTCAAAATTTTGGATTTCATTTGGGTTTGAAACCGCTTGTATGCCAACCGCTAAAGCTTTTCAGTTTCAAACCGCTTCTCTCTTTTCTAAGATAAACCACATGCTAGTTAAATTCCTTCCTTCATTCCATTTGAGACATTCCTAAGTATATAGGCTAGAAAGCAAGAACTTCCTCTCTAAGCACCGCTTGCAGTGTGGGATAAACTTGGATTACAATGCCACGTACTTAAGAAATTTAGTTCTCAATATCCTCATTATCTTTGAGTATTCATAGTTCACTTGGGGTTTGGAAATTTTCAAACCGCACCATTGCTAAACCGCTTGGTGCTCAAACCGCTTGTGACTGTGAATACAAAAATGGATCTAACACTTCATGTTTTACTTTGTAGGATCCATCTACCTTCCTACTAGGTTGGGAAGTGAATGAGGCTGAGCTTAAATCAGATGCCTTAGGAAGGGAGCTGCTTAGGAAGCTCAGAGTTTCAGGCATCCTACCGCTCTTCACCAAGAAGCAAAATTTCATAGTACCCTCATTTGTAGATCAGTTCTTTGCAACCGACAAGAAGAAATTCAGGATTCTAGAAGGAGGACAGAAAGTTCCATGCCTAACTGCAGTTATTGAAGGCCTAAAGCTCTCTATTGACTACATAGACATCAGAAGGCTTTTCAAGTTTGGAGTTGGTGGAGCTCCTTTAGAGGTAGATCAAGTAATTCAGGACAATGCAGCCTTCCAAACCCGCAAGGTAGATACCATGGCTAGGAGATACAAGAAGCTCCCAAGAAAGAGTTTTGGTGAGCTGATGAGCCACATTGGACATCTGGTTGGAAGATCTGTGTGTGGAAAGACAGGAAATCACAACAACTTTACATCCCAACAATGGATGTATTGTTCTGCTATATTTATGGAAATCAAGCTACACTGGCCAAAAATTCTCTACTTGGAAATAAAAGATAGTGTTGAGACCTATCAGTCCAAGGTCAAGGGAGAAGATCAGAGGTGGAGACCATTTTACAGGATTCTAACCGCTCTGTTGATGGATTTTGATCATCTAGATAAGATTGTCAGTAAAATTAAAGAGCTGATGGTGGACTGCTCTTATGATTCCCTAGGATTGCTTGCATGCCACTCCTTCAGGTATGCTAATGGAGATGCATTATACAAGTCTTTGTATGATGCAGATACTTATCCTTTGAAGGAGCCATATGAGCTTAGAGACCCCACAACCGCTCCTCAAGCTAAGGGAGCTAAGCGGTCCAGAAATCCCCAAGCCAGAGCAGAACCGCCACCTAAGAAGACAAAGACCGCTCCAGCAACCAAACCGCCTACAGTTGATGATGAAGCTGGTCCTAGCAAGAAGAAGCAGAAGAAGCAACCTGAAACCATGAATTTGGTGGATGAAGATGATGAAGAAGCTGAGGATCACAATATTCCAAGTCTAATTGCTAGAGCCAAGAAGGCTAGGGATAAGATGGCTGGATTGACTGTTGAAGAACAGATGAAGGTTCTTCAGGATCAGATTAACAAATTGGCCAAGGAGCAAGCTGAGAAGTATCAGGCCAAGGGCAAATCAACTGCTGAAGCTGGAACCGCCTCACCCCATGAACCGCCTCCTGAGAACCAACCGCCCCAAACCTCTCAAACCTCTCCTGTTCAATCACCAACCCAATCCTCAGTCCAATCTCCCAACAAATCCCCTTCCAAATCTCCTTCCAAATCCAAATCCAAAACTCCTTCCCCTATCAAAACCGCACCAATTCAGGGGGAGAAACCTAAGAGAAGGAAGATGATGGCTAGAAAGAATACCCCCAGAAAAACCAAACCTATCCAACCCTCTCCTTCACCACCTAGAAATTCCCTCCCTCCAACTCCTCAAAATTCCCCTCCTCTATCACCTCAAAATTCCCCTTCACCTTTCCCCAGAAAATCCCTCTCACCCTTATCCTCCCAATCCCCATATAACTCACCCCAACATTCCCATTCCATACACTCACAACACTCCAACCAAACCCCTACTCATTCTGCCTATCAACCATAGCAATCCAAGCCCTCTGCTGGACATGCCACATCCAAGTCCATCAGAGATGATCCAATCCCAACCAATTCCCCTAACAAAAACCGCTCCCATTCCCCTACACCTAACCGCTCCAAATCTAACTCCCCTTCAAAATCACCAACTCCACACAACTCACCCATCAGACAAAAATCCCCTCCTCCAAACATCCCTCCTCAAACTCAAACTGCACCTGAAACCAATCAATTCCAACCGCCTCCTACCTTCACTACCGCTTCAACCTCAATCGCTCCTCCCACTGAATACTCCCAAATTCTCCAAACCCTAAACCTCATCCAAGGCCAACTTGTTATAAACCAAGGTCATATCATTTCCCTTACCACATCCAATACCACAATCCTTGAACCTCATTCAAATATTTTTCAACTTAAAAATCACTCATTTGAATTGATGTTTAAACATTCAGTTTAAACTGCACTTTGAACTTAAACTCACATTTTTTAAGTGCACTGAAAGCATTTCTATACTTTCCATATTGTAAGTTTTTATCTTTCAGATAGTATAGAAATCTATAGCTTAAGCTAAGTGTGTACATTGACTTGGGACATGACTTACCATGTTAATTCTTATGGACATGTTTCTACCAAGTACAATATTTGCTTTTGCTGTAGTAGGTAATGGCATCAATCAAATAGGGGGAGATTGTTGGGTATGCATATTTTAACCCTCCTATTTGGTATTAGATTTGATTGATACCATAACCTCCTGTCTATTTTAAAGACTTTAGGACCCTATGTAATGAAGCTTAGACTTCAATTTTTTAGCTAAGTCCATTTTATAGAATAGGTTAAATTTAGGCTTGAAGACTGGCACAAGACTCATTGGATCTGAGGATTGCAGTTCAAGTGTTTCAGAACCGCTTCATCAAACTGCTTGGTAGAACCGCTCCAAGCTAACTGCCTTGTGAATTCCTTGTCTGAAACTCCTCTTGAACTCCTAAGTGTAAACAACCTTGGAACCGCTCCATGCAACCGGACTGCAGTTCCATCATCAAACCTCACTCATGGAAATCCTCAACTGGTGTAACCGCTCCTCACTCAAACCGCTTGTACACCAGAACCGCCCCAATAATTGGCTACTTGAAGTGAACCACATTGACCGTTGGAATCCATGTCAGCAGTATCAAATGTCAACCACCTTATCTTGTCACGTGACTACTTTTCAGATAAGATCTGCAAGGATCTTGAAAAGATGACAGGTGTCCAAACCTCATTGCTTGTAGCTAGAGCCTAATCAGCTTTTCCTGCATCAACAGTTCCAAAGGACAAAAGTGGTTGCTGTGGACCAATGGGAAAGCATCAAGGACTGTCCTTACAACAGTTGTGTCCAATGGCTATATTCCTGATGCCTGGGTATAAATACCCCCAACCTTCATCATTTGAAGATTGCTTGAAACTTGAGAAATTGCTGTGAGTTCATAAGAAGTTGAAGCTCTGCCCAGAAATTCATAAGTCCTTTGAATCTTCATCTTCATACTTCAAGAAATACTTTCCCAGTCCAGAAATCAAGCCTTAACACAATCAAAAATCATTGTTCTCTACATCTCAAAGATTTAAAGAGCCTTGATCTTGTTCTCACACACACACCTCACTTGTTAATTCACATAGATTAATCACTTGAGATACACTGGTTATAGTCTTAGGATTTGTTCTTCATAGAAAAGATTTTAGATCTGAGTATTACTCATTGTACTTTGTAATCTCTCATACTCAATATAAAATCTCTCTTTGAAATCCAAGACTAACCATCTTGGTAGTGGACGTAGATCGTTTATCGATTGAACCACTCCAAATATTGTGTTCTTACTTTCTGCATTTATATTTCTTGTGCTTACTGATTATCTACTTTTCTCTCTATTTGATCTTTATTTAGATATCCATTATTGTGAAATAGTGTTTGGAGTTAACATTATCAAAACTACACTTGTTTGTAAAACTGCACTTGTCAAAACCGCTTTACCCAAACCGCTTTACAAACCGCCTCTCCCAAAACCGCTTTGTAACTTTATTATTTCGCTGTGCGTTTTATAACTCTACATGCAGTTTCTTATACACTGCAAGAGGTTTTGTAAGCGTAGAGGTTTAGTTTTAAATAGAGGGCGAAAAATTTGAAACAACTATTCACCCCCCCCTCTAGCTGTATTTTCACCCTTGTTGGCACCTTTGTGACCAACAACTAGTTTGCTTTTGAGAAGATCAAGGCATACCTTGTGAATCCCCCAATCCTTTGCCCACCACATTGGCAAAAGCCACTATTGCTAAACCTGACTTTCACAAATACAACAATTGGTGCTATACTGGCGCAGGAGAAGAAAGATTCCAAAGTTGAAAGCGCCATCTACTTTGTGAGCAGAAAACTACAAGGCAGCGAACTCAACTACCCAGCTTTTGAGAAAACTTGTGCAGGTCTAGTTTGGGTAGTGGGAAAGTAGAAGCATTATATGCAGTCTCACTCAGTGCACTTGGTCTCAAGGCTAGACCCCATCAAGTACCTGTTCGACAAGCCCTCCCTTTCCATGAGATTGGCAAAATGGTCATTATTTTGGCTGAATACGACATCACTAATGTGACAAGAAAATCTGTGAAATAGCGGATAATGGCAGAACAATTGGCCGACTTCCCAAGTAATGAATCCCAAGGACCTGAACCTCAATTCCCCGATGATGGAGTTTTTGCTCTAGAAAGAGAAAATCGCAAGCAACTCTTTTTTGATGGGGCAGCAAATAGATGGGGGAATGGAATAGGAATGCTTCTGGTCGATACCACTGACGAACATACTCCCATAGCCGTAAAGCTAAATTTTGAGGTCACTAACAATGTCGACGAGTATGAAGCCTGCATAGCTGGATTGGAGGCTGCTTTAGAAAGGAACATCAAGGAGTTGGAAGTGTATGGTGACTCTGCTCTCATCATCAACCAAGTATCCAACAAGTGGAAGACAGTTCATCTAGGTCTGTAAAAGTACCATGCCTATATGGAAGACCTCGTGGCCCAGTTCAAAGAGGTCAACTTCCACTATCTGCCCAGAGATCGCAATAGATTCGCAGATGCCCTAGCGATACTAGCATCTCTTGTCGAAATACCCGAAGGAAAATCAGTCAAGCCAATCAGGGTTGGGAGAAGAGAAAACCTAGCCTACTATTTTGAAATTGAAGCAAAAGATGAACCAGTAGATGACCTGTGATATGCTCAGATCTACCAGTACTTGAAAAGCGGTGAAGCTTCTTTCAAAAATGAAGATGGGGAATACAAGGAAGGGATCAAGGCATCTTTCTGGACCTCAGTCAATCAGTCATTGGACAAGACTCAGAAATGTATACGTGCAGGGGCACATCTTTCGAAAAGTGGGACTGAAACCTGATTTTGTGTAACACACTTGCTTTGGGTTTGACTCTTTTGAGAGGGTATAAGCATCACAAGGTGTGGAAAATTTTATGGAAGCCCCTGCTGACAGAAAGACAGTGTTTGGCTCTATTTTCCTATGATGTAGAAAAAGAAGACTTGTCGAGATATTTGAAAACTTATCTTATTCCTGATGATCACAAGGCTGCATTAAACCCTTATTAATGTTTGGGTTATTCAACCACTAAACTTGATATGAACAAATATTCTGATTAATCATGAGAAGAAAACCAACTAATATCAAGAATCAAATTTGGAAAGGTGGAAAGAGGATTTGTGTATGGGGACGGCCTTTGAGGAGACCGGATTTTCTGAAATTTGAATGTGCTTGTGGCGGACCATTTCTGGTTGCCTACGTTCCCCTCAATGTGAGAAGCTCAGGTCGCCATAGTTCGGGCGAGTCTCGATTGAAAGAGAAGGAATTCGAAAATTCGAGATTTTGAGGACCTTTGAGGATTTTTTTGAGAATTGGAGAATTGAAGAACATGTCTTCTTGGAGTGTCAATAAAAGACACGGATGCGAAGCCCCAGTGAGGCATCCATGGGAAGTGTTTTTGGAGAAGAAATGACATATGCTCACATGAAATGTCAAAGAAAAGGATTGAATTTGCACAATCTTTGATTGAGGTTCTTAGACCAAGGAATGGATTAGGATCCAACTTAAGCAAACAATGAAGCATTAATTTGATTTAGATCTTGAAGATATTAGAATGAAATTGCTATCCGGTGGAACTGTAGCTGGGTTTCAGGGTTTCGATCGGCCATCGAGTGATTTGGAACATCATGACCTCATAAGATGAGAGGTCGGCTGGGCCTTTTGCTGACTAAACCTCTAAAGATGAGAGGTTGGCTTTCAAGGATGTGTTTGGGATTTCTAAGGTGAGGAAATTGATTGCATTTTCACTACCTCTAAGAATGAGAGGTCAATTCTTGACTTTGGCCAAGGCAAGGGTAACGGTAATGGAAATATCCTCTAAAAATGAGAGGATGGCTTGGGATTGGTTTGTGGATGTTGGTGAGAGGAACTCCATGCTATCGAGAACTTTTGTGAACTTGCGAGAATTTAGGCTCCTTTTGAACATTAGAGAGCCTCTTGAGAAGTTGAGGACTTTTGAAGATTTGGGAGGATTCAACATCCTTCTTTTGATAACTTGGAAGGCCTCTTGAGGGTTTGAGGATTATATCTGTCCTTCTTTCATGACTTGAGTATTTTGTGCACCGCCAATTCTCGAAGCTAACTTCTTGGCATTGCTTGGACTTCTCTCAGCAAGGAACAAATATGATGGCTAAACAGGGTTTCAAAACATGCCGATCTTGAAATGAAAGGGTATTGTTTAGTGAGGGTGAGGTAATGGCTTTCCTATGGTGAAAGGTTTCAATCGCAATCCCTACCGGATGACCTAAACGAGATTAAGTCTTCATTTCTTGCTTAAGCTTACTTGAGAAAGATTTGTGCAAATTCATTGAGCAACAGAATGCTGAGTATGATGAAAGAGATGTGAGCATATGAGATGCGAGATGGGGAGTTGATGAGCCCCAATTTGAGAAGGATATCAGTTGATTTTCTCATTCTGATTAATTTAAATATTAATCATTTCAATGACTTATTGATTGAGCAGCACAAGTGATCATGTAGAATAAGACCATTTCAATTAAGTGTAATGTGGGTGTGCAAGTGATGTCTCGAGTCTAGCATGAAGATAAACAAAGACTTTTATTATTGAAAGACTCATAACGTGGACTCAACAGACTTGTGACAACATAAAGGAAACTCTAAAACCTACGACACTGACTGACTGACTTCTTCGGCTTCGGATGGGAGAGCGCCTTTGAATCATGGAAAAGGATTGGTGACAACATTGGAGTGAGAAGCCTTCTCGATCTTTCCATCATCAACAAGTCTTTGAATGACCTTCTTCAAAGCGACACAATCATTGGTGATGTGGCCAGGATATTGGTGATATCGGCAATACTTGCTATGATCCAAATCCGGATTGGGTTTGGTGGGGTTGTAATTGTCAAGTGGCTTGATCATTCCCTTTCGAACTAACCAATTGAAGGCCTCTTCAGTAGTCATTCCGAGATCATCAAACTGATATTGTTTATGGGGAGAAACTGTCGCTTATTCTGGTCCCCTGTCTGGAGATTATTGACACTATTATCGATAAACATCTCCTCTGTTTTTGGGGCTGCTGGAGTTGTTACTCTGTGCCAAAAGTCACCACCATTGCTGACATTGGTGTTCGATGTAAGGTTGAAGAGTCTGTTTTCACTGCAGGCTCCCATCCCAACCATCTCTCTCAAGTCGGGATACCATCCAGTACCTATGGCTTCACGAAGTGTTGGCTTCACACATGATATAAAAATGTCCTTTTGATCCGCAACGGGATTGGTTCAGACAACTCATTCAATTTGGCATTCCAGCGCTTGTAGAAATCGGTGATAGACTCATCATTCTTTTGGATTGTGCTAACCAAATCATCCCTGGTCGTGCGCCATTCAAGATTTCCCCTATACTTCTCGAGAAAGACTTCGGTAATCTGGCTCCAAGTAGATCGAGCTTCTGGCTTAAGAGTTAGAAACCATGTCTAGGCAGGACCTTTGAGTGTGAGATGAAAGTGCTGAGCCCTAAACTCGGGAGTACAACCCATCGATCCCATAGTCTTCACATATGTGTCAACATGAGTTTTCGGACATGCCGAGCCATCAAATTGCATTTTGGGCATCTTGAACTTATAAGGAAGAGGCTTTATTTGCCCTGGATCAACAACTTTGAGTCCACTTGATCCTACAGTCAACTTGTCAATTTGTTGTTGCATTTGTTTCAACAACATAATCACTTCTGGAGTCATCCCGGGAAGCTGAGGAATAGCAGGAGCAATAGTTGAAGAAGGCTCAGAACTAGCTGATTGGAAGAGAGACGGCTGAACTGACCAGGATGCTAGAGCTGGCAAATAATTAAACCGACTAGTTGGAGAATTCTGATTCTGTGGAATAGCACTAGCAGACAAGTAGGGAGCTGGTCCCGGATGTTGCATAGGTGATGAGCCAAACCCATAAGCCGAACCCATTAAAGGCTGAGACAAACATCCCTGAGGTTGAGGCTGGTTAGCAGGAAACTACAGAAATCTATCCTGGCTGAACTGATTCCCTGAGCAAGGGTGCTGACTCTGATACTGGGAGTTACCCTGGAAGTGAGGACCATGAAACTGACCCTATTGATACTGAGAACCCGGAAACAACAAGCCCTGACTGTTCGGAAGCTGGGACCCAAATTGTCCTAGAGGCATAGAAGCAATGGGAATTGGTGAGGAGGTCAGATCATAGAAGATCAACTGTGGTCCTCCAACTAAACCAAAACTTGTTTGAGGGCTTGATTGCACACCCTGACTCGGAACTTGAATTGGGTGAGGTGCTGGAGAAAAACCAACAGCAAGGGGAGAAGTTATAGCAGGGAGAGGAAGACATACATTTCTGGCCTCAACATCAGACTCATTGGCATCAATAATCTCCTCATAAGTCCCATCGGCACATCGGATCACAGCAATACCACGACTTCTCATTGCTTCTACAAACATAGAATACGCTGCATCTTCTCTAGCTTTAGCGGCTTGAGCGAGTAACTCAGCCTCATGCTCTCTAACTAGAGCGGCTTCCATATTAGCCCTCATCTCTTCCATAGACAGATCATGCATGCCCTGTTGACCCATGACAGATGAACCCCCATATTGAGTAGTCATACCCTCCTCTGCATTAGACATATCTAAAACTGTGACTACTTCGGGAATGCGTACCAAACGAGACACAGGAGCACGAACCCAACCTGTCGTAGCTGCAGGGGTAAAGAGGTTATATAAGGTGTAGGAGGGGAAAGGACCTTGAGGTGGTATGGGAGAGGGAAGAATGGGAAATGAGACGGACTCATGCAACATCTTATTAATGTTCAAGTAGAAATCAATGTCTTTTAAGTCCTAGGGACGGTTGGAAAAGGATAAGCCTTTTTTTTCGCAATCTAATTCTCGGGGATACCTAGGGACACACCATCCAAAAAAATATGCCAAATGCATTGGTTGAAAATTAATAATAGGCAATAATACCTAAATAAAACCCAAGCATTTATGAGACGGACAAGCAATCCTTAATTTCTGGGGAAATTTGGGCAGCATGACGGGTATTCCTGAGGAAAATGAAGGAAAAAATCCGACATGACCTCTCGTCGGTGCACGTTGACAAGGTGACATGATCTCTCGTTAGAACATGTCGTGAGGGCGACATGTCCATACGTGAACCATGTTGCGTTGGAAACTTGCCCATATGTGCTAGGTTTTGGGATAGGTATGAGAGCTTATTACTAATTTTGAAACAACTCATTTTAGTATATTTTTGAAAACGTTGTGTCAAAAAACCAATTGTTGGGTAAGCTAAAAATGTGTGGTTCCACCTATGATGCGCTAGGGGGAAATGATTGATATTAGGTGCTCAAGCGTAGGCGACATACATCACCGTCCGCGATGCCATCAATCGCACCAAATGGGCTCTAGATCTAGTGACGTAGTGTGCGGGTGACTAGATTCCTTTATTTGCGAAAATGTTTTTTTTTGGATTTTTTTTTTTGAAAAGGGGATAAAATGAAAAATAACACACATACCCCACAGAGCACAATAATCAAAGGATCATAATATAATCATGGGACAGCCCCACAATCAGAACCAAATCAAATAAACAACTTCTGCAGATTGGCCAATCCTGTCGCGCTACAAAGAACTGAGATGGCCTGTTCTGTCGCGTGACAGAAGAAGCCACAATTCCAGAACCTCAAAAGAAACAGAAACCAGCCCCTAGACTCCAAGCAAATGCAAAGCTCAACATCAAGCCCCAGCACAATAAAACAGGAGGCATGGAGAACAAAGAAACAACAAAGCACATAAGATGCAAATGACACATATAATGCCACAGACAAAGCACACACAAATGAATGAGAAAGATGTTGAACGTGAACAAAAGTTTGACCCACTTTTGAAAACAAGTTTCAAGTCCCCAGCAGAGTCGCCACTGAATGTACGCTCGCTAAAAATTTATGAAAATTAATGAGAGTTGCCATGCCGTTTTAAAGGAAACATTAAAAAACCTTTGAAAAGAGAGAATGTGGGTTCGGGGGTCAGATTACGTGTTGGGAAGAACTGAGAGTTCACCCAACACGCCTCGTAAAATGAGTCTTTCTATGTTCAACATCCAAAATCTTTCAATAGGTGTGTGCAATTTGTGTGAGACAAAATATGTGATAAAATGCATGTTAATGCTTTGTTCTTATTGATCAAAATAAGAGAATTACATCTTGTGAGCCACTTGGTACAAGGGAGGCCACATCCCGATTACAGAATTAAGAACAGATTATAAGTGGAAAAGTGGTTCATGCAGAATGGCAAGATGTGTCGCGTGACACAGGATCTGCCTGGATAGCTGTTTCGCGAGACATAGGACTCAGCCAGGCAAGTTGTGTCGCGTGACATAAGTTTCCATATGCAGAAACCATTACAGAATTGAACACAGAATGAACTGATACCTATCCAAATTAAATTACATCAGCAATCTAGCTCAGAAAACACATGAATCAGCATCAGATCGATAAAGGGGATGTGGATATAGGGAGATCCACACTCCCTTGATGAGCAAGCCACAATTACATCAAATTAACCCATGAACATGAAATAACATGGAACAATGGAAATTAAACAGAGAGATGTCAATTGGAACTTGATAATTAGAGCAGATGGAGCCTAATTATCAAATCATGGAATAGAGATTGCAATGAATTATGGAAAATAGCAAATAAGAGAGAGATATAGAGGAGGGGAATTCGTTACCCTTGAAGATCCACTATCTCCACACCAAGTTAGGTGTAGAGACCTTCAGATTCAGATGCAAATGGTGGATTTGAATCCTCAGTTTAGGAATGGCTATGGCCCTTCAATGTGTGTGTGGGAATATGTTGAATTGATATGGAATTGTGAGAGAAAAGGAGAGAATTATGTGTGAGAGAGAGAGAGAGAGGATTTGAGGGAATTGGGTTGATTCAGTATGGAAGGAGGAGAGAGAGAAGTTTCTGGGCATATATTGGCAGAGTGACAGTAGGGAGGCCGGAAGGGATCCAGAAATGAGAGGGGGAGGGTTCATTTTATAGCTGCTGATGAGGGGCAACTTGTGTCGCATGACTTTGCGTTGTGGCTTTTCTTGGCTCGTTGTGTCGCCCGACTAGACAAGCCATTAACCGTTTCTGGCGCCAACAACTGGTTCTGGAACATTTCGGGATAATTCCTTAAAGGTCCAAAATGAATAATTCTCTATAGGTCCTTTTGCATGGAGAAAAGACTTAAAAGTACTTCCTTCGCAAGAAACTTATAAAAAGTTCTCGAATGTCTCGGAATGGACCGAAAATTTACCAAAATGCCCCTAGTGCATTTTTATTGTATTAAAAGGCACCTATAAAGTGTCACGAATTGGATTGGCGTACTTACAGTCTCACAAAGGCTGGATAAGGCTCATCAGTGACATACTCCAAGGAAGGCCGCCCAGCCCTAAACCATTGCCAGCTCGTCGTCCCTTCCCGAGGATACAACATGTCCTCCGGAGGCTCAACCGGTGCCAATGGGGCCATCCCTAAACCGTGCTGCCCAGTAACCCTCTCCCCCAAATAATAAACGTCGCAGGTGAGGCCCCGCATGATACACGTCTGATCCGTCCAGCGCTCGACACCGCCTAGTTGATCAACCTCAAACCGACCCCAGGGGTACAAATTAATCCTCTCACTCGTCTCCATTCTCAAAAATGGCACCATGCCCTGGTACCTCACCTTCTTCCTGGTCTTGCTGTTTCTTTTCACCCTAGCCTCCTTTGTCCACCAAAAAATAGCTGGGTACGCAAAAACCTCCCCCGGGACATGGTCCCACATGGCATATCCAAAGATCTCCAGAGCCCAGACCTGCACCCATCAAGGGAAACCCGTCAATAATACATGCACAATATGTAAAAAAGATACAGGAGAAAGACTATACCTCCAACGGGAACTCAAAGCAGGTCAGGGAGGTGGACGCCTTCCTGTTGTACCTATCCAGGGCAAAGTACAACTCCGCCAGACCTACCTCTCCCCAGGCAAACTCATCGATCCTATCAATGTCCGCCAAGGAACCCAGCAAAGCAAACACAGCTGTGCCCTCAGCATGCCCAAATAAGGTGCTGGAAAGGGCAAACCACAAGAAGCAGCGGGCAATCTGCTCAGCAGAGATGGTCTGATCCCCTCTTTCATACCGAGCTATGCTCTCATTCAGCTTCCCAACTACCACAGCATACTCCATACCCATACCCTTCCTTACTCGGGAATGATCCCCAACAGATCCATGAGCTCACTGTCAGTATACCTGTCATGCCACTCTAAGCTGAGCCCCTTGAAGGACAGGCCGGTAATGGTAGCATAGTCAATGGGGGTCACGGTGGCCTCCCCCCAAAAGAAGTGAAATGTGTGGGTAACATCCCACCAATGCTCAATCAAAGACAGGTAGAGCCCCTTGCTCTTAAGCAATCCTACTAACCCCGTCAAACACTCAACAAAACCATACCGGTTAGAGGCAACCACAAGCTGTCGAGGACTCCTGTGGCCCTCCCTACTGGCTGTGGGCAAAGCATCCCAAAGCTTAACAACTGCCTCCATAGAGCCCCAAGTCTTCAGCTTGTCCAACTTGTTCTGAATGACATTCGCTCTCCCCTGCAGGTAAACACAGCACAAGTATGTCAATAAAATTGCCTACTACTTTACAAACATAGCACGAACACAAACAGAAGAGAGAAAGCAAACTCCGTCCCATTTTTGGACACATTTTTCTCCATGCATTTTATTTTCATAAATCTAGCATGAATGTACTCTTTCTCACGTTCAGTCATTGTGTTATCACACGCGCATTCACAAAAACAAGTTTCCATCGCAAAAATCTCACATGCAAAAGTCCGTCCCAAATTCGATAAATTTGTACCCACTTTATTTTCACATTATGCAAATTACTCATGTTTTTCACAAACAAATTGCATATTCATACTACCCATACATTCAATTAAACACATGCATTGTCATTTCACATTACAAGGGCAAAATCAACAAAAGCCCCAAATTTTGACATTTAAGCCCTAACTCTAGCATGAACCAATTTTGACAATAAAATTAATGAAATCAACAAAATTGAGTGTCATACTATGCGAAGGTCGTCAACCGTGGACCAATGTTTCCACATATCAGGATAAACTTCGTCGTTTACCGATTGTGAGAGCGTGTAATGGCGAATCATCCTCACCAATTCATGTCGTCTCTCCGCAGCCGTTCTGCTCACCCGACCGCGACAGCGTGCAATAACTCCTTCCCCTTGCTCCATGGCCTCGAATTCGAAGGTTTCGGCAGAGATTTTGGACAACAATGGAGGTTTTTTAGCTATTTCCTCTCTCTTTTTCTCGGCTGACTGTGTTTGAAATGAAGGAAGAAGAAGGGTATGACCGGTTCTGCTTTTTTAACCTGTCGCCACACAGGTCTTGTCCGCGCGGATAAGATCATAGGGTAAAAACCCTATTTTGCCCTTTTAATTCTTGGCTCTCTACACTCAGACCCCCACCATAAAAGAAAGTTAACAGAAAATAGTTTCTTCAACTAAACTTAACGGAAGTCCATTTCTTTTGCATTTTTAACCTTGGCCTCCAAAGTAAGCCCGATTTTCTTAACGGAAGTCCATTTCCTTCCGCATTTTCAACTTCGGCCTCCAAAGTAAGCCCGATTAACTTAACGAAAGTCCATTCCCTTCCGCATTTCCAACTTCGGCCTCCAAAGTAAGCCGGATTTTCTTAACGAAAGTCCATTCCCTTTCGCATTTCCAACTTTGGCCTCCAAAGTAAGCCCGATTAACTTAACGGAAGTCCATTCCCTTCCGCATTTTCAACTTTGACCTCCAAAGTAAGCCCGATTAACTTAATGGAAGTCCATTCCCTTCTGCATTTTCAACTTCGGCCTCCAAAGTAAGCCCGATTAACTTAACGGAAATCCATTCCCTTCCGCATTTTCAACTTTGGCCTCCAAAGTAAGCCCGATTTTCTTAAACGGAAGTCCATTCCCTTCCGCATTTTCGGCCGTCATCGTAAGACCGAATCCCTTCTCGGCCGTCATCGTAAGCCTGAATTCTTTTCTCCGGCAATCATTGTAAGCCCATACAGAGAATATACATCCCCAGCAGATAAATCCCGATCGTCATCGTATGCCCGAATCCCATCCCGGTCGTTATCGTAAGCCCAAATCCTTTTCCTCGGCAGTCATCGTAAGCCCGAATTTTCCCTAGCTAAGCAGCAAAGCAAGTATGCGGTGATAAAATACACCTTCATTAGTCAAATCTATCTTCAGCAACACCTTCGTTAGTCGAGACTTTCTTCGGCAACACCCTTGTTAGTCGAGTCTATCTTTGGCAACACCCTCGTTAGTCAAGTCTATCTTCGGGAACACCTCCGTTAGTCAAGTCTATCTTCAACAACACCTTCGTTAGCTGAGTCTATCTTCGGCAACACCATCATTAGTCGAGTCTATCTTCGGTAACACCTTCGCTAGTCGAGTCTATCTTCGGCAACACCTTCGTTAGTCGAGTCTATCTTCGGCAACACCCTCGTTAGTCGAGTCTATCTTCGGCAACACCTTCGTTAGTCGAGTCTATCTTCGCCAACACCATCGTTAGTCGAGTCTATCTTCGGCAACACCTTCATTAGTATAGTCTATCTTCGGTAACACCTTTGTTAGTCAAGTTTATCTTCGGCAACGAAAATGTGGTGGGGAGGTCCATTTGTCTGACCACCTTGGTCACTCCTTTCCCCCGCAAGATCTGAAATACGACCGGCTTAATTCCCACCTGGGATTCGTAGGAATCCTTTAAAAGGGTCCAACCATCTGATCACCTTGGTCACCTCCTCACCCATCTAGGTAAAAGCTTGCCAGATTGGGATCTTCACTTTTGTCGATGACCCCACCTTCCCTGAAAGTATCGTCACTGAGGGCTACTGTAAGTGCCCCAATCTGGGTCGTTAGTGTTCCGTCTGCTCAATTAAATGATTTATAATCATTTAGGGGCATTTCAGACATTATTTAGACAATTTGAATGAGGAAGGTCCTCTTAGGAATAAGAAAAAAGCCTAGGACCTCGCTGGAATGTGTCATTTCCAAGAAAAAAAGGAATATTGACCAAATAAGAAGCTGCCAAAACAACTTTCTGCAAAACCAGGCACGCTGCTGATCCCATCCGCGTGGATGAGATTGCAGGCTCAAACTCATCCACGCGGATGAGATTGTACCCTGACCAACTTATAAATACAGCCCTTCCCTTTCAGTTTCAGAAGGCCAAAAAATCCTATTTCCTACTATTACTCTGCCAAAATTCACTCTCAAAATAGCCTAAAACACTCCCACCACTCAAATTCAACACCAAATTCAATACCAAATCCACTACCTAACCAAATACAAGCCATTGAAGACCTCAAACCCTAAACAATAACCCAAGAACCATTGGTAAATCCTTGTTCTCCCTACTTGAACACCCTTTATTCATGCATTTCTTTCATGACTTCATGATGTAAATCTTGTTTACTTTGTTGTTCATCTCCCTTCCCCCTTTGTCCCAAGGATCCAAGAGGATCTCCATGGAGTTCATCTCCATGGATGATTCTCTACAAATGGTCCATATTTTTACCTCCCATGTCCCTTTACATTACTAGTTTTTACTTGTTCATTTGACCTAAAATGTGGTCATTTTGGAATCCATTTCCATAGATGATCACTTCAAATGGTCCATATTGTTTATTTCCTTGTAAGTGTCCCCCCATAGTCTAAGATGTTCACCTTGGAAACTTTTTCATGGATGAACATCCTTAAGACTTACACATTTAGGTCACACCAAGACGTAAGAGATATACTTGAGTCTATGTCTCACCAAGGATGCTCATTCTTGTGACCACCCTAGCGATCTTCCTCTAAAGTTGATACATCTTGACCTAATTTTCTTGTTAATTTACTTTTCATGTTAAATCCCCCTTTTCTCTGACAAATGAAATGCTTTCAAAGTCCTATTGTACCTGCGGGATGACTTGATTAAGTGGACTCATCACTAATGACCACTAATCAAAGTCTAGAGAAAGAGAGGTCAGGCATGGATGCCAAAAATCTAAGTATTCCTTTGTTTTCTGTTTTTTCAGTTACATTTCTAGTTATGTCCTGTAAATCCAGTTAAGTTTCTGGAAATTACAGTGACTCATTAGGAAACTGTAAAATATTGAGACTGCATCCTTGTCCGCGTGGATGATGTTGCATTACAAACTCATCCACGCGGATGACACTGTCATCTGCAAACAGTTTCCAGTTTCTATTGTGTTCCAGTTTAGTCACTATTTTTAAACTGTTTTCTAGTACAGTCCCTTAGATTCCTTTTATTTCTAGAAAATCCTTTTAAGTCAAGATCTTTTTCAAAACACACACATACACACAAAGTTTTGAGTGTGGAAGACTCGTCATACGAGGCATTTCGGGTGAACGCCAAACGTTCTTCCCGGAGTGTAACGTGACCTCCGGACTCATTTCTCTACTTTTAGGCTTTTTTCAATGTTTTGGCCCTAAACTAAAATGGCAGGGCGACTCTGTTTATTTTTCAAGTCCGATAAAGATTAATCCAATCCAAAAATCTTTTCAAACTTCCCAAAAAGTTTTGTCGGGCACCAAAAAATAGGGTACATCACAAATATAGGCAGATTCATGGTGTAAACTATGATGAAACTTTTTCGCATGTTGCAATGCTTAAGTCTATTAGAATTTTAATTACCATAGCTGCGTATTACGACTATGAGATACGGAAAATGGATGTCAAAACAGCTTTCCTAAATGGGAAGTTACTTGAGGATGTGTATATGACACAATCCGAAGGTTTTGTCAATCCAAGAAATTCTAATAAAGTGTTCAAGTTGCAAAGATCCATTTATGGGTTGAAGCAAGCTTCTAGGAGTTGGAATCTTCGTTTTGATGAAAAGATCAAAGAGTTTGGTTTTGTCAAGAACGAAGATGAACCTTGTGTATACATGAAATTCAGTGGGAGCATAGTATTATTTCTATTATTGTATGTCGATGATATCTTACTCATTGGAAACGTTATTCCTGCACTTCAGACTGTCAAGTCTTGGTTAGGGAAATGTTTCTCAATGAAAGATATGGGTGAAGCCGCTTACATCCTTGGCATCAAGATCTATAGAGATAGATCTAAAAGGATAATTGGTTTGAGTCAAAGTACTTACAATGACAAGGTTCTTAGAAGATTCAAGATGGAAAATTGTAAGAGAGGTAACATGCCAATGGGTCATGGTGTTACTCTTAGAAAGACTCAGTGTCCTAAGACAACTTGTGAGCGAAAGAGAATGAATGAGATTCCGTATGCTTCGTCTATTGGATCTATCATGTATGCCATGATTTGTACTAGACTTGACGTCTCGTATGCTTTAAGCATGACGAGTCAATACCAATCTGATCCTAGTGAAAACTATTGGATGGCAGTTAAGACGATCCTTAAGTACTTAAGAAGGACTAAGGATGAATTCTTGGTCTTTGGAGGGATAGAAGATGATCTTGTTGTAAGAGGTTACACAGATGCAAGCTTCCAAACCGACAAAGATGATTTCCGATCGCAGTCGGGATATATGTTTATGCTTAACAGAGGTGCTATATGTTATAAGAGTTCTAAGCAGAGTACTATTGCTGATTCTACAACTGAGGCAGAATATATTGCAGCATCCGATGCAGCTAAGGAGATAGTTTGGATCAAGAAGTTCATTAGTGATCTGGAAGTTATTCCAAGTATCACTAATCCGATGGAACTTTATTGTGACAATAATGGTGCCATTGCGCAAGAAAAGGAACCAAGGTCACATTAGTGATCCAAACACATACTTAGACGTTTCCATCTCATTCGAGAATTCATTGATAGGAGAGATGTTAAGATATGGAAAGTATCAACCGATGATAACATTGGGGATCCACTTACAAATCCCCTCACATAAGCAAAGCATGATGGTCATGTTAGGTCCATGGGTATACGATACATAACAGATGGAGCCTAGTACAAGTGGGAGATAGTTGGTGTAATGCCCTAGGCGTTTAGTTATGTTTGACTTATAACTTAATACCGTTATGTAATCATCTTTATGATTTATTATGGAGCATGTTTATTTGGTTTATTATATAGTTTGCATGTTTATTATAATAACCTCATCCCTAATTATTTTGAATACCTAGTATAAGTTGGTATTGGATAATCATAGAGATGATTATATGCATGAGATGCACATTACACTTATGGGTACTTGTTAGAGAACAAGGTACTGGGCATGACCTACCGATGAGATTTATGACATGGTCTATAGATATATATGTCATGATTAAATCTCATGATAGTCGTGTCATTTGAATCCTTTGTACCTGAGATTATCATCGTATTCCACTTGATGAACATTGTGTTTGATGTAGTCTAACACTATCTTTAATAGGATAGCAATAATGGCTATGTTGGCACAATTAGATTCTTATAGGGAAGAATGATAAGTCAAGATGAGATTTGTCCCTCTCATTGAGAGAGATGTTTGCATGGGCCCCTTGTAGACACCCCATTCTGAACCCATCGGAGCAGATTAATACCACTCTAAGTCTCGCCTTGAGTCAAGAGTAGAAATCCACCATTTTGTCATGTTTCGTTAAGTTTTGACTAACGACCGTTAGTTTAGACTAAACTGCATATGAGATAACGAGGGAAGGACAAAATTTTCCACTGACAGCCTTGTCCCATGCGGAACATACGTGTCCCGCGCGATACTAAGCCTCTGCAGACGTGCAGAAGCCAGTTTCCTCGTCGATTTCAACCACTTTCGGGATAAAACCATATCAATCCGGTCATCCAATAGAATTTGGGTTCTGGAACCTTTCCAGGGTATTTTACCTCTCCACCTTCACATCTCCAATACCTATAAATACTTGAAGACTTTCAGTATTTCGGATCCCAGACTTTTCAGTCAAAACCCCCACGTTTACTGGTTTCTCACCCTGAAAGATTCATGTAAACCACCGTAAAATCACCTAAAAGTTTGTTTATCAACCTTGTTGATAAACAAACATCAAAGCCCGAATCAAGGACCGAGGCGAAGCTCTGTCCACATCAAGGTTCGACTCTAAACTTGAGTCGAAGCTCTGTCCAAATCTCTTCACAAGGTAATCTTCCTTTCCCTTTCTAATTGATTGTTAGTGTGGTATAATACATCAAACCTAGGATCGGCCTAGAGCCTCCCCAAATCATGGGGACGGTCTCGAAGCAATCGATCCTATATTCCGTTTAACCTCGTTAAATGGATTCTTTTACTTATTTAATTAAAATGTCCTTTTCTTTGAAAACCTCTCTTTTTAGCAAGACTGATCTCCGGATTGGGTGGAATGGGTGCTCCTTGACCTTCACATTCCATAACCTAAGCCCCGAGCCCAAAATCTATTTTCAAATGATTTTTCTATATTTCCAAACAAATAATATAGGTGGCGACTCAAACAAATGTTAAATAAAAAATTCACGCATCGCTACAGAGGCGACTCCGCTGGGGACTGTAAATTTAAAGTGGCTTAAACTTGCGTTAATAAAAAGAGATTTTCAAAAAAAAATCATTTTTTATATTCAGATCAAGCTAGTCTCGCACGAGACAACCTGTTTCGCGCGAGACAATGCTTTGGCAATCTGTGTGTCTTCTGGCTTTCCCTGTTCTTCTCAAGATCCAAGATGAGAGTCGAACACGCAAGGGGGATTCCAAATTACATTATCTGCGGAGTTCTTTCATCTTAAGGCCTCCCTTAAGATGTAAAACTCGAATTCGTAGTTAGTTTAAATAATTGATTAATATTTATAAACTGCGTGTGATTGGGTTTTTAGATTAAAGTCCGGTCCATTGGGGATTCGGGATTTGTAATTAAATTATTTATCTCTCTCTCTCTCACTAAGGGGAACTACGATGGCATGAGTCTTCCTAATTTGGGAGAAACGTAGGCAACCACTTGGTGCGGCCATTATCTGTTTTTCTTTTAATTTAAAAAAAAAATCTCTATTTTTTTCTATCACCTAGATTGACTATCACACACGCGCACTCATGCTATATCTGTCATTGGACTATATACCCTGATTAACCCGGTACCTACACTTAGGACGGATGATGGTAACCACCTAGTCGCCGGTCTCTCCGAAGTTGGATCATCCCACTCCGCGTATTCAATCCATCTAGATTTTCATATCGCAGGGAGCCTAGCCTTCCAGCCCTGCATCGCCACATATCATGTAGATTGTCTTTTAAGGATCACTCCGTGATCGGTCGGTTTGACTCGGTGAACTTTTCTTATTTTTGACCAAAATAAAGCCATGTAAAATTGACCATAAAAAAGGACTCGGAATAGTCCCTTCGGAAAAAGTCCCTCTGGAATGACCCTTTCGGATTTGTCCCTTCAAAAAAAAAATCCTTCAAACAATCTTACATGGCTTTGTTTTACAAAAATTGGACTGATTACTTGGTCGTTAGGTTGATAAAACCTTAGAAACCTCTCAAAACGGATTTTCCGTTACGACCAAAAATAGGTTTAATAAAAATTGACTTTTCGTGTGATTGTCTCGTGCGAGACTGCCTGTCTCGCGCGGGACAATATCTTTGTTTGCTGTGTTTGGGCTTGAACCGTTTAAAGCCTTCTTTCGACTCGTTGGGGCTAGATTTGATCCTGATACCATCTCTGCATCTCTTCTGTCAGTTTTTCGAAGCTACTCAACTTCAAGACTCCCAACACAATGTCCGGCATCGATGAAATTCCGGGTGACGAAACTGTTAGTGTTATGCCCTAGGCCTATAGTTGATAGACCATTATGTTGACATTATTTATTATTTTATGAAAAGTTTATTATTTGATTATTATATGTTTTGCATATTTATTTGTAATAATCTCCGTCCCTAATTATTAAGTGAATAATTAGGATAAATGTTAATGGATAATCATATGATGATTATATGCATAGAGATGCACATTAAATTTATGGGTACTTGTTAGAGAACAAGTGACTGGACTTGACCCGTTTGAGATTTATGTCATGGTCCAATGTCATAATTAAATATCATATGGTCACTTCATTTAGTCCCTAGACCTGAGATTATCATGACCTTACATATGATGAAAGTTATGTTTTATTTTAGTCAAACGATATCTTAACACGATATTTATGAAGGCTATCTTTGGCATGATCAGATTCATGATGGGAAGGATGATAAGTCAAGATGGAATTTGTCCCTCGAAAGAGAGATGTTTTGCTTGGGCCCCTCGATGAGTGATAATGTTGAAAGTGTATGGCCATACACCAATGTGATTGGATTATCATTATACTTAAGATCGAGAAAGCATTGAACAAATACAAGTTGACGTGGACCATGACTTGTGTTCAATATAAACATCGTGAGACAAAGGGAGAAATGGAAATGTACCATTGGAAACGTGAAATCTTACGTTCTATTAATTGGGTAGACATAATGGCTTGCTAGAGTCCGCTTATGTTTTATGAGGGTCGATATGATCGAGCTCATTGCCAACATAATATAATCCTATTGGGTCACACACAATTAGAATGAATTGGTTAAACCAAAGGAAGAAAATTGAGATTTCCTCATCAGGCATAAGTCATCGCGCGACAGATCCTGTCCATGGGACTCGTCTGGTCGTGCGACAGATCAAGCCACAGAGGCGGTTTACAGACTAGTTTCCTAATACGATTAGGAAACAAATACCAATACTAAAGTAGTATAAATATGAAGTCTGTAAACCCTAGCTGCTAGCCGAATTTTGAAAAGAAAATCACAAAAGGGTTTCTCAATATTCTTCAAAGGTTTAAGGATCTAGCAATCATCAAGAATTGTTCTTGGTTCATTCAAAGGTGTGGATACTACTAGAGGGTCTTCGTTCGTACGACGATCAAGGCCTAGAGTTCGAAGTTTGTGATTCAAAATCACATTGATTAATTGTTCGATAGCTCAAGAACGGAAAGCAATTAAGGTTGGTTAATTCTATCTCATAGGAATTCAATTTAATTGTATAGAACGGATCATAGTTGGGCTGTTACACGAATCGAGTCGGCTCGAGCTCGGCTCAAGCCCAGCTCAAAAAAAGCTCGAGTTCGAGTGGGCTCGAGGTGAATTCGAGCTCGAGCTCGAACCGATTTTTAAGCTCGTCATTTTTTTCGAGCCGGCTCGTGTTCGGCTCGTATGTTCGACGAGCTCTGTTCGAGATTGACTCGTTTGAGCTCGACTCAGGCTCGGCTCGTTAAAAGCTTGAATAAATTTTAGTATATATATATATATATAAGTCGAAGCTCGAGCTCGGCTCGTTAAAAGCTCGTTTGATTTAAGTTTTTTTTCAAAAAATAAGTCGAAGCTCGAGCTCGGCTCGTTAAAAACTCATTTGATTTCAGATTTTTTTCAAAAAATAAGTCGAAGCTCGAGCTCGGATCGTTAAAAGCTCGTTTGATTTCAGTTTTTTTTTCAAAAAATAAGTCGAAGCTCGAGCTCAACTCGTTAAAACTTGAGTTCGAGCAGCTCGCGAAAAGCTCGCGAGCCAGCTCGCGAGCCAGCTCGCGAAAACTCGAAACTTGATTCGAGCCGAGCTTGAACATGCATTCTGGGCTCGAGCTCGAGCTCGAGAAAAGCTTGAGCTCGATATTTTTTATTCGAGCTCGAAATTTCAAAGCTCCGCTCGGCTCGGCTCGTTTACAGCCCTAGATCATAGGGCTCTTGGATTTTTGTGTTATTTAAATGCTTAATTCCGCTGTGCATGGACCCATAAAATCCAACAGTTGTATCAGTGCCCTGTTTATATGGTTATGTTTGAATTAACATGCTAGAAAGGTGATATAAATTGTTTATATGTTCCTTGCATGTTTTATATGCGGTAGAATCTTATTGTTTTTGAAACAATGTGCCAAAATCGTTTTCTGTTCATATTGAATTAAATCTGTTAAAGGTTGTTTATATGATTTAATTGCTTTGTGATTATAGTTGATTGAAACTGAAAAATCTGCAAACTAGCATCTCTTGTCACGCGACAGAGTTGGCCTCTATCACGTGACAGAGTTGGCTTGTGTCACGCGATAGAGTTGGCCTCTGTCACGCGACAAAACTTGCCTAATCTGGGGAGAATCAGTTTGTTAAATAATCCTTCTAATCTGTGAATATGTTTACAATCTGATATGTTTATGTCTTAATCTGGATGCTATAAATTCTGGAAAGTAAATTTATAGGGCTATACTAGATTAATTCATTGTTTATGCATGCTTAATTAATTTAAATGTAATTTTATTAATTGTTGCTATGCATGAATTATGTGTTCTTATGTGTTAAGAGCTTTGTTAGATGTTTAGTTGAAACATTGAAATATAATTTCCTGAATGTTTAAATTGAAACATTAAAATTTTGGTTTTCTGATTGTTTATGAGAAACAAGTCCGTTTACGCAAAATTTAAAGGAATCTGATTGTTTATACAAAGTATTGATTATGTTGCAAATCATAGCTGGTATTCTAATTGTGCATGTCTATGAGAGTTCTGTCGAAGGAGAGATTTGGTACTCAAGTAGTCCTTGTGGCTCACCTATCTTCCTGGGAACTTACCTGGTGCGCGATTGTGACTATCTTTGCTGATATGCTTATAATCTGCTTTAAAGAACCTTCATTTAACTTTTAAATTCTTTATGCCAATTCATGATTAAAACACTTGAGACCACTGGGATAGTTTTGGGTGGGCTTGCCATAGCAAGGTACTTTGATTCTATTCGTTTGCGAGCAAGATGAGGAAATGGTGGTTCCTATACGTTTAAAGTGAATGAACTTAATTGGGTTATCAAAATGGTTTTGGACCCAAGGCATAAGATAAGATTAAAATATGCTTAGACATATGATGTCTTAAATAAATCTGATAAAAGATCTAAGAGTCATATACTACCCTCCGTCCCATTACAATTCAGATAGTTACTATTCACGCGTAGATTAAGGAAAAAAATAATGATATAAATGTTGTGAGTGTAAAAATAAAATAGGAGAGAGAATGAGTGGAGGGAATAGTAAATTATAATGGTGTTGTGAGTATTAAAATAATGTAGGAGAGAGAATGAGTGGAGGGAATAGTAAAGATTCCTTTCCATTTTAGGAAGTGTGTGATTTGTAGTGGGACGCCCAAAATAGAAAGTGTGTGATTTGTAATGGGACGGAGGGAGTATGTGATATGGTTGATGTTTCTACCTAATTAATTTAGTTTTGAGCTGTTTGCCATAGCAAACTTGAAATTAAATTAAAGTTGGATCTTAGCCCATTAAATGTATATTATGCTTATTTGCATTGGAAGGTGTATAATTTAGTGGGAGCATTTATTTTCATGTAAATGCATTATACTTCTCATAAAATATGTTTGCTCATATGTGTTTATATTTTATGTATATCTTTTTGTAGAATAAATGGCATCAAACAATAATCATCTGTCACTGTGATTTGTCCTTGAGAAGGAAAAGTTGAAAGAGAATGGTACAAACTATATGGATTGTGTTGTGGGTATTTTTGAGCATGGTGACATCTTCAGTTGCTCCTGCATGTCAAGATGTTATTTCGCAGTAAGTATTGTTTAATATTTACTTATCTGAATTTTATTAATATCATTATTATTATTTTCCAGTAAATAAGGGAGAAGAACGTGGGATATTTCCAAACCACGTTCAACACATCTTTAACGGCGAAGAAGAGTTGGTCTCACGGACATTGAGAAGATAAACTTGGATCCCGAGATTGTAGGAACAACTTTTACCCGTTCATACTTACTTTTATTTAAGGGGAGATGGAGGCGGAAAAACACTCTCTCACTCTCACATACTCTACCTACACTTTACTTGTAATCCTCTCCATCATCTTCCGCAGTTGTATTCACAGTTATCATAGTGGAACTTTTTAGGTTGGAGACCTAACTTCCGGGGTTTTTTCCAAAGAGGTTATCACCTCTAAGGTTTTCCTCGTTAACAAATCATCGTGTCATTCTATCTTTTCATATCTTTGTTCCATTTAGTCGAATTTCACAGTCCCCTCCTTATTATTTAAATCCACACACTTGTCAAAGTCAAGATTATGTACTATTGTTTTTTCTACCAAAACAATTTGGCGCCCACCAAGGGGCCTCGTGGTTTTTCGGTTATTTGGATCATTTCCTAAGCGAATTCATTATGTCTGCACCTCCCAATGTGTCCGCCGCCGGCAAAGGTCCCGCCGTCACTCCAGCATCAGGAGCTAGAACCAGCTTGTTGCCGCCACCTCCTCAGACCGGACCCAGCAAACTCAACCTACAAAGACTCCACAAAAGGAAGCAACCTCTTCCAATGTAGATGCTGACATCCGGACTATCCTAACCAGGTTGAATCAGAGGTTAGATCAACAAGATAGCAATTCCAAGGTGTTGGCCAATTCCATGATCAAGATGCAGAGGGATCAACAGCTCATTGCTTCGCGACTTGAAAACGTCTCCCCATTGCGTGCAAGGAACCTCAACTTCGACAACACCGAAGGATCTACGCTTCAGAATGAATTTATCCCAATGGGTAGTCCACCTCAAACTCCTCAGCTAACATCCTTAATGATGTCGACATCCTTGCCCAGGGACACCCTAATGACACCACCTTCAGCAGGATTCACCCCGTTCTTTCCATTCATTGACAACACCACTGTCACAACTACCACGGATAACTCTGGTTTGCTGAATAATCTTTTAAATAATAATAATTTCAATCATATTCCTATGGATGACCCTTTTGCAGGAAACCCACTAGCCAAACAGATGCAGGATCTCAGGGAGCTGGTAATGAACGTGCCAGGCATAACTCCTCCAATCCAACCAGTGACTCAGAACTGCTACAATCAATCCCGGTTTGTCCCAGCAATTGCAAATGTTGACATCCCGAAGCATTTCAATGTTCCATCTATGAAGTTGTATGACGACACCACAGACCTAGATGAGCATGTTGCTCACTATCAAGAAAAGATGGACGTAATCCATATTCCGCTTCAATTCCGGGAGGCTTGCTTATGCAGAGGATTTGGATCGACCTTGGTTAGACCAGCTCTCAAATGGCTGATTAGGCAGCCCCTAGGTTCAATTGGTTCATACGCCCAGCTTATCAACATGTTCTATAACCAATTCTCGTACAGTCAACAATTTGAGAAGCTGACAAGTGAACTCTACAATGTGACCCAGAAGCCTAATGAAACTCTGAAAGACTATGTCCACCAGTTCAATAAGGAAGTACTAGAAATTCCCAACCTTGACATGTCGACAGCCACAGAAGCATTCAAAATGGGAGTGAAGAAAGATTCACAGTATTACCAAGATTTGGTGATGACTCCTTGTAAGCGATTGGAAGAAGTCAGGAGTAGGTCATTGAGATTCATAAGATTGGAGGAAGATGAGCTGTGAAGATCGAAGTCCTCATCCAAGTTGTCGACATATGACAACCCTGACAGAAAGATTGAATCATCCCATCGCAGGAACAACCGTTCCAATCCTTATCCAAGAATTGATACTAGCAAGATTAATTCAATAGACGGTGAGGATGAAGATAGTGATAATGTGCCTAACATTTCTGATTATTGTTTTTCTGTTGACATTTCAGGTGTACTCTGTGCAATGGGCAACCTGGGGGACAAAGCGAGATGGCCAAAGAAGACGGATAAGACCGCGGGATGGCGTGACAAATCAAAATGGTGCGCTTACCATGAAGACTTTGGGCATGTTACTGAAGATTGCATCGCACTAAGAAAGGAGATCAGTTACTTGCTCTCGAAGGGACATCTTAAGGAGTTGTTGGAATCCAGAAAGAAGAAGGCTGAAAATGCGGAAGCTATTCATGAAGTCGAAAGACCAGTTTCTCCCCCAGCATCAACAAAGGTGATCAATTTCATTAGCGGAGGTTCAAAAATATGTGGCACATCCTATTCTGCCGCAAAACGACATGCTATGGAGTCAAAAGAGGAGAAGCCAGAGAGACAACCCAGGATGTTGACACCCTGCCAGGATCCAATCACCTTTGATGAAAGTGTTCGAGATAACTTGCTGGAACCCCATCACGATGGCCTAGTTATTTCCTTGCAGATCGCCAATTGTACAATCCGACGCATCCTGGTTGATGGGGGTAGCTCTGTCAATCTCATTATGTTAAGTACCCTCAAGGAAATGAACATCCCGGAATCTGAGATCGTCAAGAAATCCTCAATATTGGTAGGCTTCAGTGGTGAAGTCAAAGAAACGGTGGGGGAAATAAAGCTTCCAATATACTCAAAGGGCCTCAACACCATGGAGCGGTTCTATGTAATTGATTGTGCAACATCCTACAATGTCATTCTTAGAAGACCGTGGATTCATGGGATGAAAGCTGTACCCTCCACTTACCATCAGTGTGTGAAGTTCCCAACACCTTGGGGTGTCGCTAAAATATACAGTGATCAGCAGGTGGCCAAGGAATGTTATAAGACTTCAATGAAGGCGTCGACATCTCCAAAACAAGCATAGCAATTACAGAGGAAAGTACGTGAAGTTCTTGAAGCTAGGGAGAACGATGTGAAAGAAGTATTGCTAGACCCTTCCAACCCGGACATGAAGGTAATTATTGGCAGTGACATCCCATCAGATATAGAAGAAAAGCTTGTGGACCTATTAAAAAGCAGAGTAAAGAGTTTTGCTTGGAGGCATGATGACATGAATGGCATCAGCAAAGATGTCATCACTCACAAACATAACATCGATCCTAGTTTTAAACCAGTGCACCAGAAACGTAGAAAATTTGCAGAAACAAGAAACCAGATCATCAAGGAAGAAGTAGAGCGCTTACTCAAAGCCAACATGATCCGAGAGGTAGATTATCCAAGATGGTTAGCAAACGTGGTTGTGGTTGAGAAGAAGAATGGGAAATGGCGAGTCTGTGTTGACTTCACCGACTTGAATAAAGCCTGTCCAAGAGATCATTTCCCTTTGCCTCATATAGATTCGTTAGTTGATGCCACCTCCGGACATGAGCTCCTCACCTTCATGGACGCATCCTCAGGATTCCAACAAATCCAGATGGAACCATCTGACCAGGAGGACACCGCCTTCATAACGACCACAGGTATTTATTGTTATATTGCTATGCCCTTTGGACTAAAAAATGCTGGTGCAACATATCAGAGGCTCGTCAACAAAATGTTCAAAGATCAGATTGGGGACACGATGGAAGTATATATTGACGACATGGTAGTAAAATCCAAGAAAGCCGAAGATCACATAAGCAACCTATCTCAAGCCTTCGACATCTTGGATTGTTTCAATATGAAACTTAATCCAGCTAAATGCATCTTTGGTATGAAGGCAGGGAAGTTTTTGGGTTATATGGTTACTAAAAGAGGCATTGAAGCTACCCCAGAACAGATACGTGCTATTATTAACCTGTCCTCACCTCAATCTATCAAGGACGTCCAAAGATTGACAGGAAAGATTGCTGCACTCACCAGGTTCATTTCGAAATCCTCGGATCGATGCAAACCTTTCTATGACATCCTAAGGAAGAACAAGAAGTTCCAGTGGGAGAACCAACATGAAGAAGCCTTTCAGGAGCTCAAAAGTTACCTGTCGACACCTCCATTATTGGCCAAGCCTCAGGAGAGCGAACATCTTTACATCTACCTAGCCGTATCAGAAAGCGCTGTAAGTGCAGTCTTGGTGACAGAACGAGATGGTAGTCAGCAACCCATCTACTATATAAGTAAGAATTTTTTAGATGCAGAGACCAGGTATTCTCATTTACAGAAGTTAATTTTAGCTTTGATAACTGCTTCTATTAAATTAAGGCACTATTTTGAAACACATACTATAATTGTACGCACTAACTATCCTATTAAGAATGTTATGAGAAAACCAGAGATGTCAGGTCGAATGGCTAAATGGTCCGTACAATTGAGCACTTATGATATCAAATATGAGCCCAGAACAACAATAAAATCTCAAGCTCTAGCTGATTTTGTGGCTGACTTTAGTCCAACCCTGCAACAAGAAGTGGAATTGGAGGTTCAGGAACTTCAAGATGATGACATCCTGAAAATTTGGACGCTCTTTACAGATGGTGCTTCTAACATGAGAGGTACGGGTCTTGGAGTTGTACTAAAATCGCCACAAGGGGACATAATACCACAATCCATCAGTTGCAGTTTTAAGGCCACTAATAATGAAGCAGAATATGAGGCATTAATTGCAGGATTAACAGTGGATGAGGACCTGGATGTCAATCATATCCGGGTGTTTATGGATTCTTTGCTAATTGTTAACCATTACAACGGATCCTACATAGCAAAAAATGCAAAGATGACGACATATTTGGAAATTGTAAAAATTCTGGCGGCTAAATTCAAAACATTTACTTTGGAGCAGATTCCACGAGAGGAAAATTCTCAAGCAGATGCTCTGGCAAACATAGGTTCATCCTTCAAAATCATTTCACAGACAAGTATCCCAATTGTGCATGTTGACATCTCGGCAATTGATCTTCTTGAGTTGTTCGTTCTAGATGTCGACATACCTCCCCCTCCAGCAGGAACTTCTTGGACAGCTCCCATTATCAAGTATCTGTTAGATGATACGATCCCAGCCGAGGAGAAAAATGCTAGAGCCTTCAGGGTAAGAGTATCTAAGTATTTACATATTGATAACCTTTTGTTTAGAAAATCTGCTGCAGGTCACTACTTAAGATGTCTAGAAGCAGATCGAGCCCATCAGGTTCTCAAGGAGCTGCATGAAGGACAGTGTGGAAATCATACTGGGGGCAGAAGTCTCCATACCAAGGCTCTTAGGATGGGCTATTTTTGGCCCACAATGAGAAGAGACGCCGCAGACTATGCAAAGAAATGTGACTCCTATCAACGACATGGTGACATCCTCCATCAGCCAGCTGAACTACTGCATCCTATTCTCTCGCCATGGCCGTTTATGGTTTGGGGAATGGACATCGTAGGAAAATTACCCAGGGCACCAGGAGGAAGAGTATTTCTACTAGCCATGACAGACTATTTTTCTAAATGGGTAGAAACTGAGGCGTACGTACAAGTCCGAGATAGAGAAGTTATCTCTTTTATCAAAATAAATATATTCAGCAGATTTGGGATACCTTCAAAGATTATTTGTGATAACAGCTCCCAGTTTATTAGTAGAAAAACCCAGAATTTCTTGAATAGTTGGGGAGTCAAGATGGTGACATCTTCACCTGTTCACCCTCAAGCAAATGGACAAGCAGAGTCCAGCAACAAGATTATCATAAGCAACATAAAAAAGAGACTGGACCAAAAGAAAGGAAGATGGGCAGAAGAGTTGCCAATGGTTTTATACATAACTGCTAAGGTAAATGGATACCGAATGCCACGCATTTTGGTCGACAATGGTTCTGCAATCAACGTCCTTCCAATGAAAGCCTTATCATCATTAGGTCTCACCCACAATGACCTTAAGCCATCAGGGCACACTGTACGAGGCTATGATTGTACTGCTAGAACTGCTTTGGGTTCAGCCGTGATACCTATTAATATGGGACAAGTCACCATGAGCATCGAATTCCAAGTCATCGACATCCCAGCATCCTTCAACTTACTGCTTGGCCGCCCTTGGTTGCACGACATAGAAAGTGTACCTTCATCCCTACACCAATGGATAAAGTTCAAACACAATGACATAATAGTAACCATTTACGGAGAAATGGTTACTGCTAGCCCTATCCTCGAGGTACAGCACATCACTTCTGATTACTTATTTAGTGGCTTTGAGATTGAGAAAGAAAGCACCGTAAACGTCATAGAAACTTGCAATGAAAACGATTACTCTAAAGCACTTTGGTTTTCCGAAAACCTTCCTGTTTGGAGAATGATGCAAGCGAAAGGGTACTTTCCTGGCTTGGGACTTGGCAAACACTTACAAGGGATAACGGATCCACCGCCGGTTCCCCCACCACATACCAAGCATGGCCTAGGATACGTCATTTCCATTCACAATGAATGTGATGAAGAAGATTGGTACTTCACTCAAATAAAGTGGGAAGGAACCGTGTACAAAAATCACAATGACCCAAAGGCCAAAAACTGCAACCTCGAACCATACCGAAAGACGCACAACGATTACTTCATTTGGGAAGGGGAAAGCATCCCATACTTTATCTTTTCAGAACCATGGACTGACGATGAAGGAAAGCGCCAACTAGGCTTTGAAATTTACAGCGACTGCGACGCTTCGCCAGATGAAACAGAACCCGTCCCACTAATCCCTAAAGATTTTTTGGGCACGAATGCAGAAATGACCAGCAAATGGGACTTTGTGTTGGGAGAAGACATGCTGCGACAGTTCGAGAACCTGTGCTAGCTAGAAGATAGCCATATCCATGCAATATCCAAGAGGGACGCTCCAACTACTGATTACACGAAGCTAATCCAGAAGTGTGATGAGCCAATTCTAAATTGGCACGTCACCGGGGGACCAGTTGTTGATGAAGACTTCATGATCAAAGAGCTTGGTTGTGCTCCCCATCCCTGTAGGAAGATAGGCCCTATAGCTTTTACTTTAGAGTTAGGCTCCACCTCTGATAAACTCACTCAAGAGGAAATTGAGGCGGTGGCCGAACATGTATTCTCTTACTTCTTTAATGAAAACTTTGATCTTTTCGAGTACCCTGAGATTGCTAACATCGTGAATGATGAATTAACTAATAATAATCAATATAACAAACAAGTTAATAATGAATCATATGATGAGATAGACCAAGAAAACGAATTTTTTTAAAAGAATTAGCAAAGCAAGTAGGTCGTTGTGGAAAGAATGGCCCCGTTGACAATGAAGAAATGCAGACGGTTAATTTTGGGACAACAGAAGACCCCAGAGAAATAAAGATCGGCAGCTTCTTCAAGGGGGAAGACAGAGAAACCTTAACGCAGCTCCTCAGAGAATATGTCGACGTCTTCGCTTGGTCCTACAAAGATATGCCGGGCTTAAGTCAGTCGATCGTAGAACATAAGATACCGCTGCTACCCAGAGCTAAACCAGTCAAATAGAAACTATGCAGAATTAAGCCCGAATGGTCAATGCAAGTGAAAGAAGAAATCATGAAACTCTTGAACGTAGGGTTTATCAAGGTGATTGAGTATCCGGAATGGCTAGCCAACACAGTACAAGTAGCCAAGTCGAATGGAAAAATACGAGTCTGTGTTGACTTCAGAGACTTGAACAAGGCATCCCCTAAAGATGACTTCCCGCTACCAAACATAGACATGTTGGTCGACGCCACCGCAGCATACGAAGTCCGCTCATTCGTAGATGGCTACGCAGGGTATAACCAAATCCTCATGGCAGAGGAAGACCAACACAAAATGGCATTCACCACACCCTGGGAGACATTCTGTTATACGGTCATGCCGTTTGGTCTGAAAAATGCTGGAGCTACTAATCAAAGGGCAGTCACGACGCTATTTCATGACATGATCCACAAAGAAATAGAGGTATATGTAGACGACATGATTATCCACTCAAAGGGGACAGATGATCAGAGCTTCAGAGATCTCAGAAAATTCTTCAATCGACTAAGACAACACAAAATCCGGAGTGGTCAAAGGGAAAGTCTTAGGGTATATGGTCACCGAACATGGCAAAAAGTAGATCCCGCCAAGATAAAGGCCATCATAGACATGCCTCCACCCAGAACACAGAAAGAAGTAAAGGGATTCATGGGCAGACTCCAATACATCATTCGATTCATCAATCAACTGACTACAATGTGCGATCCTATCTTCAAGCTACTTAAGAAAAATGCACCTCAAGAATGGAATGAGGAATGTCAAGAGGCATTCGAGGAAGTTAATCACTAATTAACCTCCCCACCTATCATGGTTCCACCGCACAAGGAGAAACCCTTAAAATTATACCTCACGGTTACTGATAACGCGCTGGGGGCCATGCTCGCTCAAGAATAGTGAGCTTCACACACAGAGAATGTGATCTACTTTGTCAGTCGCAGATTCCAAGGCAGCGAAATCAACTACTCTCCACTCGACAAGTCTTGCGCTGCTCTCGTCTGGGTAACACAGAGACTAAAGCACTACATGGAAGCCTTCCCGGTTCGTCTCATCGCAAGAATGGATCCTTTGAAGTACATCCTAGACAAATCAAATTTGTCTTCGCGACTGGCTAAGTGGTATTTCATGCTCGCGGAATATGATATCACTTATGTCACTCTGAAATCCGTCACGGGCAGTGTATTCGCAGATCAGTTGGCCGAATTACCTTGCGACGAAGTGAAGGGGGAAGACCCGCAATTCCCTGATGAAGACATCATGAGTATAGAAGACGAAAATAAGTGTCAATTATTTTTTGATGGTGTAAGTACCCAAATCTGGCTCATGCCTTCCAGTTAAGTTTCCCGGCAATTTTCCAGACTTTCATAAAGTTTAGGGGCAATTCTGGAACTTTCCCAAACCTTTCGAGGGGTGAAGGACTTGTTAGGAATTAAAATTCCACGTAGTCCCTCGCTGGAAAGACCTTCTAGAATGCCACCTTGCATGGTTCTAGAAACAAGCTGAGTCATTAAAGGATAAGACCGCACGGCTTCTTTTGCCAAAGGTTAATACCGCACGGCTTCATTAGGAAACACAAAACTGCCTATAAATAGAGGCCTCCTCTATTCATTTTAAAAGGGAATTTTTTAACACTGTTACTCAGCCCAACTGAAACCACGAAATTTCAGAGACCAAAACTCACTCAAAATCACCTCCCAGCTCTCCAAAAATCCATCCAAAGTCACTCCTTCCTTAGGAAAACTTCAAGGGAGATAGAGGAACACCACCATTGGTAACCTCTCCTCCTTTTCTCTTTGAAATATACTTGTTGTTGTGGGTATTTTTCAGCATGGTGACATCTTCAGTTGCTCCTGCATGTCAAGATGTTATTCCACTGTAAGTATCGTTTTAATATTTACTTATTTGATTTTTCCTAATATCTTTATTATTATTTTCCAGTGAATAAGAGAGAAGAATACGGGATATTTTTCTAGCACGTTCAACACATCTTCAACGGCAAGGATGACTTGGTCTCACAGACGTTGAAGAGGATAAGATTATTCCCGAGATTGTAGGAACAACTTTGACGCATTCATACTTACTTATATTTAAGGGTAGATGGAGACAAAAAAACACACGCACTCTCATATGCACACACTCTACGCACACTCTACTTGTAATCCTCTTCATCATCTTCCACAGTTGTATTCATAATAATCATAGTGAAACTTTTAAGGTTGGGGACCTAACTCCCGGGGTTTTTTCCAAAGAGGTTATCACCTCTAAGGTTTTCCTCGTTAACAAATCATGGTGTCATTCTTTCTTTTCATATCTTTGTTCCATTTAGTTGAATTCCACAGTCCCCTCCTTGTTGTTTAATCCACACACTTGTCAAATTTAAGATTCGACACTATTGTTTTTCCTACCAAAACAATTTGGCGCCCACCGAGGGGCCTCGTGGTTTATCGGTTATTTGGATCATTTCCTAAGCGAATTCATTATGTCTGCACCTCCCAATGTGTCCGCCGTCGGCAAGAGTCCCGCCGTTGCTCCATCATCAGGAGGTAGAACCAGCTTATTGCCGCCACCTCCTCAGACCGGACCTCAGCAAACTCAACCTACAAAGACTCCACAAAAGGAAGCCTCCTCTTCCAATGTAGATGCCGACAACCGGAGTATCCTGACCCGGTTGAATCAGAGGTTGGACCAGCAAGACAACCATTCAAAGGTGCTGACCAATTCCATGATTAAGATGCAGAAGGATCAACAGCTCATCGCATCTACGGACAACTCTGGTTTGCTAAATAATCTTTTCAATAATAATAATTTCAATCGTATTCCTATGGCTGACCCTTTTGCAGGAAACCCACTAGCCAAACAGATGCAGGATCTCAGAGAGCTGATAATGAACGTGCCGGGCATAACTCCTCCAATCCAACCAGTGACTCAGAACTGCTACAATCAATCCCAGTTTGTCCCAGCAATTGCAAATGTTGACATCCCGAAGCGTTTCAATGTACCATCTATGAAGTTGTATGACGGCACCACAGACCCAAAGGAGCATGTTGCTCACTATCAAGAAAAGATGGACATAATCCATATTCCGCTTCAATTCTGGGAGGCCTGCTTATGCAGGGGATTTGGATCGACCTTGGCTGGACCAGCTCTCAAATGGCTGATTAGGCAACCCCTAGGTTCAATTGGTTCATACGCCCAGCTTATCAACATGTTCTATAACCAATTCTCATGCAGTCGACAATTTGAGAGGTTGACAAGTGATCTCTACAATGTGATCCAGCAGCCTAATGAAACTCTGAAGGATTATGTCCACCGGTTCAATAAGGAAGTGCTAGAAATTCCCAATCTTGACATGTCGACAGCCACAGAAGCATTCAAAATGGGACTAAAGAACGATTCACAGTATTATCAAGATTTGGTGATGACTCCTTGTAAGCGGTTGGAAGAAGTTAGGAGCAGGGCAGTGAGATTCATAAGACTGGAGGAAGATGAGGTTCGAAGATCGAAGTCCTCATCCAAGTTGTCGACATATGACAACCCTGACAGAAAGACTGAATCGTCCCATCGTAGGAACAACCGTTCCAATCCTTATCCGAGAATTGATACTAGCAAAATTAATTCAATAGATGGTGAGGATGAAGATTGCGATAATGTGCCTAACATTTCTGATTATTGTTTTTCTGTTGACATTTCAGGTGTACTCTGTGCAATGGGCAACCTTGGGGACAAAGCCAGATGGCCAATGAAGACGGATAAGACCACGGGGTGGCGTGACAAATCTATATGGTGCCCTTACCATGAAGACTTTGGACATGTTACTGAAGATTGCATCGCACTAAGAAAAGAGATTAGTTACTTGCTCTCGAAGGGACATCTTAAGGAGTTCTTTGGGATCCGAGAAGAAGAACGCTGAAAGTGCGGAAGCTCCTCATGAAGCCGAAAGACCAATTTCTCCCCCAGCATCAACAAAGGTGATCAATTTCATTAGTGGAGGTTCAGAAATATGTGGCACATCCTATTCTGCCGCAAAACGCATGCTAAGGAGTCAAAAGAGGAGAAGCCAGAAAGACAGCCCAGGATGTCGACACCCTGCCAGGATCCAATCACCTTTGATGAGAGTGATCGAGATAACTTGCTGGAACCCCATCACGACGGTCTAGTTATTTCCTTGCAGATCGCCAACTGTACAATCCGGCGCATCCTGGTTGATGGGGGTAGCTCTGTCAATCTCATTATGTTGGGTACCCTTAAGGAAATGAACATCCCAGAATCAGAGATCATCAAGAAATCCTCAATATTGGTAGGCTTCAGTGGTGAAGTCAAAGAAACGGTGGGGGAGATAAAGCTTCCAATATACTCAAAGGGCCTCAACACCATGGAACGGTTCTATGTAATTGATTGTACAACATCCTACATTGTCATCTTTGGAAGACCGTGGATTCATGGAATGAAGGCTGTACCCTCCACTTACCATCAGTGTGTGAAGTTTCCAACACCTTGGGGTGTCGCTAAGATATACAGTGTGTTAGTGCAGACTGTGGGTGTTACCACAGGTGCTGTCACTGGCAGTTGGGTGTTACCCGAACTGGAATGATTTGTAATTTAATAATTCTTTCCATATTTATTTATATCATAATGTATAATATTATTTGCAAGATGTATATGTTTTATGGTCTATATTTCAGGTTATAACAAGGTTGGATTAGTTGCTAGAAACATGGAATGAAGTTGGAGAAGAGTTACGCATAAATAGGGAATTTATGTGTAACTTTGACAAAGTCTTATCTTATTGTTTTTTAAGGAAAACGTGGTGAAGACTAAGTCCAAGGTTGGTTGCTGTTTATTAATGAGTACAAGGCTGAGAATGCATGGGAGTACAAGAGAGTGAAGCTAGGACTTGGGCATCAAGCATATGGTTGCTACAATTAAGGAAATGGACCAAGTCATGCTCGAAAATTAAGGAGCAAGCTTGGCCACTCTCCCCACTCTTCATGGACGACCTAAACAGCCCCAAGGCTATTATTTTGAGTAGCCTTCAAGTTATTTGAAGACTATAAATATGCAAGGTGTGAAGACTTGAAGATATACCAATTACACACATCTTTCACACTCCTTGCACAAGAGACAAAACACATCTTTGGTTCCTATTGCCCTTTCTCCCATACTTTGTCTTTCCACTCTCAAGTACTTTGGACTTGATTGTGTTTTGGGTAGAATAGGGTTTGTGTTTTGATCTATTCGTTTTCTACTTGTAATAGAGTTAGGAAACTTTCGGCTTTTGTAATCATTTATATAGTGAAGATAAAGTCTTGGCTTTTGAGCCATCCTCAAGTTATATAATTATATAACTTGAGAAAATTAACTCTTGTGTCTTTTAATTCCGCTGCAAAACTCTTTTAAAGTTGTTTTATTTCGGAGTGTGTGTGTGTGCTGTTCGTCAGTGTGTTATCAAAGGTGTTGGGTAACATCTACGGTAACATCTTTTTCCAGTGAAGCCATTGACAATTTCAATTGGTATCAGAGCTGGTCACTTGACGATACTAAGTGCTTGGTCCAGTTGTCATGGCTTTTGGTCCTGCAAATCCTAACCAAACAGCTATGCTTGTCACTGTTTGTGACTCGGACACTGAAAGTGTTATCTTGAGTGTTACCCAAGCTGGGATAACACCTGAGATAACATCCAACAGGTATAACAATTTCAGTTTTCTTAATGTTGTTTGTTTTATGGGTTCAACTAACATGGATGCAGGAAGCTCACGTGAAGATGAGCAAAAGGATGAGCTTAGTAAGGATGAGCTCATTGTTGGATTGAAGAACCTCTATGAGGAATTGCTTGTAGAATGGAAGAAGGAGAATAAAAAGGTGGTGGTCTTGACCAATGAAGTTCAGAAGTTGAAAGAGGGCATGACTAAGCTAGAGGTCCAACTTACCAAGAAGGATGCGGAGCTGGACAAAGTCAAGGCCAAACTAACTTTAGCCGAGGCCACATTCAAGAAGCTCAACAAGGGATCTTCCAAGTTGGATGAAATCCTTGGTATGAGTAAACCTCCCAAGGCAGGTATTGGTTTCCAAGAGTCTTTAAAAGCAATCACTTCTACTTTGGCTAATAAGGATGATAAAATGTGTTTTATTAAAGAACAAGTTAACAATGAACATTTTTCTCCTAATGAAACCTCAAACAAAAAGAAAGTGTGCAAGTATTGTCACACTTCGGACATGTTAAGAAAAGTTGTCAAACTCTTTTGAAAAAACAAGTCCGTCTCTCTCGTGTTACCCGAGGTGTTACCCGGCCTCAAGATAACACGAGAAAGTCGAAGGTTAAAAATCCAAGTAAGAAGTCGGGGAAATTTAAGCCTAATCGAGGTGTGATGTCGTTTATACTACCTTGAAAACAAATGTGGAAGGTTCATGGTATTTTGATAGTGGTTGTTCACGCCATATGACGGAACAAAAAGTTTTTAAAAGATTATGAACTAGTTCAAGGTGATAGTGTAACTTATGGTGGTGGTAGTAGGAGTAACATAATTGGTAAAGGAACACTTAATGTCTCTGGATTTCCTTCTTTAAAGAATGTCTTGCATGTAGATGGGCTTGTAGCTAATTTAATTAGTATTAGCCAACTTTGTGATGACAACTTAGAGGTAAAATTCAACAAAAATACTTGTGAAGTCTTTGATTGTACTAACAATTGTGTGATGACAAGAACTAGGTCTAGTGACAATTGTTATCTTGTTGAAGACAAACAAGTTTGCCATTCGGCAAAAATTGATGACACAATTTTGTGGCATCAAACATTGGGACATCTCCATTACAGAGATTTGGAGAAACTTTTTAGGTTTGATGCTATTAAAGGAATTCCCAAATTGATTTTTAAAGATAAATATGTGTGTAGGGATTGCCTTAAATATAAGCAAACCTGTGTTACCCACAGTGTTGCCCAACATCAAGAGCAACACTTTGGAACAACACATTGTTTTCAACTTTTGCACATGGACTTAATGGGTCCAATTGAGGTAGATAGTCTGGGAGGTAAGAGGTATTCTTATGTCATTGTGGATGATTTTTCTAGGTTTACTTGGATTTATTTTTTAAAAGAAAAATCTGAAATTTTTGATAAGTTTAAATTCTTACATTCCAAAATCAAAAACATGTTTTGCTCACCTATTTTTCGTATAAGATCTAATCATGGAAAAGAATTTGATAATGTTTCATTTTCTACTTTTTGTGAGAAAAAGGGAATTCACCATGAATTTTCGACCTCTAAAATGTTCCAACAAAATTGGGTGCCCAAAAAGAAAAATAGGATCTTACTAAAAATGGCCCGTGTCATGATGTTTTCCAAAAGTATTTCGAAAAGATTTTGGGCTGAAGCGTTTAACACGGCTTGTCACATTTCTAATAGAGTTTTTTTAAGACCTGGTACAACAATGACACCCTATGAGATTTTGAATGGGAAGAAACCTAATGTTTATTACTTCCATATTTTTGGGTGTGTTTGTTTCATATTGAATGATCGAAATCATTTAGGTAAATTTAACTCTAAGTGTGACAAGGCCATTTTTCTTGGATATTCTCAAAATTGTCTTTCATTTCGTGTGTATAATTTGAGATTGAGAATCGTTCAAGTGTATGCAAATATTTTGTTTGATGATTTGGCTAGCATTGCAGGTGAATCAGTTGTAGACACTCCTATAATATGGGTTGAACAACTTGAAGAAGTTGCTGAAGAAAGTGCTACCTCAAATGTTGGTCCTTGTGTTGAGTCTGGTGTTGGACCAAGTGTTGTCATTGATACGGCAACACTAGAGATAACACCAAAAATCGATCCAAGTGCAGAAAATGAAGATGATAATAACTCCAATGGAGTTAATGATCCAGTGAGGAGGGATCCCCCTTTGAGAATTCAAAAGAATCATCCTATAAGCCAGGTGATCGGGGATTTGAATGATGGGATACAAACAAGACACAAGGAACCGGTAAATTACCGAGACATGGTAAAATATGTTGAGGTAAATCACTCTTGTTTTGTTTCTAAACTTGAATATAAAAAGGTTGTTAATGAATTAAAAAATGATTTTTTGATTCAAGGTTTTAACCATGAGAGATTTTTTAGTTTGAAAAAATCTCTTGATTCTTGTTTCATTTAAAAACTCCTGGATTATTTTGTTGTATATTATGTTTCATTAATTTTTATTATTATTTTCTTTATTTAAAAAATATAATAAAAAAAAAAAACTGTCGTTTTGTTATTTTAGTAATCTTAGATCTTACAGCTGCACATGCTGACCTTTTTGTTGTGGTAGGATAGCACCCTGAATAACACACTTGATAAAACTCCCTTCATATGCTTAAAGTGACAAAGTCACTAATTTTTTTGATAAATAAAAGGCAAAGGCATTTATCCATACTATTCTCTCGAGCTCGGGGCACGGTGTTCGCTGCAACGATGTACTCTTGCCAATGAGAATGTATGAGGTGATTTATGCTAAGTATTAGGGACATGGAGTTCGCTACTACAGTGTACCCTACTTGAAAGGCATAAATCACTTGGTCTTTACACTCGAAATAAAACTCGAAGCACGGAGCTCGTTACTACGATGCTTTCTTGTTTAAAAGAAGTGTATTGATACGTGAGTAACAAGCAATGTACTTAAAAATATATATATATAGGCCTATAATGCCTAAAGTGCATGAAAAATGCTCAGCTTGTTATGCCTGAAATGCTTGAAAATGGCTAAGCTTGTTATGCTTGAAATGCTTGAAAATGAAAATATTTATCTAGGGGTTTTTATCTTATGTGTTATCTTAGGTGTTACCATTATTGCCATTAACATATTTGTATGTGCTATATTATATTTTTTATTCTTTATTTTCGGTTTGTTGTTTAAGTTTTTAAACTTTGAAAGTTTTTTTTTAATTAAGAGTTTACAAAGTTTGAAAAAGTCTTTAACAAACCTATTTTTTCTTTGATAAACTAACCAAATAACTAAGTCCTAAAATTTAGGGATTTGATTTTCAAAAACCATATGGACTTGGTATATTTGTTGTGTTTATTATTTTTATTTTCGTTTTTCTTTATATATACTTTAAAAAAAAAAATTAAAAAATCTGAAAATTAAAAATTCAAAAAATAATAAAAAAAAAAATATTTTTTCAAAATAATGGCCGGATGTTAATTTTTTTGTGAGGAGGTTATACTTACTTGGGTAAATAATTAATGTAATTTCTTTGTGAGCAAGTAAATAGGGGGAGAAGTTGAGTAAATCTGAGTGTAAATAGAGATCAAATTAAGTTTAATTTCTATTCTCATTTAAATTCGATCTAATTCCTATTTTTTCTCTTTCTCTCTCACCGTCCCATCTCTCTCTCTCTCTACACGGTTATATTCTTCCCTCTTTTACCGTGTCTCTCTCCCTCTCAACCTTTCCTGGATCAAAAACCTTCCTATTTCTTCTCAACCTAATTCCTAAATCTCCAACCATGGCTTCTCCATCCAAAACTAATACTGCACCATTGGAGCAATCACCAGGTGTTGTCTCAAGTGTTACCTATCCCATGGACACATCTCCTGTGTTGACTGAGATGGCTTCACCTAGCATGGCCTTGTCCATTCTTGAACCTTCATTGGTTACCTCGGTGGCTCAACCTTTTCCAACGGTTGTTCCATCTTTCCCACCCGTTCCTCCAACCAAGAAAACCAAAAGGAAAGTCTTTCTCTTCCCAACCTACGGCACATCTCAACAAGAAAAGAAGTTCAAGTTAATTTCATCCCAAACAGGGGGAGATAGTGCTGGTCCAAAGTGATGTTGGTGGTTACTTGAGGTATTTGGTATTTGGTTTGGAAAAATGATTTTTGTTATGTCTTTGTTTTGGAACAACTCGTATCTTGGTTTGTTTGTTCAGACTTTGATATTTTGGTGGTTGGTATTTGTTTTGTTTAAACTCTATGTTTTATCTTTGGTTTTAAATACTAGTTATTTGAAAATCTTGTTTTTGTGAAAACTTGTTTTTATAATTAGTATTTTCGATAAAACATAAGTTTCGGTTAGTTCCTCTAATTATGGGGAAGTTAATCTTTGGGGAGATACTTTGTTATACCATGTATGACTAACATAATCTTGCAGGTACCAGCACTTTGGAGTTTGGAAAGAAATTATAAATTATGGGGGAGATTGTTAGTGCAGACTGTGGGTGTTACCACAGTCTTGTCACGGCATGGGTGTTACCCGAACTCGGAATGATTTGTAATTTAATAATTCTTTCCATATTTATTTATATCATAATGTATAATATTATTTGCAAGATGTATATGTTTTATGGTCTATATTTCGAGGTTATAACAAGGTTGGATTAGTTGCTAGAAACATGGAATGAAGTTGGAGAAGAGTTACGCATAAATAGGGAATTTATGTGTAACTTTGACAAAGTCTTATCTTATTGTTTTTTAAGGAAAACGTGGTGAAGACTAAGTCCAAGGTTGGTTGCTGTTTATTAATGAGTACAAGGCTGAGAATGCATGGGAGTACAAGAGAGTGAAGCTAGGACTTGGGCATCAAGCATATGGTTGCTACAATTAAGGAAATGGACCAAGTCATGCTCGAAAATTAAGGAGCCAAGCTTGGCCACTCTCCCCACTCTTCATGGACGACCTAAACAAGCCCCAAGAGCTATTATTTTGAGTAGCCTTCAAGTTATTTGAAGACTATAAATATGCAAGGTGTGAAGACTTGAAGATATACCAATTACACACATCTTTCACACTCCTTGCACAAGAGACAAAACACATCTTTGGTTCCTATTGCCCTTTCTCCCATACTTTGTCTTTCCACTCTCAAGTACTTTGGACTTGATTGTGTTTTGGGTAGAATAGGGTTTGTGTTTTGATCTATTCGTTTTCTACTTGTAATAGAGTTAGGAAACTTTCGGCTTTTGTAATCATTTATATAGTGAAGATAAAGTCTTGGCTTTTGAGCCATCCTCAAGTTATATAATTATATAACTTGAGAAAATTAACTCTTGTGTCTTTTAATTTCGCTGCAAAACTCTTTTAAAGTTGTTTTATTTCGGAGTGTGTGTGTGTTGTCCGTCAGTGTGTTATCCAAGGTGTTGGGTAACATCTACGGTAACATCTCTTTCCAGTGAAGCCATTGACAATTTCAATTGGTATCAGAGCTGGTCACTTGACGATACTAAGTGCTTGGTCCAGTTGTCATGGCTTTTGGTCCTGCAAATCCTAACCAAACAGCTATGCTTGTCACTGTTTGTGACTCGGACACTGAAAGTGTTATCTTGAGTGTTACCCAAGCTGGGATAACACCTGAGATAACATCCAACAGGTATAACAATTTCAGTTTTCTTAATGTTGTTTGTTTTATGGGTTCAACTAACATGGATGCAGGAAGCTCACGTGAAGATGAGCAAAAGGATGAGCTTAGTAAGGATGAGCTCATTGTTGGATTGAAGAACCTCTATGAGGAATTGCTTGTAGAATGGAAGAAGGAGAATAAAAAGGTGGTGGTCTTGACCAATGAAGTTCAGAAGTTGAAAGAGGGCATGACTAAGCTAGAGGTCCAACTTACCAAGAAGGATGCGGAGCTGGACAAAGTCAAGGCCAAACTAACTTTAGCCGAGGCCACATTCAAGAAGCTCAACAAGGGATCTTCCAAGTTGGATGAAATCCTTGGTATGAGTAAACCTCCCAAGGCAGGTATTGGTTTCCAAGAGTCTTTAAAAGCAATCACTTCTACTTTGGCTAATAAGGATGATAAAATGTGTTTTATTAAAGAACAAGTTAACAATGAACATTTTTCTCCTAATGAAACCTCAAACAAAAAGAAAGTGTGCAAGTATTGTCACACTTCTGGACATGTTAAGAAAAGTTGTCAAACTCTTTTGAAAAAACGTCCGTCTCTCTGTGTTACCCGAGGTGTTACCCAGCACTCAAGATAACACAGAAAGTCAGAAGGTTAAAAATCCAAGTAAGAAGTCAGGGAAATTTAAGCCTAATCTGAGGTGTGATGTCGTTTATACTACCTTGAAAACAAATGTGGAAGGTTCATGGTATTTTGATAGTGGTTGTTCACGCCATATGACGGGAACAAAAAAGTTTTTAAAAGATTATGAACTAGTTCAAGGTGATAGTGTAACTTATGGTGGTGGTAGTAGGAGTAACATAATTGGTAAAGGAACACTTAATGTCTCTGGATTTCCTTCTTTAAAGAATGTCTTGCATGTAGATGGGCTTGTAGCTAATTTAATTAGTATTAGCCAACTTTGTGATGACAACTTAGAGGTAAAATTCAACAAAAATACTTGTGAAGTCTTTGATTGTACTAACAATTGTGTGATGACAGAACTAGGTCTAGTGAAAATTGTTATCTTGTTGAAGACAAACAAGTTTGCCATTCGGCAAAAATTGATGACACAATTTTGTGGCATCAAAAATTGGGACATCTCCATTACGTAGATTTGGAGAAACTTTTTAGGTTTGATGCTATTAAAGGAATTCCCAAATTGATTTTTAAAGATAAATATGTGTGTAGGGATTGCCTTAAATATAAGCAAACCTGTGTTACCCACAGTGTTGCCCAACATCAAGAGCAACACTTTGGAACAACACATTGTTTTCAACTTTTGCACATGGACTTAATGGGTCCAATTGAGGTAGATAGTCTGGGAGGTAAGAGGTATTCTTATGTCATTGTGGATGATTTTTCTAGGTTTACTTGGATTTATTTTTTAAAAGAAAAATCGAAACTTTTGATAAGTTTAAATTCATACATTCCAAAATCAAAAACATGTTTTGCTCACCTATTTTTCGTATAAGATCTAATCATGGAAAAGAATTTGATAATGTTTCATTTTCTACTTTTTGTGAGAAAAAGGGAATTCACCATGAATTTTCGACCTCTAAAATGTTCCAACAAAATTGGGTGCCCAAAAAGAAAAATAGGATCTTACTAAAAATGGCCCGTGTCATGATGTTTTCCAAAAGTATTTCGAAAAGATTTTGGGCTGAAGCGTTTAACACGGCTTGTCACATTTCTAATAGAGTTTTTTTAAGACCTGGTACAACAATGACACCCTATGAGATTTTGAATGGGAAGAAACCTAATGTTCATTACTTCCATATTTTTGGGTGTGTTTGTTTCATATTGAATGATCGAAATCATTTAGGTAAATTTAACTCTAAGTGTGACAAGGCCATTTTTCTTGGATATTCTCAAAATTGTCTTTCATTTCGTGTGTATAATTTGAGATTGAGAATCGTTCAAGTGTATGCAAATATTTTGTTTGATGATTTGGCTAGCATTGCGGGTGAATCAGGTTGTAGACACTCCTATAATATGGGTTGAACAACTTGAAGAAGTTCTTTGAAGAAAGTGCTACCTCAAATGTTGGTCCTTGTGTTGAGTCTGGTGTTGGACCAAGTGTTGTCATTGATACGGCAACACTAGAGATAACACCAAAAATCGATCCAAGTGCAGAAAATGAAGATGATAATAACTCCAATGGAGTTAATGATCCAGTGAGGAGGGATCCCCCTTTGAGAATTCAAAAGAATCATCCTATAAGCCAGGTGATCGGGGATTTGAATGATGGGATACAAACAAGACACAAGGAACCGGTAAATTACCGAGACATGGTAAAATATGTTGAGGTAAATCACTCTTGTTTTGTTTCTAAACTTGAATATAAAAGGTTGTTAATGAATTAAAAAATGATTTTTTGATTCAAGGTTTTAACCATGAGAGATTTTTTAGTTTGAAAAAATCTCTTGATTCTTGTTTCATTTAAAAACTCCTGGATTATTTTGTTGTATATTATGTTTCATTAATTTTTATTATTATTTTCTTTATTTAAAAAAAATATAATAAAAAAAAAAAAATCTGTCGTTTTGTTATTTTAGTAATCTTAGATCTTACAGCTGCACATGCTGACCTTTTTGTTGTGGTAGGATAGCATCCTGAATAACACACTTGATAAAACTCCCTTCATATGCTTAAAGTGACAAAGTCACTAATTTTTTTTTGATAAATAAAAGGCAAAGGCATTTATCCATACTATTCTCTCGAGCTCGGGGCACGGTGTTCGCTGCAACGATGTACTCTTGCCAATGAGAATGTATGAGGTGATTTATGCTAAGTATTAGGGACATGGAGTTCGCTACTACAGTGTACCCTACTTGAAAGGCATAAATCACTTGGTCTTTACACTTGAAATAAAACTCGAAGCACGGAGCTCGTTACTACGATGCTTTCTTGTTTAAAGAAGTGTATTGATACGTGAGTAACAAGCAATGTACTTAAAAATATATATATATAGGCCTATAATGCCTAAAGTGCATGAAAAATGCTCACCTTTGTTATGCCTGAAATGCTTGAAAATGGCTAAGCTTGTTATGCTTGAAATGCTTGAAAATGAAAATATTTATCTAGGGGTTTTTATCTTATGTGTTATCTTAGGTGTTACCATTATTGCCATTAACATATTTGTATGTGCTATATTATATTTTTTATTCTTTATTTTCGGTTTGTTGTTTAAGTTTTTAAACTTTGAAAGTTTTTTTTTAATTAAGAGTTTACAAAGTTTGAAAAAGTCTTTAACAAACCTATTTTTTCTTTGATAAACTACTCAAACAACTAAGTCCTAAAATTTAGGGATTTGATTTTCAAAAATCATATGGACTTAGTATATTTGGTATGTTTATTTTCGCTTTATATATTTAAAAAAATTAAAAATTAAAAAATCTGAAAATTAAAAATTCAAAAAATAATAAAAAAAAAAATATTTTTTCAAAATAGTGGCCGGATGTTAATTTTTTTGTGAGGAGGTTATACTTGATTTTTCTTGTGGCTAGAAAATAGGGAGGTTGGGTAAATAATTAATGTAATTATCTTTGTGTGGCTAGGAAATAGGGGGAGAAGTTGAGTAAATCTGAGTGTAAATAGAGATCAAATTAAGTTTAATTTCTATTCTCATTTAAATTCGATCTAATTCCTATTTTTTCTCTTTCTCTCTCACCGTCCCATCTCTCTCTCTCTACACGGTTATATTCTTCCCTCTTTTACCGTGTCTCTCTCCCTCTCAACCTTTCCTCAAAAACCTTCCTATTTCTTCTCAACCTAATTCCTAAATCTCCAACCATGGCTTCTCCATCCAAAACTAATCTTGCACCATTGGAGCAATCACCAGGTGTTGTCTCAAGTGTTACCTATCCCATGGACACATCTCCCGTGTTGGACCGAGATGGCTTCACCTAGCATGGCCTTGTCCATTCTTGAACCTTCATTGGTTACCTCGGTGGCTCAACCTTTTCCAACGGTTGTTCCATCTTTCCCACCCGTTCCTCCAACCAAGAAAACCAAAAGGAAAGTCTTTCTCTTCCCAACCTACGGCACATCTCAACAAGAAAAGAAGTTCAAGTTAATTTCATCCCAAACAGGGGGAGATAGTGCTGGTCCAAAGTGATGTTGGTGGTTACTTGAGGTATTTGGTATTTGGTTTGGAAAAATGATTTTTGTTATGTCTTTGTTTTGGAACAACTCGTATCTTGGTTTGTTTGTTCAGACTTTGATATTTTGGTGGTTGGTATTTGTTTTTGTTTAAACTCTATGTTTTATCTTTGGTTTTAAATACTAGTTATTTGAAAATCTTGTTTTTGTGAAAACTTGTTTTTATAATTAGTATTTTCGATAAAACATAAGTTTCGGTTAGTTCCTCTAATTATGGGGAAGTTAATCTTTGGGGAGATACTTTGTTATACCATGTATGACTAACATAATCTTGCAGGTACCAGCACTTTGGAGTTTGGAAAGAAATTATAAATTATGGGGGAGATTGTTAGTGCAGACTGTGGGTGTTACCACAGGTGCTGTCACTGGCAGTTGGGTGTTACCCGAACTGGAATGATTTGTAATTTAATAATTCTTTCCATATTTATTTATATCATAATGTATAATATTATTTGCAAGATGTATATGTTTTATGGTCTATATTTCAGGTTATAACAAGGTTGGATTAGTTGCTAGAAACATGGAATGAAGTTGGAGAAGAGTTACGCATAAATAGGGAATTTATGTGTAACTTTGACAAAGTCTTATCTTATTGTTTTTTAAGGAAAACGTGGTGAAGACTAAGTCCAAGGTTGGTTGCTGTTTATTAATGAGTACAAAGGCCGAGAATGCATGGGAGTACAAGAGAGTGAAGCTAGGACTTGGGCATCAAGCATATGGTTGCTACAATTAAGGAAATGGACCAAGTCATGCTCGAAAATTAAGGAGCAAGCTTGGCCACTCTCCACTCTTCATGGACGACCTAAACAGCCCCAAGGCTATTATTTTGAGTAGCCTTCAAGTTATTTGAAGACTATAAATATGCAAGGTGTGAAGACTTGAAGATATACCAATTACACACATCTTTCACACTCCTTGCACAAGAGACAAAACACATCTTTGGTTCCTATTGCCCTTTCTCCCATACTTTGTCTTTCCACTCTCAAGTACTTTGGACTTGATTGTGTTTTGGGTAGAATAGGGTTTGTGTTTTGATCTATTCGTTTTCTACTTGTAATAGAGTTAGGAAACTTTCGGCTTTTGTAATCATTTATATAGTGAAGATAAAGTCTTGGCTTTTGAGCCATCCTCAAGTTATATAATTATATAACTTGAGAAAATTAACTCTTGTGTCTTTTAATTCCGCTGCAAAACTCTTTTAAAGTTGTTTTATTTCGGAGTGTGTGTGTGTGCTGTTCGTCAGTGTGTTATCAAAGGTGTTGGGTAACATCTACGGTAACATCTTTTTCCAGTGAAGCCATTGACAATTTCACAGTGATCAACAGGTGGCCAAGGAATGTTATAAAACTTCAATGAAGGCGTCAACATCTCCAAAACAAGCATAGAATTACAGAGGAAAGTACGTGAAGTCCTGGAAGCTAGGGAGGATTATGTGAAGGAAGTATTGCTAGACCCTTCCAACCCGGACATCAAGGTACTTAATGGCAGTGACATCCCATCAGATATAGAAGAGAAGCTTGTGGACCTATTAAGAAGCAGAGTAAGGAGTTTTGCTTGGAGACATGATGACATGACAGGCATCAGCAAAGATGTCATTACTCACAAACTTAACATAGATCCTAGTTTTAAACCAGTACACCAGAAACGTAGGAAGTTTACAGAATAAAGAAACCAGATCATCAAGGAAGAAGTAGAGCGCTTACTCAAAGCCAACATGATACGAGAGGTAGATTATCCAAGATGGTTAGCGAACGTGGTTGTGAAGAAGAATGGGAAATGTCGAGTCTGTGTTGACTTCACCGACTTGAATAAAGCCTATCCAAAAGATCCTTTCCCTTTGCCACACATAGATTCATTAATTGATGCCACCTCCGGACATGAGCTCCTCACATTCATGGACGCATCCTCAGGATTTCAACAAATCCAGATGGAACCATCTGACCAAGAGGACACCGCCTTCATAACGCCCACAGGTATTTAATGTTATATTGCTATGCCTTTTGGACTAAAAAACGCAGGTGCAACATATCAGAGGCTCATCAACAAAATGTTCAAAGATCAGATTGGGGACACAATTGAAGTATACATTGACGACATGGTAGTAAAATCCAAGAAAGCCGAAGATCACATAAGCAACCTATCTCAAGCCTTTGATATCTTGGATTGTTTCAATATGAAACTTAATCCAGCTAAATTCAACTTTGGAATGAAGGCTGGGAAGATTTTGGGTTATATGGTTACTAAAAGAGGCATTGAAGCTGCCCCAGAACAGATACGTGCTATTATCAACCTGTCGTCACCTCAATCTGTCAAGGACGTCCAAAGATTGACGGGAAAGATTGCTGCACTCACTAGGTTCATTTCAAAATCCTCGGATCGATGCAAACCTTTCTATGATATCCTAAGGAAGAACAAGAAGTTCCAGTGGGAGAACCAACATGAAGAAGCCTTTCAGGAACTTAAAACTTACCTATCGACACCTCCATTATTGGCCAAACCTCAGGAGGAGGAACATCTTTACATCTACCTAGCAGACGTAAGGCGCCGTAAGTGCAAGCCTTGGTGACAGTAACGAGATGGTAGTCAGCAACCCATCTACTATATAAGCAAGACACTTTTAGATGCGGAGACCAGGTATTCTCATTTACAGAAGTTAATTTTAGCTTTGATAACTGCTTCTATTAAATTAAGGCACTATTTTGAAACACATACTATAATTGTATGCACTAACTATCCTATTAAGAATGTTATGAGAAAACCAGAGATGTCAGGTCAAATGGCGAAGTGGTATGTACAATTAAGCACATACGACATTAAATATGAGCCTGCACAAAGAATAACATCTCAAGCCCTAGCCGATTTTGTGGCCGATTTTAGTCCAACCAGGCAACAAGAGGTGGAATTGGAGGTACAGCAACTTCAAGATGATGACATCCTGAAAATCTGGACTCTCTACACAGATGGTGCTTCTACCATGAGAGGTACAGGTCTTGGAGTTGTACTAAAATCGCCACAAGGGGACATAATACCACAATCCATCGCTGCGTTTCAAGGCCACTAATAATGAAGCGTAATATGAGGCATTAATTGTAGGTTTAACAAAGAGCCCAGACCTAGATGTCAAGCATATCCGGATGGTTATGGATTCTTTGCTAATTGTTAACCATTACAACGGATCCTACATAGCGAAAAATGCAAAGATGACGACATATTTGGAAATCGTAAAAATTCTTGCGGCCAAATTCAAATCATTTGCCTTGGAACAAATTCCACGAGAAGAAAATTCTCAAGCAGATGCTCTGGCAAACTTAGGTTCAGCCTTCAAAAGCATTTCACAGACAAGTATCCCAATTGTGCATATTGACATCCCAGCAATTGATCATCTTGAGCTGTTCGTTCTAGATGTCGACGTACCTTCCTCTCCAGCAGCAACCTCTTGGACAGCTCCTATTATCAAGTATCTCTTAGATGATACGATCCCAGCTGAGGAGAAAAATGCTAGAGCCTTCAGGGTAAGAGTATCTAAGTATTTACTTATTGATAACCTTTTGTTTAGAAAATCTGCTGCAGGTCACTACTTAAGATGTCTAGAAGCAGACCGAGCCCATCAGGTTCTCAAGGAGCTGCATGAAGGACAATGTGGAAATCATACCGGGGGCAGAAGTCTGCATACCAAGGCTCTTAGAATGGGCTATTTTTGGCCCACAATGAGAAGAGACGCCGCTGACTACGCAAAGAAATGTGACTCCTGTCAACGACATGGGGACATCCTGCACCAGCCAGCTGAACTACTACATCCTATCCTGTCGCCATGGCCGTTTATGGTTTGGGGAATGGACATCATAGGAAAATTACCCAGGGCACTAGGAGGAAGAGTATTTCTACTAGCTATGACAGACTACTTTTCTAAATGGGTAGAAGCTGAGGCGTACGTACAAGTTCGTGACAGAGAAGTTATATCTTTTGTCAAAAGAAATATATTCAGCCGATTTGGGATACCTTCAGAGATAATTTGTGACAACGGCTCCCAATTCATTAGTAATAAAACCCAAGATTTCTTGACATCTTGGGGAGTCAAGAAGGTGACATCTTCACTTGTTCACCCTCAAGCCAATGGACAGGCAGAATCTAGCAACAAAATAATCATAAGAAACTTAAAAAAGAGACTGAACCAGAAGAAAGGATGATGGGCAGAAGAGTTACCAATGGTACTATCGGCTGACAGGACGACATCTAAAAATGCTACTGGTCAAACCCCCTATTCACTTGTATTTGGAACAGAATCAGTTATTCCAGCAGAAGTACTTGTACCTACGGCCAGATATAGTTTATTAACATCTGAACATAATAAAGACATCTTGACACATGACTTAGATACCGTAGACGAACTGAGGGACATGGCCAAAGTTCGGATGGCAGCATATCAACAAAGGGTAGCCAGATCTTACAACAAAAATGTAAGGATTAGAAGATTTCAAGTAGGAGACTTAGTCCTACGAAAGGCATTCCAAAATACAAAGGAGCTCAATGCAGGCAAGCTCGCCCCAAAATGGGAAGGACCCTACCTAATAGATGCACAAGCCGGGAAAGGAGCATATCGCCTGGCAACCTTGGGTGGCCAAATGATACCACGAAGTTGGAATGCCATTCACCTTAAAAGGTATTACATCTAAATGAAACTCCCCTTAAACTCATCTCTTCCCAGGTATGGATAATCTTTTATTTATTTGTAACCTTTCATTTTCCTATGTATTTTTTTTTACTTCACTGCAAATCAATATGTCACTAACGCACCTTGTGGAGAGGCGTCAACATTAGTTGATGTCCGTTTTTAACATGTTTCTGTCTTATGAGGTGTTGACATACATAAATGGGGACTTGTCGAAAATACGCAAATTCAGAAGAACGACAAATTCTCCTCCGTCAGAGACTGGCCATCTCTTCTCAAGTAAAGGTACACAATCCCTTCTAAGGTTTAAAGTGTTAATTACCTCTTTCTTAAGATGTTAGGTTACCACACCTTCGCCTGGAGCGCAAGTTATCTCTTTAATTGAGGTGTGGGGTGGTCCTATATGGGTAGACTCATATAGCTTACCCATTCCCACTCAGTTAAATGATTGATCTCATGTTTTATTCTTATGGTTGTGACATATATGTGTCATCTTAAGTGTCTACAGCTTTGACATACTACCATGTCACATTACGAGCATACCAAATAACCATACAAAGAAAAATTTCATCCAAAAGAAAACAAGCCTTGACATGCTTGAAAATTACTAAACCATAACTAAATTAAAGTTACCATAAGAACATCCAAACTATCAAAGTTAAAATGCAAAAGTGTTGGACCAACCAAACATATAAAAGAAATTGTCTTTGGTCCTTATGGACCTATTACATAACCAAACAAAAATTAAAATTGTCTTTAGGGATTCCACCCCAGTTAAAACAATCAAAAGACTAGAACAAACTTATTTTACCTTTTTCAGATGGCATCCGCCTCAGGTGTTCTGCTTTGGGAGTAACTTCTCCAAACCTCTGATCTTCCTTATTAGGCATCCTACTTTTTTATGTTTCCTATCCTGAAAGTCATTCCATGTTGCTGTCATGAGCATCATCAACCTGTTCAAGATCCTTGGAGGCCTCATTCACTTTTTCATCATGGATCCGCTGCAAAGCTATTTTTCTTCATTCAGGTCCCAATTCACATGCTCTCCTGCCCGATATTACTCAATCATTTGGATTCTAGTTTCAAAAACTGCTTTTGCAGTTTCATGCACCAAGTCATCCCGAAGTGCTTCCATCTCCCTTTCATGCCTGATATCAACACTTGCAAGCCTGGACTGCCATTTTAAAATCTCTTCATTTTTGTCCCTGATTTCCAATCCCTTTTCCCTCAGTATCCTTGCAGCTTCTTTCAAATCCTTCTCGTATTCAACCCTACTCATATCAAAGGTAACACATTTTTCCCTCCATATCCTGATTTCTTTGGACATTAACTTAGCCATCGAGACAATCTGTCATCAACGAACAAAAAAGAAATTTTACTAAAATAAAAGAGGATCAATGTACCAAAGATCCAAATTAACTCTTAACTGATTCTCCAACACTTCTTCATTCCAAATTTGCTTCTCCACGCCGGAGATCTGGTCCACCCTTTTTCTTTTCGAGGTAAGCTTATTATCCATCTCAGGTATGGTCTCTTCCGCTTTCATCTTGCCTTTGTATTTGGCTAAAATATCATTCATCGTAAAGCCGGATCGAGTCACTGCATATAAGGATATATGTTAGCACGGATTTAATAGAGTCGCCAATTCAATGACACGTTGATTCTGACTCACTTTTTTGGAGAACGTTGTAACTATGTATTTGAGAAAGAGGGATAAAAATTGCACCCTTTAAGGCTACTCTCACCATAATATAGTAGGAGACGTCTGATTTGGATAAGAATTTGAAGAAGATTCGATGATAATGATGGTTATCAAGAATTACGGTTACTAGTTCCTATCGAGACTCTTTTCCTTTCTAGCCGCCACGTATCCTTAACCGTCCCATCATGCAAGCTAGCAGTTGAGCAATTATTGGGAGAAAAACATTTTTCCTCTTCAATTGCCAAGATAGCCAAATGTTTTTGGGGACAAATTGTTGTGGGTATTTTTCAGCATGGTGACATCTTCAGTTGCTCCTGCATGTCAAGATGTTATTCCACTGTAAGTATCGTTTTAATATTTACTTATTTGATTTTTCCTAATATCTTTATTATTATTTTCCAGTGAATAAGAGAGAAGAATACAAGATATTTTTCTAGCACGTTCAACACTTCTTCAACGGCAAGGATTACTTGGTCTCACGGACGTTGAAGAGGATAAGATTATTCCCGAGATTGTAGGAACAACTTTGACCCATTCATACTTACTTATATTTAAGGGGAGATGGAGACAAAAAAACACACGCACTCTCATATGCACACACTCTACGCACACTCTACTTGTAATCCTCTCCATCATCTTCCACAGTTGTATTCATAATAATCATAGTGAAACTTTTAAGGTTGGAGACCTAACTCCCGGGTTTTTTTCCAAAGAGGTTATCACCTCTAAGGTTTTCCTCATTAACAAATCGTGGTGTCATTCTTTCTTTTCATGTCTTGGTTCCATTTAGTTGAATTCCACAGTCCCCTCCTTGTTGTTTAATCCACACACTTGTCAAAGTTAAGATTCGACACTATTGTTTTTTCTACCAAAACACTTGTCATCTTGTTATATTGCTTATTTGCTTTTCATATTGCTATTTATTGCCATTATGTGTGATTTATTGTCATAAAGATGATATCTTTACCATGTAGATCATCATATCCCCCTTCCCCTTATCACATAGGATTCATGGAGAATCCATCCCAAGGATGAATAATAAGACCACAAATGACTTGCTCTAGGGTGGATCCCTCACATGATGATGTGAAAAATGTCATCTTTATCATATAAAAATGTCATCTTTACATTAAAAATGCCATCTTTACTTTCATAAATGTTATCCCTTCCCCATTGACCTTGCTTCCAAGGATTGTCCACCTAAAAGATTCTTAAAGGACATTGGAAAGCCTTAAAGGTCCTTCCTTTACATTCCTAGTCTTAGTTTTCATAGTGTTCCTTACACTTGTTTTCATAAAAATGTCATCTTTACTTTCAAATGCAACTCTCCCATGTCCCTCATGGTTGGATCACTCTCCAAGGATTGCCTAGTGACCTTCCTAAGGCACAAGAAGGCATAGGATGAGTATAAAGATCCAATCTTTATACCCCTCCCCTTAGTCCCTTTTGGTACTTGAAGCATCTCTTGGGGCGTAGCAGTGTAAAGGTCTCATCTTTACATCATTTCCTCCACACAAAGATGCCATAGTCAAAGTCCCTTTAGAAATGGATGGACTTAAACCCCTACATCTCCGATCATCACTTGAGACGAGCATAAGTGTCCCTATCAAGCTCGAATCGTCTCAAGAAGTAGGATTGATGGGCAAAGGTCCTTCCTTTCTAAAGAGTCTCATTCTTGGACTTTTAAAAGAGGTGTCCCTATTCCGATCACATATGACCAAAGGTCACTTAATGATGGTCGTAACTCCAAGATGAGCACGGGATCAAAGTTTCGAACATATCAAAATCCAAGGAATCCCGAGTGATAACCAACTCATGGTTTATACATCCGGAAGACAACTTGGCACATTCCCTCCTTTATCAAAATCACATCTCACACATGAAAGCACAAAAGCAAGCATGGAAGTTGGATCTTGGAAGACTTGCTTCGGTAAGACTCCTTGGGTGAACGCCAAACGTTCTTCCCAAGGACTAACTTAACCTCCGGACCCTTATACTTTTTTTTCAAAGTTTTGAGGAAATCAAAATGGCGTGGCGACTCCGTTTTTCAATTTAAACCGGATGTCTTCAAATCGATGTGAGGCAGTGACCCCTTACACGAGAAAGCGGTTCAACAAAAAAAAGATAAAAATGTCGCGATCCTCATTTGGGCACACATTCACAGTTTGGTGACTCCGCTGGGGATAAATATAAGTTTTTTCTAAAAAAAATGATACTTGGTATATAGGTGGAAACCATTAAATTTCCTCTTCAATGCCTCCTTGCGGAGCCGGGGATAAATTATGGTAGAACAATGCCACGTACCGGTATCATTTCAAAAAGAAAAGAAAAACTTTTGAGGGTTAGCCTTCTGTCGCGGATCCAAATTTTCGTGCTTACTTTCTTTCTTATGCCTTGCATGCATTTTGGTTTTTGGGATTGTGCATATTCTGAATACTGAATAGGAAGCTTTCTGGAGCTGAAAAGGTGCCAAGATGTTCGGGGAACAATCTGGAAATGAAAAAACTTTGAAACCTGGAAAGTTGCTTGATCTAGCCATACGGCTTGATCTTCTCAGATCCTGGCCGGGCGACTTCTTTGGGCAATTCCACCGGGACACAATCTGAGGCTAATCTGGCAGCTTAGGCAGCTTGGGGCTATTCAGTTCCAAGACTGACCAGGCTCCAGAAAATTTACGTGCTTAATTGTTGCATTTCCCCCGTCCCGAAAATCATTCCTTTAAAACACATTTCTGAAAATCTCTGTTTTAACTCAAAAAGGAACATTTTTAGGAGGCCGCATACTAAGCGCACCATTATATCCTATACACTTTGCATGCACGTTCTTTTAACCCAGGGTGGTTGTTCAGCTGCAGTCACGGACAGCATTACGATGCTCCCAGGCGCGCACGAAATCATCCCAAACTCCCCATGGCAGCCAGTGTCGACCAATGCAAAGTCTGTGTCACACATTTTAAAACCATGACTTTTGGTTGGTTTTGGTCTAGACTGTGTCATACAGCCTAATTGCATACCTCGTAAAGGTCAAACCTTAGCCCATGCCGAGGGTCAAGATTCTTCGCGCAAGCGAAACTCTGCCGAAATTCCGCCGAGAAAAAATTGGCAGAATCTTGACTCCGGCATTGACTTTGACTTTGACCCCCACGGGATACGTAAGAGTCAAGCCCGAGACCGTGCCAAAAATCAAAATATCTTTCGCACAAGCGAAGCTCTGCCGAAATTACGTCAAGGAAAATTTGGCAAGATCTTGACCCGACATTGACTTTGACTTTGACTCGCACGACGTATGCAACAAAGCTCAATGTGACGCTGTGTCATTTGGATTTTATCGTCCAACCCATGCTTATTATTTTCATTGGACAATGCCAAAGTCAAAACGTCAATCGCACAAGCGGAACTCTGCCAAAATTCCGTTAAGGCTGAAGGACGATACTTTCCCGGCATTGCCTTGATTATAATCCGCATCGCTCGTGCGTTAAAAGTTCCTATGACCCACTAGACCCCTAGGAGTGTCCTTCTCTCTCGGACGGTGGGATCCGTGTGCCCTATAGGACCCTCACCCGGGACTGTCCACCCTGGGAGGTCGAAATACAGGTGGAAAACGAGGGGCTTATAGAAGTAGTGACGGAACCCACTGATCCAAGATCTAGAGTATTTGCGAAAAAGAAGGGCAAACCCTTTTCCAACCAAATAGAAATTAATAAAAGACAATGTTTTAAGTAAACTGAAAGATTCTTAATTTGCATATTGCTTGAGCCTTCAGCCTAAACACCTACCCCAGAGTCTAAACCTTACCTATCCCTTTCCCGCAACGAGAAAGAAGTGGGTGAGAATACCGGGTCAGTGACTTGTCAGTGTAGAATTCTCAGATAGCTCGCCAGAATCCTCAGTTTTGTCAGCCCAGAGAGTCAGAATGGCATATTTGACAGAAAATAGCAGTGGTTTAGGTAACCCAATGACTAGGGAAGAAGAGTTAGCCTTAGCCTTGTAAAACAGTCATAAGGTCTATGAGGAACAGCAAGCCATGCTTATCGATGCGCTTCGTCGTCATGGGGTTCAGATAGTGGTCGAAGCCAATGGTTCCCTGGTTATGGTAGAAGATGAGACTCCAGAAGCAGCGATCTCAGCTCCCCCAGCCTATAAACAATGCCCTCCTCCATCCACCTATGATCCCTTGCCAATGACTACCCCTTTTCAGTCCTTTCCAATATCCCAGGCCATCAGGGCTCCAACACCCTCGCCTCCTCAAATAAGACCCAGCTTTGTTCCCTACCAACAGAGAGCAAATGCCACAGCTACCCCAGTAACTCAGTCTCCGCATTATCCCATGGGACTCACACCCTATCCTCAGTACGAACCAAACCCCCTAATCCCGAAACTCCAGTATCAACCTGAATTTTCTAACTTTGTCAATGCTTGTGAATTTGCCTATATCCCAGACAGTGACAACGAAGAGTCAGTCGGAAATGAGAATAGTAATGGATAGATTTACAGTGATGATGACAGCTCGGTAGAAGGAATAAACATGGAGACAATGGAAGTGAAACCCGGAGGATCAGATAGGGTAGAAAATCACAGGCCTGGAAAGGAGGACTGTATTACCTCAAAGTGTGGCTGTCACCTTTGCAAAGGCTCAAAAGAGAAAATGGATGCAAGCTCAGATGAGGCAGGGTATGAACTCCACATCCTAGAATTCAACACTCCTTACAAAGACTTGGTTGGTGAATGGAAAAAGTTGATTGAAGCTTTAGCCGAAAAAGGGAGGTGGCTCCACCCACTGATTTAGAACACGTAAGCGTCATTGAGGCTGAACCCCCATCGGGAAGAGTGGACTCCAATACAGTGTTAAGGGTCACCCCTGAGACTTTGTCCGAGAAAGAATGTATGGGAGCCTTAGAAAGGGTCTTAAAGTTTGAAGAGTCCAGAATACCCCTTATATGGTGCCAAGTATCCCGACCTTCTTTTCCACTCATTGGTCAACAGAGTCAAGATGAAAGTTCCAACAAAAGTTACTATAGTGAGACCGAGGAAGACACAGTTAAAATGATGAAAGGAACGGTGGAAGAATGGTTAGCCCAGAAGCCAAATAGCCCAGAAAACCCCCCTGTGAGTAAAGAACAGGAACCTGCCACAAGGTTCGACCCCACAAAAATCCTTATCGATGATGGAGTCTCCCATTTCAGGAAGTGTTTGGCCAATGTCAAAGATGCCGTCTGAAGGTTGACCCCGAGGGAGAAAAGGGATCTGTTTGACAGTGATGAGGAATGTGACCCTGCTTTGTTGAAAAAGTTGCTATGTCAAGATGAGGAAGCCACTAGCAAACCTCCAAACCCTAGGAACGATAATTCCTGTTGCATGTTGACCCTGAAAAGCCTGAATTAAACTGTCAAGGCTTTGAGTGAGGAAGATGAAATTGAAATCAGCCAGTTACTAAGACAATGGGGAAGTCAGAATTCAGAAAAGGCCAAGAAACCTGTAACTTGGGATCAGATTCGAGAAGCTGCCTATACCTCTGGTAGTGCTGTTAATCAAATTAATCAGCAAAGTTGGCCATACGCCAGCAAAAGCCCACCCTTAACCCTGAAAGAGCTGAAGGAATCCTCCGTTAGGACTGATGACTCGGAAAAGTCTAATGTCTATGTGATGACTCGATCTGGGCATATGAGTGCGGAACAGCCTAAAGGTGACAAAAGAAATGTCATCTCCGAATCGAAGACAGACAAAAGTCCTTATAAGCCAGAAGCAGAAAAGTCAGACTCCGAGAAGGAGGACCCGGTGTTGACTCAGTTGAAGTGTACTCAAGCCAACATTTCCCTGTAGTCCCTGTTAACCTCCTCATACCCTCACAAACTGAAGTTAGAAGAATGTTTGGCCAAGACCATGGTGCCCATAGATGTCACCCCAGATGAGGTCATCCAAATGATTGGATGCATCCACTATGGAAATATCATCACTTTCACTGACCTAGACCTGCCAAAGTTTGGAGCCAGTCATAATGAACCCCTTTACATCACAGTCCAGTTGGAAGAACGCCGATTACCAAGGGTATTAATTGACAGAGGGTCTGCAATGAATGTCCTGCCAGTGAAAATGATGGATTTGTTAGACTTGAAGCCTGTAGATTTTAAACCTTCCAGTCAAACTATTAAGGCCTACGATTCCACTGCTCGGTCATTTTTGGGGATTGCTACTCTCAAATTGTGGTTTGGAAAAAAGTCCATGGATGTGGACTTCCAAGTGATTGACATCCCCATTTCGTTTACCGCTTTGCTGGGAAGACCTTGGATTCACCAGATAAATGGGGTAGCCTCTACTTTGCACCAACGCGTCAAGTTTCAGTCAAGCGATGGGACTATTACTACTATCTACAGAGACAGTGTCACCGTGGATGGAACCAGCACAGGAGGTATTCCAATACTGGAGATCAAACATGATGACGAAGGGCTTGCCTTGACCGAATTCTCTGTAGCCTCCTCCAAAGCGCAAGTGTGTTGCACGGACCTCACTGCTACCTCTGACAAAATACCTCTTGCCATGCTAATGATGAGAAAGATGGGTTATCTTCCGGGGCTTGGATTGGGTAAAAGACTTCAGGGTCGCAATGCTGTCATTGATGCAAAGGAACAGACCACCCAACACGGCTTTGGATACAAACCAAATTCTCAGGATGATATAGAGGCTAAGGGAACAGTTCAGGAAAAGCGAAATGAAGGGATCCATCTTTATCCTTATAGTTTGTCTCTGGCCCAGTACTTCATAAGAGGTGGGACCCAATATGATGAAAGCAATGGTCAGCTCTCCTTGATAAAAATTCTTCTGAAAAACCTTGAGAAAGTTCGGGGAAAACCAGCAAATCCTGTTCGGAGGATGTTCCTTGACTTGCCGGACATTCCTGGGGCTACCACCACTATTCAGAGCAAGTATCTCTTCAAAGGAAACCCATACCGCTTCAAAGAGCCAGTACTTTTCCCATCAGGGGTAATGGACCTCTCTGCCTTTGAGTTAGCTCTTCCAAAGATCAGCCATATAGAAGCTGCCAGTAGTGAGGACAGTGAGTTAGGCTTGCAAAAGCTATTTGATGAAGAAGCATAGATTCCTGATTTGATCAACTTCAGCTCAGATGACGAGATAGTTGCAGTAATTAGAGATGGGGGTGAAGAACCTTTTGATCCCCGTGCTTTAGTGACTAACGCAGAGATGCCTTTGAAAAATTGGGAGACATTCTCATGGCCGATAGCCAACCGACAGCAAATGATCACGGAGCTTTGATTGGTCCCCCGTCCCTCTCAGTCCAGTCATGTCAAACACCTTTTCATCCGTACCCTTGAGTCAGGAGTCTTCGAATTCCAGTCCTCCGAGTCATCTGAAGGCCTCACGCCTGAAGATTATGAATATGTAGCCAATGTCATCTTTCCTTTCGCTTTAAATGAAATGACAGATCTTTCTGAGTATCCCCTTATTGCCAACTTAACAAATGACAAATTAACTAATAACTTAACAACAGTTAATAATGAATCATTTGAACAAGATGCAAACACACTAAACAAACAATACATTAAAGAAATCTTTAAGCAGGTTACAGACAAAGAGGAAAATCGGGCCAAAGCTGCCGAGGAGGTTTTGACAAGTGTTAACTTGGGTACTGTCGAGGAACCTAAAGAGACACAGATTGGGAACTTCTTCCAGGGGCCTGAACAGGACAGACCGGTCAATCTACATAGAGAATACATGGATGTGTTTGCGTGGTCATATAAGGATATGCCGGGGCTAGACAGCTCGATTGTGGAGCACAGAATCCCTCTGGCACTGGATGCCAAGCCAGTAAAGCAGAAACTAAGAAAGATCAAGCCAGAATGGTCTCTACAGGTTAAAGAAGAGATTGAGAAGCTACTGCGGGTAGGATTCATCAGGGTCATTGAATATCCGACATGGTTATCCAACATCGTGACTGTGACTAAGGCCAATGGGAAGGTGCGTTGTTGTGTAGATTTCCGGGATCTGAACAAGGCCAATCCCAAGGATGACTATTCGTTGCCGAACATAGACATTCTGGTGGACGCCACCGCTAACTACGAAGTCAAATCCTTCATTGATGGCTTTGCTGGCTACAAACAGATCAAGATGTCCGAGGAGGACCAAGAAAAGACAGCCTTCACCACACCGTGGGCAACGTACTGCTATACGGTGATGCCTTTTGGGCTTAAGAATGCCGAGGCTACGTATCAAAGGGCAGCGACTGCACTATTTCATGACATGATCCACAAGGAAATTGAGGTCTATGTCGATGACATGATAATCCATTCCAAAGGTGTGGATGGATAACACTTTGTCGACCTGCGAAAGTTCTTTGAAAGGTTGAGACAGCATTCCATGAGACTGAACCCTGCCAAATGCACCTTTGGAGTGACAAGGGGAAAAGTCCTTGGGTATATGGTCACAAAACGAGGTATTGAAGTCGATCCCCGAAAGATCAAGGCCATTATGGACATGAGGCCGCCTCGAACCCAGATAGAGGTCAAAAGCTTTATAGACAAATTACAGTACATCAGCCGTTTTGTCAACCAGCTGACTACCATGTACGAGTCCATCTTCAAGCTCATGAAGAAGAATGCAGACACAGAGTGGACTGAGGAATGCCAGGATGCCTTTGACCAAATTAAGGCATACCTAGTACATCCCCCGGTGCTATGCCCCCCATATGAACAGAAACCTCTTCTGCTCTATCTTACTGTCACTGAAATGGCAGTTGGGGCTATGCTGGCTCACGAAAAGAAGGACTCTCGGGTAGAAAATGCCATTTACTTTGTTAGTCGGAAGCTGCAAGGAAGTGAGCTCAATTACTCAGCGTGTGAAAAGACTTGTGCAGGACTGGTCTGGGTAGTCGGTAAGCTGAAGCATTACATGCAAGCCCACTATGTGAACTTGGTCTCGAAAATGGACCCCATCAAGTACATCTTCGATAAGCCTTCCCTTTCGATGCGTCTAGCAAAGTGGTCATTCTTCCTAGCTGAGTATGACATCGTGACGAGAAAGGCAATCAAGGGTCAGGCTCTGTCAGACCATCTGGCAAACTTCCCTAGCAATGAGGACCGAGGGCCTGAACCCCAATTCCTAGATGAAGGAATCTTCGTAGTTGAGCTTGAGAACCGATGGCAGCTGTTCTTTGACGGAGCTGCTAATAAAAGAGGAAATGGCGTAGGAATGCTACTGGTCGATCCGAAAGATGAGCACATGCCAATAGCCATCAAGTTGAAATTCCCTGCCACAAATAATGCAGTAGAATATGAAGCTTGCATTGCTGGTTTAGAAGCTACCTTAGAAAGGAATGTCAAGGAACTCGAGGTCTATGGAGACTAAGCCTTAATCATCAACCAGGTCTCCAACAAGTGGAAGACTGTAGATCCTAACCTTCAAAGGTATCATGCCTACATGGAAGAGTTGACTGAGTAGTTCAGAGAAGTGACTTTCCATTACCTGCCGAGAGACAAGAACAGATTTGCAGATGCCTTAGCTACTCTAGGCTCATTGGTAGAGATCCCCGAGGGAAAGGCGATAAAACAATTCAGAGTGGGTAGAAGAGAAGCCCCGACTTTCTGTTGTGAAATAGACTTGGGACCCGAGCCTGTCAAGGAACCCTGGTACAGTCAGATTTACCAGTTCCTCAAAGATGGGGAGTTAGCTTTCATAGATGAAGAAGGTAGACCAAGGGAAGGCATCAAAGCCAAGAGCTTGCAAGCCTTGAAACGGTTGGCCTCTCACTTTGTCATCCTTAGAGGCGACCTGTACAAGAAACGGTACCAAGGACCACTCCTTTTATGTTTCACCCAAGAAAGGGCAAGAGAGTTAATGACCAAAGTCCGCAATGGTCCCAGCGGTCCTCATATGAACGCCAGAGTGTTGATGCAAGTAATCCTCAGAATGGGCTACTACTGGATTTCCATGGAAACAGACTGTGTCCACCATGTCCGAGAGTGCGACAAGTGCCAATGGTTTGCCAACCTCAATCACCTTCCGCCTCATGACCTGCACTGCATGACGACTCCTTAGCTGTTTGCAACTTGGGGTATTGACGTGATAGGGAAGATAGTCCCGGAAGGAAGCAATGGGCATGAATTTGTGTCAGTGGTAGTGGACTACTTCACTAAGTGGGTAGAGGCCAAACCCTACAAGGTCCTCACTTCCAAGAAGGTGGCCCAGTTTGTCAAAGAAAATATCATGTGCAAATATGGGGTTCCCAATGAGGTCATTTCAGATAATGGGTCAACTTTGAAGGGGAATGCGATAGATTGCTGTCAGAATTCAGAATCACTCGCCACAAATCATCCCCATATAGACCTCAGACCAACGGAGAAGTAGAAGCTGCCAATAAGACACTCTAAAGGATTGTCTGGAAAATGGCCACCCGTGGTTGTGACTGGCCCGAAAAGCTGCATCTGGCACTCTGGGGATATAGAACGTCTGTTAGAACAGCCACCGGAGAAACTCCCTTCGCCCTGACCTACGGGATGGAAGCAGTACTGCCAGTAGAGTTGGAAATCCCGTCATTAAAGGTCCTCCTGGAAAACAACGTCAATGAAGTAGAATGGCTACGCAGCCGGCATGATGAATTGGCCCTACTTGATGAAAGGAGGCTAAAATCCATGGAACACACCCGAGCCTACCAGAGGCAAATGGCCAGGGCATTCGACAAAAAGGTCAAGGCCAGGGACATCAAAGAGGGTGACTTAGTGCTGAAAGTAAAGCCCCCTACCAGAGACAACCCTCTGGGTAAATGGGAACCCGTTTGGATTGGCCCGTATGTGGTGCAGAAGATACTCTCTGGTGGGGCGATGAAGCTTGCGGACTTGGACGGCAATCCTTTTGTTCATCCAGTTAACGGTGACAAGCTCCGCCGGTACTATGTCTAAAAAAAATTTAATTAAATAAAAGAAAAAAGAGAAAAAATTTTAGTACAAAAAGAGTTTTGCCCAGCTAGGATGAAAACCCCCAAAAAAAGGGTGGTCTAGGCAGAAGACAGGGTTGTAAAAAAAAAAAGAAGAAAGAAAAATAGTGCAAAAAGAGTAATGCCCAGCTAGGCTGAAAACCCAAAAGGGCGGTCTAGGCAAAAGACAGGGTTGCATATAAAAAAAAACAAACAAACAAAAATCCCAATAGTTCACCAGAATGAACTACGAAGACCTGAGCCCCTTAGTCTTTCTTGTAAAAGGGGAACGTAGGCAGCCAGAAATGGTTCGGTCTAAACAATAAATAAGACATTTGAATTTCCATGAAATGTGTCTTGAATAAATTCTAAGATAATATCCTTGTTAGTTACAAGTCATATACTTTTTGATGAGTTCAAGTACGGTCTAATCTTGACTCTGCTAACCTGCTACAAAGACTAAAATATACAATAAAAGACCTAATAATCTACTATGTTTGCAAAAGGCAATAATTGGATCATAGGAATAGATCTCTTAGTCGTCATTTCCTGAGTATTCCTTGTTCTTTTTCCCTTTACCTCGACCTAATCGAGTGTTCTTCCTCTTCTTCTCAATGATGTCGGTCTCCCTCATTCCAATCTCAGGTATCCTCACTGGAGCCTCCACCAAGCCCTTGTCAATAAGTGCCTTCTCTATCTTGGCACGAGTCTGTACCTCCTCCCTCTGAGCCTCAGTGAGAGGACCGACCTCCGATAACCTCTCATATCAGGCTTCCATATCCCTAAAAAGGTCACCTGACTGGTTCTGGCAACTAGCTTTAGCCTCAGCTTCACTCAGAGTCATGTTGGAGTCACAGTCAGCCCCCAATAAAACCTGACATCTCTCTCCCAAAATGACCTGAGTCGCCCCCATTTCCTTCTCATACCAGTCCAAGTAAGCCGTGGTCAAGATAGTACTCTTCCTGCTCTTGAGAATGGCCCTGGGTGGAAAAGCTGTATATGTCCACGCTCTCGAGAAAAATGAGAAGCTAGCTGGGTCCCTCATGTCAAAAGGCACAATCTCCGTGGTACTGATGTCCTTCCAATCATCCAACGGCTCCTGCAAAATCCCAAACTACCTGGACACTAAGCAAGGAATGTAAAAGGATGACAGAGACAGCCCCGAAACCCTCACTACGTAGGACTCCTGAAATGTCTTTCGAGTCTGCAACCTCCGGTGAGGGACCCACCAGTGAATGTCAGAGGTAGACAGCCGAGCCATCATCAGCTCCCAGCTACCCTGATCCTGTTGCCTAGGTGCACCCCTCAGGGAAATCACCCAAGGGCACTGAGTAGGCAAAGCTCCAGGCAAAGCCCTAAGTCTCTCCTATAACCATAGAGTCAACATGGCGGGACTCCCAGACCTCATAAAATGATCTCCCCTAGCCATCCTATCAATGCCATGCCGAATCTCCCCCAGAATCAGAGGAACAATATCCTTCCCAGTCCTGCAATCCCTGACCATGTCCAAAAGCCATTATGGCAGACCCCTAAGGACTCGGCAGTGAATAGAAAAGAGAACACACAAAGGATAAAGGCATCCATAGCCACCGTGGTCGCAGCTGTATCTGGAGACCCAAACCTGCTTGGGATATAAGAAATGTCAATCCTGTCAGGGGCTACCATCATCCCCTCGGCTTCTTTCGTAGAAATTTGCAGAAAAATGCCAACTTTACCATCACCGGCACGTCTCCGGTCAGAGGAATCGAAACGGCTTCAATTTCTGGACCCCCAATCAATTCCCTGAAGTCTTCAAAGATTGGGAAGAGTTCATTGTAAGAAAAGCAGTAAACGTGTCTCCGGACGTCCCAAAAACCTCGATGTTGCTCTCAAAAGGTCACAATCGGGCGGGAGATCCTTCAAATGCCATAAAGACTTGATCTTGAAGGTGGTATCGAACAGCCCCTTATTAGATTGAAAGTTGTGCCTCTTCCAAGATTGAAGGTCGGATAGAAAATGGTCTCTTTTTCCCTTTGCAATCTAATTGGTTTTTCCATGGCGAATGATCGAAGTTGATAATTTTTGGTCAAAAATATGCTCTGGGATCAGTTGGGACAAGTCTAGGGTGAAAATGAAATGAAAAGGCCATTCTTTGATTTTATCTGAAAAAAATCAGTTCAGACAAGGGTTCCAGCCGCACGGCTTCTTTTGCCCAGGACCTGGCCGGACGGCTTCTTTCGCTTCTGCAGAGAAAAAATCTGCAGCAGCCAAAGCTGCTGCCCAAGTGGAGTTCTCACCCCACTTTCTCAATGAAACCTGCATAAAAATATGTCCAAACACCATTAATACAATCACATATCATCACAAACCATTTTGGCCCAATTTCCGCCCCATTTCTGAGCAAAAAGGCTGCCCCGAGGCTCAAGTAATATGCGAAACCATAAAGCATTGATAAGAAAAGCAAATAAAAGATTAATACATTGTCTTCGCCTCCTTGGCGCCCAAATAAAACGAAAAAATAACAAAATGTGCATAATTGTTCATTATTTGTCGCTCTCCTTCGCCTAGTTCAAACTAAGGAACCCTAAGCTTCCGACTCATCGTCGTCACTGCTTAGTTCATAGAACTCTCGATCCTTCATCAAATCTTCTTCATCACTTACATCAGACAGATTGATAGCCACATGCTCATACTCCACCAGCTGCTCTAAGATGTCCGTGTTGGGCCCCCATCCCCGAGGCACAGCGCTGGCGGATGAGGTTTGATACTCTGAGGCTGAAGAGGTAGAGGCTGTGCTTCTAAAGTTCCTTCTCTTGCACACGGGCTCCTGCACATTCGCCCCAGCCCTGGAAGCGCAGGCCAGCTTCCTCAGAAGGGACCGAGACACTGCCTTCCAGCCCCTGTTCTGCCGTACCAAGCCATCATAGGTACGAGTAGGAACCTGAAAAAAAAGAGAGAAGAAAAGCTCAGAAAATCTCAAAAGAAGCTCGAAATCGCAGAAAGTAAAGAAAGCCGGAAAGAGAAGGGACCTAGAGATACTTACAGTGCTATCACCATGCAGAGTATACTGGGGCTCCCTTGTGTCTAGGATAGGCACCATGAACCTCCTCGGTACCCCGTTTACCACATAGGAGAGATGAGCAGGAGGCATAGGCGGATCAGTCGGCTCTGCTTCCCCATACCCCTGAGCGACGGCTATCTTTACTAGCTTTTGTGGCATCCTCAATCACGCCTCCACGAAGGTGGCGTACGGGGTAGCAAAGTCGAAATACTCCTCGGCCGCCACACCAGCCTGATACCTCTATATCTCATTCACTGACCAATGCCTGGGCTGCAGCATGAGCGGTGGAGGGTCATGAGGAGTGATAGCACCCAAAGGAGGGACATGGCCATGCTACCTGGAGAAGCGGTCCCCCAAGTAAATAATGTCACAGGTCAGCCCTGTCAGCCATCTCCTCTCCCTGGTCGCCACCAAGGCATCCCCTATCAAGGCCTCCGGGTACCTCCCCCAAGGATAGAAATCCACCACCTCGTGACCATCCCTGTTGATGACGGGCCTCACCATCTTAAAATCAAAAGTAATCCGAGTCTTATAGGTGAACTTATCCCTAGCCTCTCCCCTCCAGCGAATCATAGCCAGGAAGATCTCCAGATCACTCTGTTGGTTCCAAGGAAAGAATCCGATCACCTCACAGAACCAGACCTGCATGTTCAAAACAAAAAGGGTCATTTCTCTCATAAAAATCTCAAGACATACAAAAAAAAAAGAGAAAAAAAAGTGAGAGTACCTCCAAAGCAAAAGAGAAACAATCCATCGAAGCAACCTTGTTACGGCTGTATAAGTCCAAAGAGAAGTAGAGCTCAGCCATTCTGGCCTCACCCCAAGAGACCACCCCAACATCATCCAAATCCTCCAAAGAGTAAAGAAGGCAAAGCATTGCCAATGTCCCAGAGTTCGCAAAAATGGTGACTGACAGCATCAACCACAGAAAAGCTCTCGCGAGCATGTGGGCAGTCACCTCATTGGCGGCAAACCCCTGTATACACTCCAGAACCACGACCTAAACAAACCTCATCTCCATCCCAAGCCCCTTACGATGGAGGTCAAATCCCACAAAAGCTCTATAATTGTTTGCACAAATGTGATCTCTCCAAGTCACAGGATTCCCAGTGAACTGCAAGCCGGTGATAGCAGTGAAATCGGCAGGAGTCACCGTAATCTCTCCCCAGCCAAGATGAAAGCTATGGGTAGTGTCCCACCAGAACTCCGAGAGGGCCTGGACCAGCCCCTTACTCTTAGAGGTCACGTGAATGCCTCTACCAATAGCATCAATGAAATAATCAAGCCCTCTAGCCATCACCAGCTGCTTAGGGTTCACCCCATCCTTCTCGAAGTTGGGCATCCTATCCCACAACTTCACCGCCACCTCAACGGGTCCCCTCGACTTGCTCTCCTGTAGGAAAACATAACAAAAAATGTGTCAGTCCTCCATTTCATATCAAAAGCATGCATATACTCAAGAGTGCACATATCTTTCAAAGAAAAGCATTCATAAGAGATTTCTAGCATCCTTTGCCTAGAAAACGTGTCTTTCATCATTTGAAACACGTGATGTCGAGCACATTGCTCTCCCAAGCACAAAATTCCAATTTTCACAAAATTCTTTGCACATAAGCTTTAATTTTCCAAGATGGTATGCATGAATCCTTTTCATCGTCCAAAATCTTATTTTCCCATCCTTGATCAGAAATTGACCTAGTTCTAGCACATGCAAGAACTCCGTCACATTTTAAACATTATTTTACTAAAAGATCAATATGGTTTTAGGGTTCATTAACTAATTTAAGAATTGACACGTTTGATGTGGGAATTACAATTCTTTTACTCTATTTATGTTCATCTTTCCACAAGGTTCGATTCACATTCAATAGTTTATTAAGTACACAAGAATTTTAGAGCCTAAATTCTCTTGACTTACGCAAGATCCTCAATTGAATATATTCAACCCAATAATAGTATATGTATAAATCTTCACGTGAGTAGTTAAATGAACAATAATATTATCATAAAATTGAAACCCTAGAACGACGTTTAAATTATTATTTCAAACTAAAACCACAATTTAATGAAACCATTAAAACATTATAGCATAAACATCAAATATTTGTTATATCCAATCCGCAAACGCATGTATTTAGCTACTCATATTCCTTGGGAAGAATACAAAAGATAAATAATAAAACATAAAAACCTGAATAAATTGAAGCACGATGCTTGAATACCTTGTGTATACTTGAAAAGAAGAATAAAATGTATATTTACATGTCCCTAAAAGTGGCTGAAGTTGTTATATTTATAATAGGGTGAGGGAGGTGTCAAAATTAGAAAAACAATAGAATTCCTTTTTGAAAAAGAAAAATCCAAGGTGTTGGTCGAAACATCCCTTCAGGTCTCTGAGATTTTAGAAATTTCAAAAAAGTCCTGCAATTATACAAAAATATCAAAAAAGATCCTGAAATTAATTCCCAACAGGTCCCTCACTTTTTACAAAATTCCCCTAAGGTACCTGGCTGTGCAGCTATCCAACAGAGGGTGCTTGGTCGCACAAGTGGACTGAGAACAATTCCAGTTCGTTCACATGTGTGCGGCACACCGTCTTACGGTGTGAGTCCGCTTAGAATTTGACAAACTTGCGAAGGGCATAACTTATTCATACGAACTCCATTTTGGATGTGACATATATCGTTGGAAAGCTCTCGACGATTACTTACTATCCAATGGAATTGGTTTCTTAGTGATGACATCTTTTTATACTTCACGAAATTCATTTGTTTTTCATTGCTGCACCAATCCAGATCAATCTTTTTTGCAACCTTTAAGCTAATAATCCATTCACTTTTCCTCTTCTTCCATATACTCTTAAACACTTCAAAAATCTATTAAAACACCCAAGGTTGATAATTAAATAAGTTTAAAATTATATGATTTGGATGGGTAGAACATATCAATCAAATACCCCAAAACTTATCTTTTACTCGTAATTGAGTAAAACAAAAACTAAAACAAAAATAAAACTAATATCTAAACTACGAAATATAAAAACAATAAAATAATTTTTTTGTTTGGGATGTTCAAATCTTATAATTGTTAGCCATATAAGTCACTAATCCTTACAACACATAGAATTTACAAAAGTTATTATGAATATAAGATTACAGTTAAATTAATGCATCTAACTTACAAATCTCCACAACATAATGATAATATGAATGAATAGTTGGAGATCGTCATCACTAAAATAAGTTATTTTATAGGGTTAGTTGTGTCATGCTATAAACCAAAGATAATAAGATGAAAATTCTGCACAAGTACACTTATATGCATATTTAACCACAACTGTCAACCCGACTACTTCTTAGGGATCAAATATGGCTGGTTCTATGGATTGTAATGTATCGCGACAAGCACAGGCTAGGTTCACCGTTACAAATGAAGGTAAGTATATAAAACAAGCAAGTGAAAGTAGAAAGTTTTCAAAATATATCCTCAATTGAGTGTATCTATTCGCTCATCCATGCCAACACATGCTTCAACTCCCAAACATAGAATTTTGTATATTTTCATATTAAGGGTTGATCACATTCCTTTTTTTCTCTTGTCACTTTTCATCACAACTTTAAATTAACAGGGCAAGGCTTTTCATATTTTTCTTCATATATTTTTCCTAAGTTTTGCATAAATAAAGATCAAAAAGAATATTATGCACTAAATACTTTGCACATGCCCCTTTTTTCAATATGATACAAGAACCTTTTCTTTCATTTGTTGACCACTTTCCACTCAATTCCATTACTTTCCAATCACAACCAACAATTTGCCATTCATACCCCAGCTTTACTTTCTTGAAATAGTGACAAATAGTGTATAAGTGTAAGGGTTATATAATATGGATACAAAATGAAGGCGAATGACAGTCTTTGATAATCTCCCACTTTGTGAGAAATTTCCATTATTAATGAAGCTCAAAAGGGGTTTTAGGGAAATTTATATTAGTGACTAGAAAGTTAAAGACTCACAACTTAGGTTCAAAGAAAATAACCAAATATCACTTCCCGAATAGCACAATTGGTGTGTTATTAACAGCCATTAAAACATGTTCTAGGGAACACGAGAATGCCAAAGTGATCATATAAAGGTCTTTTAAGTTGGTAACAATGATCAACAAAATAGTATGGAAGTGAAAGGTGGAACAATTATATTGCACATGTTTAAATGTAATCATATCCCTGTATTGACCATAATACTCAAGATTCACAATTAAAGAACTCTCAAATCATCATAAACATTAGCCAACATCCCAAAATATGAGAAAAAAATTTATTTTTTATTTTTCTTTTTTTTGGAGTGTGACACTATTTACACTCCCGTATTAACCCACAAACTCGGAGAGATGCGTACCCCTAAACTCAAAATATGCTATATCCTCATAGCATAAAGAATAGAAGCATGTCTTGGGTCTAAAGTATGACATGCCACAACAAAAATAAAAATAAAACAAAGTAAATCGTACCTAGTTGGGTTGCCTACCAACAAGCGCATTTAGTTATGGTCGTTACCACTACCGTTGCCAACGTTTGGACTTTACTTTCCATCCTTTGGCCATTTTGCAATTTCACGGGTCTTTACTTTCAAATCAAGCCCCAAATATAATCTTTATATCATCAAATCATATATCGCCTATGGAAATTTTTGACACCTTTGATTCATGGGCTTTTCTTCTTGTGGCATCTTACCACTTTCTTCATTCTCACAAAAAAGAAGGGGTGTAGTAAAAATTTCCAAGTCCTCAACAGAATTGCTAATAGGTTGAAGGTCCCCATCCTTATTATGAGTATCGTCACTTTCCCTCTTCTAACCACCCTCTAAAGCAAACAAAAACTCATCAATGATTTCCTTATGCCATGTTTCCTCCACATTCTCTACATTCTCCACCTTTTCTATGAAACAACTTGTACCGTTAAATAGTGATTCCTCCTTAGAGTCAACATTGGAGATTTTACAGACAAAATTCTCCTTTACGTCCTCCTGAGGTTGTTCTTCAACGTAACATATAATAGTAGGAATATAGACCAGATTAACAATGCAAGAGAATGATGTATCTCATAGCTTATGGAACTATTATCCAGAATCATGGTGATTGACTCGACATATTCAGGCTGCATCAGAATTGAATCCGACTCTTGATTCCTTAATGCCTTTAATATTTTGTCAATTTGTTCATCTATCCTATTAAATACTGCTTCGTTCTTTTTTTATTGTTCATTCTTTACTCTTTCATCCTTTCTAATTCTTACCCCCATAATTGCTTTTGAGGTTGTGGATTTGATGGGTCATAATACATTTGCTATTGATTATTTCAAGTTATGTTTGATTAATTTTCACACCCTTGATTATAAGAGTCAGGAAAAGTATCATATAAAGGCTGCCATGACTGGAAATAATTTATTTCTTGGACCTATGGATAATACTCAGAAAAATATGTCTTATACGGACAAGTATTAGTAGCATGAGAATAAGATCCACAATTCAGACACGACTCATGCATGCTATAATGGTTCATTCCATGCATCATTCAGTCCACACATAAAAATTTTATAAATAAGGAAAACGGAAAAAAATAAATAAAATTATTTACAAGAAAAAGAAAGTATTACAACAAGACTATTTACACTGCCTAAATTAACTTGTTTAATCCCAACAAGTCTCCAGAAATTGTGCAAAAAACATGATGGAGAAAATCTCCCTATTGTAATAAAAACTAGCCGGTGTACTAGTTATTAATCAAGCAACGTACAAATGTAAGGGTCGAACCACAATAACTTGGGTGTCAAACAAATTGTTTTGAGTAGTGTAAAGTAGCCAAGGGGTTTTTGTTTGTTTGTTTGATTAACACTAATGCAAAAATTAAATACTAAACTAGACAAGCAATTCAAAGCAAAAGATTAAATTCAGATATTGAAAAGTAGTCCACGGATTGGGTTTCACGAATACTATCACTTTATGCAATTTAGATAACTAAAAGATTAATATGGGTTTATGGTTCATTCACTTATTTAAGAATTAGAACAGTTGGTGTGTGAATTGCAATTCTTTTACTTTCTTATTTCCGCAAGGTCCGATTCACATTCAAGAGATTATTATGTTTACAAGATTATAAGAACCTAAATTATCGTGACATCCGCAAGTGCATGTGCAAGAATCTATTCAACACAATAATCTATGTATAAATCACCATGCAAGTGCAAGAATTTATACCTAAGTAGTTAAACGACTAATAATGTCTTATAATAAGATTGAAACCCTAAAACGCCATTAAGCCCTCGTTTGTTTTTCATTTTCATCTCTTATTCACATCTAAATGGGTGGGTTTATAAAACATAACACAATTCATACTATTTTTTTTTCTCAATTTAGATTTGAATTCCTCTTATTTTCGCTTATTTTTCAGAAGTAAAACTATAAATTATTTGTCTATTAATTGATTATTTTTCATATATATTTCTTTTATAAACTCATAATTCCGAAAATACTCAACCTAAACAATAGATCAACAACTATTCTTCCCATATCTACTCCATTAAATGTCGTAACCCTAATTTTAGATGTGAATTCAGATGAACATTCAAACAACCTGAGTAATTCAGAAATCAGTATTCAGATGCTATCTCTAATCAGTTCAGCCAAATTTAGACGTGAAATTAGATTTTAGCACTTAACACTTAAAAAAATCAAACGCCACCTAAAAATATTATGTTAAACTAAAATCACAATTGAATGGAAGAATTAAAAGATTATAGCATAAAGATCAAGTATTTGTTATATCCAATCCGCAAACCTAGTTATTTAGCTACTAAGGTGTGAAAAAGGATCCTTAAAATGGGTAGAGGTGGCCTCTATTTATAATGGTTGTAAGCGCCCAAAGGTGTTGCATGGCACCTTTTGTCCTGCCCAATGGTGCCGAGTGGTACCTTTTTCCAACTGCCTTAAAATGCTTCTAGAAGCTTCCAGATCAGCCAGAATCATATATTTTTCCCTTTTGTAATACCAACCAACACCTTGTGAGGGATTTTATGCCGAAAAGGTCCTTTCTCACTAAAAAATGGATTTTCTTGTCTAGGGAACCCTCAAACTTATTTTTATCGCAGATTGGTCCTCAAAAGTCCTTTTGTAAATTTTTGATGAAGTGCGATCATGATTGGGGTACTTACAGACTCATCAGCAATGGTATTTGCAGAGCAAGTGGGGTTGAGGATTTAAGATAAGAATTCCAATCTTATGAGCTGCTAAGATGGGAGAGAGGAACGAACTCGGGGGGTCATAAAAGTAATGACCAAAGTGTTCAGATGGCTGGACTTGTTTAAAGGATTCCTACATATCCCGATTGGGAATCAAGCCAGTCATAGTTCAATTGGGGTTAAAGAATGGAACTATGTGGGGATGATATGAAATCAAAAGACATTTTATTAATTGCCTATCTTAAAGTAGATATTGTTGATCTAGGCATCTAAACCTAAAGGGGAGACATTGTTGATCTAAACCTAATGGAGACTATTTTGAGGCATCTAACCTAATGGAAACTATTTTGAGATGTCTAAACCTAAAAAATATTTTCTTGAGGCGTCAAACCTAATAAAGACTTAACTTAAGGGCATCTAACCTATTGGAGACTATTTTGAGGCATCTAACCTAATGAAGGGCATTTCGAGGTGTTAAAACCTAATGGAGACCATTTTGAGGTCGTTTAACCTAATGGAGACTATTTTGAGGTGTCTAAACTAGCGAAGACTATCTTGAGGCATTGAACCTAATGGAGACTTAACTTGAGGGTAGAGACTATTATGAAGCGTCTAACCTAATAGAGACTTTTTTGAGGTTTGTAAACCTAACAAAGAATATCTTGAGGCATCGAATATAACGGAAACTTATATTGAGGGCGTCTAACCTAATGGAGACTATTTTGAGGCGTCTAACCTAATGAAGAGGATTTCGAGGTGTCTGAACCTAATGGAGATTGATGGAGGAATTCTTCTTCTTATAATAATTAACTAGCAAGTGTACTAGTCTACCACTATAATATTATGCAAAATCAGGGTCGAATCTATAAGGATTTGAGGGTAAACAAATTATTTAAAAGCAGTGCAAAATTAACCAAAGGGATTTTGAGTTTTTTAATTATTACTAACTACTAATTGCAGAATTTAAAAGATTAAACTAATGAAACAAGTAAAAGCAGAGGATTGATCAGATTAAGAATGTAATTCACGGATTGGGTTTTACAATACCTTCACTCTATGCTATTTTTATAATTAATGATGTCAATCTTATTCTAGGCTTCACTCCTGATTGATGTTCGATTTGAAATCTTAATATTATCTTTATGTTATATTTTCATTTACGTCCACATAACATGAAAAGAACTCATCAAGCACTTAAGAATATACAAACGTAGATCCTCTTGATTTCAGTTATGTCCTCAATTAAATCTTATCAACAAAATAGTGGTCGATGTATTAATCACCCAAGTTAATGGTTCAATTAATACCCTAGATGTTAAAAGGCCAAAGTTATATTATCATAAAGTTGAAACTCTAAAACTTGATTATAATTACTTTGAAGAAATAGAATAAGTTTGACTACAAGAAAAATATAATGTAGCATAGAGATTTGATTTTGTTATATTCAATCCATGAATTCTCATTTCCATAATCATGAACACAAGATATAAATTGAATAACATAAAACCTAGAAATTTATTGTGAATTTGAAGAATAATCTTGATCCTTGGAATCGTTGCTAAAACATGTCAAAATGAAAATAAAGCATCCTCCTAAAAGTTGCTAGAATTCCTCTATTTATACTAGGGTAATATAAAGTATACAAAATTAGGAAAGTATCCCACACTCCTTGTCCAACAGGAAATCAATGCTGCTGGATGGGCTTTGGAGCTGACGTCCCCTACATTGGGTGCGGACGCTCCCTAATCCGAAAAGATATCCTTTGTTTCTGCCTTGTAGGTGCAGATGCCCCAAATGTTGGGTGCGGCCACCGTCCTCTGTTTTTCCTGGCTGCAATTCGTCCTTAGTTCCTTCCTTGTTCAGAATAGCTTATTCGAATGATGTAAATGCCTCCCATGTCCTTGATTCTTTCGAAACTTCATTCGTTCACACTTTTCTTTATTTATTTCTTTCTTTCTTTCTTTCTTTCTTTCTTTACTTTTTAAGCCACAAATCAAATTCTTTTTCTTACTTTACCCTGTACTCACAGAAGACTCCAAAACGACAATTAAAACACGAAATCACTCAAGGATGAACATTAAACAAGTCCAAAAGCATGTCCTTCAGATGTGCATAAACACATCTAAGAAATAGCCCAAAACTTATCTTCTACTCATTCTCGACTAAAACAAAATAAAAACTACCCACTAAAACTAGGAAAATAAGGGCATTAAGGAAAATAAAATATTTTTGGGATGCTCTTTTCACATATGGGTTGCCGGCCATACAAGTCTTAGATTCTTAAACAAACATAATCAACAAATGCCATCACAAAAATGGGATTACTATCACATTGATGCATCTAACTAACAATTCTCTGCCGCGGTATAAAATTATTAATGAATAATGAGAGATCATTGCCACATAAATAAGATATTTTATATGGTTATTTATGTCATGATCTAAACCAAAGATAATAAGATGGTAAAATTCTGCACAAGGACACTCGTATGCATGTTTAACAATAAATGTCAACCCAGCTACTGTTTAGGGATCAAATATGACTTTATTGGCATGTAATATTCGCGACAATCGTGGGATAGATTCACGGTTACCAATGAAGGTAATACGAATTCAAGCAGGTGAAACTAGAAAGCCTTCTATAAAAAAACCTCACTATTTTTGTATCTCTCCTCTTACCATGGCAACCCAATGTCCCAACCCTCAAACTTAGAATTTTATATACTTTTATACAAAGGGTTGATCACATTCCTTTCTTTCCATTTTCACTTTTCATCACAACTTTAATATAAGTGGGCAAAGCTTGTCATATTTTTCTTCATTTTTTTTCTTAGATTTACATAAATAAGAATACGAATAATATTATGCACTAAATACAAGGTTAACAATATCTTTTAACTTTACCCTCTTTTAAATACAATACATAACCTTTTTTTTCTCAAAATTGACCTTTATCCATTCAAGCCTACGATTTTCCAAGCACAACCCACAATTTCCCATTCTTTCTTTAGTTTCACTTTTTTGAAAATGTGAGAAAATTATGTATAAGTATAAGGGTAGTTAATGTGGGTAACAATGAATGCAAATGGCGGTCTTTGATTCTCATTCTTATTACATCTCAAAAGGGATTCTAGCGGAATTTTTTAAGTTAATAGAAAGTTAAATACTCACAAATAGGGTTCAAAGAAACAAGTCATATATCAATCCCCGAGTAGCATACTTGTTGTGTTATTGACAGTCATGCAAACATGTTTTAGGAATCTCGAGAATGTCAAAGTGATCCTATAATGGTCTCATAGGATTGTGACAATGTTCATGTAAATAATATGGAAGTGAAATGTGAATTAAGTATCATTAATATGTTTCAATGTAATCACAATCTGATACTTACAATATAACTCAAGATTAATCATTAAAGCACTCTCAAATCATCAAAGACTTTAGTCAACATCCCAAAATATGAAATGAACAAAAAATTTTAATATTTCCATTTTTTTGGAGGTGTAGATACCCCGGAAAAACATTACATGCTTTCTAGGGATATCTAATTGATTTTATTAGAGTCACCACCTATGTTTTAAAGAAAAATAAGAAAACCTAATTCTTACTCATTTTAAGTCAGCCGAAACCAATGATTCAAATCGAAACCAATGATTCAAATCGAAACCAATGATTCAAAGAGGGATTTAGGGGTTAGATTACTGAACGGGAAGGTGTTAGGCACCCATGCCGCTCGACCTTATGGTTAGTCTTGATACCTTAATTGTTCTAATTTATTTGTACTCTAATTTATGCTTGTTTAAAATATAATCAAATAAGGGGTAGTTAGGGGATGATTGGAATGTTAGGGAAACAATTTATGGTAATCTTTATTAAGCAAAGTGACCTAAAAAAAAGTCTCCCTTTTGATAGGGATTGCATAAATAAAGTGACAAAACACGAGTAAATAAATAAAAAGAAGAAAATACCTTACCAAAATGCTTTCTAAGAATACCTTACTATTTAAGGCTTGTCTCCTCCAAAAGCTTACTTGCAAAAGAGAGAGAGTGTGTGTGTATGTGTTTGAGAATGTTATAATGTGTTTGAGAGGTTGAGGGTTTAGAGTGTTCCAAGAAGTGATTTTTTAGGCCAAAGCTTGTTACCCTTTCAAAGAAACTCAAGGCATCCTTTTATAGGTGAAAAGAGAGAGAAATTCGAAGAAAAATCAGCTTTGTTGAAGGTCAAACTCGGGGGAGTTTGGCATATGGACTCAAATTCGTGCGAGTTTGGCCGGTAATCCCAAACTTGAGGGAGTTTGACTTTTAGCAAATTACAGAAATGACATAAAAGTTAAATCTGTTATCCAGTTTCGTCCAAAACTAGCAAAATCAGTTAGAAACTTAACAAAATTACGATCTCAGTATTGGTGTTTTTTTATGGATTGCTTAGCATATGTTAACGAAAATAAATAAATAAAACAAAAAAGAAAGACTATGTATTCAATCGGTTGTGAGCGGTACATGGTGGGGTGTCTACAGAGCCCATCGACGATGTGGATTGTGAAACAAAACTCATCGACGATAGAACAGGTATCCGCCATGGACATCAAGAGAGAAAGACTCAAAGAAGAGAACAGTAAAATCACAAGAAAGGAAAAGAGGATAGAGAACGGACCTTATTTAGGCGATGAAAAGAGTAGAGAGAACTCCCCCTTGTATAGGAGATTTTGCTTGATTGATGATGGATGCCCGGATGACTCACTACATTTTGTTATGTTGGTGCAGTTGTTTTGTTGAGAGATAGTGCAACATGTTTTTCTGATGCGGATGACCACCATAGTTGGAAGGAAATACAAATGAATTTTCTCTATGGAATAATGTACGTCATACGGTGTTGAGAAACGAGGTACACAACGAGATACGTTATCTCTACGGAATAATATTCGTCATTGTGGGTTGTGGTGGACAAAGGTAAGCCACGAGAAATGCGTTTACGTTTTTGCTACAGAATAATGTACGTCCTAGCGGGATGAGGGGGATAGAAGTATGCCATAAGAAATGCGGTTGCATTTTCATTACGAAATAATATACGTCATGGCAGGGTGTGGGGGATCGAGGTATGCCATGAGAAATGCGGTTGCATTTTCGTTACAAAATAATGTACTTGATAGCGGGATGTGGGGGATTGAGGTACGACACGAGAAATGTTGTTGCGTTGTCGCTACGGAATAATATGTTCGTAATAGCGAGGTATGGGGGACTGAAGTACGCCAAGAAAACTGCATTTGTATTTTTTCTTTGGAATAATATTCATCATAGCAGGGTATGGAGGAACAAGGTACGTCAGGAGAAATGTGGTTGCGTATTCGCTACGAAATAATGTATGTCATAGCGGGGTGTGGTGGACCGACGTACGCCACGAGAAATGTGGATGCGTTTTTGCTATAGAATAATGTCATCATAGCGGGGTGTGGGGGACCAAGGTACACGATGGGAAATGCAGTTTCGTTTTCGCTATAGCATTGTGTCCATCATAAATAAATAGTACGGATAACCACATCCATTATTGAGGCCTCACACTGCCATAGCTATAGGGGAGAATGTTGCAGATGACTGAGGACTCACAATGTTGTTGTTGTTGGAGAAGATGTTGTAGATGCCCAGAGAGTTGGGTTTTGGGGGGTTACAAACACAATTATAAAACAACGAAACCCTAGCCTTGAATCTGTCTAACATGAATAGATAAAATCATGAAATAGATTTTACATACCTTAATAGCGATTTGTTGCTCAAAACGGATCTTAGATTCAAACTTTTTGAATCGATATCGTACCTTGATTTTCCCCTTGGTCTTCCTTGTGATGAATAATCTTCAAGCTTTAGGTGATAACGTAATCACCCTCTATCGGTAATCCACATGCGAATGAACAAAGATCTAATCTTGTAGGATTGCTAAATAATCCCCCTATTATTGAATCGATATTCAATAATCAATGGCCGAAATAATGGAATTAATTTGGGTGCTTTTAAAATTTGATTCTCAATCAAGATCAAAACTTTTAGAGTTTCATAAACCCTAAAAACAATGTGTGTTTATGGCTGAGGAAAGGATTATATTTATACCTCTTATAAATCCCTAACCCTTATGGAGAATCCTTGTCCAAACCAAAAAACTATTCAACAGAGGATAAAACGTGTACGGGCAGAATTAAGTCGCAGGCACGACTCGTGCTGGAGGGCACGACTCGTGCTGGAGGGCACGACTCGTGCTGGAGGGCACGACTCGTGCTTCGCCCAAAAAATAGTCGTGCCACAAGTCGTGCCGAAATTTGCACTCATGCTGATTGAAGGCACAACTCGGGCTTGAGGGCACGAGTCGTCCCCAACCCCAAAATTGCATAGTTTCATGAGTCATGCCTAAAACACAGTCATACTGATAATAGGGCACGAGTCATGACCCTTGGCACGAGTCGTGACCCTTGGCACGAGTCATGACCCAGGGCATGAGTCGTGCTCCTTGTCACGAGTCGTGACAAGTCCCAAAATTCCAATTTTCAGCTCTTCCAATTCGTTCTTTGTGTGTGACCCTTTGGGAATTATATTTATGTTAGTAGTGAGTCAAAACATCGACCTCACAAGACATAAGTGGTTTCTAGCAAACCATTATATCTACCCAATTAATATAACGTCAAAGCTTGATTCCTTAATAGATCAAATGTCACAATCCCTTTGTCCACGGTGTCAAATTGAACATGAGTTATAGTCTATGTCAACTCATCTTGTTCAATGCTTTCTCGATTTTGAATATGTTGATAATCCAAGTGCGTTTGATCTCTATCAAATGTCTTGAGTGTGGCCACACATTTCATCAATACTATTCATCGAGGGGCCCAAGCAAACATCTCTCTCAACGAGAGGGACAAATTCCATCTTGACTTATCATTCTTCCCTACAAGAATCCAATTGTGCCAACATAACCCTTATTACTATCCTATAAAAGATAGTGTTAGACTACATCAAACACAACGTTCATCATGTGGAAGATGATGATAATCTCAGGTACAAAGGGTTCAAATGACACGACTATCATGAGATTTAATCATGACATATATGACTACAGACCATGTCATAAATCTCATCGGTAGGTCATGTCCAATACCTTGTTCTCTAACAACTACCCGTAAGTGTAATGCGCATCTCATGCATATAATCATCACTATGATTATCCATTACCTACTTATACTAGTTATTCTCTATAACTAGGGATGCAGGTTATTATAATAAACATGCAAACATATAATAAACCAAATAAACATTCTCTATATTAAATGATAAAGTTGATTAGATAGCGGTATTAAGTTATAAGTCAAACATAACTAAACGCCTAGGGCATTACACTAACAATCTCCCACTTGCACTAGGCTCCATCTATGTCTATGTATCATATACCCATGGACCTAGCATGACCATCATGCTTTGCTTGTGCGATGGGCTTTGTAAGCGGATCCTCAATGTTATCATCGGTTGATACTTTGCATATCTTAATGTATCCTCTATCAATGAACTCTCGAATGAGATGGAAATGTCTAAGTATGTGTTTGGATCGTTGATGCGACCTTGGTTCCTTTGCTTGAGCAATGGCACCATTATTGTCACAATAAAGTTCCACCGGATTAGTGATACTTGGAACAACTTCCAAATCACTAATGAACTTCTTGATCCAAACTGCCTCCTTAGCTACATCAGATGCCGCTATATATTCGGCCTCAGTTGTAGAATTGGCAACAGTACTCTTCTTGGAACTCTTCCAACATATCGCACCCCCGTTAAACATAAACACAAATCCCGACTGCGATCGGAAATCATCTTTGTCGGTTAGGAAGCTTGCATCTGTGTAACCTCTTATAACTAGATCATCTTCCATCCCTCCGAAGACCAAGAACACATCCTTAGTCCTTCTCAAGTAATTAAGGATCGTCTTAACTGCCATCCAATGGTTTTCACCAGGATCAGATTGGTATCGATTCGTCATGCTTAGAGCATACGAGACATCGGGTCTAGTACAAATCATGGCATACATGATAGATCCAATAGCCGAAGCGTATGGAACCTCATTCATCCTCTTTCGCTCACCAATTGTCTTAGGACAGTGAGTCTTGGTAAGAGTAACATTATGACCCATGGGCAAGTTGCCTCTCTTAGAATTTTTCATCTTGAATCTTCTAAGAACCTTGTCAATGTAAGTACTTTGACTCAAACCAATTATCCTTTTAGATCTATCTTCATAGATCTTGATGCCAAGAATGTAAGGGGCTTCACCCATATCTTTCATTTAGAAACATTTCCCTAACCAAGACATGATAGTCTGAAGTGCAGGAATGTCGTTTCCAATGAGTAAGATATCATCGACATACAATAATAGAAATAATACCACGCTCTCACTGAATTTCATGTATACACAAGGTTCATCTTCGTTCTTGACAAAACCAAACTCTTTGATCTTTTCGTCAAAATGAAGATTCCAACTCCTAGAAGCTTGCTTCAACCCATATATGGATCTTTGCAACATGCACACTTTGTTAGAATTTCTTGGATCGACAAAACCTTCAGGTTGTGTCAATACACATCCTCAAGTAACTTCCCATTTAGGAAAGCTGTTTTGACATTCATTTGCCATATCTTATAGTCATAATACGCGGCTATGGCAATTAAAATTCTAACAGACTTAAGCATTGCAACAGGCGAAAAGGTTTCATCATAGTTTACACTGTGAATCTGCATATATCCCTTTGCTACAAGCCTAGCCTTGTAAGTATGCACCTTCCCATCCATGTCAGTCTTCTTCTTGAAGACCCACTTGCACCCTATGGTTTTTACACCTTCAGTTGGCTCAATCAAGTTCCAAACTTGATTATCCGACATGGATTGCAATTCGGATTCCATGGCTTCTAGCCATTTCTCTGAATCAGGAGTGGACATCGCTTCTTGATAGGAAGTAGGCTCATCATTCTCAATGACTTCCACTTCATTATTTTCCAATACAATAAATCCACATCTCTCGGGCTCGGATCGTACTCTATTCGATCTACAATGGACTTGTGGATCTTGAACCGGTTCCACAATTTCATGTGAACTTGGTTTCGTCACTACTATTGGTTCCTTGTTATTTTCAGGTTCTTGAACTTCTTCAAGATCAATTTTACTTCCGCTAGATGCTTTATTGAGAAACTGTTTCTCAAGAAAAGTAATATCTTTTGGTTTCCTTAGGATAACCAACGAAAATAACCTTGTCAGATTTAGGTGCTAACTTATTAGAGACAAGTCTCTTCACATAAGCTTCGCAACCCCAAATCTTCATGAAAGACAAACTAGGTTTTCTTCCATGCCAAATCTCATGTGGAGTCTTAGGAGCCGATTTAGTAGGGACCCTGTTCAGTATGAATGCATCAGTCTTTAATGCATGTCCCCAAAAGGAAATAGGAAGGTCAACTTGACTCATCATCGAACGAACCATGTCTAACCAGGTTCTATTCCTCCTCTCGGACACACCATTCCATTGTGGTGTACCGGGTGGAGTCAACTCTGAAACAATTCCATAATTTTTGAGATGATTGTCAAACTCTTGGCTCAAATATTCACCACCACGATCGGATCGAAGTGCTTTAATAGTTTTGCCAAGTTGATTTAGTACTTCATTTTTAAATGTTCTAAACATCACAAATGATTAACTTTTGGACTTCATCAGATAGACATAGCCATATCTAGATAAGTCATCAGTGAATATAATGAAATACCGAAATCCTCCCCTAGCAATGCTGCTCATTGGTCCACATACATCAATATGTATTAGGGCTAATAAGTCACTAGCCCTTTCACTACTCTTAGTGTAGGGTGGTTTGGTCATTTCTCCCAATAAACAAGATTCTCATACCTCATATGATTCATAATCATGTGAGTCTAAAATTCCATCCTTATGGAGATTAGATATGCGTTTCTCATTTATATGACCAAGCCGGCAATGCCACATGAACGTGTTGTTCACATCATTCGGTTTAGATTTCTTGTTAACATGATAAATATCTTCAACATTATTTTGTTTCTCAACATCAAGAACATAAAGGCCATTAAATGAATTTTTAATACAATAGAGCATATCATTTAAAAAAATAGAAAACTTCTTATTCTCAATAAGAAAACTAAATCCTTCATTATCCAAACAAGAAACAGAAATAATATTCCTTCTCAAATCCGAAACGTAATAACAATTATTCAAAACAAGTACTAGTCCACTAGGTAAAGTTACATCATATGTTCCTACGGCTAACGCAACAACTCTTGCTCCATTCCCCACACGTAGGTCAACTTCACCTTGTTTGAGTAGCTTCTTATTCCTTAGTCCCTGCACATTTAAACAAATGTGAGATCCACATCCGGTAACTAATACCCATGAACTAGAAATAGAAAGGAAAATATCTATCATATAGATACCTGAATCAGTAGCAATCGTATTGCCCTTCTTTGCCTTTAGGCCTTTCTTGTATACCTTGCAATTACGCTTCCAATGGCCAACCTCTTTACAATGGTAGCAAATTGTATCCTTTTGAGACACTTTGTGTGTTGCCTCTCCGGCATTGGCCACTTTCGCCTTAGGCTTAGCAACAATTGATTTACGTTTGCCATCCTTTTTGAACCCTTTACCTTTATTAACCATTAACACATTTGTCATTCCAGGCTTCTTGATATTCTTCTCAGCTGTCTTAAGCATCGCATGCAATTCTGAGAGATTCTTATCCATGCCACTAATGTGATAGAGCATTATGAAATGACCATAACTTTCATGCAGTGAGTTCATTATCGTATTCGTGGTGAGTTCCAAACTCATCGGATTTCCAAGCCTTTCTAGATGCTCAATATGTCCTTTCATATTAAGAACATGAGCACCAACCGACTACCCCTCTTGAATCTTGTATGCATTCAGGGCTTTCACCACATCATACCTCAATTGTCTAGGTTGCACTTGGAATATTTCCTTTAAGCGCTCGGCTAGATCAAAAGCAGCTTCCATGTGTTCAAGGTCCTTCTGAAGAGCCTTACACATGGTGGCAAGCATAAGGCATGCAACATCATTAGAATCATCAACATGTTTCTTATGTGCATCCTTATCTGCCCTTGGAGCATTAGCAGCAGGTTGAGGTGGAATGGGTTCATCAAGAACGTACAATTTCTTCTCTTGCCTTAGAAAAATTCTTAGGCTTCTGATCCAATCAGAATAGTTTGTACCGTTCTCTTCGAGCTTGTCTTTCACAAGGACGGATCGCAGTGACAGGGGCTAATTATTGTGAGTTTCCATTACTACAATAAGATATCAAACAATAAACATATAACTATCAACGCATTTACCATCTAAGAGCAAATAATGTATTTCATAAATACTCCCACTCAATTATACACCTTCAAATACAAGCATGTATTATATAATCAAAATGGACTAAGATCCATATTTCACTTAATTTTGGTTTAACTGTGTCAATGCCCAAAATTAAGCTATTTACGTAGATAACATCAATCATATCATATATGACTCTTAGATCTTTTATGAGATTTCTAGACATAATATGTCAAAAACATGTTTTTAATCTCATCTATGCCTTGGGTCAAATCTCATTTGAAAGCACCAATTAAGTTAAAACCTCTTTCAAACGTATGAGACACCGAACGATGCACACTGAGTCAAAACTATATCAACCGTTATCTCATCTTGATCATAAATTAAGATCTAATGATGCACCAAACTGATTCAAAACTACATCAAAATACCCTAAAATTTTACAAAAGTTCTAATCAAGGGGTGGCATAAAACTTAAACATTTAGAAGGTTTTACACATAATGACAAACATCGCATGGTTGTAACATGAAACTTATGTGTATATAATTATGAACATAGGACTTCACAAAATATTTCAACCAAAAAATTTGATTCAATTTTGATAAATTACTAATCTAAATAATCATATTAAACAGATCAATAACCCATGTAAAAGATTAATCATATTAATCAGTTATTAATCATATTCATGGTATATCATATATAATTGTTTTCTCAAAACAAGACACATAAAATCATAGATCTATTTCATATAGCATGTAAAGCATTTAATCAAATTAAATCTAGCATGCCAATTTTAACCTAATCATGATAAAATGCGGCTCTGATACCACTGTTGAGTTTTGGGGTTACAAATGCAGCGGAAGAACTTTATAAAACAACGAAACCCTAGCCTTGAATCCGTCTAATCTTGTAGGATTGCTAGATGATCCCCTGATTATTGAATCGATATTCAATAAGCAATGGCCGAAATAATTGAATTAATTTGGGAGCTTTTGATATTTGATTCTCAATCAAGATCAAAAATTTTAGTGTTTCATAAACCCTAAAAACATTTATGGCTAAGGAAAGGTTTTTATTTATACCTCTTATAAATCCCTAACCCTTAGGGAGAATCCTTGTGTAACGACCCAAATCTCGGTCCCCTGTTTGTGGGTCCCAACCTTGAGTCCGTTACTCTTACCAAGACAATATATACTTAATTCAGCACAATTACATAAAATTTATTCTCTGAACATTATTGCAATCCAGCCGTCTAGGGTTCAATCTAAACTGACAAACTTACAATTTAAACTCAAAAGTCTTACATCATTACTCAAAGTCTAGAAAACATAAAATTTAAAAGATGAATATTCTCAAATCATCCTCCTTCTAACGCTTACCTGAAAGAACAGAGAATACGAAAGGGTGAGCGAACAATGCCCAGTAAGATCATATACGGACCACTCCGAATACTAAGAAGAGGTGACCACAAAAATAAACAATCTTTTTCAACAAGGCAATAGCAATAAGAATGATGACATCCAATATTTATTCTAAAAGAATCAAAACGGAACAATTAACAATACGATTCAATCATTATCAAACGAATATTTTAACAGAGTCATGATCACATAAGCGGTCAATCGAACTTATTAAACCAAAAGCCCACAAGGAGCACAAATACAAAACAGTGATTCCGGAACACCCCACTGCTAATCCTCAGCAGTGAACAAAAATGCCAAAAAGGCCAATTTACAATTATACCCCATTAACATGGGTTGTTTAGCTTAGTGATCATGTGGAAAATTTCCAATTCATATTGAGATATGCAAATACTTCATGTACAAAAAAATATTAACATGAAGTAACAAAAATTGGAGATATTGAAATATTTGACTTTTAGCAAAAGACGCTGTTCGACGGAGTCAAAGCAAGTATCAACCCAAGGTTGACTTTTAATATTTTCAAGGACGGACATTTTCAATAAAATTCATGGAAACCTACGAATTGAAATGAGACATCAATTACCTAATTAGAGGTATAATCCCTTACCTTTAATGGATGTCTTTGCTAAGGTTTTCGAAGGACAACAAAGCCCTCAAATCTGCCTTCCAAAATCTATCAAAAAATATAATACATAGTGTAAGATGCTAAGTGAAACCCCATTAACTTTTTCTTTCAATTCGGACCTTCTTCCCAAAAACCCAAGAAACCCATTTCCATTTGGTATTATTCCCCCTCCCACACGTACACACACACACATTTCTTTTTATTCCTTTTTTTTCTTGTCCTTTCCTTGTCATATTATTTAGCAAAGAATAGTAACTACATTGATAATTCAATATTACAAGGTAGGACACTTACTTTTCCTTCTTTCCTCTCTCTGCACACGCCACATGCCAACTTGAGTTTTTTTTTTTTTTTCACTTCTTATATATTTGCAATCAACAAAACTCAAAGGCACTATATATACCCGTTCTAGGACGAAACGGATGACCAAAGTCATTACATCTCAATTACTATCAATTACTACACAAATAATGACTGACCCATCATATACCCAATTTATTACACCCATTAATTAACAGTTTTTAAATCCCTATAAATTCCCTTTCTTAATGCTCATTATTTATTTATTTATTTTTATTTTATTATTACTTATTTTTATTATTATTATTTCTGGCTCACTATTTAAATTTTATTTATGTATTTATTTATTAATATGATTATTATTATTTCTGGATATTAAATACTTACCCACTTAAAGAAAGTTTTGTCCCCAAACTTAACGTACCTTGTCAAACAAAGAGGTGTGGACACTTCTCGCGTATCTCACTTTCCAGTTCCCATGTCGCTTCCCTTTCGGAATGGTTACTCCATTGAACTTTAACGTAGGGAATGACACGTCGCCGCAAATTTTGATCCTTTTTATCTACAATCTTGATAGGTTGCTCTTCATAACTGAGATCTTCTCGAATGCAGAACGGCTCGTACTCGATTACGTGGTTCGGGTCTGGTACATACTTCCTTAACATAGATACATGAAACACATTATGAACTCCAGCTAAAATCGGAGGCAACGCAAGCTTATATGCCACCTCTCCAACCCGTTCCAAAATTTCAAAAAGGTCCAACGAATCGGGGACTAAGTTTTCCCCGAATACCGAATCGCATGACACCCTTGGTCGGAGATATTTTCAAGAATACATGATCTCCTACCTCGAATCCCAATTCGCGACTTCGTTTATCGGCATATGACTTTTGTCGGCTTTGAGCTGTTAACAACCTCTTCCGAATAGACTGAATCTTTTCTATAGTGACCTGAACTAACTCTGGTCCCAACAACCTTCTTTCTCCCACCTCATCCCAACATGTAGGAGAACGACATTTTCATCCATATAGAGCTTCGTACGGTGCCATTTCAATGCTCGCATGAAAATTGTTGTTGTACGTGAATTCAACCAACGGTAAATGATCATCCCAATTTCCTTTCCAATCCTATGTGCAAGCTCTTAACATATCCTCCAATGTTTGAATGGTCCTTTCCGATTGACCATCCGTTTGTGGGTGGAAGGCCGTACTCATGCATAAGCTGGTTCCCATGGCTCGTTGCAGGCTTTTCCAAAATTTTGACGTAAACCTCGTATCTCGATCCGACACAATTGATACCGGGACTCCATGCAGTCTTACAATCTCTCTTATATAAAGCTTTGCCAATACTTCAATAGAGTCGGTTACTCGAATAGCAAGGAAATGGGCGGACTTGGTCAATCTATCTACAATGACCCAAATGGCGTTGTACCCCTTAACTGTTCTTGGCAATCCAGTGACAAAATCCATAGTAATCTGTTCCCACTTCCACTCGGGTACAGGTAACGACTGCAATAATCCGCCAGGTCTTTGGTGTTCAATTTTAACTTGTTGACAAACTAAACACCGAGAAACAAATTCCGCTATTTCTCTCTTCATATTGTTCCACCAAAATGTATCTCGCATGTTCCGGTACATCTTCGTACTTCCAGGGTGAATCGCAAACTTTGAACAATGAGCCTCCTCCAAGATTTCTTGTCTAAGCTTAACATCCAACGGCACACATATTCTTGAGCCATAGCGGAGAATGCCTTCCTTATCCATACGGAATCCCGACTCATCCCCTTCATTCAAATTCTTCATTATTTCCATCAACTCTTCATCGCCAGCTTGCGCCTCCTTAATCCTCTCCATCACAATCAGAACAACGCTCAATTGTGCCAAGTACCCCTTATCCCCTTCGAACACTGACTTCCATAGAAAAGGGTTCAATGTCATTCAAACCATAACTTCCAGCTTCTAAAAGAGATGCCAAACTCCCTTTATGCTTACGACTCAAAGCATCGGCGACAACATTGGCTTTTCCTGGATGATACAAAATTGTACAATCATAGTCTTTTAGCAACTCTAGCCACCTCCTTTGCCTCATATTCAACTCCTTCTAAGTAAAAATATATTTAAGGCTTTTATGGTCGGTGTAGATTTCACACGCCACACCATACAAATAATGCCTCCATATCATCAGAGCAAAAATTACTGCTGCCAACTCCAAATCATGTGTTGGGTAGTTTTTCTCATAATTCTTCAGTTGTCTTGATGCATACGCAATAACTTTCCCATCTTGCATTAGAACACATCCAAGGCCATTGAGTGACGCATCACTATAGACAACAAACTTCCCATCCGCTGTCGGTAACGCTAAGATTGGTGCAGATACTAACCGCCTCTTTAACTCTCGGAAACTTGCTTCGCATTCATCTGTCTATATAAATTTAGCCTTTTTCTGCATCAACCTTGTTAATGGCATTGCAATCTTTGAGAAGCCTTCTACAAACCGTCGGTAGTAGCCTGCGAGGCCCAAGAAACTTCTAATCTCCGTAACGGTAGATGGCCTATCCCATTCCATTACTGCTTCAATTTTGGTTGAGTCCACCGCAACTCCTTCTTTAGATACTACATGACCCAGGAAAGCAACCTTCTCTAACCATAACTCACACTTCTTAAACTTTGCGTAGAGTTTCTTATCTCGTAAGATTTGAAGTACCAACTTCAAATGTTCCTCATGATCCTCCTTTGTCTTAGAGTAAACCAAAATGTTATCAATAAACACAATCACACACCTGTCCATATATTCTTTAAATACCCTATTCATTAGATCCATGAAGACAGCAGGAGCGTTGGTCAGTCCAAATGGCATCACCAAGAACTCGTAATGACCATACCTTGTCCTAAATGATGTTTTGGCAATATCTTCATTCCTGACCTTCAATTGATGATATCCGGAATGAAGGTCTATCTTGGAAAAGTGACATGCTCCTTGCAGCTGGTCAAACAAGTCATCAATCCTAGGTAACGGATACTTGTTCCTGATCGTGACTCGATTCAGCACAAGTGATCATTTGGAATAAGACCGGGGGAGGCGAGATGGGGGGTTGGTGAGCCCCAATTTGAGAAGGATATCAATCAATTTTCTCACTCCGATCAATTTAAATATTAGTCATTTCAAAGCATTAGTCGGTGAGCAGCACAAGTGATCATTTGGAATAAGACCATTTCAATCGAGTGTAACGCAGGTGTGCTAGTAATGTCTCGAGTCTATCAAGAATAGAAACAAAGATTTTTATCACTGCAAAGCAAAATTGGTCCAACTTGGACTTGACAGACTCATGTCCGACAGTGGACATTCTAGATCCTACGAGGACTGATCGACTGCATCAACTTCTTCAACATTAGATGGAAGGAGGAGCATTGTTGACATCGGTGCGGTGAGGACCCTTCTCAATCCTTTGTCATTCATAGGTCGCCCTCCTTAGCTTTAACAATCTGAGCAAGTAACCGGGCCTCCCGCTTGCGAGGAAAGACAGCTTCAAAGGTAGCTCGCAACTTTCCAATGGACACATCATTTGCACTCTGCTGACCCATGGGATATGAACTTTCAAATTGGTGGGCCATAATCTTCCTTGCACCGAGCATTTTGGATTCTGAATCAGATGGACGATCACTCAGGCACTCGAACTGCTTCCGCCTAAGGAATATAGATCAATGAGCGCCGGGAACGAGAGCACACATCCAACTTGCCTCAACTGGATAGGAGAGAGCGTGTATAAGGCGGAGGATAGAGAATCTTGAGGAAGTATGGGAGAGGGAAGAGCGGGAAAGGAGACGGACTCGTGCAACGCTTTATTAATGTTCAAGTAGAAATCGGTGGCTTTTAAGTCCTAGGAATGGTTGGAAAAGGCTAATCCTTTATTTCACTCAATCTAGACCTCGGGGGAACCTATGGACACATCATTCAAAAATACACCAAATGCGTTGAGTCAAAATTAGCAATAGGCAATGGTACCTAATCAAAATCGAAGCATTTATGGGACGGACGAGCAGCCCCAATTTCTGGAGAAATTTGGGCAGCATAACTGGTATTCCTGAAGAATTTCAAGGAAAAATCCGGCATGACCTCTCATCGGTGCACGTGTTGGTGATTTTAATATCACTCAACTTATTTTAATGTAATGGTGATTTACTAAGAGATCAATGTGATTCGTAGTAGACTCGGATACGAGTAAGGGAAAGTGTGGAGTACACACTCGTTTGAGCTAAAACGAAGTCAACCTCGATAAAGAAGTAAAAGTTAAAGGGTAGCACATTTTGCTGATGTGCTCGGCCGAGCAGAGTCCTTGACTCGGCCGAGCAGAGCATGGCAGATTGTCCAAGTTTCTGGACAGCCTTGCTCGGCCGAGGCATATGCCTTGCTCGGCCGAGCAGTATGAACAGCACGGCCGTGCAGTTCAAATGACACGGCCGTGCAGCTGGGCAAATTGTCATGGGACATCTTTGCTCGGCCGAGCGAGTCCCTTGACTCGGCCGAGCAGTTCCTGAACAGGTGCCAGTTCAAACTGAAAAGTCACATCTCTTGGCTAAAGTCATGTCTTTTGGTTATACCTTTTAACTAATACCTCTCCATCTGTATATATACAGGGATTGATCTCAGTTGTAGATATATGAAAAACACAAGTGATACAACAATAACAAAAGCAACACAATTCTCAAGTTTTGATTTGTTCTCTTTGCCTAGAAAACAAATTGCGTGATTGTCTTATCCCAATAAAGATTTTGTGTAACCCAGGCATTAAGGGTCGAAATACTTTATTCGGAAAGTGGATTATACACGATTCAATCACATATTCGGCCTTTGTATCAAGATCAAGACCCTATATTCCCCTACAAACGAATAAAGTATTTGGTGATACTCATGGCTACTGTGAAGGAGATGACAACAAAGTTTGGAAAGCTAGACAAGTTTGAAGGGCAAGATTTCAGACGTTGGCAAAAGAAGATGCACTTCCTTTTGACAACATTAAAGGTGGTGTATGTTCTATCTACTCCAATTCCAGAATTGCTTGAAGAGGATAACTTGGAGGCCGTCAGACGTAGATCGAAGTGGGAGAACGATGACTACATCTGCAGAGGACACATATTGAACGGTATGTCCGATCCTTTATTTGACATTTATCAAAATGAGGAGTCTGCTAAAGAGTTATGGGATTCTCTTGAATCCAAGTACATGGCAGAGGATGCTTCTAGTAAGAAGTTCCTTGTGAGTAATTTTAACAATTACAAGATGGTCGATGCTAGACCTGTTATGGAACAATTCAATGAACTCCTTAGAATCCTTGGACAATATACTCAACATGGGTTGAAGATGGATGAGTCAATATCATTTTCAAGTGTGATTGATAAGTTGCCTCCTCCCGGAAGGATTTCAAACACACTTTGAAACATGGTAAAGATGATCTGTCTTTGGTTCAACTTGGTAGTCACTTGCGCATAGAGGAATCTCTAAGGGCGCAAGAGAATGACAAAGGCAAAGGAAAGGAAGTTGGTGGACCATCGGTCAATATAATTGATGATGGTAGAAACAAAAACAAAGGAAAGAAACGCAGTTTCAATGACAATGGTTCTGGTCCCAACAAGAAGCCTAAATTGGCTTGTTGGAAGTGTGGCAAATCTGGTCACTTTAAGAAGGATTGTCGTGTTGGAAACAACAAGAACGGCGCAAGCACAAGTGGTTCGGGAAAGGGGTCTAAGGACCATTCTCAAAACCAAGGTCAGAATTTAATTCATATTTGGAACAGATTTATTAAAAATTCTGTTTCAATAATTTCTGAGGCATTTTATGTGCAGGATGATGCTATTGCGTGGTGGATTGATTCCGGTGCCACTGGTCATGTTTGTAAAGATCGTTGTTGGTTTAAGACATACGAACCAATGGAAGACGGATCTGTCCTTTACATGGGTGATGACCATTCCGCTCCTATTCAAGGAAGAGGAAGTGTGGTATTGGAATTTAGTTCGGGAAAAACGATTTCTTTGTTTAATGTTTTATATGTACCTAAACTTCGTAAGAATTTAATTTCTGGTCCTGTCTTGAACAAGTGTGGTTATAAACAAGTTTATGAATCCGATAAGTATATCTTAACGAAGTCGGGTGTATTTGTAGGATTTGGTTATTATAACAATGGGATGTTTATGTTGAATTTGAATAAAATTCCGGTTAACTCTAGTTCTGTTTATATGACTTCTTCTGTTGTTGTTAATTCCTCATTATGGCATGCTCGGTTAGGACATGTGCACTATAAAAGAATGCTTGAAATGTCCAAAGATGGTTTGATTCCTGTTATTGATAATAATACGGAAAGGTGTAATACTTGCATGTTAACAAAAATCACTAGGAAACCTTTTAAAAGTGTTACAAGGAATTCTCAGAAACTTGAATTGATACATAGTGATTTATGTGATTTTCATGCAACTCCATCTTTAGGCAATAAAAAGTATATTGTCACTTTTATAGATGATGCCTCTAGGTTTTGCTATATTTATTTGCTGCATGCAAAAGATGAAGCCCTAGATAAATTTAAAATTTATAAAACTGAAGTTGAACTTCAACTTAATGGCTTGATTAAAACCTTACGTACGGATAGAGGTGGTGAATATTATGATCCTAAATATTTCCAATCCGTAGGGATAATTCATGAAACTACGGCTCCTTATGTACCACAACAAAATGGTGTGGCTGAAAGGAAGAATAGAACTCTTGAAGAAATGGTTAACGCCATGTTATCTTACTCTGGCTTGAGTGACGGGTTTTGGGGTGAAGCCATGCTAACGGCTTGTCATCTATTGAATAGAGTTCCTAATAAAAGGAACAAGATTACCCCATATGAGCTTTGGTATAAGAAAAGGCCAAACTTGACATTTTTGCGAGTTTGGGGATGTAGGGCCGTGGTTAGACTTCCGGACCCTAAAAGGAAAAAGTTGGGAGAAAAAGGTGTTGATTGCATCTTTGTTGGATATGCTGAGCATTCCAAGGCATATAGGTTTTATGTTATAGAACCTAATGAATTCATTTCTATAAACACAATTATAGAATCAAGAGATGCAATCTTTGATGAGAATCGTTTCTCTTCTATACCTAGACCCAAGGATATTATACCAATGTCGGCTGAATCTCAAATGGATGATCATTCAATTGATGTACCAAGTGAGACACCCGAACCTCGTAAGAGTACAAGAGTAAGGAAAGCTAAATCATATGGTTCTGATTTTCAACTATATTTAGTTATGGGATCAAGAGATCAAATTGAATCTCAATACTCTTACTGTTATAGTATAGAGGAGGATCCAAGAACCTATGATGAAGCAATAAAATCTCGAGACGCTGGTTTTTGGAAAGAAGCCATCGATGATGAGATTGGTTCTATTGTGGAAAATAATACATGGATCTTGTCTGATTTACCACCAGGCTGTAAACCTTTGGGGTGCAAATGGATCTTCAAAAAGAAGATGAAAGTCGATGGAACTATTGACAAGTTTAAAGCTCGATTGGTAATCCAAGGCTTTAGACAAAAGGAAGGGATCGATTACTTCGATACCTATGCACCGGTTGCTCGTATCACTACTATTAGATTTCTGATAGCTTTGGCAGCTATTCAGAATCTATTGATCCATCAAATGGATGTCAAAACAGCATTCTTAAATGGTGATTTGGAAGAAGAAGTGTATATGAAACAACCTGAAGGATTTGTTATGCCAGGTAATGAGCATAAGGTATGTAAGTTAATTAAGTCATTGTATGGGCTAAAACAAGCACCTAAACAGTGGCATCAAAAGTTTGATGAGGTTGTTTTGTCGAATGGTTTTGTATTAAATCAATCCGACAAATGTGTATATAGCAGATTTGATGAATCCGGTAAAGGTGTAATCATCTGTCTATATGTAGATGACATGTTGATTTTTGGCACTGACCAAAATGTAGTTGATAAAACTAAGAAGTTTTTGTCATCAAAGTTTTCGATGAAGGACATGGGAGAAGCCGATGTAATTCTTGGTATAAAGATTAAACGGATGAACAAGGGAATTGCAATATCTCAATCTCATTATATTGAGAAAATTCTCAAGAGGTTTAATTGTGATAATTGTTCCAAAGTTAGTACTCCCATGGATCCTACTGAGAAACTTGTATCAAATACTGGTAAACCTATGTCACAGCTTGAATACTCAAAAGCCATAGGCAGTTTGATGTATGCTATGACGGGCACTCGACCTGATATTGCTTATGCAGATGGAAGATTGAGTAGGTTCACTAGTAATCCTAGTAGACAGCATTGGCATGCTATAACAAGGGTGTTCAAGTACTTAAAAGGTACTATGGACTATGGTTTGTGTTATAGTAGACATCCTTCTATATTAGAAGGTTATACCGATGCTAGTTGGATCAACCAAGAAGATTCATCTTCTACTAGTGGTTGGGTGTTCTTGCTTGGAGGAGGTGTCATTTCTTGGGCTTCCAAAAAGCAGACATGTATTACACATTCTACAATGGAATCTGAGTTTGTAGCTTTGGCTGCTGCTGGAAAAGAAGCGGAGTGGCTTCGGAACTTGATATATGAGATTCCATTATGGCCAAAACCGATATCACCAATATCTATCCATTGTGATAGTGCTGCCACCTTGGCTAGGGCCTATAGTCAGATTTATAATGGCAAGTCTAGACACTTGGGTGTCAGACATAGTATGATTCGGGAGTTAATCATGAATGGTGTGATATCAGTTGAATTTGTTCGATCGCAACAAAATTTGGCTGACCACTTGACGAAGGGGTTAGCCAGAGACTTGGTAAATAAGTCTGCAATGGGAATGGGATTAAAGTCCATTTAATCCTCTAATTGTGAGATACCCAATTCCCTTCTAATACAACGTTAGAAGCTTGAATTCAATGTGGAAAGCTCACAGTTGGAGATTGGAACACATGTTATTATCTTTCCCAAGGTATGTGTTCAGACCTGCAAGTAAAGGTTAGGTTGAAGAATATCTTCTTAATAGTTCCTTTGAAAAATTGCAAATGCAGGTGCAAGATTAAAGGAACTACCTATATGGACATGAAGTTTTGCCGCTTCAAGAAGCTATGACTTGGCTTCCTATATGTTCACTAATGGATATGGACACATGGCTTGTAAAAGTGTCAAGATTAAACAAAGAGAATTGTACTGAACTTATGTGTATAGTATCTTCAGGTATTCATATGAGTTGACGGGTTCAATCGTTACGACACCCCGATTCTCGAGTATTTGAAATGTGTATTATACTAAGATGAAAATTCAATCGCAAGACATTTTCATTTATGCATTCGTTTGTTTCGTTATTTATAAAGTTTAGTAAATCAAAGGATTACACTAAAATGGAGGGGATTTGTTGGTGATTTTAATATCACTCAACTTATTTTAATGTAATGGTGATTTACTAAGAGATCAATGTGATTCGTAGTAGACTCGGATACGAGTAAGGGAAAGTGTGGAGTACACACTCGTTTGAGCTAAAACGAAGTCAACCTCGATAAAGAAGTAAAAGTTTAAGGGTAGCACATTTTGCTGATGTGCTCGGCCGAGCAGAGTCCTTGACTCGGCCGAGCAGAGCATGGCAGATTGTCCAAGTTTCTGGACAGCCTTGCTCGGCCGAGGCATATGCCTTGCTCGGCCGAGCAAGATGAACAAAGACTACGGCCGCGTAGCTCAAAATGACACGGCCGTGCAGCTGGGCAAATTGTCATGGGACATCTTTGCTCGGCCGAGCGAGTCCCTTGACTCGGCCGAGCAGTTCCTGAACAGGTGCCAGTTCAAACTGAAAAGTCACATCTCTTGGCTAAAGTCATGTCTTTTGGTTATACCTTTTAACTAATACCTCTCCATCTGTATATATACAGGGATTGATCTCAGTTGTAGATATATGAAAAACACAAGTGATACAACAATAACAAAAGCAACACAATTCTCAAGTTTTGATTTGTTCTCTTTGCCTAGAAAACAAATTGCGTGATTGTCTTATCCCAATAAAGATTTTGTGTAACCCAGGCATTAAGGGTCGAAATACTTTATTCGGAAAGTGGATTATACACGATTCAATCACATATCCGGCCTTAGTATCAAGATCAAGACCCTATATTCCCCTACAGCACGTTGACAAAGCGACATGATCTCTCGTTAGAACATGCCACGGGAACGACATGTCCTTTCGTGAAATCATGTTACGTTGGCAACATGCCCACACGTGCTAGGTTTTGAGATAGGTACGAAAGCTTATTATAATTTTTGAAACAATTCATTTTAGTGTATTTGAAAATGTCGTGTCAAAACCAACCATTTGGGTAAGGTTTAAATGTGTGGTGCCACCTATAACGCGCTAGGGGGATATGTTTGACATTAGGCGCTCAAGCGTAGGCGAATATTATCACCGTCCGCGATGCCGTCAATCGCACCCGAGGGTTCTAGATCTACGTGATGTAGTGTGCGGGATGGCTATCTTCCTTTATTTGCGAAAATGATTTTTTTTTTATTTTGGAAAAGGGGTGATAAAAGAAAAACAACACACACACGCCCCACAAAGATACAATAATCAAGGATCATGCAATTTAATCACGGGGCAGCCCCACAATCACAACCTGTACAAAGAAATCAAATCCTGCAACTTGACCACTTCTGTCGCGTGACGTAGAACAGCTGAGGAACATTCTGTCGCGTGACAGAAGAAGCCATTTCCAGAATCCTGAACAACAAGCCAAAACCAGCCCCAGTCTCCAAGCATCAAAACAATATCTCAAGCCCCAGCATCAGCAACATAAACAACAAAGATGGGACACAAGGAGGGACAGGAATAAAACAAAGCACATAAGATGCAAACAACACATATAATGTCACAAACAAAGCACACACAAGTGAATGAAATGAACGTTGAACAATCATGAAAGTTTGACCCACTTTTGAAAACCAAGTTTCAAGTCCCCAGCGGAGTCGCCACTGAATGTGCGCTCGCCGAAAAAAATAGGAGTCGCCACGCCGTTTTTAAGAGGAAACATTGAAAACCTTTTATTTAGAGAAAATGGGTTTGGGGGTCAAGTTACGTGTTGGGAAGAACCGAGAGTTCACCCAACACGCCTCGTCCGTAGACGAGTCTTTCAATGTTCAACATTCAAATCATCCAAATGTGTGTGCAAAGTGTGTATGACAAGATATGTATTAACATGCATAAAAGTGCTTTGTTTTATTACACAACAAGGGGAATTACAATTTGTAAGCCATTTGCCATGGGAGGCCACATCCCATTTACAACTAAGAGGAACAATACTTATAACTGAAATTGACCCTGCTGTAGAGGACTCATTGTGTCGCGTGACACAGGATTTGAGGGATCAAATGTGTCGCATGACACAATAAAGCACTATGCAGGGGTTTTACAAAACTCACACTGCAACAACACCAAATGAACAGAAGCACAGGGATCCACACAGTCACCTTAAATGAGTGTGAACATTGAGGATTCACACCCTACTCTAAGTGACAAGTGGACTGAACAAACAACTTACAACTGAAATTATAGTTCCTGCATAGGCTTAGTTATGTCGCGCTACACAGGACTGATGAGATCCGTTGTGTCGTGTGACATAACCTTGCCACATGCAGGTACTTTACAATTTTGAAATCAAATTCAATAACAACCAAAATAGATCAAATCACCACACCAGATCAAATAATATAACTACGAGTCAACAAAGGATTGACCAAAGGGATGTGGATATGGGAAATCCTGTCACGACCCTAAACCTAGGCACATTTTGGTCACACGTGAAGCACGTGGGGTTGGGTATGCCTTGCATATCATCCTTGGATTGTTAGTATTTGATTTGCTTATATGTTCATTTGAAGCATTTTGATGAACTATGTGTTTTTGGATGTTATAACTTGATTGAAGCATATAATGTCTAAATAAAGAAAAGTTGTGTAGTTCTTTGTCAACACTTGAGACTTGATTGAAAGTGTTATAAAAGGTATAAGGTGCTTATGTGTAATATCAAGTATAAGGTGGTGGTTTGGAAATTGTTTGAACCTTGAGGAGCTAGAATGTAAATGGGTTATATAAATATCAACCAAAGCTTATCTTGGAAGATTATTTTCACCTCCTCAGTCCATCATCTTCTCCTACGTTCTTGAAGAGTCCCAAACCCTATCTAAACTTCATAAAATCCCAGAAAATCAAAGGTTGAGTGGCTGTTGATTCTGTTTTCAGAAGATTGCAAAGGAGGGTGATAGGAGCAAGAATATCTAACTTCATCTCCTTTTTATTTTGATAATCCTTGGTAAGTTGTTATGATTCTTTTCCAATAACTGTTCATGGCTTGTTTAATGATGTTATTACTGAGCTATGAAGGTTTGATGTGAAGTTGAAACTCAGTTGTTGTGTTTAAATTGGAAACAACTAAGTAGGGGTTGAAGAACCATGTTAATGGGTGATGTAATGAATTGAATCATGTGTATTAATGTGATATGGCATGAAGGAAGGGTAAGTAAAGGGTTAACCTGATGTATAGTGAGGTTCAAAGTCAGTTTAGAGCACCTTATAGTAGCTGGAAATGAAGGAACTTCAGCTGGGGTTTGAATTGGGAAACACACTAGGTTGGTGTTGATCAACATGGCCTAGGGTGGTGTTATGGATTGGTACTTGTTGTATCCTTGTTATATATGTGTAATAAGACTTGAAGGTAGTTTGTATTGGTCCAAAGTAGCTGTTTAAACTGCTAAAAGAGTTCCTTGCAGTAGCAGATGTGCAACCTGGGAACTGAAGTTGTTGTTGTGCTGTTGTTCTTGCTGTAGTTGCTGCAAATCCGTGGCTCCTGGTGAAGGGCAAGACTCGTGCCTATAAGCACGAGTCGTGACCAAGGGTTTAGAGTCGTGAGTCACTAGTCCTGGCCTTGGAATCAGTCGTGCAGGGGAGATGCACGACTCGTGCTGCCATGCACGACTTGTGCTAAAAACTGACCTGAGTGAGCACCTTTGCAAGCGTTTTAACCTAGTTTAAGGAGTATAGATTTGATCAATCTTTAACTATACTTGTAGTACAAGTTTATTACTATAATATAGAACTTGGAATGGGCCAAAATGATATTGGCAAGAGCTTTAAATAGTGTCATGAAGTTGCTTGAAAAGCAGTTTTGGCACTTGCACTATGTAAATCTGCAGCTTGGATGCTTTTTCTTGGCCGTGGAAACCTAGGCTAAACAACTCGGAATGGAACACTTTTTAATCCTGTATCTAGTAAAACTTTAGTACTATATAATAGATTTGGAATTGGGCCAAAATGAAGTAGGGAAGAGCTTCAAATATTGTCCTAAAAATGCTTGAAAGGCAAGTTTGAGAGCTGAACCATTTTACCTTGCAGCCTTGAACCATGTTTGAGGCATTGGTAACCTAGCTTGATGGGCATGTATTGATACACTTTTTAACCCTGATTTTAGTACTACATTATGGAACTTGAAATGGTCCAATCGGATAAAGAGAAGGGCTTTAAATAATGTCCTGAAAATGCTTGAAAGGCGATTATGGAACTTTAACCAAAGTTAATAAAACTTCGTATTTGAACTTGGAACCCTTAGAGAAGGTGTGTAATGTTGTATTGTGAACGCGTAGGGTTACTTAGATGATATTGTCCCTCTACGTGGTTGACCCTAGATGGTTATGGGGTTATAGTGCGTAAAAATGATTAGCACTAATTGATTTGGTTTGGGGCAAGTGTATTAGACATTGTCACTAGATTATATAGCGTATAATGAATCGGTAGGGATTACTTGATATGCATTGTGTCCTTACTTGATTGCATTACATGGTGGAGGGTCCAAGTAATGTGTAAAATGTGTATTACACTATTTGTTGGGTTGGAACCTTTATAGAAAGTGTTCAACCTTAGGGTCTGATTGAGTAGGGCTACTTATATTGTATGGTACCTGTACTTGATGACCTATATGTGATGATTGGTTCGGATAGTGCGTTTTGCACTATTCCATTTGGTTTGAGCATGAGTAGGCATACCATGTCATTGGATTATTGTTATACAATAGTGTAAAATATATATGTGCACTACTGTGATGGGTTTAGCATGAGAAAAGTATAATGTTACATATTGATATCCCAAGGTGTGGATTAAATTCAAGTATCTATCATGTGCTTGATTATGGTTATAGTGGTTGTTTATACGGGGGTATAGGGAATACTATCACTAGTGGATGTGTTCCATGAGGTGGTTAGATTGCCTTGTACCTTGGGCCGTTCCCCTTCTGTAGATGCAGATTGGGGTTCAGCTTCTATGGATTTGTGCAGTCATTTCATAGAATTGCTGATGTCTTATATGTTTCCCTAGAAAATGGGTCTTATAAGATGTGGATAGGCAAGCAGCAGTCCACACAATAGGGAGGAGTACTACTCCCACCGTTGCTTATATGGGTCTCAATCGGGATCGTATAAGTCGTGAATAGGCTATAAGCAATTCACAAATGAGTGGAGTTTATCTCCCACCGTTGTACTACATATTATGCAGATGGGAAAAGGTAAAAAGAAGGTAACAAAGTATGTTTACCATTTTACTAGTATGTTGATTGAGCAACTTGTGGGTGTTGCATATCATTGAGCAACTTGTGTGTGTTGCATATTATTTGAGCAACCTGTGGGTGTTGCATATTGTTTTGGTAGAAAAAACAATAGAGTAGAATCTTAACTATGTTTAGTGTGTGGATTGAATAATAAGGAGGGAACTATGGAATTCGATTATATGGAACAAGAAAATGAAAAACGAGACAATGACAACGCGATTTGTTAACGAGGAAAACCTTGGAGGTGATAACCTCTTCGGAAAAAACCCCGGTAGTTAGGTCTCCAACCTTAAAGGTTCCACTATAATGATCACAATTACAACTTCGGAAGATAATGGAGAGGATTACAAGAGTTTATGTGTAAAGTGTATGCGTACGAGCCTGAGTATCATTTTCCGTCTCCATTTCCCCTTAAATACAAGTAACTAAGAAAGAGTCAAATATGGTTCCTACAATCTCGGCATTGTGGTTTATCTTTTCAACCTCCGTGAGACCAAGTCGCCCTAGCCGTTTGAAGGTTGTTTCCGCATTCCTCTCTTAATTACTGAAAAATAAGAATAATAATATTAGGAAATATTGGACAAGTAAATATTTAAAACAATACTTACAGTGTAATGACATCTCGTTATGCAGGATCAACTGAAGATGTCGTCATGTCAAAAAATGCCCACAACAATTTGTCCCCAAAAACATTTGACTATGTAGGCAATCAAGAGGCAAAATGTTTTTCCTTTTGAATTAATGATCCAACCGTCGCTCCGTTTGATGGGACGTTTTTGGAAGACGTGGCGTTGAAATGGACGGTTGGGGAGAAACGTTTGGAAAAGTAACTTTTTGAAAACGTAGATCCTTTTCCTTTTTAATAACCGCTTGGATAAATAAACTTCTCCAAGCTTCTCTTTCACCCCCGTTACTTACATTGCTCATCTTTCAAGGTAACATTTCTCCACTTTTCATCTTCCTCCATTGTTTATCTTTTTCTTTTCTTTGTCAATCATGGGTAGGACCAGGTGGTCCTCGACCAAATCTAAGAATGTCCCAACCCCACAAAGCTCCAAAGAAATTAGTCTCGATGATTTCGTTTGCGAAAACCTTCTTGCAAAACCGCACGAAGAGACCTCGCTTGTTCAAGTGATTCCCAAATAGAGTCCATTAAACGACAATGCTACTTCCCAAATGGTACAATTTTTCATCCTTTTTCCGTAAAGCTTAGGTCCGATTATGTTTCTCGCAAATGGATCTGCTTTCTTCGAGTATCCCTTTCTTTTAGGGTTTAGCTACCCTTTTCCTTTACCGGTTTCGAGTTCTTCCAAAAGACCCAACTCGCTTATGCTCAATTGATGCCGATGGCTTGGCGAGTTTTTGCCTTTGTCATTAAAGTGAACCGAGAGAACGGATTAAACCTAGGGCTCCATGAAATTGCATATTCGTACGATCTTCAACTCTTTGGTTCCAAAAGATATCTTTTTAGGAAGAGATCGTAGGAGTTCCCTAATGAGTACCACATCATCTAGTGATAGGGGATGGAAAAATAGATTTTTCTTTGTTGATAGGGCATCTATTGGAGAAGGAAATGGGATTTCAAGCGAGTGGAACAAGGGAGGTACTTAAATTCTCACTTTTGTGACTTCCTTTTCTTGAGACAAACCGAATTGTAATTGTTCTTGCTTTTATGCGTATATTGACTGGGAGAACTGCTCCGCCCGTTGAAGACACTCTAACCAAGGTTGAAGAATTTTTCAAGCTTTCTCCGTACAAAAGATCTCCTAAGGGCTTATTGGAGGCATCTTTGACTGTCCCGGAAGAACAAAAGGCCTCCACCTCCGTTATTATGTCCACAGTAAGTGTGTTATCTTCTCGCTTAGTTTGTCAAATTGATGCACTATACTTATTGACAAATTCTTCATATGTCAATGTAGTTTCCAAACCAAGCCATCTCAGATCGGACTTTGACCTCGATGAAATTGAAGCCATGTTTACTGTGCTCTACCGTGAAGATAGAGATGAAGCCTCCGCCCGCCCCTAAGAAGACCCCAACTTTGGATGATAGTGCAGTATTGGTTCCGAGTAAAGAAGCGAAAGGCTAGCCAAGAGGAGGTAGTCGAAGTTGAAGATTCCTTTGATGGAATGTCAAGTAGGAGATTTTAAGAAAAATGCATGAGCTTTGCGACCGGGGTAAGATACTATTAATTGGCTATTTACTAACGCAAAAGTTTTTATAAACATCTATTGATGTCGAGTTATTATTTTTCGCATCGTAGGGTATGTGGAGGAGTTGGTGAAAGAAATTGAAATGCTAAAGAAGAAGTCCAAAGCCGACATCGCTTTGGTTAGGAAGGAGAAGATAGCGTTAGAAAACAAGGTGAAGGTACATGAGAAGACCCCGGAGCAACAAAGCAAGTCGTTGGGAGAGCAAGAACAAACAAGGAAGGACTTACCGAATAGTTTGGCTAAGAGTGAGGAGGATCATCAGAAAGAGATCACAGACGTGAAGAGTTCCTGCAAACTGGCCGCGGCAAAAACTGTTTCTCAATGCAAGATAAAAATGATGAAGGAGTATCAAGAAGGGAAGGCTGACACTTGGGATATCAACAGAGAGTGCGCCTATTTGTTTAAGTTGACTGGTGAAGTGATGGATGAGGGCGAGGTGTCGTCAAGCCCGTATGAAGCGGTCGTTAAGGATGCACCAGTAGATGGAGAAGTTAACCCAAATGCAACACCTGCGGCAGAAGCCACCTAAAAAAGAAGGTAAAACAACTTTGTTCTTGGTATTTTGATGATGTTACTGGGGTGGAATCCCTTAAAACAATTTTTATTTTCGTTTGGTTATGTAATGGGTCCATAAGGACCAAAGACAATTTCCTTTATGTGTTGGGTTGGTCCAACACTTTTGCACTTTAAGCTTAGTAGTTTGGATGCTTTTTATGATAACTTTATGGTTTAATGATTTTCAAGCGTGTCAAGGCTTGCTATATTTTGGATAGAATTTTTCTTATGTTTTTCACATATAAGGTGACATGATAGTATGTCGAATAATAGGTATTTAGGATGTCATGTAGATGTCATAAACCGTAGATACTTAGATGACACGTATATGCCATAAACCGTACATACTTAGATGACACGAATATGCCATAACCATAAGAATAATGCTTAAGATCAATCATCTAACTCGAGTGGGAATGGGTAAGCTATATGAGTTTACCCATATAGGCCCACCCCACACCTCAATTAGTGAGATAACTTGCGCTCCAGCGAAGGTGTGGTAACCTAACTTCTTAAGAAAGAGGTAATTAACTCTTTAAACCTTAGAAGGGATTGTGTACCTTTACTTGAGAAGAGATGGCCGCCTCTAACGGAGGAGAAATCGTTGTTCTTTGCGTGCATTCGATATGTCCCCATGTAAATGTGTCAATACCTCATAAGATAGAAACACGTTAAAAACGGATGCCAACTAAAGTTGACGTCTCTTCACAAAGTGTATTAGCGACATCTTAACTTGTAAATAATAAAAGAGATGCATAGGAGAAAAGAAAGGTTGTAAAGAGTTGAAAGACGATTCATACCGGAAAGATGAGTTCATGGGAAATCATACTTAAATGTAATACCTTTTGAGATGAATGGCGTTCCAACTTCGCGTATCATTTGGCCATCCAAGGTTGCAAGGCGATATGCTCCTTTTCCGGCTTGTGCATCTATTAAGTAGGGTCCCTCCCATTTTGGGGCGAGCTTGCCTGCATTGGGCTCCTTGGTATTTTGGAATGCCTTTCGTAGGACTAAGTCTCCTACTTGAAACCTTCCGACCCCGACGTTTTTATTGTATGATCGGGCTACCCTTTGCCGATATGCCTGCCATGCGAACTTTGGCCATGTCCCTTAGCTCGTCCACGTATCCGTGTCATGTATCAAGATGTCTTTATTATGTTCGATGTTAGTAAGCCGTATCTTGCCGTTGGTACAAGGACTTCGCTGGAATAACAGATTCGGCTCCAAATACAAGTGAATAGGGGTTTGACCAAGAGCATTCTTAGATGTCGTCCCGTCACCCCATAGGACCATTGGTAATTCTTCCGCCCAACGTCCTTTTTTCTCGGTTTAGTCTCTTTTTTAAGTTGCCGATTATTATTTTGTTGCTAGACTCGCCCGTCCATTGGCTTGAGGGTGAACAGCGAAGACGTTACCATCTTAACACCCCAAGCCGTCAAGAAATCTTGGGTCCTCTTGCCGATGAACCGAGAGCCGTTGTCACAAATTATTTCGATGGAATTCCAAATCGGCTAAATATGTTCCTTTTGATAAAAGATATTACTTCTTTATCACGAACTTGCACATATGCCTCACCTCTACCCACTTAGAAAAGTAGTCTGTCATGGCCAAAAGAAATACTCGTCCCCCGGTGCTCGGGAAGTTTTCCTACAATGTCCATTCCCCAAACCATAAACGGCCAAGGTGACAGGATAGGATGCAAAGCAATTCAAATTGGCCGGGTGCAGATGTCCCCATGTCGCCGACAGAATCGCATTTCTTTGCGTAGTCAATGGCGTCTTTTCTCATTGTGGGCCGTAAATAGCCCAACCTTAGAGCTTTAGTATGTAAACTTCTGCCCCGTATGATTTCCACAATCTCCTTCATGCAGCTCCTTGAGAACCTGATGGGCTCTATCTCGCTTCTAGACACCTTAAGTAGTGACTGCAGCAGATTTTCTAAACAAGAGATTATCAATAAGTACATATTTAGATACTCTTACCCCGAAGGCTCTCGCATTCTTCTCCTCAACTCGGGATCGTATCATCTAAGAGATACTTGATAATAGGGGCCGTCCAAGAGGTTGATGCAGAGAGGAAGGTATGTCAACATCTAGGACGAACATCTCGAGATTGTCAATTGCCGGGATGTCAACATGCACGATTGGGATATTGGTTTGTGAGAAGCTTTTGAAGGCCGAACCCAAATTTGCCAAAGCATCGCCTTGAGAATTTTCTTCTCGCGGGATTTGTTCCAAGGAAAATGTTTTGAATTTGGCCGAAATAATTTTTACAATTTCCAAATATGTCGTCATTTTAGCATTTTTCGCGACGTAGGACCCATTGTATTGATTAACAATTAGTAATGAATCCATGAACACCCGGATATGCTTGACATCTAAGTCTTGGGCCGCCGTTAAACCCGCGATAAGTGCCTCGTACTCGCTTCATTGTTGGTAGCCTTGAAGCCGCAACCGATAGATTGTGGTATTATGTCCCCTTGTGGTGATTTTAGTACAACTCCAAGACCCGTACCTCTCATGTTGGAAGCACCGTCCGTGTAGAGAGTCCAAATTTTTAGAATGTCATCATCTTGAAGTTGCCGTACTTCCAATTCCACCTCTTGTTGTAGGGTTGATCGAAATCGCCCACAAAATCTGCCAGGGCTTGAGATTTTATTGCAGCTTCTAGGCTCGTACTTGATGTCGTATGTGCTTAATCGTACAGACCATTTCGCCATTCGACCCGACATCTCTCGGTTTTCTCATGACATTCTTAATAGGATAGTTAGTGCGCAATAATAGTATGTGTTTCAAAATAGTGCCTTAATTTAATGTAAGCGCTTATCAAAGCTAAAATTAATTTTTGTAAATGAGAATACCCGGTCTCAAATCTAAGAGTGTCTTACTTATATAGTAGATGGGTTGCCGATTGCCATCTCGTTCGTTATCAAGACCGCACTTACCGCCTTCGGATACCGCTAGGTAGATGTAAAGATGTTCTTCTATCTCGAGGTTTGGCCAATAAGGGAGGTGTCGACAAGTAAGTTTTGAGTTCCCGAAAAGCTTTTTCATGTTGATCCTCCCATTGAAACTTTTTGTTCTTTCTTAAGATGTCGTAGAAAGGTTTGCATCGGTCCGAGGATTTTGAAATGAATCTAGTGAGTGCGGCAATTTTTCCCGTTAGTCTTTGGACGTCCTGACAGATTGAGGTGATGACAGTGCCGAGAATGGCGCGTATTTGTTCTGGGGCGGCTTCAATGCCTCTTTTAGTGACCATATAGCCCAAAACTTGCCGGCTTTCATTCCGAAGTTGCATTTAGCCGGATTAAGTTTCATATTGAAACAATCCAAGATGTCAAAGGCTTCGAGAGAGATTGCTAATGTGGTCCTCGGCCTTCATAGACTTAACAACCATGTCGTCGATGTATACCTCCATTGTGTCCCCAATCCGATCCTTAAACATCTTGTTGACGAGCCTTTGATACGTTGCACCCGCATTTTTAGTCCAAAAGGCATGGCAATATAACAATAAATACCCGAGGGGGTTATGAAGGCAATGTCTTCTTGGTCGATGGTTCCATCTCGAATTTGTTGAAATCCCGAGGACGCGTCCATGAATGTGAGGAGTTCGTGACCCGAGGTGGCATCAACTAATGAATCTATGTGCGGCAAAGGGAAAGGATCTTTTGGGCAGCCTTATTTAAGCTCGGTGAAGTCGACGCAAACTCGCCATTTCCCGTTTCTCTTCTCTACCACAACCACATTTGCCAACCATCTTGGATAATCGACCTCTCGTATCATGTTGGCTTTGAGTAAGCGCTCTACCTCCTCCTTGATGATCTCGATTTCGGTTTCGCAAACTTTCTACGTTTCGGTGCACCGGTTTGAAGCCGGGATCTATGTTAAGTTTGTGAGTGATGACATCTTTGCTAATGCCGGTCATGTCATCATGTTTCCAAGCGAAACTTTTTATTCTCGCTTCTTAATAGGTTCACAAGCTTCTCCTCCATATCTCGACGATATGTCGCTGCCAATAAGTACTTTGATGTCCGGTTGGAAGGATCTAACAATACTTCTTTCACATCATCCTCCCTAGCTTCCAGACTTCACGTACTTTCTTCGGTAATTGCTATGCTTGTTTTGGAGATGTAGACGCCTTCATTGAAGTTTTGTAACATTCCTTGGCCACGTTGATCACTGTAAATCTTAGCGACACCCCAAGGTGTTGGAAACTTCACACATTGATGGTAAGTGGAGGGTACGGCCTTCATTCCATGAATCCACGGTCTTCCAAGAATTACATTGTAAGATGTTGCGCAATCAATTACACAAAACCGCTCCACGGTGCCGAGGCCCTTTGAGTATATTGGAAGCTTTATCTCCCCATCGTTTCTTTGACTTCGCCACCGAAGCCTACCAAAGATCGAAGATTTTTTGACAATCTCCGATTCCGGATGTTCATTTCTTTAAGGGTACCCAACATAATAAGATTGACTGAGTCGCCCCCATCTACCGTAATACGTCGTATGGTACAGCTTGGCGATCTGCAAGGAAATGACCAGACCGTCATGATGGGGTTCCAGCAAGTTATCACGATCACTTTCATCAAAGACAATTGGGTCTCTGGCAAGGTATTGACATCCCGGGTCCGTCTCTCCGGCTTTTCATCTTTGACTCCTTAGCATGTCGTTTTGCGGCGTAATAGGATGTTCCACATATTTCGAGCCTCCACTAATGAAGTTGATCACCTTTGTTGATGCCGGGGAGAAACCGGTCTTTCACCTTCATGAGGAGCTTCAGACTTTCAGCTTTCTTCTTTCGGATCCCAACAGCCTCCTTAAGATGTCCTTTCGAGAGCAAGTAACCGATCTCCTTTCTTAATGCGATGCAGCCTTTCGCAACATGCCCAAAGTCTTCATGGTAAGCACACCATTTTGATTTGTCACGCCATCCCGTGGTTTTGTCCGCTTTCTTCGCCATCCGGCTTTGTCTCCTGTGCTGCCCATTGCGCAAAGTACACCCGAAATATCAACGTAAAACAATAATCGAAATGTTAGGCACATTATCATTATCTTCATCCTCACCGTCTATTGAATTAATTTTGCTAGTGTCAATTTCTCGGATAAGGATTGGGACGGTTGTTTCGCGATGGGAAGATTCACTCTTTCTATCGGGATGGTCATATGTCGACGTCTTGGATGATGACTTTGATCTTCGCAACTCATCTTCCTCCGCCTTATGAATCTCAATGCCCCGCTCCCGACTTCCTCCACCCGCTTACAAGGAGTCATTACCAAATCTTGGTAATACTGCGAATCTTTCTTCAACCCCATTTTGAATGCTTCGTGGTCGTCGACATGTCAAGATTGGGAATTTCCAAAGACCTCTTTATTGAACCGTGGACGTAATCCTTTAGGGTTTCATTAGGCCGCTGAGTTACATTGTAAAGGTCACTTGTCAACCTTTCAAATTGTCGATCGCATGAGAATTGGTTATAGAACATGTTGATGAGCCGGGCGTATGAACCAATTGAACCTGTGGGTTGCCTAATCAACCATTTGAGAGCCGGTCCAGATAAGGTGGATCCAAATCCCCGCATAAGCAAGCCTCCCGGAATTGAAGTGGAATATGGATTATGTCCATCTTTTCTTGATAGTGTGCCACGTGCTCCTCCGGGGTCCGTGGTGCCGTCGTACAACTTCATAGATGGTACATCAAGCGCTTCGGTATGTCGACATTTGCAATTCTGGGACAAACCGAGACCGATTGTAGCAGCTTTATGCTATCGGTTGAATTGGAGGAGTCACACCTGCACGTTCATTACTAATTCTCCGAGATCCCGCATCCGTTTAGCTAGCGGGTTTCCCGCAAAAGGGTCACCATAGGAATACGATTGAAATTATTATTATTGAAAAGATTATTAAGCAAAACCAGAGTTGTCCGTAGTAGTCGTGACAAATAGGTCGTCTATAAATGGGATGAATGGAGTGAATCCTCGCAGAAGATGGTGTCAAAGGGGTGTCCCCGGCAAAGATGTTGACATCATGAAAGATGTCACGGAGGAGGATTGCCCATTGGAATGAATTCATTCGAAATGTAGATCCTCCGGAGTTGTCAAAGTTGAGAACCCTTGCGCGCAAGCAGCCGGGTGATATGTTTTCAAGCCGAGATGCTATGAGTTGTTGGTCTTTCGCATCTTAATCATGGAATTGGTCAACACCTTCGAATTGTTATCTTGCTGGTCCAACCTTTGATTCAACCTCGGTTAGGATACTCCTGATGTCGCATCTCGCATTGGAAGAGGTCGCCCCCTTTTGTGGAGTCTTCGTAGGCCGAGTTGGCCGAGATCCGGTCCGAGGAGGCGGTGGTAACAAGCCGGTTCTACCTCCCGATGTGGGAACAACGGTGGGACCTTTGCCGGCGGTGGACACATTGGTGGGTGCGTACATAGTGAATTCGATTAGGAAATGTTTCAAATAACCGATAAACCACGAGGCCCCTCGGTGGGCGCCAAATTGTTTTGGTAGAAAACAATAGAGTAGAATCTTAACTATGTTTAGTGTGTGGATTGAATAATAAGGAGGGAACTATGGAATTCGATTATATGGAACAAGAAAATGAAAAACGAAACAATGACAACGCGATTTGTTAACGAGGAAAACCTTGGAGGTGATAACCTCTTCGGAAAAACCCCGGGAGTTAGGTCTCCAACCTTAAAGGTTCCACTATAATGATCACAATTACAACTTCGGAAGATAATGGAGAGGATTACAAGAGTTTATGTGTAAAGTGTATGCGTACGAGCCTGAGTATCATTTTCCGTCTCCATTTCCCCTTAAATACAAGTAACTAAGAAAGAGTCAAATATGGTTCCTACAATCTCGGCATTGTGGTTTATCTTTTCAACCTCCGTGAGACCAAGTCGCCCTAGCCGTTTGAAGGTCCGTTGAACGTGCTTGAAGGTTGTTTCCGCATTCCTCTCTTAATTACTGAAAAATAAGAATAATAATATTAGGAAATATTGGACAAGTAAATATTTAAAACAATACTTACAGTGTAATGACATCTCGTTATGCAGGATCAACTGAAGATGTCGTCATGTCAAAAAATGCCCACAACACATATCATTGAGCAACCTGTGTGTGTTGCATATTATTTGAGCAACATGTGGGTGTTGCATATCATTGAGCAACCTGTGTGTGTTGTACATTAGTTGGGTAACCTATTTATGTGTTACATATTATATGACTTACAGGTCAGGAGGAAAAGGTAACTTAAGGTGTTTACTGTTTCCCAATGTGATATATTGCAACCTGTTTATGTGTTGCATACTATATGGCATATTGTTGCATGCATAGCAACTTATTGAGATTTATTCTCACCCCTTCTCCCTTTACTGTTTTAGTTTTAGCTGAGACAGGAGGACCATATCGGTGAGGCCGGGAAGGAGTTTAGATCCTATTTTGGGTTGTCAGGCTATGTTTATATTTGTGTGGGAGTTGGGAATAGTTGCGGTTATGTAGTCTGAGAAACTGTTATAGAACATTTTCAGTAAATTGTATTGTAATCAGTTGTGGGTTGGTTTGCTTTCAGTTGGCTCGTATAAGCCTGTTTAGTGTAGTGGTTGTATCTTAAACAGGTTATATGTGTAAAGCAGATTTTTAAATCACCTCCGGGTAGTGAGGTTATTTTGAAATTTTTTTGGAAACAGTTGTGTACTTTTCAAGTTAAATGAAAGAAAAGTTTTTTTAAATAGTATATTTTGGGACCCTCCATCCTGGGACACGATTTATAGTTCCGGGAGTTGGAGGCGCTCACAGTTGGTATCAGAGCTCAGGTTAGAAGTCAAGGGTAGATGTCTAGTCTAAGGGGGAGTGTGTGACATCTGACGTCGAGTGGTTATTGCAGGAAACTGTTCAATGGCAGGAAATGGTGATGACCAACAAAGGGGATCACAGAAATGGGAATAATATGGGAACAGGAAGAGACCAGAATATAGAAATGATGGATATGTTCAGGGTCTTTTTACAGAATATAGCAGCTCAGGGACTAGTTCAACAGCAACCTGAGGTACGATTAAAACCTGGGATAGGGCGTTTCAGATTGAGAATGACCTTGAGAAGCCCAAGGGGAATTGAAAAGGGATGGAAGCCAGTCAAAGTATCAGAAACAAGGCTCCAGACTGATCAGAGGACAACCCAGTTCTTTAGTTTCTGGAAGTGTTCGAGGAGTACAGATTGAAGCTTCTACAGCTCAGCCAGTATCTGGTCAATATCTTAGCAGGGTTTGTAAATTTTGTCAGCGGATTGGACATACAGAAGGCACATGTTGGAGAAAACAAGGAAAGTATATGAAGTGTGGGGAAATGGGGCATATCAGAAGGAATTGTCCTAGATTTAAATTGCGACAAGAACAGACCTCAGGCAGTGGCCAATAAAGAGGACAACAAAGTGGTGGTACAAAGAGAGATACTCAAGGGAAAGCAAAAGAGAAAGTCTAAGACCGAGTCTTGGCTTGAGATTATGGAGAGAGAGATTCCTCCGCAGTTATTAGAGGTATTCCATGTCTCAGGAGGTAGGGGTCATATTTTTATGGATCCCAGTTTATCCCATTTTTATGTGGCATGGCATTTTTGCTTTTACTTGCATAAATGGTCTAAGAGTTGTCTTATGTGCTAGAGGTTCGACTCCTATGGGAGAGTACCTCGAGTTTTCTGTGATTGTCATGGTTGTGACATGAGTATTTGTGGGCATGGATTGCCAGTGGAGTTGGTAGAATTACCAATCCGTGATATTGTGGTTATACTTGGCCTGCAGTGGTTAAGTAATTGTTGTGTTCTGGGGTAGACTGTCGCCAAAAAGCGAGTCTCCTTTTCTATGTTGACTTGCCTCTGTTTGTGGTTGAGGCAGCTAAGTCAGTAGTGGATATTTATGTTATATATGCATTAAAGGCCTAAAGTTGTGGTCTAAAGAATGGGAATGCTATCTGATTTCTGTGTTATACTTGAATAAAAGTCACCTGAAATATTTTATGTATCGGTGGTACTTGAATTAGTGAGGTGTTTACCTCAGAGTACCTTCTGCTGCCACTTAAGGCAGTAGAATCTGTATTGATTTACTGTCAGGTTTATTTTCATATCCAAAAGCCCTTATGGAAGGGTACTGGATGTGTTTGTGAATATAATTAGTTGAGTTTTTAAATTTGATCTTGATAACTTGTGATAATCTTTGTAGAAGATATCTTGGGTTATTCAGAGTTACGAACAAATTTAATGTTGGGCCTTATAGTTTCAATCTTGGGACATGGTTATTAATTTCTCGAGTATTGAGATTCTGGTCAAGTGGAACCACCTTTGACCTTGTTAGAACTCCGTAGTTTTCTGGGTTTGACAGATTGTTACCAGATAATAGTTGATAAACCTTCGAGAGTGATTTACTCGGAAGGAGATATAATCGTTATGGAATGCAAAAGGGTGAAACCAGTTTTGCAAAGTTAAAAGAATTGCATGAGTGCAAGATTTGATTGATGTCACGGAGTACCAATCTATAATTTGTATCAGATTGGGATCCGAGATTCTTATTGCGATTTGTGAAGACTTAGTATGAGGCTTTGGGCTCCGAGCTAAAGCTTCAGTTCTGCGTTTCATTCTCAGATAGATGAGCAGACAGAGAGAACTATCCAAACTTTGAGGATATGTTGCATGTGTATGTGATGGATTTTCTTCATTTGAGAGGTTTATTCAACCTTAGTGGAATTTGTGTATATCATCGCCATCGCCCGCTTTGAATTGGCACTGTATGGGACTTGGTATGGGAGAAAGTATCTTGATGATCCTATCCCGATATTGAATGCTTCAACCAAGGATACATGTGAGTGGAATTGGGTGGTTATTGAGCACTCAGGTAAGTGATGTCCAAATTCGGGACGAATTTTGTTTAAGGGGGAGTGAGTGTCATGACCCTAAACCTAGGCACATTTTGGTCACACGTGAAGCACGTGGGGTTGGGTATGCCTTGCATATCATCCTTGGATTGTTAGTATTTGATTTGCTTATATGTTCATTTGAAGCATTTTGATGAACTATGTGTTTTTGGATGTTATAACTTGATTGAAGCATATAATGTCTAAATAAAGAAAAGTTGTGTAGTTCTTTGTCAACACTTGAGACTTGATTGAAAGTGTTATAAAAGGTATAAGGTGCTTATGTGTAATATCAAGTATAAGGTGGTGGTTTGGAAATTGTTTGAACCTTGAGGAGCTAGAATGTAAATGGGTTATATAAATATCAACCAAAGCTTATCTTGGAAGATTATTTTCACCTCCTCAGTCCATCATCTTCTCCTACGTTCTTGAAGAGTCCCAAACCCTATCTAAACTTCATAAAATCCCAGAAAATCAAAGGTTGAGTGGCCGTTGATTCTCGTTTTCGAAGATTGCAAAGGAGGGTGATAGGAGCAAGAATATCTAACTTCATCTCCTTTTTATTTTGATAATCCTTGGTAAGTTGTTATGATTCTTTTCCAATAACCTGTTCATGGCTTGTTTAATGATGTTATTACTGAGCTATGAAGGTTTGATGTGAAGTTGAAACTCGGTTGTTGTGTTTAAATTGGAAACAACTAAGTAGGGGTTGAAGAACCATGTTAATGGGTGATGTAATGAATTGAATCATGTGTATTAATGTGATATGGCATGAAGGAAGGGTAAGTAAAGGGTTAACCTGATGTATAGTGAGGTTCAAAGTCAGTTTAGAGCACCTTATAGTAGCCGGAAATGAAGGAACTTCACTGGGGTTTGAATTGGGAAACACACTAGGTTGGTGTTGATCAACATGGCCTAGGGTGGTGTTATGGATTGGTACTTGTTGTATCCTTGTTATATATGTGTAATAAGACTTGAAGGTAGTTTGTATTGGTCCAAAGTAGCTGTTTAAACTGCTAAAAGAGTTCCTTGCGTAGCCGATGTGCAACCCGGGAACCGAAGTTGTTGTTGTCCGTTGTTCTTGCCGTAGTTGCCGCAAATCCGTGGCTCCTGGTGAAGGGCAAGACTCGTGCCTATAAGCACGAGTCGTGACCAAGGGTTTAGAGTCGTGAGTCACTAGTCCTGGCCTTGGAATCAGTCGTGCGGGAGATGCACGACTCGTGCCGCCATGCACGACTTGTGCTAAAAACTGACCCGAGTGAGCACCTTTGCAAGCGTTTTAACCTAGTTTAAGGAGTATAGATTTGATCAATCTTTAACTATACTTGTAGTACAAGTTTATTACTATAATATAGAACTTGGAATGGGCCAAAATGATATTGGCAAGAGCTTTAAATAGTGTCATGAAGTTGCTTGAAAAGCAGTTTTGGCACTTGCACTATGTAAATCTGCAGCTTGGATGCTTTTTCTTGGCCGTGGAAACCTAGGCTAAACAACTCGGAATGGAACACTTTTTAATCCTGTATCTAGTAAAACTTTAGTACTATATAATAGATTTGGAATTGGGCCAAAATGAAGTAGGGAAGAGCTTCAAATATTGTCCTAAAAATGCTTGAAAGGCAAGTTTGAGAGCTGAACCATTTTACCTTGCAGCCTTGAACCATGTTTGAGGCATTGGTAACCTAGCTTGATGGGCATGTATTGATACACTTTTTAACCCTGATTTTAGTACTACATTATGGAACTTGAAATGGTCCAATCGGATAAAGAGAAGGGCTTTAAATAATGTCCTGAAAATGCTTGAAAGGCGATTATGGAACTTTAACCAAAGTTAATAAAACTTCGTATTTGAACTTGGAACCCTTAGAGAAGGTGTGTAATGTTGTATTGTGAACGCGTAGGGTTACTTAGATGATATTGTCCCTCTACGTGGTTGACCCTAGATGGTTATGGGGTTATAGTGCGTAAAAATGATTAGCACTAATTGATTTGGTTTGGGGCAAGTGTATTAGACATTGTCACTAGATTATATAGCGTATAATGAATCGGTAGGGATTACTTGATATGCATTGTGTCCTTACTTGATTGCATTACATGGTGGAGGGTCCAAGTAATGTGTAAAATGTGTATTACACTATTTGTTGGGTTGGAACCTTTATAGAAAGTGTTCAACCTTAGGGTCTGATTGAGTAGGGCTACTTATATTGTATGGTACCTGTACTTGATGACCTATATGTGATGATTGGTTCGGATAGTGCGTGAAATATATGTGGCACTACTTCTTGAGATTGAGTATGGATATGTAGGGCTTATATGTAATTTATTATGCCCATATGTGATCTCATATCCATGATTTGTTGTGCACATAGTGTTTAAATGCGTGTTGCACTATTCCATTTGGTTTGAGCATGAGTATGCACACCATGTCATTGGATTATTGTTATACAATAGTGTAAAATATATATGTGCACTATTGTGATGGGTTTAGCATGAGAAAAGTATCATGTTACATATTGATATCCCAAGGTGTGGATTAAATTCAAGTATCTATCATGTGCTTGATTATGGTTATAGTGGTTGTTTATTCGGGGGTATAGGGAATACTATCACTAGTGGATGTGTTCCATGAGGTGGTTAGATTGCCTTGTACCTTGGGCCGTTCCCCTTCTGTAGATGCAGATTGGGGTTCAGCTTCTATGGATTTGTGCAGTCATTTCATAGAATTGCTGATGTCTTATATGTTTCCCTAGAAAATGGGTCTTATAAGATGTGGATAGGCAAGCAGCAGTCCACACAATAGGGAGGAGTACTACTCCCACCGTTGCTTATATGGGTCTCAATCGGGATCGTATAAGTCGTGAATAGGCTATAAGCAATTCACAAATGAGTGGAGTTTATCTCCCACCGTTGTACTACATATTATGCAGATGGGAAAAGGTAAAAAGAAGGTAACAGAGTATGTTTACCATTTTACTAGTATGTTGATTGAGCAACCTGTGGGTGTTGCATATCATTGAGCAACTTGTGTGTGTTGCATATTATTTGAGCAACCTGTGGGTGTTGCATATCATTGAGCAACCTGTGTGTGTTGCATATTATTTGAGCAACATGTGGGTGTTGCATATCATTGAGCAACCTATGTGTGTTGTACATTAGTTGGGTAACCTATTTATATGTTACATATTATATGACTTACAGGTCAAGAGGAAAAGGTAACTTAAGGTGTTTACTGTTTCCCAATGTGATATATTGCAACCTGTTTATGTGTTGCATACTATATGGCATATTGTTGCATGCATAGCAACTTATTGAGATTTATTCTCACCCCTTCTCTCTTTACTGTTTAGTTTCAGCTGAGACAGGAGGACCATATCGGTGAGGCCGGGAAGGAGTTTAGATCCTATTTTGGGTTGTCAGGCTATGTTTATATTTGTGTGGGAGTTGGGAATAATTGCGGTTATGTAGTCTGAGAAACTGTTATAGAACATTTTCAGTAAATTGTATTGTAATCAGTTGTGGGTTGGTTTTCTTTCAGTTGGCTCGTATAAGCCTGTTTAGTGTAGTGGTTGTATCTTAAACAGGTTATATGTGTAAAGCAGATTTTTAAATCACCTCCGGGTAGTGAGGTTATTTTGAAATTTTTTTGGAAACGATTGTGTACTTTTCAAGTTAAATGAAAGAAAAGGTTTTTTTAAATAGTATATTTTGGGACCCTCCATCCTGGGACACGATTTATAGGTCCGGGAGTTGGAGGCGCTCACAAATCCACACTCCCTTGGCAATCAAGCCGCAAAACCAATAGATCACAGCTTTAGTTATGTTTAACTTAAAACCGTTATGTATCATCTTTATCGTTTAAGTTTATTATTTGATTATTATATATTTTGCATATTTATTGTAATAATCTCCGTCCCTAATTATTAAGAGAATAATTAGTATAATTGTCAATGGATAAACATATGATGATTATATGCATAGAGATGCACATTGAAATTATGGGTACTTGTTAGAGAACAAGTGACTGGACTTGACCCGTATGAGATTTATGTCATGGTCAAATGTCATAATTAAATCTCATATGGTCACTTCATTTAGTCCCTAGAACTGAGATTATCATGACCTTACATATGATGAAAGTCATGTTTGATTTTAGTCAAACGATATCTTAACACGATATTTATAAAGGCTATCTTTGGCATGATCGGATTCATGATATGAAGGATGATAAGTCAAGATGGAATTTGTCCCTCGAAATAGAGATGTTTTGATTGGGCCCCTCGATGAGTGATAATGATGAAAGCGTGTGGCCACACCCCAATATGATTGGACTATCATTATACTCAAGATCGAGAAAGCATTGAACAGATACAAGTTGACGAGGACCATGACTTGTGTTCAATATAAACATCATGAGACAAAGGGAGAAATGGAAGTGTACCATTGGAAACGTTATCTCTTACGTTATATTATTTGGGTAGACATAATGGCTTGCTAGAGTCCGCTTATGTCTTATGAGGGTCGATATGATCGAGCTCATTGCCAACATAATATAATCCTATTGGGTCACACACATCTAGAATGAATTGGTTAAACCAAAGAAAGAATGATTGAGAAAGTCCTGATGAGGCTTGTTACATCGCGCGACACAAATTGCCAATGGGTTGTGTGTGGTCGTGCGACATAACAAGTCTGATGCGGTTTGACAGACAAGTTTCCTAATACGATTAGGAAACTAATACCAATACTAAGGTAGTATAAATATGCAGTCTGTAAACCCTAATCGAGCTAGCCAAATTTTTCAATAGAAAATTCACAACAAAAGGTTTCTCAATATTCTCTCTAAGGTTTAAGAATCTAGCAATTCTCAAGAACTGTTCTTGGTTTATTCTAACGTGTGGATAGTACTAGAGGGTCTTCGCTCGTATGACGATCAAGGCCTAGAGTTCCAATCCAAAGATTCAAAGTTTTTTGAAGATCGAAGATTGTGATTGAAAATCACATCGACAAATTGTTCGATAGCTCAAGACCGGAAAGCTATAAAGGTTGGTAAATTCTATCTCATAGGAATTCAATTTAATCGTATAGAACGGATCTTAGGGCTTTGGGTTTTGTGTTAATTTGATGCTTAATTTCGCTGCGCATGGACCCATAAAACCGAACAGTGGTATCAGAGCCCCGTTCGTATGGTTATCTTTGAATTAACATGCTAGAATTAAGATATAAATTGTTTATATGCTTATTGCATGTTTTTGTATGTGATAGTTTTATTGTTTTTGAAACAATGTGCCAAAATCGTTTTCTGTTCATATTGAATTAAATCTGTTAAAAGCTGTTTATTTGATTTAATTACTTTATGATTGGAATTGATTGAAATTCAGAAAATCTGCCAAACTGGCAACTCAAGTCGTGCGACAGAGTTGGCCGTGAGGAGAAAATCTGGTAGTTGGGCTTGGTATGTCACGCGACAGATCTAGCCAACTGGCTGATGGCGCCGCGCGACATAACTAGCCAATCTGGGCAGAATCAGTTTGATAATTTTTCTGCTAATCTGTGATTATGTTTATAATCTGAGATGTTTAATGTCTTAATCTGGATGCTATAAATTTATGGAAATTAAGTTTATAGGGCTATGCTAGATTAATTCATTATTTATGCATGCTTAATTAATTTAAATATGATTTCATTAATTGTTACGATGCATGAATTATATGTTCTTAAGTGTTAAGAAGTTTTGTTAAATGTTTAGTTGAAATATTGAATTAATATTTCCTGTATGTTTAGTTGTAACATCAAAATTTTAGTTTTCTAATTGTTTATGAGAAAAAAGTCAGTTTACGCAAAATTTGTAGGAATATGATTGTTTGTGAGAAACAAGTCAGTATACAAAGTATTGATTATGTTGCATTCAAATTGATATTATAATTGTGCATGACTAGGAGAGTTCTGTCGAAGGAAGATTTAGTACTTAAGCAGTCCTTGTGGCTCACCTATTTTCTTGGGAACTTACCTAGTGTACATTATGATCATCTTTGTTGATGAGATTAAAATATGCTTAGACATATGATGTCATAAATAAATCTCATAAAAGATCTAAGAGTCATATACGATATGATTGATATTTTGAGTCATATACGATATGATTGATATTTTCTACCTAATTAATTTAATCTTGAGCGGTGCGCCATAGCGTACTTGAGATTAAATTAAAGTTGGATCTTAGCCCATTAAATGCATATTATGCTTATTTGCATTAGAAGGTGTATGATTTAGTGGGAGTATTTGTAAAATACATTATTTGCTCTTAAATGATAAATGTGTTGGTATTGATATGTGTTCATATAATTTGTATATTTTGTTGTAGAAGTAGCATTACATAATGATAATTGCGATTTGTCCTTATGAAGGACAAAGTTCGAAAGTAACGATACAAATAATTCTGATTGGATCATAAGCCTAAAGAATGGTTCTTAGGTAAATGTGTACGTTCTTGACGAATCCGTTCCTGCTGAACCAACTGCAAATGTTGCAAAGGGAAAATAAGGAGCAACATTAGAAACATGTTGATGACTCTAATAGTATTGCTTGCCTTATAACTGCCACCATGTTTAAAGGCTCTTATGAAGAACCTTGAACACATGGAAGTTATTTTTGTTCTAGCACAACGCAAAAGGAAATGTTCCAAATGCAAACTAGGCAAAAGATGTATGTTGTGGTGAAGGCTCTTAATTCATGAGATGAAAAAAGGAGCAATCCGCAAATGTGTTAATGGTTAACACAAGAAAGGGGTTCATAAAGGAAGGAAAAGTAGGTAAAGCAAAGGTTGCTAAACCTAGGATAAAATTTGTCAAAGCCGAAGAGGCTAAACCCAAAGTGTCTCAAAAGGATGCAGTTTGCTATCATTGCAATGAGATTGTCATTGGAAGCAAAGTTGCAAGGTTTATTAGGAAGACCTAAAAGGTGAAGAAGGGCAATATGATTTCTATTACTTCAAGTATCTATATGATAGATATTTTCTTTTCGACTTCTTGTTCTTGGATATATGATATCGGGTTGGATCCCACATTTGTTTAAATGTGCAAGGAACAATGAATAGAAAGCTACTCAAAGAAGGTAAATTAAACCTATGCGTGGGAATGAAGCAAGAGTTGCTACATTAACCACAGGGACTTATGAAGTCACTTTACCTTGTGATATAGTACTTGTTTTGAACAAGTATGACTACGTTCCAGATTTGAGTAGAAGTATTATTTCGTTTCTTATACGGATGATGAAGGATATAATTTTCTTATTGAGAATAAGAAGTTTTATATTTATTTAAAGATATGCCTTATTGTATTGCATGTCATTGAATGGTCTTCATATCCTAGATGATGAAAAACAAAATAATATTGAAGATATCTATAATATAAATGGGAATCTAAACCGAACAATATGAACAATGCATTCATATGGCATTGCCGGCTTGGTCAGATAAATAAGAAACATATATCTAAACTCCATTAACATGGACTTTTAGACTCATATGACTCTGAGTCATTTGAGGAATATGGATCTTTTTTATTGGGATTATTGACCAAACCACCCTACACCAAGAGTAGTGGGAGGGCTAGTGACTTATTAGTCATTATACATGAGATGTATGTGGACTATTAAGCAGCATTGCTAGGGGAAGATTTTGGGGTTTCATCAAATTCACCGATGGCTTATCTAGATATGGCTATGTCTATCTGATGAAGTCCAAAGGTGAATCGTTTGAGATGTTTTGAACATTTCAAGATGAAGTACAAAACAACTTGGTAAAACTATCAAAGTACTTCGATTAGATCGAGGTGATGAATATTTGAGCCAAGAGTTTGACAATCATCTCAAAACTGTGAAATTGTTTCAAGAGTTGACTCCACCCGGAACACCACATTGTATGGTGTGTCTGAAAGGAGGAATTGAACCTTGTAGGACATGGTTCGTTGGATGATGTGTCAATTAGACTTTCTTATTTCCTATTTCCTTTTGAGGATATGCATTAGAAATAATGCGGTTACACTGAATCGAGTCCTTACTAAATCGGTCCCTAAGGCCCCACATGAGATGTGGCATGGAAGAAAACTTAGTTTGTCTTTCATGAAGATTTGGGGTTGCGAATCTTATGTAAAGAGACTTGTCTCTTATAAGTTAGCACCAAATCTGACAATGTTATTTTCGGAAATTAATCTTACAACCGCAAAGAGAACAAAATGTTTGTTGCTCTATAAGATTCGTTTCTTGAGAAGTAGTTTCTCAATAAAGAATCTAGTGGGAGTAAAATTAATCTTGAAAGAAGTTCAAGAACCCGAAAATAATATGGAACCATGAGTTGGGACGGAACCAAGTTCACAATGAGTTGTGGAACCGGTTCAAGATGCACAAGTCCATCGTAGATTGGATAGGTTACGATCCAAACTCAAGAAATATTGATTTCTCGTATCGGAGAGTAGTAAGGTGGAAGTCATTGAGAATGACAATCCTACTTCCTATCTAGAAGCGATGTTCATTCCTAATTTGGATAAATGGTTAAGAATCATGGAGTTAAAATTACAATCCATGTTTGATGATCAAGTTTGGAACTTGATTGAGCTACCTGAAGGTGTAAAAACTAAAGGGTGCAAGTAGGTCTTCAAGACCGACATGGATGGGAAGGTGCATACATTCATGACTAAGGATTGTAGCAAAGGGATTTAGGTTAATTCATAGTATTGACTATGATGGAACCCTTTTTCGCCAGTTACAATGTCGAAGTCTATTAGAATTTGAATTGCCATGATCACATATTGTGACTATGTGACATGACAAATGGATGTCAAAAGGCTTTCTTTAAATGGAAAGATTATTAAGGATGTGTATAGTACACAACCCGAAGTTTTGTCAATCCCAGAAAATTCTAATAAAGTATGCATGTTGCAAAAATCCATTAGATGGATTGAAGCAAGCTTCAAGGAGTTGGAATCTTCATTTTGATGAATCGGTCAAAAGGTTTGATTTCATCAAATACGAAGACGAACCTTGTGTATGCATGAAATTCAGTGGGAGCGTAGTATTATTTCTATTGTCTTATTACAATGATATCTTACTCATTGGAAAAACGAAGTTCCGACACTTAAGACTGTCAAGTCTTGGTCAAGGAAAGGTTTTCTCAATGAAAGATATGGGTGAAGCCGCTTACATCCTTGGCATCAAGATCTATAGAGATAGATCTAAAAGGATAAATTGATTTGAGTCAAAATACTTACATTGACAAGGTTCTTAGAAGAGTCTAAGAAAAGTAGCTTGTCAATGGGTCATGGTGTTTCTCTTAGCAACACTCATTGTCCTATGACAATTGATGAACAAAAGGGAATGAATGAAGTTCTGTATGCTTCGGCATTTGGTTCTGTCATGTGTGCCATGATTTGTATTAGACCCAACGTCTCATATGCTCTAAGCATGATGAGTCGATACCAATCTGATCCTGTTGAGAACCATTGGATGGCAGTCAAGATGATCCTTAAGTACTTAAGAAGAACTAAGGATACGTTCTTGATATTTGAAAGATTGGAGGTTAATCTTGTTGTAAGGGTTACATAGATGCTAACTTCCAAACGGACAAAGTTAATTTAAAATCGCAATTAGTATTTGTGTTTATGCTTATTTGAGGTGCAATTTTGTTGGAAGAGTTCCAAGCAGAAAATTGTAGCCGATTCTACTACTAAGGTCAAACTTTAGCAACATATGATGTGGCTAAAAGAGGCAGTTTGGATCAAAAGTTCATTAGTATTATGGAAATGTTCCAAGTATCACTAATCGGTGAAACTTTTGTTGTGACAATTGTGGTGCCATTTGTGCAAAAAATGGAACCAAGATCACAACAGCGATCCAAACACATACTTAGACATTTTTCGAGGAATTCATAAAGAATGAGAAGACGTTAAGATATGCAAAGTATCAACCGATGATGACATTGGGAATTAACTTACAAAGACCCTCGCACAGGCAGAAGCATGATGGTCATGTTAGATCCATGAGTATTCGATACATAAATGGAGCCTAGTGCAAATGGGAGATTGTTGGTGTAATGCCCTAGGCTTTAGTTATGTTTAACTTAAAACCGTTATGTATCATCTTTATCGTTTAAGTTTATTATTTGATTATTATATATTTTGCATATTTATTGTAATAATCTCCGTCCCTAATTATTAAGAGAATAATTAGTATAATTGTCAATGGATAATCATATGATGATTATATGCATAGAGATGCACATTGAAATTATGGGTACTTATTAGAAAACAAGTGACTGGACTTGACCCGTATGAGATTTATGTCATGGTCAAATGTCATAATTAAATCTCATATGGTAACTTCATTTAGTCTCTAGACCTGAGATTATCATGACCTTACATATGATGAAAGTCATGTTTGATTTTAGTCAAACAATATCTTAACACGATATTTATAAAGGCTATCTTTGGCATGATCGGATTCATGATGGAAAGGATGATAAGTCAAGATGGAATTTGTCCCTCGAAAGAGAGATGTTTTGCTTGGGCCCCTCGATGAGTGATAATGATGAAAGCGTGTGGCCACACCCCAATATGATTGGACTATCATTATACTCAAGATTGAGAAAGCATTAAACAGATACAAGTTGATGAGGACCATGACTTGTGTTCAATATAAACATCGTGAGACAAAGGGAGAAATGGAAGTGTACCATTGGAAACGTGAACTCTTACGTTATATTATTTGGGTAGACATAATGGCTTGCTAGAGTCCGCTTATGTCTTATGAGGGTCGATATGATCGAGCTCATTGCCAACATAATATAATCCTATTGGGTCACACATATCAAGAATGAATTGGTTAAACCAAAGAAAGAATGATTGAGAAAGTCCTGATGAGGCTTGTTACATCGCGTGACACAACTTGCCCATGGGCTGTTTGTGGTCGTGCGACATAACAAGTCTGATGCGGTTTGACAGACAAGTTTCCTAATACAATTAGAAAACTAATAACAATACTAAGGTAGTATAAATATGCAGTCTGTAAACCCTAATCGAGCTAGCCGAATTTTTCAATAGAAAATTCACAACAAAAGGTTTCTCAATATTCGCTCTAAGTTTTAAGAATCTAACAATTCTCAAGAACTGTTCTTGGTTCATTCTAACATGTGAATACTACTAGAAGGTCTTCGCTCGTATGATGATCAAGGCCTAGAGTTCCAATCTGAAGATTCAAAGATTTTGAAGATCGAAGATTGTGATTGAAAATCACATCGACAAATTGTTCGATAGCTCAAGACCGGAAAGCTATAAAGGTTGGTAAATTCTATCTCATAGGAATTCAATTTAATCGTATAGAACGGATCTTAGGGCTTTGGGTTTTATGCTAATTTGATGCTTAACTCCGCTGCGCATGGACCCATAAAACCCAACATAAACATCTCAAACGATTCACCTTTTGACTTCATCAGATAGACATAGCCATATCTAGATAAGTCATCGGTGAATGTAATGAAATATCGAAATCCTCCCCTAGCAATGCTGCTCATTGGTCTGCATACATCAGTATGTATTACGCCCAATAAGTCACTAGCCCTTTCACTACTCTTAGTGTAGGGTGGTTTGGTCATTATTCCCAATAAACAAGATTCTCATATCTCATATGATTCATAATCATGTGTGTCTAAAATACCATCCTTATGGAGTTTAGAGATGCGTTTCTCGTTTATATTACCAAGCCGGCAATGCCACATGACCGTGTTGTTCACGTCATTCGGTTTAGACTTCTTGTCCACATGATAAATATTTTCAACATTATTTTGTTTCTCATCAACATCAAGAACATAAAGGCCATTAAATGAACTTGCAATATCATAGAGCATATCATTTAAATAAATATAAAATTACTAATTCGAAATAAGAAAATTATACCCTTCACTATCTAAACAAGAAACGGAAATAATATTTCTACTCAAATCCGGAACATAGTAACAATTGTTCAAAACAAGTACTAAGCCACTAGGTAAAGTTACATAATAAGTCCCTACGGCTAATGCAACAACTCTTGCTCCATTCCCCACACATAGGTCAACTTCACCTTGTTTGAGTAGCTTCCTATTCCTTAGTCCCTGCACATTTAAACAAATGTGAGATCCACATCCGGTATCTAATACCCATGAAATAGAAATAGAAAGGGAAATATCTATCATTTAGATACCTGAATTAGAAGCAATCGTATTGTCCTTCTTCACCTTTAGGCCTTCCTTGTAAGCCTTACAATTATGCTTCCAATGTCCAACCTCTTGGCAATGGTAGAAAACCGCATCCTTTTGAGACACTTTGGGAGCCTCTCCGGCAACGGCAACTTTTGCCTTAGGTTTAGCAACACTTGCTTTACATTTACCATCTTTCTTGAACCCTTTACCTTTGTTAACCATTAACACATTTGTCGTTATGGGCTTCTTGATATTCTTCTCTACGGTCTTAAGCATCGCATGCAATTCCGAGAGATTCTTATCCATGCCAGTCATGTGATAGTGCATAATGAAATTATCATAACTTTCAGGCAATAAATTTAATATCAAATCCGTGGCGAGTTCCAAGCTCATCGAATTTCAAAGCCTTTCGAGACGCTCAATGTGACCCTTCACCTTAAGGACACGAGAACCAACCGACTGCCCCTCTTGCATCTTGCATGCGGTTAGGGCTTTAACCACATCATACCTTTCTTGTCTAGCTTGCACTTGAAAAATTTCCTTTAAGCGCTCAGCTAGATCAAAAGCAGCTTCCATGTGCTCAAGGTCCTTCTGAAGGGCCTTAGACATGGTGGCAAGCATAAGGCATGCAACATCTGTAGAATCATCTATATGTTTCTTATGTGCATCCTTATCTGCCCAAGAAGCATTAGCAGCAGGTTGAGGTGGAACGGGTTCGTCAAGAACGTACATTTTCTTCTCTTGCCTTAGAACAATTCTTAGGCTTCTGATCCAATCAGAATAGTTTGTACCATTCTCTTCGAGCTTGTCCTTCTCAAGGAAGGATTGCAGTGACAGGGGCTGATTATTGTGAGTTTCCATTACTACAATAAAATATGCAAACAGTGAAACACATAAGTATCAACACATTTATCATTTAAGTGCAAATAATGTATTTCATAAATACTCACACTAAATTATACACCTTCAAATACAAACATGTATCATATAATCATAGTAGGCTAAGATCCATATTTCACTTGATTTTGGTTTAACTGAGTCATTGTCCGAAATCAAGCTATTTAGGTAGATAACATCAATCATATCATATATGACTCTTAGATCTTTTATGAGATTTCCTTAGACATCATATGTCAAAAATATGTTTTAAATCTCATCTATGCCTTGGGTCAAATCTCATTTGAAAGCACCAATTAAGTCAAAACCTTTTCAAACGTATGAGACATGGAACGATGCACCTAACTGAGTCAAAACTACATCAACCATTATCTCATCTTGATCAAAATTTAAGATATAATGATGCACCCAACTGAGTCGAAACTACATCAAAATACCCTAAAATTTCACAAGTGTTCTAATTAAGGAATGGCATAAAACATAAATATTTAAGAAGGTTTTCATATGGTAACAAACATCGCATGGTTGTAACATGAAACTTATGTAAACATAATCATGAACATACGGCTTCACAAAATTACAAACAAACACTTTGATTCAATTTTGAGAATTTATCAATCTACTTTAATCATATTAAACAGACCAATAATCATATGTAAAAGACTAATCAAATTAACCAATTATAAATCATGACCATGGCATATCACATATGATTATTTTAATAAAATCACACACATAAAATCATTGAACTACTACAAGCATGGATAGAAATTAATCAAATTAAATCTAGCATGCCAATTTCAATCCTAATCATGGCAAGACAGGGCTCTAATACAACTATTGGGTTTTGGGGTTACAAACGCAGCGGAAAAAATTTATACAACAACAAAACGCTAGCCCTTAAATCTGTCTAGCATTAAGAGATAAAAAATATGAAATAGAATTACATACCTTTGAATGCGATTAAGTTTGTTCGAAAATGGATCTTCAAAGCGAATCTCAAAACGAATCTCAAAAACCGTTGATGAAGATTTTTGATCTTCTCCTTGTTCTAAACCTTGTGATGAATCAACGATTGAAATCTCCAAGATTTTGGTGATAAAGTAATCACCCTCTATTGGTAATTGACAGGCGAACGGACCAAGAACACTTCTTGTCGGATTGCTAGATGATCCCCGATTGTTGAATCAATATTCAACAATCAATGGCTGTTGGTAGAATGAATCTATGGAATTTGATCTTTGATTCGTAATCAAAATCAACCAATTAGTGTTTCAATAACTCTAATTTTTGTCACCTATGGCTGGGACAAAAGGATTCTATTTATACTTGTTATAAATCCCTAACCTTTAGGGAAAAGAGTCCTTTTTCCAAGCTAAAACGGGTTTCCAGCGCCAACAGGACGAGTTATCCCCCAGGGCACTGTGAATGTGGTGCCCAAGATCGCGGCTCTTTTTGTTTTTTAGGTTGAACCGCTTTCTCGTGTAAGGGGTCACCGCCTCACATCGGTTTGAAGACATCCGGTTTAAATTGAAAAACGTAGTCGCCACGTCATTTTGATTTCCTCAAAACTTTGAAAAAAGGATTAGGGTCCGGAGGTTAAGTTACCCCTTGGGAAGAACGTTTGGCGTTCACCCAAGGAGCCTTGCCAAAGCAAGTCTTCCAAGATCCGACTTTCGTGCTTGCCTTTGTGCTTTCGTGTGTGGGATGTGTTTTGATAAAAAGGGGGGATGTGCCAAGTGGTCTTCCGGAGGTATAAACCATGAGTTGGTTATCGCTCGGGATTCCTTGGATTTTGATATGTTCGGGATTTTGATCCCGTGCTCATCTTGGACTTACGATCATCATTATGAGACCTTGAGTCATATGTGATCGGAATAGGGACACCTCTTTTTATAGTCCAAGAATGAGGATCTTTAGAAAGGAAGGACCTTTGCCCATCAATCCTACATATTGAGATGATTTGAGCTTGATAGGGACATTTGTGCTCATCTCTAGTGATGATCGGAGATGTAGGGGCTCAAGTTCATCCTTTTCTAAAGGGATATCCGACTATGGCATCTTTATATGGAGGAAATGATGTAAAGATATGACCTTTACACCTTTCCACCCCAAGAGATGCTTCAAGTACCAAAGGGAACTAAGGGGAGGGGTATAAAGATTGGATATTTATACTCATCCTATGCCTTTTTGTGCCTTAAGAAGGTCACTAGGCAATCCTTGGAGAGTGATCCAACCATGAGGGACATGGGGAATGCATTTTTAAAGTAAAGATGACATTTTTATGCAAACATGTGTAATGAACACCATGCAAGCTAGGAATAGGAATGTAAAGGGAGGAACTTTATGGCTTTCCTATGTCCTTAAAGAACCATTTAGGTGGACAATCCTTGGAAGCAAGGTCTATGGGAAGGGGGATGACATGCATATGAATAAAGATGACATTTTTAATGAAAAGATGACATTTTTATATGGAAAAGATGACATTTTCACATCATCATGTGAGAGATCCACCCTAGAACAAGCCATTTGTGGTCTTATTGTTCATCCTTGGGATGGATCCTCTATGAATCCTATGTGATAGGGGAATGGGGGGTATTATGATCTACATAGTTAAAGACATGATTTTTATGGCAATAAATCACATATAAAGCAAGTAAATAGCAATATAAATGGCAAGGAGAAATATAACAAGAATAACAAGTATATATTAAAGAGGAGAGGAGGAAAGGTTACCAATGGTGGTGTTCCTCTATCTCCCTTGAAGGTTTTCTAAGGAGCGAGCAACATTGGAGGGATTTTGGAGAGGAAGGAGGTGATTTTGAGAGGTTTCAGCTTTCTATAAATTCCTGGTTCTATTTTGGGAGAGTAACAGTGCAAAAAATTGTCTATCCAAATGAATAGAGGAGGCCTCTATTTATATGCAGTTTTGTACTTCCTAATGAAGCCGTGCGGCTGTAACCCTTGGCTAATGAAGCCGTGCGGTCTTATCCATTAGTGACTCAGCCTGTTTCTAGAATCATGCAAGGTGGCATTCTAGAAGATCTTTCCAACGAGGGACTACGTGGAATTTTAATTCCTAACAAGTCCTTCACCCCTTGGAAGGTTTAGGAAAGTTCCCAAATTGACCCTAAACTTTAGGAAAGTCTGGAGAATTGTCGGAAAACTTAATCGGAAGGCATGAGATAGATTTAGGTACTTACAGAAGCCCCTCGGCAACGTCACTTGTAGGGCGAGTGGGGTTGTCCATAAAAAAGGATCCAATCTGGCGAACTATTGAGACGGATTGGGTGACCAAGGTGGTCAAGTGGCTGAACCTTTGGAAGGCTACCTACGTATCCCAGATGGGAATCAAGCCAGATCGTAGTTCGGAAAAGATCTGCTGGGGAAAGGGGTGTCATATGTGACGAATTGGCTGAACCTAAAGTAGGCTACCTACGTATCCCAGAGGAATCAAGCCAGGTCGTAGTTCGGGGTCTACTGGGGAATGGCGAAGAGAGACTGGTCTCTTGCTAGGAAGATGGAAGGAAAGTGACCTAGGAGGTCACGTGGCTGATCCTACTTGAGATATGCCAGATGAAGGAAATGACCAATGTGGTCGGATAGCTGGACCTTTATGAGGGGCTACTTCACCACCGAAGAGTGATGAAGGAAGAGGGTGACCAATGTGGTCGAATGGCTGGACCTTTATGAAAGGCTACTTCACCACTGAGGAGCGATGAAGGGAGAGGGTGACCGATGTGGTCGGATGGCTGGACCTTTATGAAAGGCTACCTATGCATCCCGGAGGAATCAAGCATTGGTCGTAGTTCAAGTCTCACTAGATAGTTAGGAACGATGTCTAGGATCCTTGAGGTTTTGACGATTAATGGAGGAGCCACCTTATTGACAATTAATGGAGGTTGTCACCTGATTGACAATTAATGGAGATTGTCACCTGATTGACAATTAATGGAGGTTGTCACCTGATTTGACAATTAATGGAGGTTGTTACCTGATTGACAATTAATGGTGGTTGTCACCTTATTGACAATTAATGGAGGTTGTCACCTGATTCACAATTAATGGAGGTTGTCATCTTATTGACAATTAATGGAGGTTGTCACCTGGTTGACAATTAATGGAGGTTGTCACCTGGAGAAACTAAAGCTTACGTCGCTATCGAGGAGATAGAGGTAGCTAATGTTGGAAAAACTTGAGCGTACTTCACTATCTACGAGATAGAGGTAGTTAAAGTTGGAAAAACCTGAGCGTACTTCACTATCCATGAGATAGAGGTAGCTAAAGTTGGAGAAACTTGAGCGTACCTCACTATCTATGAGATAGAGGTAGCTAAAGTTTAGAGAAACTAAAGCGTACTTCACTATCTATGGGATAGTGGTAGCTAAAGTTTGGAGAAACTAAAGCGTACTTCACTATCTATGAGATAGAGGTAGCTAAAGCCTAGAGAAACTGAAGCGTACTTCACTATCTATGAGATAGAGGTAGCTAAATCTTAGAGAAACTGAAGCGTACTTCACTATCTATGAGATAGAGGTAGCTAAAGCTTAGAGAAACTGAAGCGTACTTTTTACTATCTATGAGATAGAGGTAGCTAAAGCTTGAGTTTTGACAATTCGAAGGATGTCACCTAGCGTTATTCCGTTATAACGGAAGTAACGGAGGCACTTCGAGAGGAAAGTTTATTCTCCTTAGAGATAATGGATATCCTTAGGAAACAGCATTACTCTGGTTAAGAGATAATGGGGATTGTATGCCTAAGTGGAAAGTCTAGGGGCAAAAGTGTAAATTCAGCATAGAGCGGGTGAAGCCGCCCGGCGAGAGATGGGGAAAAAGAAGCCGTCCGGCTTGAAGTTTAATTTCACAAGATTATTTAAACAGAATTGAAACGGGCTTGGGCGCCATTGTTGCCGAGGAAAGGAGAGAGAGTAGAGAGAGAATTTTTCAAAATTCTTCACTTCTCTTGCTTCTTTGACTTAAGATGGATCCGGAGGGAAATATTGTGCCTAGGCAAGCACGGAGGACTTTGTCGGAAGCTGCTAGGAGGAGGAGGAGGGAGCTCGTTCGAACCGAGCGAAAGTATGATTTCAACATACCTCCTTCTGAGCTCTATCCCGGGAGGAGGGAGCACAAATCGACGAAACATCAATCTATTGGGATAAGCATTATTGATTTACTTGATTTCGTCAATTTCGATTGAATTTTGATTGATTTAGGGCTTGACCCAATTTCTTAGGAATTTTTCGAATTTTTCCTATTATTTTTTTTGATGATTTTGGGAATTTGATGATTAACCTATGAGGCTAAGGACATAAATGATCATGCATGCGCAATTTATTTGAGGAATATGAGAATGACTCACTTTTTGAAAATAAAGTAAGAAAAATAATGTCTAAAATGTGATGAAGTCCTTGCATGTGCTAGAACTAGGTCAATTTCTGATTATGGATGGAAAAACGAGGTTTTGGACGATGAAAAGGATTCATGCATGCCATTTTGAAAGATTAATGCTTATGTGCAAAGAACTTTGTGAGAATTGAAATTTTGTGCTTGAGAGAGCAATGTGCTCAGGATGACGTGTTTCAAATGATGAGGGGCACGCTTTCTAGGCAAAGGATGCTAGACCTCTCTTATGAATGCTTTTCTTTGAAAATATGTGCAATTTTGAATATATGCATGCTTTTGAGATGAGATGAAGGACTGACACATTTTTTGTTGTGTGTTCCTACAGGAGAACAAATCGAGGTGACCCTCTGAGGTGGTTGTGAAGTTGTGGGATAGGATGCCCAACTTTGAGAAGGATGGGGTGAATCCCAAGCAGTTGGTTATGGCTACCGGGCTCGATTCCTTTATTGACGCTATCAGCAGAGGCATTCATGTGACCTCTAAGAGTAAGGGGCTGGTCTAGGCCCTTTCAGAGTTCTGGTGGGACACCAGTCACAGCTTTCATCTCAGCTGGGGAGAGATTACGGTGACTCCGGCCGACATCACTGCTATCACTGGATTGCAGTTCACTGGGAGGCCTGTGACTTGGAGAGATCACATCACCATAGACGAGTTTAGAGCTTTGGTGGGATTTGACCTCCGTCCTAAGGGGCTTGGGATGGAGATGAGATATGTTGAGGTGGCGGTTCTGGAGTGCATGCATGGGGTTTGCTGCCAATAAGGTAACTGCCCACCAGCTCGCGAGAGCTTTTCTGTGGTTGATGCTGTTTGTCACCATATTTGCTAATTCTGGGACGCTGGCAATGCTCTGCCTGCTTGACTCTTTGGAGAACTTGGATGAGGTTAGGGCGGTCTCTTGGGGTGAGGCTGGATTGGCTGAGCCCTATTTCTCTTTGGACTTGTACAGCCGAAACAAGGTTGCTTCTATGGATTGTTTTTCTTTTGCTTTGGAGGTACTCTCACTTTCTTTTCTCTCTTCTATTTTTCTGTCTTGAGATTTTTTTATGAGAGAAATGACCCTTTTTGTCTTGAACATGCAGGTCTAGTTCTGTGAGGTGATCGGGTTCTTTCCTTGGAACCAACAGAGTGATCCGGAGATCATCCCGGCCATGATTTGCTGGAGGAGAGAGGCTAGAGATAAGTTCATCGGGAAGACCCAAATTACTTTTGGTTACAAGATGGTGAGACCGGTCGTCAACAGGGATGGTCACGAGGGGGTGGATTTCTATCCTTGGGGGAGGTACCCAGAGGGTTTGCTAGGGGATGCCTTGGAGGCGACTAGGTAGAGGAGGTGGCTGACAGGGCTGACCTGTGACATCATTTACTTGGGGGATCGCTTCTCTAGGCAGCTTGGCTTTGTCCCTCCTTTGGATGCCATCACTCCTCACGACCCTCCACCGCTTATGCTGCAGCCCAGGAACTGGTTAGCAAATGAGATAGTGAGGTATCAGGCTGGTGTGGCGGCCGAGGAGTACTTCGACTTTGCTACCCCGTATGCCACCTTTGTGGAGGCACGGTATCAGGCTGATCTGCCTATGCCTCCTGCTCATCTCTCCTATGTGGTAAATGGGGTACGGAGGAGGTTCATGGTGCCTGTTCCTGATACGAGGGAGCCCCGGTATACACTGCCTACTGATAGCGCCGGAAGTATATCTAGGTTCCTTCTCTTTTTGGATTTCTTTGCTTTCTGCGATCTTGAACTTTTTCTGAGATTTTCTGAATTTTTCTTCTCTTTTCTCGCATGTCCATGCTCGTACCTATGATGGCTTGGTACGGCAGAATAGAGGTTGGAAGGATATGTGTCGGTTCCTTCTGAGGAAAATGGCCTGCGCTTCCAGGGCTGGGGCGAATGTGCAGGAGCCCGTGCACAAGAGGAGCACGTTGGGAGCACAGCCTCTACCTCGTCAGCCTCAGGATATCAAATCTCATCCACCAGCGCTATGCCTCAGGGATAGGGACCCAACACGGGTATTCTGGAGCAGCTGGCGGAGTATGAGCACGTAAATGTCAATCTATCTGACGTGAGTGATGATGAGGACTTGATGAGGGATCCTAACTTCTACGAGCTAAGCAGTGACGATGAGGAGTCGGAGGCTTAGGGTTCCTTAGGTTGACCTAGGAGTAGGAGAGAAACAAACAATGGACATTTTATGCACACTTTGTTTATTTTTTGTTTTATTTGGGCGCTAAGGAGGTGATGATAATGTATTAATCTTTTATTTGCTTTTCTTATTTATGCTTTATGTTTTTCCATATTACTTGAGCCTCGGGGCAGCTTTTTTGTTTGGAAATGGGACGGAAACTAGGCCAAAATGATTTGTGATGATATGTGATTGTATGAATGGTGTTTGGGAATGCTTTTATGCAGGTTTCATTGAGAAAGTGGGGTGAGAATTCCACTTGGGCAGCAGCAAGAGCTGCTGCAGATTTTTTTTCTGCAGAACCAAAAGACGCCGTCCGGCCAGGTCTTTGGGCAAAAGAAGCCGTGCGGCTGGAAGTTTTGTCTAAACTGGTTTTTTTCAAATAAAATAAAAGGATGGCCTTTTCATTTCATTTTCACCCTAGACTTGTCCCATTTGATCCCAGAGCACATTTTTGACCAAAAATCATCAACTTCGATCAAGGCCAATGGTGAAACCAGTCATATTGCAAAAGGGGATAAGAGACCTTTTTCTGTCTGATCTTCAATCTTGGATGAGACACAACTTTCAATCTAACAAGGGGCTGTTCGATACCTCCTTCAAGATCAAATCTTTATGGCATTTGAAGGATCTCACGCCCGATTGGGACCTTTTGAGAGCCGCAGCGAGGTTTTGGGACGTCCGGATACACGTTTACTGCTTTTCTTACAATGAACTCGTCCCAACCTTTGAAGACTTCCAGGCATTGATTGGGGGCCCATAAATTGAAGCCGTTTCGATTCCTCTGACCGGGGACGTGCTGGTGACTGTAAAGTTGGCATTTTTTCTGCAAATTTCTCTGGGAAAGGCTGAGGGGATGATGGTAGCCCCTGACAGGATTGACCTTTCTGATATCCCGGGCAGGTTTGGGTCTCCAGAGACGTCTACGACCACGGTGGCTATGGATGCCTTTATCCTATGCGTGTTCTCTTTTCTATTCACCGCCGAGTATTTAGGGGTCTGCCATGGTGGCCTTTTGGACAAGGTTAAAGACTGCAGGGCTGGGAAGTACATTGTTCCGCTGGTTTTGGGTGAGACTCTGCATGACATTGATATGATGGCTAGGGGAGACCATTTCATGAGGCCTCGAAGCCCAGCTGTGCTGACTTTATGGTTACAGGAGAGGCTTGGGGCTTTGCCAGGGGCTTCGCCTACTCAGTGCCCATGGGTGATTTCTCGGAGGGGTGCACCTAGGCAACAGGACCAGGGTAGCTGGGAGCTGATGATGGCTAGGTTGTCCACCTCGGACATTCACTGGTGGGTGCCTCATTGGAGACTGCAGACTCGTAGGACATTTCAGGAGTCCTATGTAGTGAGGGTTCCGGGGCTGTCTCTGTCGTCTTTCTACATCCCCTGCTTAGTATCCAGGCAGTTTGGGATTTTGCAGGAGCCTCGGGATGATTGGAAGGACATCAGTAACGTAGAGGTAGTGCCTTTTGATATGAGGGACCCAACCCACTTCTCATTTTTCTCGAGGATTTAGACATACACTGCTTTTCCTCCTAGGGCTGTTCTCAAAAGCAGGAAGAGTACCATACTGACCACGGCCTACTTGGACTGGTATGAGAGGGAGATGGGGGTGACTCGGGTCATTTTGGAAGAGAGACGTCAGGCTTTATTGGGGGCTGACTGTGACTCGAGCAAGACTTTGAGGGAGACTGAGGCCAAGGCTAGCTCCCATAACCAGTCGGGTGACCTTATTAAGGATATGGAAGCCCGATATCAGAGGCTTTCAGAAGTCGCTTCCCTTACTGAGGCTCAGAGGGAGGAGGTGCGAGCTCGTGCCCGGATTGAGAAGGCACTTATTGACACGGGTTTGGTGGAGGCTCCTGTGAGGATACCGGAAATTGGGATGAGGGAGACCGACATCATAGACAAGAAAGGGAAGAACACTCGACGGGGTCGAGGTAAAGGGAAGAAGAACAAGGAAGACTCGGTGAATGAAAATTGATAGATCTATTCCTAGGATTCCCTTATTGCCATTTTGCAAACAAAATAGATTATTAGGCCTTTTATTGTGTATTTTAGATCTTTGTAGCAGGTTAGCAGAGTCAAGAGTAGATCGTGCTTGAACTCATCAAGGAGTTTTTAACTTGTAATTAACAAAAATATTTATCTTAGAATTTATAAGACACATTTCATAGAAACTTGATTATCTTATTTATTGTTTAGACCGAACCATTTCTGGCTGCCTACGTTCCCCTTTTACAAGAAAGACTAAGGGGCTCAGGTCTTCGTAGTTCATTCTGGTGAACTATCGGGATTTTTGTTTCTTGGTTTTTTTTTTTTTATGTGCAACCCTGTCTTTTGCCTAGACCGCCCCTTTTAGGTTTTCATCCTAGCTGGGCATTACTCTTTTTGCACTACATATTTTTTCTTTTCTTTTTTTTTTATGTGCAACCCTGTCTTTTGCCTATACCGCCCCTTTTTTCGGTTTTCAGCCTAGCTGGACATTACTCTTTTTGCACTATGCATTTTTTCTTTTCTCTTTCTTTTCTTTTTTTTATTTTATATATTTTTTATTTTTTCTTTTTTTTTCTCTTTTTTTTTAGACATAATACCTGCGGAGCCTATCACCATTGACTGGGTGGACAAATGGATTGCCGTCCAGGTCCGCAAGCTTCATCGCTCCTCCCGAGAGTATTTTCTGCACCACATACGGGCCAATTCAAATGGGTTCCCACTTTCCCAGAGGGTTGTCTCTGGTGGGGGGCTTCACTTTCAACACTAGGTCGCCTTCTTTGATGTCCCTGGCCTTGACTTTTTTGTCGAATGCCCTGGCCATTCACCTCTGATAGGCTCGGGTGTGCTCCATGGCTTTTAACCTTCTTTCATCAAGCAGGGCCAATTCATCATGTCAGCTGCGCAGCCACACTACTTCATTGACACTATTTTCCAGGAGGACCCTTAGTGACGGGATTTCCAACTCTACTGGCAACACTGCTTCCATCCCGTAAGTTAGGGCAAAGGGAGTTTCTCCCGTGGCTGTTCTGACAGACGTTCTGTAGCCCAGAGTGCCAGATGGAGTTTCTCAGGCCAGTCACGACCATAGGGTGCCATCTTCCGGATAATCCGCTTGAGCGTCTTATTGGCAGCTTCTACGGCTCCGTTAGTCTTAGGTCTGTACGGGGATGATTTATGGCGGGTGATTCTGAATTCTGACAGCAATCTATCGCAGTCCCCTTCAAAGTGCGACCCATTATCTGAAATGACCTCATTGGGCACCCCATATCTGCATATGATATTTTCTTTGACAACTGGGCCACCTTCTTGGAAGTGAGGACCTTGTAGGACTTGGCTTCTACCCACTTTGTGAAGTTGTCGACTACCACTAGTACAAATTCATGCCCATTGCTTCCTGTCGGGGCTATTTTCCCTATCACGTCAATACCCCATGTTGTAAACGACCAAGGAGTCGTCATGCAGTACAGGTCATGAGGCGGCAGATGATTGAGGTTGGCAAACCTTTGGCATTTGTCGCACGCTCGGACATGCTGGACACAATATGTATCCATGGAAATCCAGTAATAGCCCATTCTGAGGATTACTTGCATCAATGCTCTGGCATTCATATGGAGACCGCAGGGACCATTGTGGACTTCGGTCATTAACTCTCTTGCCCTTTCTTGGGTGACACACAGGAGGAGTGGTCCCTAGTACCGTTTCTTGTACATGTCGCCTCCTAGGATGACATAGTGAGAGGCCAACCATTTTAGGGCTTGCAAGCTCTTGGCTTTGATGCCTTCCCTTGGTCTACCTTCTTCATCTCTGAAAGGTGATTCCCCATCCTTGAGGAACTGATAAATCTGACTGTACCAGGGTTCTTTGACAGGCTTGGGTCCCAAGTCTATTTCACAACAGAAAGCCGGGGATTCTCTTCTACCCACTTTGAATGGTTTTATGGCCTTTCCCTCGGGGATCACTACCAATGAGGCTAGAGTAGCTAAGGGATCCGTGAATCTGTCCTTATCCCTTGTTAGGTAATGGAAAGTTACTTCTCTGAACTGCTCAGTCAACTCTTCCATGTAGGCATGATACCTCTAAAGGTTAGGATCCACAGTCTTCCACTTGTTGGAGATCTGGTTGATGATCAGGGCTGAGTCTCCATAGACCTCAAGCTCTTTAATATTCCTTTCTAAGGTAGCTTCTAAACCAGCAATGCAAGCTTCATACTCTGTGGCATTGTTCGTGGCAGGGAAGCTCAACTTGATGGCTATTGGCGTGTGCTCATCTTTTGGATCGACCAGTAGCATTCCTACGCCATTTCCTCTTTTGTTAGCAGCTCCGTCAAAGAAAAGCTGCCATCGGTTCTCAGGCTCAACTACAAAGATTCCTTCTTTGGGAATTGGGGTTCGGGCCCACGGTCCTCATTGCTAGGGAAGTTTGCCAGGTGGTCTGACAACGCTTGACCCTTGATTACCTTTCTCGTCACATAGTTAATGTCATACTCAGCTAAGAAGAACGACCACTTTGCTAGACGCATCGAAAGAGAAGGCTTGTCGAAGATATACTTGATGGGGTCCATTTTCGAGACCAAGTTCACAGAGTGGGCTTGCATGTAATGCTTCGCCACCGACTACCCGCACTACCATGCACAAGTCTTTTCACACGCTGAGTAATTGAGCTCACTCCCCTGCATCTTCAGGCTGACAAAGTAAATGGCATTTTCTACCCCAGAGTCTTTCTTCTCCTGAGCAAGCATAGCCCCAACTGTCGTATTAGTGACAGTGAGATAGAGCAAAAGAGGTTTATGTCCATGTGGGGAGCATAGCATTGGGGGATGTACTAGGTACGCCTTGATTTGGTCAAAGGCATCCAGGCATTCCACAGTCCATTCTGTGTGTGCATTCTTCTTCATGAGCTTGAAGATGGGCTCGCACATGGTAGTCAGCTGGTTGACAAAACTGCTGATGTACTGTAATTTGCCCATAAAGCTTTTGACCTCTATCTGGGTTCGAGGCGGCCTCATGTCCATAATGGCCTTGAACTTTCGGGGATTGACTTCAATACCTCGTTCTGTGACCATATACCCAAGCACTTTTCCCTTTGTCACTCCAAAGGTGCATTTAGCAGGGTTCAGTCTCATGGAATGCTGTTTCAACCTCTCAAAGAAGTTTCGCAGGTCAAAAAAGTGTTGTCCATCCTCACCTTTGGAATGGATTATCATTTCATCGACATAGACCTCAATTTCCTTGTGGATCATATCGTGAAAGAGTGCGGTCGCCGCCCTTTGGTACGTAGCCCCGGCATTTTTAAGCCCAAAAGGCATCACCGTATAGCAGTACATTCCCCACGGTGTGGTGAAGGCTATCTTTTCTTGGTCCTCCTCGGCCATCTTGATCTGGTTGTAGCCAGTAAAGCCGTCAACGAAGGATTTAACTTCCTAGTTAGCAGTGGCATCAACCAGAATTTCTATGTTCGGCAAGGGATAGTCGTCTTTAGGGATGGCCTTGTTCAGATCCTGGAAATCTACACAACAGCGCACCTTCCCATTGGCCTTAGTCACAGTCACGATGTTGAATAACCATGTCGGATATTTGATGACCCTGATGAATCCTACCTGCATTAGCTTCTCAATCTCTTCTTTGACCTGTAGAGACCACTCTGGCTTGATTTTTCTCAGTTTCTACTTTACTGGCTTAGCATCTGGTGCTAGAGGGATTCTGTACTCCACAATCGAACTATCTAGCCCCGGCATATCCTTATATGACCAATGCAAACACATCCATGTAATCTCTGAGCAGATTGACCAGTCTGTCCTGTTCAACCCTCTGGAAGAAGTTCCCAATCTGTGTCTCTTTAGGTTCCTCGACGATACCCAAGTTAACACTTGTCAAAACCTCCTCGGCAGCTTGGGCCTGGTTTTCCTCTTTGTCTGTAACCTGCTTAAAGATTTCTTTAAAGTATTCTTCGTTTAGTGTGTTTGCATATTGTTCAAATGATTCATTATTAACTATTGTTAAATTATTAGTTAATTTATCATTTGTTAAGTTGGCAATAAGGGGATACTCAGAAAGATCTATCATTTCATTCAAAGCGAAAGGAAAGATGACATTGGCTACATATTCATAATCTTCAGGCGTGAGGCCTTCAGATGACTCGGAGGACTGGAATTCAAAGACTCCTGACTCAAGGGTATGGACAACAGGGTGTTTGACATGACTGGACTGAGAGGGACGGGGGACCAATCCAAGCTCCGTGATCATTTGCTGTCGGCTTGCTATCGGCCCTGAGAATGTCTCCCAATTCTTTAAAGGCATCTCTATTTTAGTCACCAAAGTGCGGGGATCAAAAGGTTCTTCACCACCGTCTCCAATTACGGCAACTATCTCGTCATCCGAGCTGAAGTCGATCAAGTCAGGAATCTGCGCTTCTTCATCAAACAGCTTCTGCAAACCTGACTCACTGTCTTCACTACTGGCAGCTTCTATCTGGCTGATCTTTGGAAGAGCTAACTCGAAGGCAGAGAAATCCATTACCCCTGATGGGAAGAGTACTGACTCTTTGAAACGGTCTGGGTTTCCTTTGAAGGCATACTTGTTTTGAACAGTAGTAGTAGCCTCGGGAATGTCCGGTAAGTCAAGGAACATCCTCCGAACAGGATTTGCTGGTTTTCCCCGAACTTTCTCAAGGTTTTCCAGAAGAGTTTTTGTTAAGGATATCTGTTTATCACTTTCATCATATTGAGTCCCACCTCTTGTGAAGTACTGGGTCAGAGACGAGCTGTAAGGATGGAGACGGATCCTTTCACTTCGTTTTTCCTGAACTGTCCCTTTTGCCTTTCTGTCATCCTGAGAATTCGGTTTGTATCCCATGCCGTGTCGGGTGTTCTGTTCCTTTACGTCAATGACATCATTGCGACCCTGAAGTCTTTTACCCAGTCCAAGCCCAGGAAGATAACCCATCTTTCTCATCATTCGCATGTGCAGGAGGTATTTTGTCAGAGGTAGCAGTGAGGTCGGTGCAACACACATCCGCTTTGGAAGATGCTACAGAGAATCCGGTCAAGGCAAACCCTTCATCATCATGCTTGATCTCGAGTATCGGGATACCTCCTGTGCTGGTTCCTTCCACGGTGACACTGTCTCCATAAATAGTAGTAATAGTCCCATCACTTGACTGGAATTTGACGCATTGGTGCAAGTAGAGGCTACCCCGTTTATCTGGTAAATCCAAGGTCGTCCCTTCAAAGCGGTAATTGAACTGGGAATGTCAATCACTTGAAAGTCCATGTCCATGGCCCTTTTCCCAAACCACAATTCAAGAGTAGCAATCCCCAAAACTGACCGAGCAGTGGAATCATAGGCCTTAATGGTTTGACTAGAAGGTTTCAAATTTGTGGGCTTCAAATCTAACAAATCAATCATTTTTGCTGGTAGGACATTCATTGCAGACCCTCTGTCAACTAATACCCTTGGTAATTGGCGCTCTTCCAACTGGACTGTAATGTAAAGGGGTTCGTTATGACTGGCCCCATATTTTAGTAGCTCCAGGTCAGTGAAGGTGATGATATTTCCATAGTGGATATTTCCAATCATCTGGACGACCTCATCAGGGGTGACATCTATGGGCACCATGGTCTTGGCCAAACTTTCTTCTAGCTTCAGTTTGTGAGGGTATGAGGAGGTTAACAGGGACCACAGGGAGATATTGGCTTGAGTACACTTCAACTGAGTCAACATCGGGTCCTCTTTTTCGGAGTCTGGCTTTTTTGCTTCTGGCTTGTAAGGTCTTTTGTCTACCTTTGGCTCGGAGATGGCATTTCTTTTGTCACCCTTAGGCTGCTCCACACTCATCTGTCCAGACCGAGTTATCACATAGACATTAGACTTTTCCGTGTCATCAGTCCTACCGGAGCATTCCTTCAGCTCCGTCAAGGTTAGAGACGGGCTTTTGCTGGCGTATGGCCAGCTCTGCTGATTAATTTGATTAACAGCACTACCAGAGGCATAGGAAGCTTCCCAAATCTGGTCCCAGGTCACTGGCTTTCTGGCCCTTTCTGAATTCTGACTTCCCCATTGGCTTAGCAATTGGCTGATTTCAGTTTCATCTTCCTCACTCAAGGCCTTGACAGTTTCATTCAAGCTTTTCAGGGTCAACATGCAACAGGAATTATCGTTCCCAGGGTTTGGAGTTTTGCTAATGGCTTCCTCTCCTTGACATAGTGTAAGTACGCTAATCCAATTCGCTCCCTTTTCGATGCATTTTAATGCGATAAAATTGCATTAAGGGGCATTTTGATAAATTCCCGACCTATCCCGAGACTTCCGAAAACATTTCATAAGTTTCTCGCGAAGGAAGTACCTTTTGGTAATTTGCACATGCTAAAGGACCTCCTGGGAATAAACCTTTTTGGACCTTTTACCTGAATATTCCAGAAACTGGTTTTGGCGCCAAAAGTAGTTGTTGTCACCTTGTGTCACGCAAAAAGTCGAGGCTTGGAAAATGGTTACAGAAGGTCGTGCGACACAATGTGACCATCAACTGTAGCCTATAAATAAGACCCTACCCCTCTTAGAAAAGGATCCCGACTTGACACACTGTTACTCTGCCAAAATTGCAGCATAACACACACACTAAACACACACCCCTCTCTTTCTCATCCTAATCCATCTCCAATTCCCCCCTAATTCAACCCACATCCTTCCATCACCTCCTAGATCCACTTTCAACTAATCCTCTTAAGCTCTCCAGGACCAGAAGCTGCTGTAGAAGGGTTCTGTACCTAACTTGGTACATAATTCGTGGAAGCAACAAGGGTAACACCCTCAATTCCCTTTTCCCTCTCTCTTCTACCTTGTTCCTTTAATAATTCTATTGTTTTCCTTTCCTTGGATTCAGTAATCAGACTCCATCCATCTTGATTGCTGAATCCCAACCGCAATCTCTCTGTTTAACATAGTTGTTTTGATTAATTGTTTGTCTATTGTAGAATATTTGTTGAAATTGGTGTTTAGATCCCAAGGGAGTGTGGATCTCTCCATATCCACACCCCCTTGGTTAAATTGTTGTTAGTTGCGTATTTCAAAGCTTATCTGATTGATCAATCGGATGTGTGTTGGTTATTGGTGCTGTTGTGTTCGAATCTGTAAGTCCCTGCAGAGGGACACTGTGTGTCACGCGACACATCATGCATGGGTGATCCTGTGTCACGCGACACATCTGGTCACTTATGTCCTGTGTCACGCGACACACTATGTCTATTTGCAGAGACCCTTTTCCCCTGTAATCTTTCTGATTTGTTGTAATGGAATGTGGCCTCCCTGAATAAATGGTTCACAAGTTGTAAGTTTCCGAGTTCATATCAATAAAATTCATGATTACTACATTTGTTTATTGTCAATGCTTGCACTCATTTATGGATTAATTGGATGTTTAGTTAGAAAGACTCGTCCACGGACGAGGCATGTTGGGTGAACTCTAGGTTCTTCCCAACACGTAACCTGACCCCCAGACCCATTTTCTCTCAAAGGTATTTCAAAGTGCACCTCTAAAGTATGGCGTGGCGACTCCTTTTCTTTTTTTCATCATTCGAAATTAAAACAAAAATTTTGTTTGGGCGAGCGCGCATTCAGTGGCAACTCTGCTGGGGACACACTTTTTGAAAACCTGTTTTTCTAAATTAAGAGGGTCAAACTTTCATTCGATTAAACATCCAACATATCCATTCTTGTGTGCATCCTTGACGATCTCTTGTAGTACATGCGTTTTATTGATTATGAGACTTGTGAGCCTTGTGTGTCTTTTGGCCATATTTTTTGTTGTGCTATGCTATTGTACTTTGTCCCTTGCCATGGAAAAGCAGGGGCTGATTTCATTTTGCAGGGTCCTGGTTCAGTGACCACTCTAGTCGTGCGACATCTCTGTCCCATGCTATCCTGTGTCACGCGACAGGAAGCAGCTGGTTTGAGGACAGTCCCTTGAATCAAAGTGGCTCAGTTGATTGTTGTTCCCCTCTTGCTTGTGAGAGTGTGTGTGTTTTCTTTTGCTTTCTTTTAAAGTAAATAAAATAAATAAATAAAAATTTTTGTTTTTTCAAAATAAAAGAACATAGTCATCCGCACACTACACCACATAGATTTAGAACCCTCGGGTGCGATTGACGGCATCGCGAAAGGTGATGTATGTCGCCTACGCTTGAGCGCCTAATATCAAATCTATCCCCCTAGTGCGTTATAGGTGGCTCCACACTTAAACTTTACCCACGGTTGGTTTTGATACAACTTTTTTAATCACACCAAAATGAATTGTTTTGAAACTTACAATAGGTCCTTATACCTTCCCTAAAACCTTACACCTTTTGGGCATGTTGCCAATGCAACATGGTTTCACGTGGGGACATGTCACTCCTGTGGCGTGTTTTAACGAGAGATCATGCTGCATTGTCAATGTGCACCGACGAGAGGTCATGCCGGATTTTTCTTTGAATTTCTTCAAGAATACCCGTTATGCTACCCAAATTTGCCCAGAAATTTGGACAACTTCTCCGTCCCATACAGTGCTTAGGTTTTGGTTAGGTATCATCACCTATTATAGATTTCAATACAAAGCATTTAGTGTGATTTGAATGTTGTATCCTTAGGTTTCCCCAAGGTGTAGTTTGCGTGAATAAAGGCTTCTCCTTTCCCAACCGTATTTAGGATTTAAGATACTTATTTATACTTGAAGATAAATAAATTGTCTGCGCGAGTCTGTCCCTCGTTTCCTTTCCCTCTACCGTATTTCCTCAAAGTCATCCTTCACCACCTCATGAAGCAATATCTACCTTCTGTAGCGGTTACAAGTTGGGTGCGTGCCCTGGTATCCAGTGCTCATTTGGTTTGCGTCTCCGGAATATTTGCAGTTCCTCTGAAGCTCTCATCTGTTCTGCTATTCGAGATGTCTGGTGCAAAAGATATACCATCTGCTCAGTCTGGAATTCCCCTCACTTCGGGTCAATTGGACATGAATGATTTGTCAGTGACAGAGTTGCGAGCTACTCTTGAGGCAGTCATGGTACGTGAATGTAAGGCCCAATTGCTCGCCCAAGTTGCTAAAGACCGAGATGAAGAAATGCACGCTAAGTTTGTAGAAGCGATGCGCATCCGAGGAATCACAATAATTCGTCACGAGGATGGGTCGTACGAAGAAATCATTAGTGCTAGTAATGTCGAGCATGGAACTGGAAATATGACGAAAGGGATAAATGGGGATGAGCAAGGTAAGATTCTTTCCCCAGCACCTCAAGTAGTTCAAGCTCAAATTCTGGATAGAGAACCGATCCTCGAGATTTTTAGCTCTCTTAATCAAACTGGGTTGCAAAGTCAGTATCAGCCAGATTCCCAAGGATCGTTTCATTTTGTGAACGGCCATTCCAACCAGAAAGGATCACTGTCATTCCATTCTGACCAAGCTCCCCTTCAAGGAAGTGTTTCCCAACCACTAGTGAATTCATATGGCTTCAACTTATCATCCCCACATGATCTGCGTTCAGGACCAGCCTCATATGTAACTGTGAATCAGATATCTTTCATTCCTGCTGTGAACCCTATCCAGCAAGGGATGCCAATACCCGGGTCCCCTCCAAAGACAGTTCAGATGGAAAGGAAGAAAGCGTACTGGGGAAAGGTGGGAATGCCTATGAATCAATTCCTCAAGGTTTTGGTGAGCGGAGGACTGGTTCAGCCACTAGCCAATTATAGCCCTCCTCATAACAACATGAAGTTGGATCCAAACAAATATTGTTACTATCACCAATATCAGGGCCATACCACTTGTGAATGCAGATAATTGAGGGTGATCATCTAGGAACTCATTGACGAGGGAAAAATTGAAATTGGCTCTCATGAGGAAAGTGATGTTCCGAATCGTGGTCGGTTTCCATCGCGCAAACAGCGAGAATTTGATGACCTGGGAATAACAACCGAGGAAGCTTTCAATGGGTTAATGCGAAGGGGAATGATAAAGCCGCTTGATAATTATCATCCCATCAGACCCAATCCAAGTTTGGATCGCAGCAAGTATTGTTACTATCATCAATACCCTGGATATCTGACCAATGATTGCTCCCTTCTAAAGGAACTATACACACTCACCCGATACAGTTTCATCATCTCATGTACAAACCCGGCAAAGCCTATCATTCAATACAATCATCATATTTCCTTCATTCAATCATCATCCCGTTCCTAGAGCGGATGGACTCGTGCAAACAAACTAACATAGTTTAATCTTTGCTAGCAGAGTAGCATAGTCAGATATAGTTCTTGGAGTGTTGTTTCCCCTCGCAGGTACAATAATCAAGAGCATCATCAAATCTTGAGGACTGTCCCTCAGCCAAAATCGAGACAAAGAATCCAAATCTATCAGTCTCCCCATCAATGTTCATCAAAATCATCGGCCTCGCCGCCAAAGCATCAGCAAAATCCGTCTTCCATGGTAATCTAGCAAGCAAAACACATGTCTATCAAGCAAAGTTCATGACTCCAAAGTCAGCCAACCATCAACAAAGGCCGTCCCTCGCATGGCAAACTAGCAACTCATCATCAAGCAGTAGCCTAAGACCCTTGACAGCTACCTCTCATCATCAAGCAGTAGCCTAAGACCCTTGGCAGCTACCACTCATCCTCAAGCAATAGCCTAAGACCCTTGGCAGCTACCTCTCATCATCAAGCAGTAGCCTAAGACCCTTGGCAGCTACCTTTCATCATCAGCAACAATAGCCTAAGACCCCTGGCATCTACTCTTTATCATCATCAAGCAGTAGCCTAAGACCCTTGGCAGCTACCACTCATCCTCAAGCAGTAGCCTAAGACCCTTGGCAGTTACCTCTCATCATCAAGCAGTAGCCTAAGACCCTTGGTAGCTACCTTTCATCATCAGCAACAGTAGTCTAAGACCCCTGGCAGCTACTCTTCATCATCAGCAACAGTAGCCTAAGACCCCTGGCAGCTACTCTTCATCATCAACGGTAGCCTAATACCCCTGGCAGCTACTCTTCATCATCAAAAGTAGCCTACGACCCCTGGCAGCTACTCTTCATCACCAAAAGTATCCTAAGACCCCCGAAAGTTACTCTTCATCATCAACGGTAGCCTAAGACCCCTGGCAGCTACTCTTCATCATCAACAGTAGCCTAAGACCCCTGGCAGCTACTTTTCATCATCAACGGTAGCCTAAGAACCCTGGCAGCTACTCTTCATCATCAACAGTAGCCTAAGACCCCTGGCAAATACTCTTCATCACCAAAAGTAGCCTAAGACCCCCAACAGCTACTCTTCTTCATCAACGGTAGCCTAAGACCCGTGGCAGCTACTCTTCTTCATTAGCAGCAGTGGCCTAAGACCCTTGGCAGCTACTCTTCATCATCAGCATTGGCCTAAGACCCTTGGCAGCTACTCCTCATCATCGAATTATAGCCTAAGACCCTCCGGCAGCTACGACTCTCCAGCACCATCAGCAATTATATCCTAAGTCCCTTCGGCAGCTATAACCCTCCACGATCAACAGCCGTAGCCTCAGTCCCTATGGCAGCTACAGGTAAGCACATTAAAGGTATGAAAACATATCTCTACCATCTTTTTGCTCCTTGCTAGCATTTTCGAACTATGACCGGCTTGATTCCCTCCAGGGATACGTAGGAATCCTTTCTCCAAAGGTCCAGCCATCCGATCTCACCAGTCATCGTCCAGCCATCTGCCATATCCCCAGCCGCTCATTGGGATTGGGTCTTTTCTTATCGACAACCTCACTTCTTCCATAAGTGACGTTGCCGAGGGGCTCTATAAGTATGCCAATCCAATTCGCGACCCTTCTTAGGTGCATTTTAATATGATAAAATTGCATAAGGGGGCATTTTGGCAAATCCCCGGTCTATTCCGAGACTTCCGGAAACATTTCATAAGTTTCTTGCGAAGGAAGTACTTTTCAGTACTTTGCTCATGCTGAAGGACCTACAAGGAATAAACCAGTTTTGGACCTTTTGGGTATTAACCTAGAATGTTCCAGAACCAGGTTTTGGCACCAGAAATAGTTGGTGACATGTTGTGTCACGCGACAACTCGAGCCTTGGAAAGTGGTTGCAGGACGTCGTACGACACAATAAGTCCATCATCTGCAGTTTGGAAATGTACCACACACACTGCAAACACACACCCCTCCCCCTCTCATATCTGGATTTCATTTTTGCCTACTGTTACTCTGCCAGTTTGGAAATGTACCACACACACTGCAAACACACACCCCTCTCTCTCCTATCCTAAATCCCTCCAATCCTCCCTCAATTTCGTCCAATTCACCTCAATTCACCCATCATCATTTGGATCCTCCATCCATCACTCCTCCTCAGCCCAGTTCATCCCAGAAGCAGTTAATTGAAGGATTATATACCAAACTTGGTATAGAATTCATGGACACTACAAGGGTAACTCCTCAATTCCCTCTCTCTCTCTCTCTCTCTCTCTCTCTCTTATTTGGTCATTTCCATAATTCAAGCATTATTTTCACTTTGGGTTCAGTAATCCGACTCCATCTGTCCTGATTACTGAACCCCAATGGCAATCTCTCTGTTTAATCATGTTTTTTTGCATAATTGAATGTTCATGAGTTGAAACTTGTTGGAATTGGTGTTTGATTCCCAAGGGAGTGTGGATCTTCCCATATCCACACCCCCTTGGTTGAATTATTGTTGAATTGTTCATTTCCGAAGCTGAATTGTTTGTATCATTAGATCTATATTGGTTTCTGTTTCTCCTGTGTGTAGTTTGTCAGATCTCTGCAGATGGACATCCTGTATCACGTGACATAATATGTCTGGGTAGATCCTGTGTCACGCGACACATCTAGCCAGGCATGTTATGTGTCACGCGACACATCTTGTCTGTTTGCAGAGATCCCTTTTCATTTGTAATCTATTCTGATCTTTGTAATTGGGATGTTGCCTCCCTAACCAAATGGTTCACAAGTTGTAAGGATCTCTTCTCAATCAATAAAATTCATTTTATCACACTTGTTTGTTATCATTGTTTTGTACACACTTTGAATATGTTTGGATGTTTAATTAGAAAGACTCATCTACGGATGAGACGTGTTAGGTGAACTCTCGGTTCTTCCCAACACGTAACCTGACCCCCGAACTCATTTCTCTTTTCAAAGGTTTTTCAAAGTGTACCTTAAAACATGGCATGGCGACTCCTATTTATTTCATAAAAATTTCGGCGAGCGTACATTCAGGACGCAGTTCAATTTATTTCATAAAAATTTCGGCGAGCGTACATTCAGGACGCAGTTCAATATAATAAACATGTAAACATATAATGAACCAAATAAACTTTCTCTATAATAAATAATAAAGATGATTACATAGCGGTTTAGATTATAAGTCAAACATAACTAAACGCCTAGGGCATTACACCAACATATTTGGCTTAGAGAACATCTCAAGTTCGTAGCCCCTCCGTTTGAGTATTCCCCGTTTATGTATCACATGAGGAAGCTTTTGATCAAGAATCTTTCGAAGGATGAGTGGGCTCAATTGATTGTGAAGGCCACTACCACTGATATTATTTGGTGTCCACCATTTTGGAGATTGAACAAGTATTTCTCCAATACCAGGGGTTTTGACAGGGTTGTTCTTTTGGGCTTGCGAGATTCCTCTTTCTATTTTCCCAAGCGGGTGCTCCGTCAAACATGGTCAAAAACAGGATACTTATATTTTTGAAGGAACCTCTCGTGAAGTGTCCTATATTGGTCCGGAGTTTGCAAAGGTGCTAGCTCAAGCATGGGGTGAAGGAACCAGTAGAGATCATTGGATGAACCTTCAAAGCTTTGATGCAAGTGTTTTCTTATCGGATAAGTACTTGGATTGGTTCTTCTATAGTGGTCACCCATGTTCGGAGAAGATTGATGAGATACGGTGTCCATTGTTAGGAGACTCTTTTGTGGAAAGCAGCGTTTTGAGAAGGAGCGTGACTCGATCGGATCCTGCTAATGTAAGAACTGACCCAACCCAAGATTTCCTTGATGGGGATTGATATGAGAGAAGAGGTAACGGTCTCCCCGGAAAGATACAAGCTTTGGATAGGCTTCAGGTCTTCAAGAGGCTTGCAAAATCTGTTTTCACTCGCCTTGATAGATGTTCTTCCTTGAAGGGTCTGAGGCGCAAAAGAGATTGAGATGTGATAGGGATCATGTCCGCCGGCCTACAAAGTCAATGAAAGGCTAGATTCTAGAGAGTACCAAGAGATTGCTTTGATAGATCAATAGTTTAGCTATTAGTTTTTTTTTTTCAAGATTCTTAGCTTTAGCAAATTTGTCGTTGTCGTTAGAATTTTCCTTTTGTTATCAACAAATGCAATCAATTAATACAAGGATAAGATTTGATTTTATTATTTTATTATACTGAACCTGAAGGCTGTCTAAGTTCCTCTTTTAAATCAATTAAATAAGAGGCTCAGGTCGACGTAGTTCATTTTTGAGAGATATTGAACAAAAATTCGATTTCTGACAGAGGGGTAGTCTCGCACGAGACAAGGCCTCTCTTTTTTTTAATGCACACCCTAGCTTTTTCCTAGGCCAACTTTAAGAGGTTTTCAATCTAGCGGGTTTCTTTTCTTGTGCAAGCTCTAATTTTTGCCTAGGCTGTCCATTTTGGGATTTTCAACCTAGCGAGCGATTTTTTTTCTTTTTAAGAGGCTAAGTCACGCGAAGTACTTCTTTATCTTGTCCATGTCGACCGGCTTTGGTAGTTGATCTCCATCTAAGTCCACAAGTTGAAGGGCTCCCCTAGAGAATATCTTATTTACGATGTAGGGTCCTATCGATCTCGGTCCCCACTTACCTAGAGGTTAAAAGGTCCAGGGTGGTGTTCGCGGATAACTAGGTCACCGACCCTTATGTTCCGTGTTTTGACCTGTTTGTTGAAAGATTTTGCCATTCTTCTTTGGTAGGCTTGAGTGTGATCAGTTGCTCTCAATCTCCTTTCATGTCTAGCAAGGCTAGCTCTTCATATCTGTTTTCCAACCAGTCAACTTCGTTCACTTAGTTTTCTAGGATAACCCTAAGAGAAGGTATTTCCAACTCTATAGATAGAATGGCTTTCATTCCGTATGTAAGGGCATACGGAGTTTTGCCGGTGGATGTTTGGACCGAGGTGCAGTATCCCCAAAGTGCGAAAGTTAATTTGTCACGCCAATCCTTTCCAGTGAATGCCATTTTTCTGATGATGGTTTCGATCGTTTTATTTGCGGATTCAACTGCTCCATTCATTTTAGGCCTGTAAGGATATGACTTATGCCTTACGATTTTGTACTCTATCAAGAGACGGTCAGTTTCTTTCTCAAAGTGGGAGCCGTTATCAGATATCATCTCTTGCGGCACCCCATATCGGTAAATGATGTTGTGCTTGATAAATTTTGCTACCTTTCGGGAATTCAAAACCTTATAGGAGGCGACCTCAATCCATTTAGTGAAATAGTCAATGGCTACTAGAACAAAACTGTGCCCGTTGATGTCTGCAGGTGTAACCTTTCCAATCACATCTATGCCCCATGTAGAGAATGGCTAAGGGGATGTCATAGGATATAGCATGGAAGGCGGTGCATGCTGAAGGTTAGCGTGTATCTCTTTTTTTTTTTTTTAGCCAAAGGAGGCGGTACTCCCTAGATTTTATTAATAAAGAAAATTAAGATTACAAACATGGCGGGGGACAAGACAATCTCAACCACCAGAAGAAAACAGGGGGGAGTTCTTACACAACCTGTAAGATCCTCTACAAAAAAGGGGAGGGAAAAAAATAAAAGATACATCGCCTTTAAGCCAAAATAGAAGTAAAAAAGCTAACTACGGGGGCGAATGAAAACCCAAAATGGGCCAAAACCATCCAGCCCAAAAAAGCCATTGGGAGCGGACGCTCCCACCCATCTGGAGCGGCCGCTCCCACAAACCAACAACTCCCAAGCAGGCACCAATATCCAATCACCCTAGACGAATATAGGGAACTGCAGAACGATCCAGCTTGAAGGTACCTTTACAAACATGAGGGAGATCATGAAAAGAATAATAGAAGGAATTAGATTTAGTAGACGCAGCCACATTTGCCAAGCCATCAGCCACTTTGTTTCCTTCACGAAGAATATGAGAAACCCGAGCTGAAATAAGCCTCATCAACACTTTAATCCGACGAACCTCATACCAAATACTCCAAGGGATATGATATTCATCAATTAAGATTTTAACGAGAACTTCAGAATAAATTTCAAGCCAAAGAGAAGAGATACCAAAATTCAAAGCAAAATTAAGGCCATCTAGAACAGCCTTAGCTTCCGCCACCGTATTTAAACGTTTCCCGTAAAAACTAGCAAAAGCAAAAATTAGATTTCCATTGTTATTACGAAGAATACCTCCACCTGACATAATACCTGGGTTCCCTTTCGCAGCCCCATCCGTGTTAAGCTTTAGAACATTGGCAATAGGCGCAAGCCACTTAACAAGTCTTAACCGCCTAGTATGTATTTTGAAGGCCTTCAGGACCATCTCATCATGCTTAGAACCCGAGAAGCCAATATTAAAGGCTGAAATAATATACCCAACCTGCGCATAAATAGCAGCAATAATATCATGTTTAAGCAAAAGTATCCTTGTCTGATGATCTTCTTGGTGAGCATGTTTTCACTCATATGGGTTCCACATACTCCTTGATGAACATGGTCCATTATCTCGCGAGACTCTTCTTCGATGGCGTAGAGGAGGTTCCTTTTGGAGTACTTTTTGAATAGGCGATTGGCAATGATGACATAGTTAGCTGCTAATAACTTAAGAACAATTTGAGTTTTCTTATCGGCCTCTGGCAGGAAGGTTCCATCTAGGATGAAATGCCAAATGTCATAGTACCATGGTTTCTTATCGGAATCCTCGATGGTGGCGCACTTAGATGACCAGTCATCCTTGCAGTCATGGAGGTCTATGATGGCACAGTAGGCAGGAGTTGCTCGCCAAGTTACTTTGAAGGGTTTTACTGCTTTTCCTGCTGGAATTTCGAACAAGAAAGCAAGCATAGCCAGAGCATCTGCAAACCAGTTTTTGTCTCTTGGGAGGTAATGGAATGAGACATCTTGGAATTGTTGCACAACTCTTGGAGGTTTGTATTGTATCTTTGAAGAGTCGGATCTTGGATCCTCAACTTCTTCGGTGTCTTATTGATAATCAACTAAGAATCTCCATATACCTCAAGTTTAGTTACATTGCGTTCTAGGGCTGCTTCGAGTCCCGCTATACAAGCTTCGTATTCGACAGTGTTATTAGTGGCATTAAAGTCGAGGCGTATTACTAGTGGAGTATAGATGTCATCGATATCTACCAATAGCATTCCGATGCCGTAACCTTTCTTATTGGCTGCGCTACCAAAAAATAGTTGCCACTTATTTTCGTCCTCTATAATCATGATGTCCTCATCAAGGAATCGCGGGTCTTCCCCCTTCACTTCGTCGCAAGGAAATTCGACTAACTAATTTGTGAATACACTCTCCCTGACGGATATCTGAGTGACGTAAGGGATATCATATCCCGCGAGCATGAAATACCATTTGTCTAGGGGCGAGGATAAATCGGATTTGTCAAGGATGTACTTCAGAGGATCCATCTGTGCGATGAAACGAACTGGAAAGGCTTCCATGTAGTGTTTTTACCTCTGTGGTACCCAGACGAGTTCAGCACAACACTTGTCAAGTGGAGAGTAGTTGATCTCACTGCCCTGAAATCGACGACTGACAAAGTAAATTGCATTCTCTGTGTGGGAGGCCGGCTGTTCTTGAGCAAGCATAGCCCCTAGTGCATTTTCAGTAACTGTGAGGTAAAGTTTCAAGGGTTTCTCCTTGTGAGGTGGAACCAGGATTGGTGGGGAAGTTATGTAGTGCTTAACTTCCTCAAATGCCTCTTGACATTCCTCGGTCCACTCTTGAGGTGCATTTTTAAGTAGCTTGAAGATAGGATCGCACATTGTAGTCATTTGATTGATGAATCGACTGATGTATTGGGGTATGCCCATGAAACCTTTCACTTCTTGTTGTGTTCTTGGAGGTGGCATGTCTATGATGGCCTTTATCTTGGCGGGGTCTGCTTCTATTCCACATTCGGTGACCATGTATCCTAAGACTTTTCCTCTGACCACCCCAAATAAGCATTTTCGGGGTTGAGCCTCATCTTGTGTTGTCTTAGTCGATTGAAGAATTTTCTGAGATCTATAAAGTGCTGACCATCTGTCCCTCTGGAGTAGATAATCATATCATCCACGTATACCTCTATTTCCTTGGGGATCATATCATGGAATAGTGTTGTGACTGCCCTCTGATAGGTAGCTCCCGCATTCTTTAGACCAAATGGCATGATCGTGTAACAAAACGTTCCCCAAGGTATGGTGAATGTTGTTTTATGTTGGTCTTCTTCTGCCATGTGAATTTGGTTGCATCTTGCGAAACCATCTATGAATGAGCGAACTTCATAAGTTGCGGTAGCGTCGACCAACATGTTTATGTTTGGCAATGGAAAGTCATCCTTAGGGGATGCTTTGTTCAGGTCTCTGAAGTCAACACAAACTCATATCTTCCCATTTGCCTTGGTAACCTATACTGTATTGGCTTGCCATTCTGGGTATTCGATTACTTTGATAAACCCAACATTCAGGAGTTTCATTATCTCTTCTTTCACCTGCATCGACCACTCGAGTTTAATTCTGCGCAGTTCCTGTTTGACTGGTTTGGCGTTAGGCAACAACGGTATTATGTGTTCCACTATCGACTGATTTAACCCTGGCATATCTTTGTAGGACCAAGCAAAAATGTCAACATATTCTCTGAGGAGCTGCATTAGGATTTCTCTATCTTCCCCTTTGAAGAGGCAGCCGATCTTGGTTTCTATGGGGTCTTCTGTTGTCCCAAGGTTAACCGTTTTCATTTCCTCATTGTCAATAGGGCCTTTCTTTCCACAATGACCTACTTGCTTTGCTAATTCTTTTAAGATTTGCTCATTTTCTTAATCTATATCATCATATGATTCATTAATAACTTGTTCGTTATATTTATTATTATGAGTTAATTCATCATTCACGATGTTAGCAATCTCAGGGTACTCGGAAAGATCAAAGTTTTCATTAAGGAAGTAGGGGAATACATGCTCTTACACCGCCTCAATTTTCTCTTGAGTGAGTTCATCAGAGGCAGAGCCTGACTCTAAAGTGAAAGTTACAGGGCCTATCTTCCTGCGGGGATGGGGAGTACAACCATGCTCTTAGATCATGAAGTCTTCGTCATCAACTGGTCCCCCGGTGACGTGCCAGTTTAGAATTGGCTCATCACATTTCTTTATTTGCTTTGTGTAATCAATAGTTGGAGCGTCCCCCTTAGATATTGCATGGATCTGGCTGTCTTCTAATTGGCACATATTCTCGAACTGTCGCAGCATGTCTTCTCCCAACACAATGTCCCATTCGATGGTCACTTCAGCTTTCGTGCCCCACAAATCTTTAAGGATTAGCGGGACAAGTTCTGTTTCATCTGAACAAGTGTCGCAGTCATTGAAAATTTCAAAGCTTGGGTGGTGCTTTCCTTCATCGTCAATCCAAGGTTCTGGAAAGATGAAGTATGGGATGTCTTCCCTTTCTCGAACGAAGTAGCCATTGAGCGTCTTTCGGTATGGTTCTAGGTTGTGGCTTTTGCATGTAGTTCCCTTCCACTTGATCTGAGGAGGGGTACACTGTTCTTCTTCACTTTCATCGTGAATGATAAGGATGTATCCGAGGCCATGCTTCATGTGCGGTGGGGGAACAGGCGGTGGCTCTGTTATCCCTTACAAGTATTTGCTAAGTCCCAAGCCAGGAAAGTACCCTTTCGCTTGCATCATTCTCTAAACAGGAAGGTTTCTATAAAACCAAAGTGCTTTGGAGTAGTCATTCTTGTTGTAAGTTTGGATGATGTTTATAGAGCTATTCTTCTCAATTTTGAAGCCACTGAACAAGTAATCAGAAGTGCTATGTTGTAGATAAGAAGAAATACAGACTAAAATATTATTATGAAAAAAATGATACTCTTGTCCACAAAATGGGAATCTTTAGACAAGTAGTATCTAAACTGAAACTAAACTACTAATCATTTTTCTTGCAAGTAAAAGAAAATTACTGAAAAGGAAAAACATTCATTGTTCTAACTTCTCCAACCTATGCCGCCGCTAGTGGCAACTCTGATGGTGCCGTTGTCAATTAAGTATTGGACTTCATTCTTCAAGTTTGAGCAATCATCCGTGTGGTTGCCATGGCACTGATGATAATAGTAATAGAGGTGTGGAGCTCGTCCTTCCCTCTTAGGCTGGTAACCCTCCATTGGACTTAGTTTCCCATCTTTGTGAAGGCTTCTGAAAAGCTGACCGAGCGAGATCCTTCCGATGTCGGTGTAGATTCTTCCTCTTCTTGGTTTAGCCAACTGAGTATAGAGGTCTCAGATGCGGTTCTCATAGTATTGCACAAAGGTGTTGTGCTGAGAGCGATAGTCTTCTTCCATCTGTTCTTTAAGATCACGATAGAGAGTGCTGAGGCAGTACTTAACTCTTTCATCAACATCGTCCTCTATGTGAGCTTCAAGTGCATAGCATTTCTGAGTCATAGCATTGAGTTCACCATTGACTTCTTCGAGTTCCTCGATCAGCATTTTTGTTTTGTCGGCTTGGATGGATTCTTCCAAGTTATGCCATGCATCATTATTGTCAATTTGTTGCATGGCTTTGGCAAGTTGAGCCTAGATGTCACTTAGCTCCTTTTGAATGGAGGGTTGTTCGACAACTTCCATCTTTCTAAAATCTTTAGCAATTTTGGTGGCAGGTACTTCGAAAGCCTCTTTCTATCCTTCCACATGTTCCATCTCAACAACGAGTGACTTGGTCACGTCTCGTAGAGTTGGCTGTTCAAAATCCCTTTTAGTGATGAAATAGGGGTGGTATTCTTCCATGGACTTTGTGTTGGGAGAAGCTTGAGGCTGATGTAGCTTCAGAAAATTGACAGAGAAGTGCATAGATTGTGTCAAGATCAAATCTAGCCCCAACGGGTCGAAAGAAGGCTTAAAGGGTTTAGGCTCAGCACAACAAACAGAAGCTTTGTCCCATGCGGAACAAATAGTCTCGCGCGAGACAATCACACTGGAAGTCGATTTTTATTAACCCTAAATTTTGGTCGGAACGGAGAATCTATTTTGAGGGGTTTCTAAGCTCTTTATCAAAACCTAACGACTAAGTAATCAGTCCGTTCTTTGTAAAATAAAGCCATGTAGAATTGACTTGAAGGATTTTTATTTTTAAAGGGACCATGCTTTTTGATGGGACAATTTCGAAAGGGTCATTCTGAAGGGACTTTTTTTCTTTTTCCGAAGGGACTTTTCCGAATCCTTCTTTATGGTCAATTTTACATTAGCTTTATTTTGGTCAAAGACATAGAAAGATCACTGAGTCAAAACCGACCGGTCACAGAGTGATCCTAGACAAATATTCTATATGATGCATGAGGCGATGCAGGGCTGGAAGGCTAGGCTCCTCGCGATATGACAATCTAGATGTATTGAAGATGCGAAGTGGGATGATCCAACTTTGGAGAGACCGGCGATTAAGTGATTACCGTCATTCGTCCTTAGTATGAGTCCTGGGTTTATCAAGGGTATGTAGTGCAATGACAGTTATAATATGAGTGCGCGTGTGTGAGAGTCAATCTAGGTGATAGAGAAAAATAGAGTGTTTTTTTTTTTTTTTTGAAAACAAAAGAAAACAGATAATAGCCACACCAAATGGTTGCCTACGTTTCTCCCAATTTAGGAAGAATCAGGCTGTCATAGTTCCATATAAGGAGAGAGAGAGATAATAAATTAATTTTACAACTCCCGAATCCTCCATGGACCGGACTTTAAATCAAAACCCAATCTCATGCAGTTTAAATAAAGAGCAATATTTAAACAAAATACGATTTCGAGTTCTACATCTTAAGGGAGGCCTTAAGATGAAAGAGCTCTGCAAACATAGTAATCTGGAATCCCCCTTGCATGTTCAAATCTTATCTCGGATCTTGAGACGAACAAGGAAATCCAAAAAACAAAAAAGATTACAGAGGCTTTGTCTCGCGCGAGGCAAAGGGTTGTCTCGTGCGGGACTAGCCTGAAACTGAATAAGAAAATAATTTTTTTTGAAACTCCCTCTTATTAACGCAAGTCTAAGCAACTTTAAATTTAAAATATTCCCCAGCGGAGTCGCCAAACTGTAGCAATAGCGGAATTGCCTTCCTCCTTTTTTATTTTTATTTTGAGTCGCCACCTATATTATTTATGGAAATATAGAAAAACCATTTTTAAAAGATTTGGGTTCGGGGCTTAAGTGATGCATTTGGAAGGTCAAGGAACACCACATCCACCCAATCTGAAGATCGGTCTTGCGAAAGGGGGGTTTTCAAATAAGAATCCTTTTTCACAAAGAAACAAATAAAAGCATATATTTAATTAGATTAAACGGAATGTTGGATCGATTGCTTTGAGACTGTCTCCATGATTTGAAGAGGCTCTAGGCCAATCCTAGATTGGATGTGTTACACCACTCTAATAATCAATTAGAACAAGTAAAAAATGAAGGAAGATTACCTTCGGGTTTAAGAAGTGCTTCGGACGGAGTTTTGCCTCAATCCTAGACTTTGAATCTCGATGTTCGTTGATCAACACGGTTGATAAACGAACATTAGGTGTTTGTTTATGGGTGATTTGCAGGAATCTTTCAAGGATCGAAATCAATAAATTGTCTGTCGACCGTCCCCTGAAATACTGAAAGTTATCAAGTATTTATAGGGGTTTTAGGAGACCAAAGTGGATTGGGATTCCTCCCAAGGAATCTTCTAGAACTCTTAGATCAGTAGAGATCCGGATTGGAAAAGATTTATCAAGAAAAGAGGTTAAAATCGACAAGGAAAGTGATTCTGCACAATTCCTGCAGAAGGTTAGTCTCGCGCGAGACATGCCATGTCCCGCGCGGGACAAGGCTCACAAAGGATAGATTAGTCCTCCCTTCGTTATCTCATATATAGTTTAGTCCAAACCAATGCCCGTTAGTCAAAACTTAATGAAACATGACGAAATGGTGGATTTCTACTCCGAAACCAAAGGCGAGACTTAAAGTGGTATAATTCTACCATAATAGGTTCAGAATGGGGTGTCTACAGGTGGTGATGGGTGGCATTGATGGTTGGTGATATGTAGCGGTGGGGAATTGTTGTTTGATAAATCAATGTGGGTGAGATTGAGATTTTCCCAGTATTTTGGCAGGTACCCAAAAAGGGTAGTGTTGGAAATAGATAAATAATGGAGGAATCTGAAGTTGGAAAGGATGATTGAAAGTCTGCTGGCGTTGATTATGATGCCGGTGAGTTTCTTAAGAAAGAGAGAGTTGACGGAGGTGAAGGAGCAGAGGTTGGAGGTGAGGGTGGAAGGGAAGTGAATGGGGTTAATGGGGTAGTTGAGGAAGGCAAGGGTGGAGAGGGATTTAAAGGCTGTGATGGAGAGAGAAATATCATCGGAGCAATTGGAAGTAGTGGGTGGAGATGGGGTGGTGGTGGAGGTAGTGGGTAGAGATGGGATGGTGGTGGAGAGATAAAAAATATGGACTTGATAAATAAAAAAACTATAGAGAAGTTTTAAAAATATATTTAAAAGTTATTTTAAGGGGTTTATAGTTTAAAACTACACACTTTAACCCCATAATACTTACACCACAGCCTACTTTATAAAATTTTAAGGCTAACTCATCATTTTAATGACTTGGCATGCCACATGGCTATTTTTAATGGTCAAATGGATGGTCAACTAATGGAAGGACTACATCAACATAAAAAATGAGGTTAAGGGGGAAAATGAAAAAAAATACATTCAGGACGAAAATGAAAAAATGATTAAGGTTGGGTCGAAATAGGTACTTAACTCCTATTTTGAGGCATCTAACCTAATGGAGACTATTTTGATGTGTCTAAACCAAACGAATACTATTGGCGTGAAACCTAATGGAGACTTATCTTGAGGGAGTCTAACCTAATGGAGACTATTTTTAGGCGTCTAACCTATTGAAGAGGATTTGTAGGCCTCTAATCTAATGGAGACTATTTTGAAGTGTCTAATCTAATGGAGACTATTTCGAGGTGTCTAAACCTAACGAAGACAATCTTGAGGCGTCGAACCGAATGGAGACTTATCTTGAGGGAGGAGACTATTTTGAGGTGTCTGACCTATTAGATACTATTTTGAGGTGTCTAAACATAACAAAGACTATCTTAAGGGTGTCAAACTTAATGGTGACTTATCTTGAGGGCGTCTAACCTAATGGAGACTATTTTGAGGCGTCAACCTAATGAATAGGATTTTGAGGTGTCTAAACCTAATGGAGGTTATTTTGAGGCATCGAACATAATGGGACTATTTTAAGGCGTATAACCTAATGGATACTATTTTGAGGCATCTAACATAATTGAGACTATTTTGAGTCATCTAACCAAATTTTGACTGTTTTGAGGCGTCTTCACCTAATGGGGACTATTTTGAGGCTTCTTAACCTGTTGGGTAATTTTTTGAGACCTCTAACCTAATGGAGTCTATTTTGGGGAATCTAATCTAATTGATACTAGTTTAAGGCACCTAACCTAATACAGAGTGTTTTGAGGCATCAACCTGATTGGTACTATTTTGAGGCGTCTAACCTAACGGAGGCAAATATTTGGCGCACGATGGTGATGTTAAGAATCATCAAATAAATGGACATAGATGATGGTCCATTGCAATTGAATTATTTTATCTGCGAGTTTAGCGGCAAGAAAATATATGTGCAACATTCAAGATAATGCATGTATGCATGAGATAATATGATTGAGGAAGGATGCCTTATGAAGCATATTTTGAAATTTCTTATTTTTTGAAATAAAGCAACTAAGTAATGCTTAAATTATGATTTTTGTTAACGCATGCTATTTATTCTAGCCTTATGAACATAATTTTGACAAGGTTTATTGATATACATTTGATGTGCTTATATGTAGGATGAGCTTGTGAAGAAGAAGTAATTCAAATCTAGGGGATCATCTAAGGTGGTCATGGATGTGTGGCTGTTGACTCCAAAGATTTTAAGGAATGCCTTAGATGATGATAATAATGGTGATGACTGAGGTTATCACACAAGCATTGTAGACACGAATCTTATCATAGGGCAGATTTGTAGGTATCCCTACACATGTTAGCAGGAAAAGAGAAAACAAACAATGCATGTAATCTCTTAGGATGATACTTTTTTACTTACTTTTGAATAATTAGGGTCATCTTGGCAAGAATTTTCTACTATTTATAATAACTTTAGGACTATTTCTATTTATTTACATTTTGTGCATGTTATATGAGCCCCTAGTTGACTTTCGTGTGATGGTTACATCAGAAAATGGATCATATGTATGTAAAAATGTATATGGAATGTCTTTGGATGTATTTTGAAATGTTTGGGACTGGTTTGAGCATGCTGGGTGATATCTCATGGCTTTGGTAGAAACTGTTGAATTTGTAATTTTCATGTTGTTGGTGTCAAAAGGAGCCGCGTGAACCAGACTTGCTTTCAAAAGAGGCAGCGTGGACTAGTCTTCCAATTCGGACATAAAATCAAAATTAAACAGAGGATCCGATTAAATTACATCTTCGAACTCTGATATCAGAAATTTCACTTTGACAAACCCTAGATCAAAAAATTCAAAGCAATCTACCGAGATGAATAAACCCCTTTGCTTGAGATGATTGTGACTTGGTAAATCCCCGATCCGAAGGAGTGACTTGGCAAAGCGTCTCGACGAAGCCCTGGTCTATGACTTGATTGTGAATCCAAAATAATTTGAGAATCCCCAGTCTAAATTATTATTTGAGGAGATCTTGAAGTATATTGGGTGTATCCCGAGTTTAACTTGAACTATTATGCACACCCTATTTTTTGCAAAGGCCTCTCTTTCATGTTTTCATCCTCTCAGGATATATTCTTTTTGTTCTTTTATTTTTATTTTTTTAAAGTCTATAAGTCAACCAAAATAAAATGTAAAATGAAGGAATAATTGTAATATACACTTGTAGGGGCGTATATATTGTTGGAAAGGTCTCGATGAGTACTTTCAAATTGTAGAGGTTTTATATTGTTCCACCCTTCTTTTCATTCTCTTTTTGTTCCTTCTCTCTACCTTGTAGCTCCAGTCTATCCCATCTATTTTTGCACTCTTTGAATTCATAATTCATGCACACTTACTCCTTCACCCTATACATATAAAAAATTCATAATGCCATTAAAACACAATTACAACACAAGGATGTGCACCAAATATGTCTAAAACAATACCAGTTAGATGTGTGAAAACATATACATCAAAACCCCAAAACTTATCTTTTGCTCGTACTCAAGTAAAACAAAAAGAACTAAGACAAGAAATAAAACTACTCTCTAAACTATGAATGAGTAAACATGAAAAAATAATATTTTCGGGATGTTCTATCACATAAGGGGTTGGTAGCCACATATGTCTCAGATCCTAACTAACACACGTAATCAACAAGTATCATTATAAACATGAGATTACAATTACATTAATGCATATAAATCATAATCATGCACCACAAAATCGAATGATGAGTGACTACAGGAAGATCATTGTCACCAAAATAAGATGGTTTATATGGTCACTTATGACATGCTCTAAACAAGAGATGATGAGATGATGAAATTATGATAAGGACGCTTATATGCATGTTTAACCACAACTGTCAACTCGATTACTGTTTAGTGATCAAATATGGCTTTATGGCTTGTAATTTTCGTGATAATAGCTGGTTAGGTGTATGGATACAAACGAAGGCAAGGACAAACAAAGTCAAGTAAGTGAAACTATGACGCCTTACATGCCAAAATAAATCCTCTCTTGAATATAAATTTTCACTCACCTATGTCTCCCCATGTCCCAACCCCCAAACTTGAGATTTACATGATTTCATAAACAAGGGGTTGATGATAATTCTTAACATCCCATGATCACTTTTTATCACAGCTTTAACATAAGAGAGCATGTTTTTTCAAAAAAAAATCTTCTTTTTGTTTCTTTCTTTCTTTCTTCCTTTCCTTCTTCTTTTCGTTTCTTTTATTTTTAAACTTTCACTTGCACCAATTTTCAATATAATACATATCCCTTTTCCCCAATATTAATTACTTCCCACTCATTCCCATTATTTTCCAAGCACATCTCCTCAATTTCTCATTCATTCACTAATCCACATTCGTAAAATTGTGACAAAATTATGTTTAAGTTGTAGGGGTTAGTTAATGTGGTTAGGAAATGAAGGCGAATGGGGTCTATGATATCCTAATAAGGCTCAAAAGGGGTTCTAGTGGTTTTTTTATAATTGACTAGAAAGTTAAAGGCTTACAAAAGGGTTTAAAGAAAATAGCCATTTATCACTTCCCGAGTAGCCTATTTGATGTGTTACTGTCACCAATGCAAACATGTTATATGTACCATGAGAATGCTAAAATGATCCTATAATGGTCTCCTAAATTGATGACAATGATCAAGAAATTAACATGGATTTGAAAGATGAAATAATGTTCATTCATATGTATCAATGCAATCACAATCACATACTTAGAATAATATTTAAGATTCACAATTAAGATACTTTCCAATCATCATAGACTTTAACGAACATCCCAAAATATGAAAATAATTTATTCTTATTTTTATTTTGAGAGGGTGGCACTATTTACACTCTCTTATAAACCCACAGACTTAGAGAGACTCACAAAGAGTGACTCAAAACTAAACATTCCCCACCCCCAAACACAAAACATGATATGTCTTTAGAGCATAACAAAGCATAACAATGTATAAAAGCATTCCTTAGGTTAAAGGGTTGACATGATACAACAAAAATAAAAGAAAGTGAAATAAATGTTACCTTGTTGGTTGCATCCCAATAAGTGCATTTGTTTAAAATCGTTAGCCAGACTATGACCCCTATTTTACATGGGGCTTGGATTGATCACATTGCCTTTGGCTTTTGCCTTTCTTCCCTTTCACCATTTCATACTTTCTCGGGCACTAATGCCCACTACTTTCCATGCACAAATTCCCTTTTTTATTAATTTAGATAGTACCCAAGGGTCTTTATTTTCTGCTTCTACCTTTCTTTCTTCTTTCTTCTTTCTTGGGCTCTTTTCCATCTTCTTAAAACCTGAAACACGGGATAAAAGAGGGGTGGCACAACAATTTAAAGAATAACTTAGGGGTGTTAAGGACTATCATTAGGACAATATGTGTTGGGCTTCTGGGATATAATAATTACATCATGCACTTCCTCATTATCCCTATTCTCACCGCCATTCAGAACAATCTCATCCTCCTCTATTTCTTCTTCTTTCAAATATTGTTCAGAGATATCAAGATTATTTGTATATCAAATAAACTTTTCATTATAGGAATGGTCCTTCAAGTGTTTAGCATGGAGAATATTCTATTTTTTTCCCATAACAATCATAGATAATCTACCATTCTGTACATCAATCACAATATTGTTGTAATACATAAACGGTCGCCCAAGCAATATAAGAGCTTCTAGTCTATCACCATCAGGGCCCTCCATAGGCAACACCACAAAGTCAACTGAAATTATAACTTTATCAATTGAACCAAAATGTCTTCTACGATTCCTATAGGTCGTTTAACTGTTTGGCCAGCTAATTTGATTGACATTGGGGAAGATTTCAAAGTATTTAATCCAAGTTGCTTATACACATGTATGTCTTCAAATTGATGCTTGCCCTTAGATCCATCGTGCATTTAACCTTTGATTCCCCCAATATGATTGGAATATTAAAACCTCCAGAGTCTTTCATTAATCAGGGAAGGCCATTTTTGAGAGTGTTGCAAACACTTTTGGGAAAAAGTACTTTTTTTAGGACCAAAATTGTAATTCATGTTACTTGTCAATTTCAAAATTTCCACACAAAAAGGTGTGGTTTTTACAACATCAAGGAGTGACATATTTATGTCATCTTTTGCAAATTTTTCATATACTTCCCCCAAACCATTCTTTTCTATAATAATATTATTCTTATATTATAATTTCAGTTACGTCCATATGCTTAGAATTCAATAAGCACTCAAGAATAGTTGAACCTAGATTATTTCGATTTCTGTTACGTCCTCAATTATATCTATTCATCAAAACTATGGTCAATGTGTTAATCACCCAAGTTAATGGAACACTTTATACCTAATTGTTTAAAACCCAATTTGTTTCTTAACATATAATTTAAACCCTAAAACCAAATTAAGAGTACTAAGATGAACAAGAATGAGATTGATTGGAAGAATTAAATCTTATATCATAGAGATTAAGTATTTGTTACATCCAATCTGAAAATCTAAATGTTTATCAACTCTTGGCCATGAAAACAAAAACAAATAAAATACATAAAAACTTGTAGTTGAAGTAGAGAAATCCTTGATCCTTCAGTAATAGAAGTTGAAAAACTAGAATAAACCTCCTCCTAAAAGTTAATGGAGTTCTTCTATTTATATTATGGTGAGGATGTGCAAAAAAAAGTGAAAAAAAAAAACCCTTCAATCCTTTAAAAAACGGACTTTCCAAGTTTCTATTGCATAAAGGGGGTGGTGGCACCCTTCTGGAGGGAGCGGCCGCACTCTAAGGTGTTCTAAAATCATCATATCTGTCTCGGGGATGGCCACACCCATTTTTTTAGGGGGGAGGGGGCAGCCGCACCCTTCCACTACTGTACTCTCTCCATGTTTTGCAAACTTCTGACAACCATAACTTCTTCATATGAACTCCTTGTTGGACGTGCCACATGTTGTTGGAAAGGTCTCGACCTATACTTTCTAATGGTCTTACATTAAATCAGTGTGTAGAATCCCCTTCTGACTTAAAATTAGTGTTTAGCTGTATTTTCTAATTTATAAAAACGAAGACTTGTCGAGACATCTGAAAATTTGTTATATCCAAGATTATCACATGCTTGCTCGAAACCCTTGATTGATGTTCGAGTTAAATGAATAAATTAAAGAATGCTTAATTTTTTGATGAATCATGAGAATTTGTGAGAGAAAACTCAACCGATATTAGGGATCAAAGTTGGCTAGGTATGAAAGAGTGGTTGGTGTATGTGATGCACCATTTATAAGATTGGGTTTATAGGATTTTTATTTGCTTATGAGTAGAACACTACTGGTTGCCTATGATCCCCTTTGAGTAGGGATCTCAGGTCACCATAGTTTGGGTTTGAAATTTTGCTTGGCTTTGGGTAGGGGTTTGAATTTTTGTGGTGCATTTGGTGAAAGGGTTTAAATTTTTAGTACCTGATGGATGTGTTCTCACCATCCAAATGATATATCTATAAAACTATTTGATGACCACCCTTTGGTGTTTTAATGACATATTAGAGTGTTTATAAGTACATGGAATAGAAGGAGAAAGTCACAAATTATGGTCTTAATAAGTACAAAAAGGAACGATCAAAAGCGGAGCGGCAAAGGAGAAAAGTATGAAAATAACAGAAGTACAAGAAGGTTGTGACCTTGTGCAATCACTACTAATGGATATTACTCTATGAGAAATTTCTAACAATATGGGGCAAGTCCCAATCGTAGTACGTATGAAGAAGTTATGACCTACGGAAGTTTGTCGAGAAAAGTACAAGTCAACAAAGCAAGAGGAGTGCACGCACCCTATGGCGAGGAGCGAATGGACCAAAATTCCAGAAACATTATTATATACTGACCAAAGGAGTGTGACCGCCCCTCTTACATGGGTGGTGCGTCTGAAATTACCCAATCCGCGGACGCGGACGACATTTAGCATTTTTGAGAGGAGTGTTAGAGTCAACCCGCCATTTTTATTATGCCCAAAATATTGAGAAAAGGCTCTTTTTGTTCTGTAATGAGATTTTGAGTTCGGAGGTGAGGTGACGCCTCGGGAAGCTATTTTTGAGCTCACCCGAGTTGCCTCATTTTCATGAGTCTTTCTGTACCCTTCTTTCTTTAAAAGTTGTGTGTGTGTGTGTGTGCTTTTAAATAAAATTCATTTGAAAGTAAATAATGGAAAGACAGTGCAGGGAATATTATTAAACCGCTATCACCGTTTGACCTCCATAGTGCAATGGAAGGTCTTGTGGGATTGTTTGGACGATTTGGGTCTGCGTATATAATAAATAAGGACTACATTGTAAGCAGAATACTTAAAACAGTAATGTATTTAAAGATATGAAAGTTAAAGCATGATTTAAAGTATGGAAGAATATCTCACCAATGTTGGTTAGGTTCTATCTTCCGAGGGTTTGTAGGAGGAATTGTTTGGTTGAGGGTGTTTAAAGAGGAGAGAGGTTTTGCCCTAACTAATGGCAAAATCACCCCTAATTAACTCTCGTATCACACTTGGGAGTCTAAAGAGGAGAGAAATTATGCACTCACTCGGGCAGAACCTCCCCTAATTAGGTCTCGTTTACACTCTTTAGACTCGCGGGTTTGGATTGGTTTTAGCCATTTTTTGGGTGTTTGGAGTTTGGTGAGTGGGTGTAGGTTGGTTGGGGATGAATAGGGTTTGTGGGTCATCGGGTGGTCGATAGGGATGGACCGAGATCGCATCGGAATGGCTTGGAATGCCTCAGGATGGCTCGAGAGGCCTCGAAATGGCTCAGAATGGCCCGGGAAGGCTGCCAGAAAGTTGCAGGAAGGTATGAGAGAGTTGAGGTGTGATTTTTTGAGATGGGGGAGGCTGGTATTTATAGGGGGTAAAAATTGACAAAGAGGTCCGTACGGGCCTCTCTTCAATCAGAAGTTTTTTTGGTTTTCCTCGATTTGGGGAATTTTTGGGGGATTTTGGGAATAATTGGGGATTTTTGGCATGTTGACAAGGATGTCTGTACGCACACATCATGTATTTACACATGTTTTCGTACGGACATGGCTGCAATCTGACATATTTTTGACTTTTTTGTCATTTCCTGCAGTGTCCTTGAATTCCCTTTTATGCCTGAAAGGTCCTCCCCTAATTTGGTTGGTCAGTTTGGACCTTTTGGACATTTACGGGTCTTCGAGATCACGAATGCATGAATCCTCGGTGTTTCCCGTATGCTCAAATGGAGAGCGTACCGGATTGGGGTACTTACAGAAGCCCCTCGGCGATGTCACATATGAAGGAAGTGGGGTCGTCGATAAGAATAAGAATCCCGATCTGGATCACTTGTCGGGAGAAATAAAATGACCGTGTCGATCGGATGGCTGGACCCTTTGGTAGGATTCCTACGTATCCCGAGTGGGAATCAAGTCTGATCATAGTTCGTGTGTGAGGTCAATTTGAAGGGGCCTCTACCTATGGGGAACTATTTGTAGGTGTTCGTCCTGAGTTGAGACTATTCTGAGGCATCTCAGTCTGAGTGTAGGAGGATGTGGTAGCGCCTCTGGCTGAGATAATGAGGATGTGGTGGCACCTCTGGCTGAGATTATGAGGACGTGGTGGTGCCTCTGGCTGAGATAATGAGGACGTGGTGGTGCCTCTGGCTGAGATAGTGAGGACGTGGTGGCGCCTCTGGCTGAGATAGTGAGGACGTGGTGGCACCTATGGCTGAGATTATGAGGACGTGGTGGCACCTCTAGCTAAGATAATGAGGACGTGGTGGCGCCTCTGGCTGAGATTTTGGAAGGCATTTGTGCCCTGAGATGAAGGTGTTTGTTGCCTTGTGTTTTGCTTTTCGAAGGCATTTGTTACCTTGAGGTTTGCTTTTCGAAGGCATTTGTTTCCATGATCGGGTATCCAGCCATACTGTGTTGGGCACGTTCTCTGAGGAAGAGGAGGGGCAGCAGGGGGAAGGTTACTATCACCTATGCGGAGGTGCAGAGGTTTTTGGAGAAGGGTAGCCTGGCCAGTTTCTAGTTGTACCCTTGGTCGTGGTACGGCGAGGACGAGTTGGAGGGTGTACCTTGGGTGACTAGGCAGTGGAAGCTTCTGCTGGGCCTCACTTGCGACTCGATGTATCTGGGAGAGAGGGTCTTCTGGAAGCATGGTACCGGTGTTCCTCCTTGTGCTCCAAGGGATCCACAGATCCATATAACGAGCCCTACTGAGATGGACATGCTGGAGTTTGAGAGGTACTGGGCGGGGTGGATGCCGGGGAGTTTATCCTGGAGGGCGAGGAGTATGAGGCCTTCATGAGTAGGAAGCTGAGGATGCCTCATGTTCTTGCTAGAAAGAGGTGGGCTGGTTCATCAAGCCCTCTGGATGTCTCGGTGCCTGGGTCGGACTTCACTTATGTCCACCGGGACTCTTCCAGGATGCGGGTGTCGGTGCCCTTCCCGTAGCAGCTTCCTGCCTCTTACCGAATTGATCCAGATGCTGCGGTGAGTTGTTACTCTTGCCTTTGGCATCTTGTTCCTTCTTTTGTTTATCTCTTTTAGTTGAGCATTCATTTTGTTTTGTTGTGCAGGTCTCGGGTCGGACCGTAGATGTGATCACTCGATGGGTATATGGGGTTGAGGGCTTTCACGAAGAAGTTCTTAAGGGGGATGTCCTACGGGTCATCGAGGTGTGTGGCAGCTTACGAGCCAATGCCTTTGAGGAGATCCGTGGATATTCCAGCTTCAAGGGCGTACATGGATCCACAGCCTGCTCCTCGGCCTGATATGCCAACTCGGGGGCGACACGGCTACGATGCGGAAGCTTCTGCGAAGGGCTGGGGGTGCGAACATTTCACCAGTTCTTCCCTCTATCTATTGCACGGGGTGAGGGTTCGTCCTTATTTCCCTTCTTTGATCCTTTCGCCGGCCTTACTCCTTCGACTATATGGAGTACTCGATTGAGGAGGGGGTCGAGTTTTCTGATGATGACGAGGTGGCTGCCAGAGGTGCCGGGATGCAGGGGTCTCCATTGGGCGGTGCTGATGATGACTCGAAGTAGGACTCCCCCTTTTTTTTCTTTCTTTGGCATTTGTAGAATAGCAAACATTTGTATTTATGGATAAAGTATTTTACTATGTAAATGTAATGAACTATTTATTTGCAATTCCGTGGGGACTGGCCTAGGAATTATTTCTACTCTTCTTTTTGTTTTTGTGCATGTCGCATGAGCTTGAAATGCTTTATTTAGTGTATGGGGGCTGGAAACAGCTTTGGCATGTTTTTTGAGTAGTCGGGTGCAAAATCCTGCTGCGGGCAGCAACTGTTTTGTTGATGCAGATTTTTTGTAGTTGGGGAGCAAAGAGGTCCATACGGACCTATCTTGCATGTAAAGAGGTCAGTACAAACACTTGTAGCTTTGCAGTAGGATGATAAAGCTTGCAGAAATCTGGATTTCCTTAGCTCTTCATTTCCAAACAACAGCCATTTCGGTTCCTCTTCTCCATTTTGCAAGAAAAACTCCATTTTTGGCATGAATTTGACGTTTGTTCCAAGAGATTTCCCGAGGCTTTCAAAGGAGAGGCAAGTGCACTTCCTCGAGCGGCTTAATTTGTGGATGAGGCACCACATGAAGCATAATAAGCGAGCTTTCGAGGTGAGATTTCAACTCAAATCTGTTTGGTCACTTAAGGAGCTAACTCCTGATTGGGAGTTGTTGCGGGCAGCCGCGAGATTCTGGAATATTAGGAGGCATGTGTATAGCTTCTCTTACAATGAGATCACGCCCACCTTTGAAGATTTCAGGACATTGCTCGGAGGGCCGAAGGTGGAGGCTATCTCTCTTCCTTTGGTCGGGGGTGCGACCGTGAGCATGAAGCTAGCATACTTTCTTAGGGCTTTATTGGGGGAAGCACAAGGTATGACGCTTGATTCTGGTCATATTTATATTTCTGCATTGCCCGAGAGATTTATGGGTGATGACGAGAGTGATGTCTCATGGAATGTGTTTGCTTTGTAAGTGATAGCTACGCTTTTCATGGTCAGCTCCCTTGAGATATGTGAAGGCACTTTGTTGGATGTGGTAGGCCATTACCGAGCTGGTGAGGACATCGTTTCCTTTGTTTTAGGGGAAACATTCCACGGCATTGATCGCTTGGTGATAGGGGATCGGTTCATGCGAGGGGGATGTTCGGCTTTGCTCACCTTATGGTTGCGAGAGAGGATTCAAGCTATGCCTGTGTCTCTGACATCCTTCAGTTCGTGGACATTTCCTCAGCGGCCTCTTATCTTGGATATGGATCAGTCTGCTTGAGAGTGGTGGATGGCTCAACTTGGCACGCATCAGATCCGTTAGTGGGTTCCTCATTGGTGAATTGAGACTAGGAGGGCCTTTCAGGAAGGTTCCTATGTTGTGAGGGTTTCGGGGTTATCTTGGTCATCTTTCTACATCCCGTCACTTGTTTCTCGACAGTTCGGGATGAGGCAGGATCCTTTGCTGGGCTGGAGTGACATTACCACTATAGAGGTAGCTTCTTTCTCTGTGACAGATCCAGATGCTTTCCTTTTCTTTCTGAGGGTATGGAAGTATTCTGCTCTTCCTCCTGTGGTACTCCTTAGACGCCGGGAGAGTGTTGATCTGTCCACTGAGTACCTGGATTGGTACGAGCAGCATCTCGGGCAGACCCAAGTAATTTTGGGGTACAGGTGCGAGGCGATTCTGGGGCAAGATTACCGTCTCAGCTACAGCCTTAGGAGCTCGGTAGCTTGGGCAAAACCTCAGGACGTCACGGGAGACGCTTTATTTGACTATGAGACTAGAGTTGACCGATTGGTAGAGAGAGGTCCCCTTTTGCAGACTCGCATGGAAGAGATCCGAGCTGAGGCACGGACAAAGGAAGCTCTGAGAGCAACTGGATTGCTGACCCGACAGGGAGAACTCCTGATCTATGAAGGAGGGAGACAGAGATAGTTCCTGTGGAACGAAAGAAGACACGCCAGGGGTGAGGGAGGAAATAATGGAGAAGGGACAAGCGCGAGCGGCATGGAATGACCTTCTAAATTTTGAGTATCCAAGCATTGTCATTATAGACACATTAATTGTTAAATGTATTAAGTTGTATTTTAGCATGTTGTGAGTTTGAGAGTAGACCGTGCTTGAATTCATCAAAAAGTGTTTTAACTGTAATGATTTGTGATTTACTTTTAAAGCTTTGTCAAGACGCAAAATCTCTTGCTTGCTTTTTGTCTGAGTCTTGATGGCATCCAATTTTTGTATTTTTGTTTATTTTTTAGACCGAACTAATGAAGGCTGCCTACGTTCCCCCCGACTGAGGGGCTCAGGTCTCCGTAGTTCGACACTATTATGAGTGAAGGGGAGACGAAAAACTCGATATTCTTTAGGTGAAGTATCGACGGAGCTTGCTTCCGTTGACTGAGTTCAAGAAGGGATTTCTGTCCAGATTTGTTAGTTTTATGGCACCTCCTGAGAAGACTTTCTGGACCACGAACGGGATGATCCATGTTGGTTCCCATTTTCTAAGCGGGTTGATTCGAGTAGGAGGCTTTTCCTTGAGCACCAGATTGCCTTCCCTGATATTTCGGGATTTGACTTTCTTGTCGAAAGCCCTAGCCATTCAGCTTTGGTAGGCTCGAATGTGTTCCATGGCCTTTAGTCGGCGTTGGTCCAGTATGGCCAATTCATCATGCCGGCTTCAGAGCCATTACATTTCATTGATTTCATTTTCCAACAGCACTCGGAGTGATAGGATTTCTAACTCTATGGGCAATACTGCTTCCATTCCTTATGTCAAGGCGAATGGGGTTTTTCCCGTGGCAGTCCTGACTGATGTTCGGTAGCCCCAAAGTGCAAGATGCAGCTTCTCGGGCCAATCTCGTCCTTGTACTGTCATTTTTCTGATGATCCTTTCGAGGGTTTTGTTTGCTACTTCCACAGCGCCGTTGGTTTGCAGCCTGTAAGGAGAAGACTTATGGTGGGTGATCTTGAATTTGGCCAATAGTCTGTCGCAGTCTTGCTCAAAGTGAGATCCTTTTTCTGATATGACCGCGTTTAGGATCCCGTATCGACATATGATGTTCTCTTTGAAGAACTGGGCGACCTTCTTAGAAGTCAACATCTTGTAGGACTTAGCTTCGACCCATTTTGTAAAGTAGTCGATGGCTACCAAGACGATTTTGTGGCCGTTGCTGCCGGGCTGATTGATCTTCCCGATGACGTCGATTCCGCAAGTAGCAAAAGGCCAGGGAGTGGTCATGCAGTAGATATCATGAGGAGGAAGATGGTTAAGGTTGGAGAATCGTTGGCACTTGTCGTAGCTTCTGACGAAGTGGATGCAGTCTACTTCCATGGAGATCCAGTAGTAACCCATTCGAAGAATGATTTGCATTAGGGCTCTGGCATTCAGGTTGGGACCGAAAGCCCCATTGTGGACTTCGTTCATGAGCTAGACCGCCTTTTCATTGTTGATGCACCGGAGGAGCGGTCATTGGTAGCGCTTCTAGTATAGCATATCCTGTTGGTGTAATGCCCTAGGCGTTCAGTTATGTTTGACTTATAACTTAATATCGTTATATAATCGTCTTTACCGTTTATTATAGAGAAATTTTATTTGGTTTATTATATGTTTTGTATGTTTCTTATAATAACCTGAGTCCCTAGTTATTATGAATAACTAGTATAAGTTTGTAATGGATAATCATAGAGATGATTATATGCATGTGATGCACATTAAACTTATGGGTACTTGTTAGAGAACAAGGTACTGGACATTACCTACCGATGAGATTTATGACATGGTCTATGGTCATATATATCATGATTAAATCTCATTATAGTTGTGTCATTGAATCCTTTGTACTTGAGATTATCATCGTCTTTTACATGATGAGCATTGTGTTTGATATAATCTAACACTATCTTTAATAGGATAGCAATAAGGGCTATGTTGGCACAATTGGATTCTTGTAGGGAAGAATGATAAGTCAAGATGGGATTTGTCCCTCTCGTTGAAAGAGTTGTTTGCTTGGGCCCCTCGATGAATAGTATTGATGAAATGTGTGGCCACACTCAAGAGATTTGATAGAGATCAAATGCACTTTGATTATCAACATATTCCGAATTGAGAAAGTATTGAACAATATGAGTTGACGTGGACTATGACTCATGTTCAATTTGACATCATGGACAAAGGGATTGTGACATTTGATCTATCAAGGAATCAAACTTTGATGTTATATTAATTGGGTGGACATAACGGTTTGCTAGAAACCACTTATGACTTGTGAGGTCGATGTTTCGACTCACTACCAACATAAATATAATTCTTAAAGGGTCACACATAAAGAACGAAATTGAAATTGGCTGAAAATTGGAAAATTGGTTTCTGGCATGACTTGTGCCCTGTGTCACGACTCTTGATGCTGACTGTGTTTGGGAATGACTCGTGCCCTCTGGCACGACTCGTGCCCTCAATCAGCACTAGTGACTTTTTGGTCACGACTCGTGCCACGACTAGAAATTAGACAAATACGACTCGTGGTTTTCTGGAATGACTCGTGGCACGAGTCGTGCCCAGGAGCATGAGTCGTACCTACGGCTGTTTTGTCCATACGCGTTTGTTTAATTGTGGAATTGGTTTCTGACTTGGACAAGGATTCTCCCTAAGTGTTAGGGATTTATATTTAGTGTAAATATAATCCTCTTCTTCAGCCATAAACACATTATTATTTTAGGGTTTTTGAAACTCTAAAGTTTTGATTTTGATTGAGAATCAACTATCAAAAATACTCCAAAATTCCATATTTTAGCCATTGATTGTTGAATATCGATTCAACAATCGGGGATCATCTAGCAATCTTGCAAGATTCGATCTTGGTTCATTCGCGTGTGGATTACCGATAGAGGGTGATTCTGTTATCACCTAAAGCTTGAAGATTATTAATCACAAGGAAAAACCAAGGAGAAAATCAAAGGTTCGTCAACGGTTGAAAGATTCGATTTTTGAGATTCGTTTTGAGAAACAAATTGCTATTAAGGTATGTAAAATCTATTTCATGGTTTTATCTATTAATGTTAGACAGATTCAAGGCTAAGGTTTTGTGTTGTTTTATAAAGTTCTTCCGCTGCGTTTGTAACCCCAAGACCCAACATATCCCCAGGATGACAAAATAAGGGCAAGGCGCTTTAGGGCCACAATGCTCTTGTCTTTGATTCCTTTTTTGTATTTGCCTTCTTCATTTATGAAAGAGGTTCCTCCATTTTTAAGGTATTGGTAGATTTGGTTGTACCACGGCTCGTTGATTGGCTCGGGTTCTGCTTCGATTTCACAGCAGTAGGCAGGAATTTCCTTCCTTCCTACTTTGAATGGCTTTACCGACTTCTCTTTGGGGATCTCTATGAGTGAAGCCAAGGTGGCTAGGGCGTCTGCAAACTGATTCCGGTCTCTTGGCAAGTAGTGAAAGGTGACCTCTTTGAATTGCGCGATAAGGTCTTCCATGCACGCATGGTATTTTTCTAGCCCGGGTCTATCATTTTCCATTTGTTGGAAACTTGATTGATGATCAAGGCTGAGTCCCCGTAGACCTCTAACTCTTGGACGTTCCTTTTGAGGGTGGCCTTTAGACCGGCAACTCATTCTTCGTATTCGGCGGAATTGTTGGTCACCTCAAAGTTTAGCTTTATGGCGATTGGGGTGTGCTCGTCTTTTGGGTCTACCAAGAGCTTTCCAATGCCATTTCCTCTTTTGTTGGCTGCTCCGTCGAAGAAAAGCTGTCATAGATTTTCACCTTCGAGTGTGAAGATTCCTTCGTTCGGAAATTGTGGCTCGAAACCTTTGGCTTCGTCGCTTGGGATGTCGGCTAACTGTTCAGCCATTACTCATCCCTTGATTGACTTCTGGGTTACATACTTGATGTCGAACACTGTGAGGAAGAAGGACCATTTTTGCTAGTCTCATTGACAGTGAGGGTTTGTCGAAGAGATATTTGACCGGATCCATCTTAGAGACCAGGCGCACTGTGTGTGATTGCATGTAGTGTCACAATTTTTCGACAACCCATACTAGAGCTGCACAGGTTTTCTCTAGGGCTGAGTATTTGAGCTCGCTTTCGTGGAACTTTCAGCTTACGAAGTAGATGGCGTTCTCGATTTTTGACTCTTTCTTTTCTTGGCCTAGTATGGTTCCAACTGCGGTGTCGATCATAATCAGGTACAGTAAGAGTAGCTTTTCTTCATGGGGAGGAGAGAGTATCAGAGGGCTCACAAGGTATGCCTTTATTTTCTCGAAGGCGTCTTGACATTCCGGGTTCCATTCGATGTCGGCATTCTTTTTCATTAGCCGAAAGATTGGCTCGCACATGGAAGTCAACTGATTCACGAAGTGACTGATGTATTGCAGGCGACCCTTGAACCTTTTTACTTCTGTTTGGGTTTGCGGTGGTCTCATCTCGATTATGGCCTTGATCTTTTGGGGATCGACTTCGATGCCTCATTCTGTGACTATGTATCCCAAGACTTTGCCTAGGATTACTCCGAATGTACATTTAGCAGGGTTCAATCTCATGGAATGCTTCCGAAGATGATCGAAGAACTTCCTCAAGTCGATGAGGTGTTGTCTGTCTGATTCTTTTGAGTGGATGATCATGTCGTCGACGTACACCTCGATCTCTATGTGGATCATGTCGTGGAAAAGTGCTGTCGCTGCCCGTTGGTGGGTAGCCCCAGCGTTCTTTAATCGGAACAGCATTACTTTGTAGCAGTAGGTTCCCCAGGGGGTGGTGAAGGCGGTCTTCTCCTGGTCTTTTTTGGCCATCTTGATCTGATTGTAGCCGGCAAAATCGTCCACGAAGGACTTAACCTCAAAATTGGCCGTAGTATCGACCAACATGTCTATGTTTGGTATTGGAAAGTCATCCTTCGGACTTGCTTTGTTGAGATCTCAGAAATCCATGCAGCAGCGCACTTTCCCATTAGCCTTGGTGACCGTGACAATGTTGGAAAGCCAAGTCGGGTATTCGATCACCCTAATGAAACCGATGCGGAGCATCTTCTCGATCTCTTCTCGATCACCCTTAGAAACCGATGCTGAGCATCTTCTCGATCTCTTCCTTGACATGTAAGGACCATTTTGGCTTGATTGGGCGTAGTTTCTGCTTGACGAGCTTGGCCTCGAGATTCAGGCGATTCAGATGTTCCACTGGGCATGTCTTTGTAGGACCAAGCGAACACGTCCACAAATTCTTTGATCAGTGCAGTCAATGCTTCTTGCTCGGTGCCGGTGAAAAAACCTCCGATTTGCATCTATTTAGGCTCTTCAGCAGTCCCCAAATTCACCTTGGTTAAAACCTCCATGGCAGCTTGGGCCCGGTTTTCCACTCGTTTGACAACAAGCTTACAGAGTTCTTTAATATATTATTCGTTTAATGTGTTTGTGTCTTCATCAAGTGAATCGTTATTAACTATTTTTGATTTGTTAGTTAATTTATCATTTGTTAAAGATGCAATGAGGGGATACTTGGAAAGGTCGAATTTTTCTTTTATAGTGTAAGGGAATACATTGTTGGTTGTGAACATAAATTCTTTCGACGTAAGGCCGTCAGATGACTCGAGAGACTCTAATTCAAATACAACAGGCTCGAAGCTAGACTCTAGGAGGTGAGGGGTTCGACCAAGCTTTTCAATCATTTCCTCCTTGCTGGCTGTAGGTCTGGAGAAGGTCGTGATGGTCCTGGTATCCATTCTTTAACTGACACCATCCCAGGGGGTAGTTGCCTTTGATTCGACTTCAAACCAAACTGAAGTGGTATGAGTTTTTTCATTTGAAGGTGTCTCTCCATTGGTGTTACTACTAGATCCCGAGGGTGTTTGCTGATGGAGCTCATGGAGAGCTTCCTCTAGGATTGCTAGGCACTCACTTCTTTGGAGTTTATTCTTGCTGACGTTGATTATCTTTAGGGACTTTGCTCCCACGGCTAAGGTCTTTGCTTGGATTATATTCACGATATCTGAATGTGGGGGCATACTATTTTTCCTTCTTTGACTAGACTCCGAAGGATGTTGCACCATCTCTCTTCCAAGTCGATCACTGGGATGTTGAATTGGACTATGCTATCGTAGTCATCTTTGTGGGATCCGAGTGTGTAGATATGGGGGTTGATAAAGTCCAAGGCATTGGTGATAGGACAACTTTTTTAGGGATGATTTTCGATGAAGTATGGGTCCATTCCTTGGTTAAGATCCAACTGGACATCTATCTCTTGGTTCTCTTTTAAGCATTCTTCGCAGTCGCATTGATTCGACTCTTCATCTTGGCTCATGAATTCTTCAGTTTCTATCGCGTCGTGACTCAATGCATTGACGTAGGGATCCTTTCGAATTGGATCGTGACCGGGGAAAGGGTACTCGATCATATCGGGACCTTCTTCTGGTGTAGCTAAGGCCGTCCCAGTAAGGCGGAGAAGTTGGACTCGATCTCCACAACTTGGAATTCCACCGACTCTTCTTGTTCATCAAATTGGATGTCCAGAGTTATTGCCCCCAAAACAGTACGGGGTGTGGAGTCGTAGGCTCGGATTACTCGGGTAGAAGGTCTCATTCGGGAGCGATAGATCCTTAGCCGTTTCATTGTACATGCGGCGAGGACATTGACAGACGAACCATTGTCGACTAGAATGTCCGGCAAGGATGTGGAGGGCCTCATTGTGTCTGTTTTCGCACTCTGGCAAGTCTACATTTGTGAAGGTCACACCGCTTCGGCGCCACCGTTTGGTTCAATTTTCCTTGTCTCCGGGGAGCACTCAATCCATCCATTGGCGTGCCTTAATTGTGGTAGGGATTGTAGGGAGACGGTCATTCTTGGATCCTCCCTTCTGGATTCCCTATTATGGGAGTGCCTGGTTCTGGTTTCGCATTCCCATTCATTTTGGGATAGCATGTTGACAGACCTGGAGATTGTGGAGGGACAACTCAGATATGAGGCTTCGCTAAATGCTATCATATTCACTCTATCGTTCTGGGGGAATGGATTTCCGACTGTTGGTGGCATGGCCGGGGTAGTTGTGGAAGGCACATTGTTTGCTCATGTCCATGTGGGGATTGAGATTCTTTGGTTAGAAATTTTCAAGAGGTTTCAGAATGTTCCGTTTTACCAATGCTTCGAACACTTGGCTCAGGGGCATCTTGAGGTTATCAAAGCGCTGTAAATGCTGTTGCCGAGGGGGGTTATTATTTCTCAGGGCCGCTTGATCGCGGTTTACTTGGACTCCGTTATGGATGTAGTGAACTGCTCCGGTGACTTCTTTTCCTTTGCTTGGGACAGGTGCCGGGTTTGACGGGGCTGCCCAGTAGCGGTAGGAAGAAGCAGGGGTAGCTGCCATATTTTGTTGGCTCAACGTCTTTTCGAACTTGATCCCGGCATTGACCATGGCACGAAGGTCGGGATAGAAGTGGTGGCTAATCAGGGCCCTCAGGGATGGTTAGAGGTAGAAATGGAAGATGTCCATTTGTTCTTCTTTGAAAAGCGGGTCCATTATCTTGCTTATTTTCCAGTTCCATCTTTCATAAAATTCTCCCACCGGCTCGTCATCATTTTGTTCGGTGGCTTGCAGATCATAGCGGTTGGTTTCCCACTCATGGTTGGTGCGGTACTTTTCTAGGAAGATTTCACTGATTTGATCCCAAGTGGAACGATTTTCCACTTTTACATTGAGGAACCACCTTAGTGCTGTGGATTTAAGGGAGTGTTGGAAGTGGTCCGCCATTTGTTGAGGGGTGGCCCATTTGGCTCTCATACCTAGGACGTAGGTATCGATTTGAGTCTTTGGACATTTTGTCCCATCAAATTTCACCAATTCTGGCATTCTAAAGTTTGGGGGAGGAGAGGAACCACCATACTAGGATATGTGGGCATGAGCGAGTCTTTCGAGAGTTGGCCAATTTTCCTTCCATATCCTTCATTTGTTCGACCAACCAAGCCATATGAGGGTCAGTAGGAAAAGGCAGACTGCCATTTTTTGGGATGGAGACTGAAGATGGGGGTAGATTAATTGACAGGATTGCCACCCAGGAATCTTTGGGAGGCAGTTGAGTGTATACCAACCCATATCCTGGATTATTGAAATTGGAGCCAAGGGCTTGATTACCCAAACCATGCTGGGTTGTGTTTTGGAGTTGAGGGAAAGTCTCATTAGCCCCAAGAGGCAGTCTGGCGGGTGGTAGATTCGAAATGTCAGGGTATCCGCTCGATATGTATGTCCTTTGCAGGCATTGGGACTTCAGGTTGTAGCTTCGGGGCTCATATGGAGGCAACGGATTGAATCCCGGGGGATATCGAGAGACATTAGGATCTGTGGGAGCAGTCCCATAGGTGTGCTGGTGATATTCAGTTTGCGGAGCGGAGCCGGGAAACTGATTGTGCTGGGGTTGGAAGATCGTAGCTGCTTGACTTAGGCTCGAATGAAGCTTTGAGCGGGAGCTACTTTGCATTGCCGGGTTTTCATAACATTGCGGAGGAGGGACCTGCTTATAGCTTTGGGCAGCCAGGGGAGCAAGCATGTCTTCGTCTTCTATGAGGATGAAGATTCCATCGGGTTGGGGAATCGCAACTGCTCCGCGACGGCGCATGGTGTCTACAATCCAAGCTTGCTATTCTTCTTGGCGCTTCATAAGGGTTTCAAAGCTCCTCCATTGTTTGGAGATTTCCCAAAGGCGGAGTCCCGTTTCCTTCACTGTTATCTGTTGACCCTGCCATGGGAGTGTAATGGACCATTTTGACGGCTGAACCGGAATGGCTATCGGACCTTGCGACTTCACTACTGAATAGACGGCTCCCGGGGACTCTCAACCATTCTCGGTTCGCTGGAGGAGGTCAAAGGCAAGGTTTAGACTCGGGAGGGCTTTTTGGTTGAAGGGGGAAAGCTCATGCGACATGCAGTTTCCTTTTTATTTATTTTTTTTTGTTGTTTTAATTTACTTAAAATTTTCTCAGAATCCTAAATGCTTGGAAAAGATTGCTCTTCTTTTTCGCAACTATTTCTAGATCCTGGGTCAGTGGAATCCGTCACTACGGCTATAAGCCCCTTATTTTGCACCTGTATTTCGACTTCCCAGAGTGGACAGCCCCGGGCGAGGGTCCTATAGGGCAAGCGATTTCCATCGGCCAAAAGAAAAACGAACCCAAGGAACGAGCCTGCATGTACATTTTAATGCTTCTGCCATGTGAATAGTGAACGAAGACAGTACCTAAGTCAAGATCGGTCAAAAATTTGGCATGACCTCTCTTTACATTGCTTGCGCAAGGGATCTTTGACTTAAGGTTTTGGCTAGGTCATATTCTCATAGATGACGCATTAAAGACTGGATGACATGTTGTCAAACGGGCGTGGACGTATATCCGATATGGACCATTGTCTGAGTTAACACTAGAAATCATGATCGGGTCAAGATTTTAGCATGATCTTTCATCGTCTTGCTCTTGCAAGAGATCTTGATTTTTAGGTTTTGACTAATATAATGACCGACATGGAATATGCATCTAGGCTTTAAGATACGGACTGGGTCAAAAACTCACCGAGTCTGGACAGAGTGTGACGCAAAAGTGCATGGTTGACACTGGCTAGGATGCAAAGTTTGGAATGATCCCGTGTGCGCAAGAGAGGCATAGGAACACCAATTGAACTAGAACTGAGACCATCCCTGGTTTGGGGTAGTAGTGTGCAAGTGTACAAGATAAGAGTGCGCGTAGTGTGCGGTCACTAAAATTCTTTTTCTGAGTAAAACAAAAGTTTTTGCAGAATGTGTTTTAAAAGGATGTACACAGATGTATTATGATGCATTTTTTGTATATTTTTTTTTGGAATAAGCAAAAAAGTAAAGGACATGCACACACAATAGTTAAAGAAAGGGTAAAGCGAAAGTTTAACCCTCGTCATTTTTTAAAAATCTTTTTTTTTTCTTTTAATGTTTTTAAAACAATCATTCCCCATCAGAGTCGTCAACTGAAATTACCCGATTCGCGGACGCGGACGACATTTCGCATTTTTTAGAGGAGTTTTAGAGTCGCCACGCCATTTTGATTATGCCCAAAACTTTGAGAAAAGACTATTTTTGTTGTGTGATGAGATTTTGAGTTCGGAAGTCAGGTTACGCTTCGGGAAGAGATTTTTGAGCTCACCCGAGTCGCCTCATTTTCATGAGTCTTTATGTACCCTTCTTTCTTTAAAATTTGTGTGTGTGTGTGTGATTTTAAATAAAATGCACTTGAAAGTAAATAATGGAAAGACATTGCAGGTAATATTAACAAACTGCTATCACCGTTAGACCTCCATAGTGCAATGAAAGGTCTTGTGGGATCGTTTGGACGGTTTGGGTCTGCGTATATAATAAATAAGGACTACATTCTAAGCAGTATATTTAAAGCAGTAATGTATTTAAAGACTTGAAATTTAAAGCGTTATTTAAAGTGCGGAAAGAGATCTCACCAATGTTAGTTAGGTTCTAGCTTCATAGGGTTTGTAAGAGGAATGTGTTTGGTTGAGGGTGTTTAAAGAGGAGAGAGGTTTTGCCCTCACTAATGGCAAAATCTCCCCTAATTAACTCTCGTATCACACTCGAGGAGTCTAAAGAGGAGGGAAATTATGCGCTCACTCAGGCAGAACCTCCCCTAATTAGCTCTCGTTCACACTCGTTAGACTCGCGGGTTTGGACCGGTTTGAGCTGTTTGTTGGGTGTTTGGAGTTTGGTGAGTGGGTGTAGTTTGGTTGGGGATGAATAGGGTTTGTGGGACATCGGGAGGTCGATCGGGACGGATCGGGATGGACCAGGATCGCTTTGAGATGGCTCGGGATGCCTCGGGACGGCTCTAGAGGCCTCAGAATGGACCGAAACGGCTCGAAATGGCCGGGGAAGGCTGCTAGAAAGTTGCTGGAAGGTAAGAGAGAGTTGAGGTGTGATTTTTTGAGCTGGGGGAGGCTGGTATTTATAGGGGGTAAAAATTGACAAAGAGGTCCGTACTGACCTCTCTTCAATCAGAAGTTTTTTTGGTTTTCCTCAATTTGGGGAATTTTTGGGGGATTTTGGGAATAATTGGGGATTTTTGGCATGTTGAGAAGGATGTCTGTACGGACACATCATGCTTTTACACATGTGTCCATACGGACATGGCTGCAATCTGACATATTTTTGACTTTTTTGTCATTTCCTGTAGTGTCCTTGAATTCCCTTTTAATCTTGCAACCAATCAAACGTTGGGTTCTTTAAAAGTACTCTTAAAACAAAGTTTTCTAGTTACAATCACATGTGTAGATTTGATTGGCTTTTAAACTAAATATGTGTGTGTTGATTGTCAAAAGATTGCCTGATCCATATAAAGTCGGATTTTTAAAGAATATAATTTCGGTTTGTCATTAGTTTGCAAAACAAAATTCTAGGTTCCTTTTTCATAGGGTTTTAATTGGTTATTGAGTATTATGCAGACTTAGCAGAAAATGTGAAATTTGGAGAGCACTACATTGAGGAAGTGAGAACGCCCTATTTCACTAAAGAGGATGAACCCCCAACAATGATTGAATGTATTATTAATTTGCATATTGGTGAGATATATATGAATCCATTTTGTAGGTCTTTCTTCCCTTGAATTCGGTAATCCTTAACTTGCTTTGTTTATTTCCTTGTTTTAGTAGTTAGTTAGGTTTACTTGTTTAAGTAGTTAATTGATATCAAAACCAAACCCAGTCTTTTCGTTTTTGTTTACTGTTGAAAGATGAACTATTGAGAACACAAGTCACTGTAAATTTGACCCTTGCTCGTGCATATTACTATATCGATCACTCGTGCAGTTGCGAGGTTTTTATTACTAAGTGGGTTTTTACTCCATCAAGTTTTTTGCGTCATTGTTGGGGACTTGTTTTGTAATCTACAGTTTAATTTTCAATATTGTATGCTTGGTCGGAGATCATTGAACCCCGAGTTTGTTTCTTTTATCAATGACAAAGACAAGCTTGGAAGGGCAATCCAAATGTTACTGAGTCAGATACGGAATATGTAACTTCTACAACCGAGGTAGAAGAACAAGGAATTAAAATGGGAGAAGAAGTAAATATTCGTCATATGAAGGACTATTTTCATCCTAAAATTGATGCAGCCTCGTCTTGCATTGTCTTGCCACCCGCAACAAGAGGCTTAGAACTGAAGGGACAATATTTTAATCTTTTACCTAGGATCCACGAGGGACCTACGGATGATCCCTAAAACTTTATTTATGCCTAGTTGACCACTATCCAATCTTTTCCTCAAAAATACTGGAGTCACGGATGATGAATAAAAGCTATCATGTTTTTCTTTCACCTTTAAGGTCGCAACTAAAAATTGGTTCATGACATTAGCACCCAATAGCATAGAAACATGGGAGAATATGTATTGGGCTTTCATATAGAAATTTTATTTACCCTTCACTGTCTCTTCTAAGAAAGAAAATAATAGGTTTTTAGCAAGAAAATGGTGAGGCATTCCTCGAAGCGTGGGAAAGATTTAAAATGCTATTAGTTCAATGCCCTCACCATGAGTTTTCCATACCCTATTTAACTCAATTTTATGATGGCTTAAGTCAAATACATCAAACCACGATAGACAATGCTGCGGGGGGGGGTCAATGGGTGAAAAAACACCTGAACAAGTTAAAGAGAATTTTGATATGCTAGGTGCTAAAACCCAACAAAAGAGAGAGGGAAAACATAGGGAGTTTATGAACGAAGTGCTATTGATAGGGTGGAAAAGAATGTATCTGATTTAACTATCCAACTTTCTATGCTTACTTCTTTAGTTACTCCTGCTCTTGCTAATAAAGTACATGATTTATGGGCTGCTTGTGTTTCGAACTCCCATGCTACTAATACGTGCCCATCTAGTGCACAATTTACCAATTTTATGGAACAGGATCAAATGGCGAATGGGTAGCAAACAAGGCCTTCTCACAACAACCCCTACTCCAATGCATACAATCCAAGGTAGAGAAATCATCAGAACTTTTCAGGGAATAATAACAAACTCTCCACCATATTCCGCCTCAACCTATTCCACAACAATCACAAGGTCAAAAAAAACCCAAATAACCATAGGAAGAGGAATTGGAGAGGCTAAGGTTGGAGCAAGCTAAAAAAAATAGAGAAACTAAGGTTGGATCAAATCCAACAATGGAAGACCCATGAAGTGGCAATAATCAAATTGGAGAAACAAATGGGTCCACTTGCCAATATCCTCCAAAGTCACAAGCCGAGCACATTCCTTAGCAAACGGGAGCATACAAATGCCATAATCGATTTGAGGAATGGTAAGGTAATAGGTCATGAGGTATGTTGTCCTACTTCTCCTTCTTCTCATAATTCTAATGTGAAAAATTCTGATGTTTTGAATGATCATGGTATAAATACGTTGGGAGACAAAAAAAAAGTAAAACCTTCAACTCCCAAACCATATTTACCTCCCGTAACTTTTACGAGTAGAATGATGAGGCTAAAGATGGAGAAGCATTTTTCTGAAATATATGACATGTTTTCCAAAGTGAACATCAATTTACCATTATTGGATGTCATTAAAAATATCCCATCTTATATCATGTTTTTCAAGGAATTAAATACCCAGAAGCAAATGTTGTTGTTGTTATGCCCTAGGCTTATAGTTATTTTGACTCATAACTAATATCGTTATATAATCGTCTTTACCATTTATAATAGGGAATGTTTATCTTGATTATTATATGTTTTACATGTTTATTAAAATATTCTGTGTCCCTAGTTTTTGTAAATAACTAGTATAAGTTGGTAATGGATAATCATAGAGATGATTATACGCATGGGGATGCATAATACACTTATAGGTACTTGTTAGAGAACAAGGTATTGGACTGACCCATCTATGAGAGATTTATGACATGGTCTATGGTCATATATCTCATGATTAAATCTTATGATAGTCGTGTCATTAGAATCCTTAGTACCTGAGATTATCATCGTCTTCCACATGATGAACGTTGTGTTTGATGTAGTCTAATACTATAATTAATAGTATAGCAATAAGGGCTATGTTAGCATGACTGGATTCTTGTAGGGAAGAATGATAAGTCAAGATGGGATTTGTCCCTCGTAAAGAGAGATGTCTGCTTGGGCCCCTCGATGAACTGTGTTGATGAAATGTGTGGCCACACTCAAGAGATTTGATAAAGATCAAATGCACTTGGATTATCAACATATTTGGAGTCGAGAAAGCATTGAACAATATAAGTTGACGTGGACCATGACTTATGTTCAATATGACATCGTGTGACAAAGGGATTGTGGCAATGATCTATCAAGGAATCAAGCTTTGATATTATATTAATTTGGTGGACATAATGGCTTGATAGAAACCACTTATGTCTTGTGAGGATTGATGTTTCAACTCACTACCAACATAAATATAATTCCTATAGGGTCACACACAAAGAACAGATTAAAAATGGCTCAAATATGGAAAATTGGACGCAGACAAAGTTTCTGGCTGCGAGGCGCCCGCCTCACTTAGCCCAGGCGCCTGCCTCAAGGTCAGTAACTATGAGGGAATTTTTTTGGGAGTGAGGCGCCCACCTCACCTCTCCCCAGGCGCCCGCCTCAGCCTCAGAAGGCAGCTTCATTTTTGGCTTGGATTAGAGTTTTCTTCCTAATTGTTAGTAATATTTATAAATTATAAATATACCCTTTTGTCTCAGTCAAGATACGCGAAAATTAGGGTTTATGAAACACTAATTCCTTGATCTTGATAAGGAATCAAAGATCAAAATTCCCTAGATCCAAATTCCATAACAACCATAGATTGTTGAAAATAGTTTCAACAATCGAGGATCATCTAGCAATCCAACAAGATACAGATCTTGGTTCATTCGCATGTGGATTTCCGATCGAGGGTGATTGCTTTATCACCTAAAGCTTGGAGACCTACGTTGTGGATTCATCACCAAGAAAGAACAAGGAAGAAGATCAAAGTTTCATCGACGATTCAAATCTGAATTACGATTCGTGTATGAAAGACAAACTCGCAATAAAGGTTAGTAAATCTATATTCGTGTTTTAATCTATTCATATTAGATGGATTCATGGCTAAGGTTTTGATTTATATTCCATGTCTTCTGCTGCGTATGTACCCCAAAACCCAACAAAATTATGAAAGAGGTGAACAAGTTATTATGTCTGAGAATGTAAGTGTCGTGATCAATCCCACCTTGCACCTAAACTTAAGGATCCGGTAGCTTTAATATTAAAATTACTTTGGGGAACTCCATATATGTAAAGGGAATGTTGGATAGTGCTATCATTAATTTTATGCCTTATTCTGTTTATGAGCAACTAGGATTGGGTGAGCTTAAACCTACCACAATGACCCTTCAATTAGCGGACCGCTCAGTCAAACTTAATTTGGTTATTGTGGAGGATATTCTAGTCCAAGTTGACAAGCTTATTGTCCCGATTGATTTTGTTGTGCATGATATGGAAAAGGATGTTAGTATTAGTCGTGAAACACCCATTCTTCTTGGGCGTCCTTTCATGGCTACTAAAGACACCATCATTAATGCCAAAGAGGGAAAGTTAAGAATGAATTTTCTTGATGAAAAAGTTGAAATTTTAGTTTTTAATGGCATGAGAGAAACACAACTCTTTAATGATACATGATGCTATATTAATGAGTTGGATGAATGTGTTTATGAGATATTTTTGGCATGAGGTAGATTATGAAGAATTTAACAGCATATTGAGTGGTGGTGAGAACGCTAGGGCTAAAACAGACGTTTATGACATGGCTGTGGATCACAAAACCGACAAAAACACTTGTAGTTACAGACCGTATAACCCCTAGGCCACTTAGACGAGAAGTTGGTGGCATTTACTACCTCACCTTTAATAGTAAATTCTAAATCTATGGGTGAATGCTTACAAGTAGAGGATTGTTTTTCTATTGATTTATATTATTCTATATTTATTGATATGTTTAATCAAGATAACACCTCTGATAATTATGTCAATAAGCTTGTTCCTAAAGCTGAGAAAATTGATATACAAAGTAAATGTGAGGGAATGAGCCCAAGAAAGAAGAAGAATAAGAAAAATAAGAAAAACCCTAAAGTTCCTTGAGTACCACCAGAATTGATAAAAAAAATAGAACTTAAGCATGGAAAGTGGTAGGCATTAGTGCAAGAGAAAGTATGAGGTAAGCAAAAGAAAGAAAAGCAAAGGCCAAAGATGGAGTGGTCAATCCAATCCCCAAGTAAAATTGGGGCCATAATTGGGCTAAGACTTTAAACAAATGTATTTCTTGGGAGGCAACCCAATTAGGTATGTTTTCTTTTTACTTTTGTTGCATCGTTTCAACCATTAAACCAAGGCATGCTTCTATTTTTCTTGATGCTCTTAAGACATATCATGGATTGAGTTTAGGAGTAGGCAATAATTGTCTTGAGTCACTCTTTGTGAGTCTCTTTGAGTTTGTTGTTTTATATGGTAGTGTAAATAGTGTCACCCTAAAAAAAATAGAACAATTAATTTTTTTTGTTCTTTTCATATTTTTAAATGCTGGCCAAAGTCTGATGATTTGAGTGTGCTTTAAATTTGAATTTTAAGTGTTATAATCAATATGAGGATATGATTACATTGAAAGATGTGCATTATGATTACTTCACCTTTCATTTCCATGCTATTTTCGTGATCATTGTTACCAACTTAGGAGACCTTTATAGGATCACTTTGGCATTCTTGGAGCCCTAGAACATGTTTGTATTACTGTCAATAACATATAAAATAGGCTACTCGAAAAGTGATATATGGCTATTCTCTTTAAACCCTTTTGTGAGCCGTTAACTTTCTCGTCACTTATAGATTTTCTACTAGAACCCCTTTTGAGCTTTAATAGGAACGAAAATCTCTCACAAAGTGAGATATTATCATAGACCGCCATTCAACTTCATTTTTACCCACAATATCCTACCCTTACACTTATACACTACTATTTCCTCACTTTACAAGAAAGTGAAACTAGGAAATGATTGGGAAATTGAGGCTTGTGATTGGGAAATCAAGGGATTAAGTGGAAAGAGGTCAACAAAGTAAATAAAAGGGTTATGTATTTTATTGAAAAGAGAGGCATATGCAAAGTATGTATTGCTTAGTATTCTTCGTGATCTCTATATATGTAAAGCAAAAGAAAAGAAAGAAGAAATGAAGAAAATTTGAAAAGACTTGCCCTCTTATTTTAAAGTAGAAAGTGACCAAAAGAAAGAAAGGACGGTGATCAACCCCATGTTTGGAAGTATGTAAAAGTCTAAGTTTGGGGGTTGAAACATTGGGTTGGCATGGGTGAGCGGAGAAATACATTCAAGTGAGGATATATTTTGAAAACTTTCTAGTTTTACTTGCTTGACTTCATATGTCCTTACCTTCATTTATAACCGTAAACCTAGCCCACGATTTTCGCTATGCATCACAAGCTATAAAGCCATATTTGATCCATAAAAAGTAGTCGGATTGACAGTTGTGGTTAAACATGCATATAAGTGTCCTTGTGCAGAATTTTATGTTATTATCATTATAGAATGACATAAGTGATCCTATAAAATATCTTGTTTTGGTAATGATGATCTCCCATTATTCATTCATATTATCATTTTGTAGTTGAGAATTGTAAGTTAGATGCATCAATTTAAGTATAATCCCATATTCTTAGTAATAATTGTAGATTATGTGTGTTATAACGATCTGAGACTTATTTGGCTAACAATCCATTGTATGAAGAGACCATCCCAAAATATTTTGTTGCTTTTATTTTTCGTAGGTTAGAAAGTAGTTTATAATTTTTTTTGCGTGATGATGAGTAAAAGGTAAGTTTGGGGGTATTTGATGGACATGTTTTCACCAATCCAAATGATATATATTTACACCTATTTGAGGCTCAACCTTGGATATTTTAATTTCGTTTTGGATTGTTTATGAGTACAGAGAATATAAGTATAAAGTCATGAATTATAGTGTTAATGAGTACAAAAAGGAACGATTAAAAGAGGCGCGACAAAGGAGGAAAGAATGAAAATAACAGAAGGACAAGAAGGACGTGACCTTATTAAATCAATTCTTATGGATATTACTTGATTAGAGTTTTCTAACGATATGTGGCACGTCTAAATCGAAGTCAGTATGAAGAAGTTATGACCTTCGAAAGTTTATCGAGAAAAGTAAAAGTTAGCAAAGCATGAGGAGCGCATGCACCCCAAGAAGAGGAGCGCACACACCAGAATTGTAGAAACATTATCACCTACAGACTAAAGGGTGCAACTGTCTCCTTACATGGGTGCATCCCCCCCCTTCCAGTAAAATTTTAGTTTCCTTCTTGATTTAGGTTTTGTCGATTGTTTCCTAATCTTGACACCTCTTCTCCCAAGTATAAATAAAACACTCCAACCATGTTTTGACCAATCCTTTATGCTTTATTATATTCTTCAAGTTGTAAACAAGGATTCATGTTTTATTCAAGGATCCAATTCATGTTTTTTATGAAATTATTGAAGATATGTTAATGTTTATCATGAAAATGAGCGACTTATCTCCTTTATCTGCGAAATGGAGATAATATGTATCAATCCCTTATGCATTAATTAATCTCGTAATCAATCAAATGTTGGGTTCTTTAAAAGTATTCTTAAATCAAATTCTCTAGTTACAATCACATGTGCAGATGTAATTGGCATTTTAACTAAATTTGAGTGTGATGATTGTCAATAGATTGCTTGATCCATACAAAGTTGTACTTTAATGAATATAATTTTTGTTTGTCATTAGTTCTCAAAACAAAGTTGTAAGTTCCTTGTTCCTGAATTGAGGACGTGAGAAAGCCCAATTTATTAAAGAGAATGAACCCCCAATAATGATTGATTGTATTATTAATATGTATTGGTGAGATATATATGAATCCATTTCGTAGGTATTTCTTCCCTTGAATTCGGTAATCCATAACTAGTTTTGTTTATTTTCTTGTTTTAGCAGTTAGCTATGTTTAATTATGTAAGTAGTTAATTGAAATCATAACCAAACCCAGTCTTTTTGTTTTATGTTTACTGTTGAATGTCGAACTGTTGAGAACACAAGTCCTTGTGGATTCGATCCTTTCTCGTGCATATTACTACATCGATCACTCTTGCACTTGCAAGGTTTTTATTACTAAGTGGGTTTTTACTCCATTTGTTCCTGTGATGAAAGTGTTCGAGTAGAAGCTTATTTGGCGTGTTGTCGTTAACTGTTTCTCTTTGATTGCCTTGCTCCTTGATTGTTGCTCCCACGAGGAAGAACGAAAAGGGAGGAAAATAGAGAAATAATTTAAATATTTGAGGGCCTGAGAATTTGAGGACCTATGGTAAGCCCCTCCTATTTTCGAACTTTTCTTTTGTGCACGACCTTAATTTTGCTTAGGATGCTCTATTGATTTTAATTACTTGGCCTGGCTAGGCTATTTTCTTTTATGTGCATTTACTTAATCTTGCTTAGGTCTCCCATAAAAGGTCCCACCTATTTTTTTTTTTTTTTTACATTTTATCTTCTTTCTGTTGTGAGCCTCTAGTTCTTTGATGATGGCACCACAAGTCTTGATACTCTATGATGACACCATCGTGGACTTTGTCAAGATGAGGGTATGGATAAAAAATAATATTTGGAAAGGTGTATGTGTTAAGATGTAGGCTTTGAAAAGTGTATGGCTAGATGTAGGCTTTAGTTGTGGGGTAAGGAAAGTATATAGGCTGGCTATCGGAGACACGCCAATTGACCAAAACATTTGTTATTTTAAAATTATTTATCAAGCAACCATATGGTAATACAGAATAAAAACATTTCATTAAATGTAATGTTGTTGTGCAAATAATGCCTCAAGACTTGCAAGAATAGAAAGAATACTTATATATAGATTTTTTTAACTAAAATGTCCAAGGCAGATTTGATTGAAAACATTAAATGTTCGAGACAGAATTGATTTAAAGAAAAAAAGTACATTAAATGTTCGAGACAGAATTGATTTAAAGAAAAAAAGTATAAGAACCTACGAATGTTGACTGTGTGACACATTTTTTTAGGATGGGTAGCCCCTAGTCTAGCTAATCTTTGTTGTTCAACAATGTTTCTACATTAGAAATAAATCCCTGAGAAAGTTGAGGCAAACTTTGTCTATCCCGGGCGTCTTCAATAATCTCTTGCTTACTAGCCTCGGTAGCCACCTTTTCAAGTGTCGGATCATCTAACAAAACAAAATTATCTTACGTAAAGTGCCTCGATAAATCTAGCTTTTCCATGGTCATATCATCATTGTAGTCAAACCAACCATTCTTAACATTTGTCACGACTAACTCGTCACTCTCACCAAGGGAGGGATCAAATTCAATTACGTTCACAGAGCTCAAACCATTAACCTCGATCATTTTTAAACCAATATTTTCGGGGAAAGGATAATTAGTTGTATTAGGACCACCAGGGCGCTCGAGATTTCCTTCTTACATCAACCCTTCGACCACTTTCATCAGGATTGTGCAATTGTCAGTTGTATGGCTGGGTAGTTATGAAAGGTGCAATGTTTGGTCACATACAAGTTTGTGTGTGGGAATTTGGGTTGGTAATTCTCAAGAGACTTAAGTAAGCTATGTGTCCCAAAGTCATAAAAAACCCTACTCATGAGCATGAAGAAATCATCAAAGTGTTGTCGCTACCTTGGCGCTCCTTGATACGACCCTTGACCATTGTCATTAGGAATATAGTTCAATGTACCCTTTGTATCCTTTCCTATACCAAAATCTGTGGCCATAATGGATGTAGAAGGTCTATAGCAATGAGGATTGTTCGAACCAGTAACACCACCTTGTGTATGAAGCATACTCTTGAACTTGGACAATGCGTTCACCATTGCACGCAATTTGGGGTAGAGGAGGAAGACTTGGTGTTTTTAATTGCAGTTTCAAACAAGATTGAACTATCTCCATTTGTTCCTCTTCTATCAAAGGGGTTAGTTCCGCCTCTTGTAAAACTTGGATATCGGCTCATCACTTCGCTGTAGAGTTGTAGATATCCCAGAAAATTTACATGCTTCCTAGTGAAGTCTAATCAATTTTAGTTCTCATTTTAGAGTTGCCACCTATATTTAAGGAAAAAAATTGTCTAACTGCTTTTAACAATATGAAACCATAGATTCAAGAGGGGCTTCGGGGTTAGGTTTGTTGGGATGTGGAGTCAAAACCATGGTTAAAGGAATTTGAACCGCGGTCGGAGGAGTTGGTGAGATCAAGGGCGTTCAAGTCGTCGGAGTTTCTGGACAGGAGAGCGGCCGCGCTAGGCCCAGGGCAGGCGCGCTGGAGGCATGGACAAAGGCATTGAAATCTCTGGACAGTTGCGCGACCGCGCTGGAAGGAGAGGGCGGCCGCGCTGGCCACGAATCTGGACTGATTTGTTTCCTATTCTGATGAGATCTCCTCGAGCATTGGTGATTCCTTTTGGTAGTAATATTTGGAAGGACTTGTGAAGAAAGAAGATTACTTTCTTGAGTAGGAATTCTTTTATTACTAGGATTTGATTTATTTTTCCCTATAAATACATGTGATAGCCTAGAAACAAATTGTAACATCTGAAAATATTAGAGAGAATATTTTGGCTTGGTGGCGCCCCCAGACGTAGTTGTTGTTGCAACGAACCGGGTTAACAATTCTTGTGTGTTCCTTTGTGTGTGATTTACTTTTTCGTGTGTGTTGTTCTTATTATTACTCCAAGCTTGGGCCGTTCCACTGTGTGAATTCACAACAACTGGTATCAGAGCCTGGTTTTATCGAATCATTGGTTGTCTGGTCTTTTGCTATGGATTTCTTGGGAGCTTTGGAGGATGGTAATAAGGTGTCGATCGAAAAGTTTGATGGGACGGATTTCAATTTTTGGAAGACAAAAATCGAGGATGTTCTATGGAACAAGGATTTGTATCTACCATTAAAAGAAAAGCCGGCGGACATAGAGAAAGCAAAATTCAAAATCTTGGATCGGAAAGAGTTAGGGCTTGTTAGGCAAACGTTGACCAAGGATGTGGCGAAGAATGTTTTGGAGGCGAAGACTACCATGGAGATGTTAGAGATGTTGGCGAGCATGTACGAGGCACCATCGGCGGCGAATAAAGCTCATCTAATGAGGAAGCTGTTGAACATAAGGATGGTGGAAGGCATGTCGGCAACAAAGCATATAAGTGAATTCAAATCTACTGCGACCCAACTGTCTTCCGTGGCTGTTACTCTTGATGACGAGGTACTAGCATTGATATTACATTCTTCTTTGCCGGAATGTTGGGATACGATTGCGATAGCAGTTAACGTTTCAACAGGAAAAGAGAAGTTGAAGTTTTCGGATGTCGTTGATGTGATTCTTGGCGAAGAAATTTGTAGGAAGAGCAAGGGTGGGACATCGGGGCTAGCACTAAATGTCGGTGAAAAGAGTAAGGGTGGCAAGAAGGTGATTACTTGCTATGATTGTGGGGAGAAGGGGCACTTTAGGAGAAGTTGTCCGAAGCGGTCAGGCAGAGCGAAGGAATTGAATGTTGCTGAGGAGATAGCGGATGCATTAATCTTGGGTGGGAGCAGTTCAACAGATTCGTGGGTTTTGGATTCGGGCTCGATGTTTCATTCATGCACCAGTGCAGAAAGAATGGAGCAGTGCGTTCCGGGTGATTTTGGGGTTGTTCGTTTGGGAAACAATAATCCTGTCAAGGTCATTGGAAAGGGGGTTGTTCGGGTCAAAGCAACGGATGGGACTGTTTTGCGGCTACGTGATGTGCGACATATTCCGGATTTGAAGAGGAACTTGATTTCCATAAGGCAACTTGATAAGGAGGGTTGTGTGGTGACCTTCGGTTGTGGGACGTGGAAGGTAAACCGCGGAGCTAGCTTGGTGGCTCGTGGCGGCGTGGAAAATATGTTGTATACCACATGCAACATGAGTCGTTGGGGGAAACGAAGGCGCATCCCAATGATGAATGGTGGTGGCCGAGATCGCCATGGAGGAAGAAATTTCACTAAACGGTATGTTGGTAGAAAATTGGGTAATGAAGTCGGTCGACGCGAAGCCAATTTGGCCAACATGGGAGCGGGATCTAGAACGGTGATGCGATGGGTTGCAAAGAACACACAAAGGTTCCAAGCTTGTGATTGTGTGGGGCACGTGGATTCGCGCTGTTCAGGATCGATAGTTAGCAAGCAAGTGAGCGGGGATGTGCAGGGAGGATCATTCGGAATGAACACTCGGAGCATGGTAGAACCGACAGTTATGTTGAAGCGTAGCTCAGCTTCAACTCACTTGGATAACTAGACAAGAGGCCGGGCGCTACCAACGCAATAGCTGGCCACTGAAATTTGTTTCAAGAGAGGTATCATGGATGGTTTGTCTCCAGGTGGGAGATTGTTGGGATGTGGAGTCAAAACCATGGTTAAAGGAATTTGAATCGCGGTCGGAGGAGTTGGTGAGATCAAGGGTGTTCAAGTCGTCGGAGTTTCTGGACAGGAGAGCGGCCGCGCTAGGCCCAGGGCGGGCGCGCTGGAGGCATGGACAAAGGCGTTGAAATCTTTGGACAGTTGCGCGACCGCGCTGGAAGGAGAGGGCGGCCGCGCTGGCCACGAATCTGGACTGATTTGTTTCCTATTCTGATAAGAACTCTTCGAGCATTGGTGATTCCTTTTGGTAGTAATATTTGGAAGGACTTGTGAAGAAAGAAGATTACTTTCTTGAGTAGAAATTCTTTTATTACTAGGATTTTATTTATTGTTCCCTATAAATACATGTGATAGCCTAGAAACAAATTGTAACATCTGAAAATATTAGAGAGAATATTTTGGCTTGGTAGCGCCCCCGGACGTAGTTGTTGTTGCAACGAACCGGGTTAACAATTCTTGTGTGTTCCTTTGTGTGTGATTTACTTTTTCGTGTGTGTTGTTCTTATTATTACTCTAAGCTTGGGCCGTTCCGCTGCGTGAATTCACAACAAGGTTACGAAAATAGGAAGATATTAGGCACCCCTCCTACCTGACCTTATGGTCGGTAATGCTCTTTTAAGTGTTCTATGTCTGAACTCCTCTATGTTATGCTTGTTCAAACAAATAATCACTTAAGTGGGGGGGGGGGGTTGAGAGGTTATTGGAATGTAAGGGAGGCAATTTATAGTCATTTTCAATCGAGTGAAATGTCCTTAAAAATATCCCTTTTGATGGGGATTGCATACATAGGGATGAAAAGCAAGTAAGCCAAAAAGTGAACAAAAAAAATAATACCTTGTTTTTTAGCTATTCGGGAATGATTTAGGATTACAGATTGTTCTTCTCCAAAGCTTGTTTGAGAAAAGAGTGTTATCTGGGTGAAATGTCCTTTAAAAAACAACCCTTTTGATGGGGATTTCATACATAGGGATGAAAAGCAAGTAATCAAAAATGAAAATAAAAAAAATACCTTGTTTTTTAGCTATTCAGGTTTTTAGGCTAATATCGGTTACCCATTCAAAAACATAACAAATGTGGATGGGATTTAACAAAAATAAATAAATAGAATGAGATGAATAAGAATTCTCGTATGCAATTGAGGGTGAGAAATCCAAGGCAGAGTGTATACAGAGTCCCTCGATGACGTGGATTGCAAAGCGAAATGCGTCGAAAATACAATTGCCCTCCGCCTTGTACGTTAAAAAAGACTCATAGAATAAGAGAGATAGCGAGAAAACACGTCTCCTGTGTAGGTAAAGTTTCTTGATTTGAAGTCGTGGACGGATGACCGAAGTGTACCATTGCAGAGAGTGCGGATGACCAAAGTGTACCATTGTGGATGACCGTTCGTGTACCCTAGGTTACAGATGGCCGGAGTGTACCATTGCAACTTCCCGATGGACATATTATATGCCTGTCAGTTGTGGATGACCGTTGGTGTACCACCATAGCAAAGAGTGAAAATGACTGTAGTGTACCGCTGCGGATGACCGTTGGTGTACCACTTAGGTTGCGGATGGACGGAGTGTACATCTGCATATGACTGGAAGACTTTCATTGTGCATGTCTGTTATGGATGACCGTTGGTGTATCACCATAGAAAAGAGTGCAGATAACTGTAGTGTACCGCTGCGGATGACCGTTAGTGTACTACATAGGTTGTAGATGACCGGAGTGTGCCGCTGCAACTGCCTTGAGGACTCCGTTGCGACTGTCTATTGTGGATGAAGGTTATTGTACCACCATAGAAATAGAGTGCAGGTGAACCTAATGTACAATCACGGATGACCATTAGTTTACCACTTAGGTTGAGAATTACTAGTGTGTACCGCTGCAACTGTTCGGAGGACTCACGCTGCACCTGTCTGCTGTGCATGATTGTTGGTGTACCACTATAGTAAAATAGTATGATCGGATGTAGTGTCAGACCAAGGATTTTTTTGAAACGGGGGAAAATTTAAAATATAGTGTTAATTTTTCATGATCAAAAGAGAGCAAAGCACAATTTTTAATGGTTAAAATCTAAATTTTCAAAAATTACTAGTACTAATTGTAGATATCCAGGAAAACGGTGTCATGCTTACTAAGGACGACTAATTTATTTTAAGAGTCATCACCTATATTTTAAAGGGAAAGATGAGAAATCTAAGACTAATGGATTTTAAGCATGCAAAACCAAAGATTCTAGATGAGAGGTTCGGTGGTTAGATTACGCTGCGGGAAGATGTTAGGCACCCGCTCTGCCCGGCCTTATGATCAGTCTTGTGACTTTAGGTATTCTATCTAATTATGTCTTCTAATTTATGCTTGTTCTAAACGATTAACACATAAGGAGGAATTTGGTGTGATTGGAATGTAAGGGAGGCGATTTATGGCAAATTCAATAGATTGAAAGGACCTTAAAAAATCCTCCCTTTTGATGGGGATTGCATACATTGAGGAAAACAATAGTTTAAAGCATAAATGAAAACAAGAGAGAATTAGTACCTCTTTCTTATAGTTATCTGTGAATGACTTGTCTATTTAAGGCTTGTTCTTCCGTTGAGATCTTGATTGCAAGAGAATGAGGGTGTGTGTATGTTTGTGTTTGAGGGAGATATAGAGAGACTGAAAATCTTGAACTTTTTAATGTTTTAGCCCAATTATTTAGGGGTGAGTTTGTTACCTCTTTCAAGGAGGGGAAGACCTACTTTTATAGGCTAAATAGGTAAAAACGAGAGGGAAAAGACCACTCATGGATGGGAGTAAATAGGATTAGGAATTACAAATAAAAAAGAGAGAGATATTTGGAGGGTAATCAGCCAGTCAAGGTGAAACTCGCGTGAGTCCCGTATGAGGACTCAAAATCGCACAATCCTACGGGTATGGCGTGACTCGCCCAAGTTAAATGAGAAGGGAAAGGATAAAAAAGACCCGAAAGGTTAACTTCATTATTCAGTTTAGTCCCAAGACAATCTGAATCAGTTAGGATCTTGACAGAATTAGACGAAAGTTAACGAAAATTAATAGAAAAGGATAAAGGATTGATCCTGTATGCAATTGGGTGTGAGGGGTCTAAGGCGGGGTGTCTATAGAGCCCCTTGGCGGTGTGTATTACGAAACAATATGAGCCAACGATTGAATAGACATCTGCCTTGTACGTCAAGGGGACTCACTCAGTTATAGGTGTAATCAGATGTCGTAGGACTTAGATTGATTATTGTGGTGGATACTAAGGAGACTCACTCCGTTATGGGTGCGATCAGATATTATGAGACTGTTTGATGCCGTGGATGCCGAGGGGACTCACTGCATTGTGGGTGAAATCAGATGTCGTGGAACTCAGACTAATTGCTATAGTGGATGCCAAAGGGACTTAATCCATTTTGGGTGTGATCATATGTCGTGGGACTCGGAGAGTGACTAGTGCAATGGATACCGAGGGGACTCACTTTGTTGTGAGTGCGATCAGATGTTGTGGGACTCGACTAATTGCTGCGGTGGATATCGAGGTGACTCACTCCGTTGTAGGTATGATCATATGCCGTGGGACTCAGACTGATTACTACGATGAATGCCTAGGGGACTCACTCCATTGTGGGTACGATCAGATGTTGTGGGACTCAAACTGATTGCTGCAGTGGTTGTCGAGCGGACTCACTCCTTTATGGGTGCGATCAGATGCCATAGTACTCAGACTTATTGTTGTGGTGGATGCCAAAGAGACCCACTCCATTGTAGGTGTGATCAGATGCCTTGTATGTTGGGTTTGGATCCTAAAACTACAAGGAAGAGGAGGGCTAAGTCGGAGGAGTTGGTGAGGTTCAAGGAGGAGTCCAAAACAGAGTTGCAGTTGAGCACGTAATGGGGACTGCGCGCCAGCGGCAAGATGGGGAGGGGGCGAGGCGGGCGCCTCAAGGGCCGAGACGGCCGAGGATTGCCAAAGGTTGAGGCGGGCGCATGGTCGCCTTGAGGCGGGCGCCTCAATGCCCGGCGTATTTTTGGGTTTATTTGTTTCCTTGTTTGATTCCAACTCTTCGTAATTAGATTTAGGGCTTCTTTGTACTACTATATAAACATAAATCCGGCCTAGAACACATAGTAGCAACATATTAGAGAGACTAATAACATATTGGCTTGGCAATTGCCCCCGGACGTAGTTCACGAGTTGGTGAATGAACCGGGTAAACAACTCTTGTGTTCTTGTGTGTGATTGTTTCTTTCTTGTACGTGTGGGTGTGAATTTCTTTGTGTTGATTGCAAACGGAGAGCACCAATTTCACAACAACTGGTATCAGAGCTTTTTGGTTTGGTGGATTCAAAATCCTTTCATTAGTTGATTAATTTTGAATCGCGTTCTTGGGGATTTTGGTGAAGCAGTCAAGATGAAGAACCATATCGAGAAATTCAGCGGTGTGAATTTCACGTTTTGGAAGACAAGGATTGAAGACTACCTTTATTGTAAGGATCTTCATAAGCCCTTGAAGGAGAAGCCCGAAGACATGTCACAAGGAGATTGGGAGGTGTTGGATCGGAAGGCGTTAGGAGCGGTAGGAGTGCCCTAACCGACGACGTTGCACGGAACGCTATGGAGGCCAAGACAACGGTGGAGTTGCTACAAACGCCGTCGGACATGTATGAGAAGCCGTCGAATATCAATAAGGTGCATTTGATAAAGAGGTTTGCGAATGCGAAGATGTCGAGAGGGCATGCCGGCAAGTCATATCGGCAATTTCAAAGGTATGGTGGACCAATTGAAAAGTGTTGATATTACTTTCTCCGATGAAGTGCTAGCTTGTTTTCTTCTAAAATCATTGCACGATAGTTGGGAGGTTCTTGTCACAACGATTAGTACGTCGAAAACGGCATTGGTGTATACGGAGGTTAGAGATCTCATCCTGCAAGAGGAGTTGCGAAGGAAGGAGAAAAGGGGAGAATCGTCCGTAGATGGGGCTGCACTTAGGGTGGAGAGAAAAAGGGGTGGACCTAAGGGGAAAAAGGTCAAGTGCTAGAATTGTGGTGAATTGGGGCACATCAGTTATAACTGTCCGGGAAAAGTGGTGGTGCGCACGTGGTGGATGATGGTGGTGATGTATTAATCCTAGGGGAGGAGCGATCGGGTGAAGATTGGGTGTTGGATTACGGAGCTTCTTGTCATGCTAGTGGGGATGCGGAATCAATGAGGCGTTACAAAACCGGAGATTTTGGGGTTCTCTATCTTGGTGATGGTCAACCATTGAAGATCAAAGGTAAGGGGATGTAATGATGAAGACACCTAATGGGGCTGTTTTACAACTACACGACGTGATGCATGTTCGGATTTGAGGAGGAGGGTGATTTCTGTGGGACAACTTGATAGTGAAGGATACGGTGTTTCTTTCATTGGTGGGTCTTGGGAAGTCACAAAAGGGGCTAAGGTGTTGGCTCATGGGGTTAAGGAGAAGACGTTGTACTCTACCTACAATGTCGGTTTTCGTTCCGGTGGGAGCAAGAGGCTTAAGAACCGGCCTGTTGGTGTAAAAAGGGGAGACATCAAGAAACGGTATGTTGGGGAGGACACAAAGTTGATCAACGCGGTGTGGAAGTCCAAGGGCCCTAACGAGAGAGCGGATTCAGACCAAGAATAGTCGATGCAAGAAACAAGGTGTGTCCAAGTTTCACGGGGAGGCATTGCGAGAAAGGTGGGTCTGGAGGGAGAAGGCGAAGTTAGACTTGCGGGGAGAAATCAAGGTAGAAGCTGATTTGGGGAGGCAAGAACGATCTAACACGGGGAGGTTGAAACGTCGCTTGGTTTCAACTCGCCTTAGTACTTGAGGAGAGGTGCGGTAGTGTCAAGCCAATATGGAATGAGGGGAAATGTGTTCGAAGGTCTTTACTCCGTGGTGGGAGTTAATGGGTGATTCTATGTTTGTTGGTTTAGTCTCCGGTGGGAGATTGTTGGGTTTGGATCCTAAAACTACAAGGAAGAGGAGGGCTAAGTCGGAGGAGTTGGTGAGGTTCAAGGAGGAGTCCAAAACAGAGTTGCAGTTGAGCACGTAATGGGGACTGCGCCAGGCGGCCGCATGGGAGGGGGCGAGGCGGGCGCCTCAAGGGCCGAGACAGTGGCCGAGGATTGCCAAAGGTTGAGGCGGGCGCATGGCTGCCTTGAGGCGGGCGCCTCAATGCCTGGCGTATTTTTGGGTTTTGTTCTGTTTCCTTGTTTGATTCCAACTCTTCTTAATTAGATTTAGGGCTTCTTTGTACTACTATATAAACATAAATCCGGCCTAGAACACATAGTAGCAACATATTAGAGAGACTAATAACATATTGGCTTGGCAATTGCCCCCGGACGTAGTTCACGAGTTGGTGAATGAACCGGGTAAACAACTCTTGTGTTCTTGTGTGTGATTGTTTCTTTCTTGTACGTGTGGGTGTGAATTTCTTTGTGTTGATTGCAAACGGAGAGCACCAATTTCACAACAACTGGTATCAGAGCTTTTTGGTTTGGTGGATTCAAAATCCTTTCATTAGTTGATTAATTTTGAATCGCGTTCTTGGGGATTTTGGTGAAGCAGTCAAGATGAAGAACCATATCGAGAAATTCAGCGGTGTGAATTTCACGTTTTGGAAGACAAGGATTGAAGACTACCTTTATTGTAAGGATCTTCATAAGCCCTTGAAGGAGAAGCCCGAAGACATGTCACAAGGAGATTGGGAGGTGTTGGATCGGAAGGCGTTAGGAGCGGTAAGGAGTGCCCTAACCGACGACGTTGCACGGAACGCTATGGAGGCCAAGACAACGGTGGAGTTGCTACAAACGCTGTCGGACATGTATGAGAAGCCGTCGAATATCAATAAGGTGCATTTGATAAAGAGGTTTGCGAATGCGAAGATGTCGAGGGGCGTACGGCAAGTCATATCGGCAATTTCAAAGGTATGGTGGACCAATTGAAAAGTGTTGATATTACTTTCTCCGATGAAGTGCTAGCTTGTTTTCTTCTAAAATCATTGCTCGATAGTTGGGAGGTTACTGTCACAACGATTAGTACGTCGAAAACGGCATTGGTGTATACGGAGGTTAGAGATCTCATCCTGCAAGAGGAGTTGCGAAGGAAGGAGAAAAGGGGAGAATCGTCCGTAGATGGGGCTGCACTTAGGGTGGAGAGAAAAAGGGGTGGACCTAAGGGGAAAAAGGTCAAGTGCTACAATTGTGGTGAATTGGGGCACATCAGTTATAACTGTCCGGGAAAAAGTGGTGGTGCGCACGTGGTGGATGATGGTGGTGATGTATTAATCCTAGGGGAGGAGCAGTCGGGTGAAGATTGGGTGTTGGATTCTGGAGCTTCTTGTCATGCTAGTGGGGATGCGGAATCAATGAGGCGTTACAAAACCGGAGATTTTGGGGTTCTCTATCTTGGTGATGGTCAACCATTGAAGATCAAAGGTAAGGGGGATGTAATGATGAAGACACCTAATGGGGCTGTTTTACAACTACACGACGTGATGCATGTTCCGGATTTGAGGAGGAGGGTGATTTCTGTGGGACAACTTGATAGTGAAGGATACGGTGTTTCTTTCATTGGTGGGTCTTGGGAAGTCACAAAAGGGGCTAAGGTGTTGGCTCATGGGGTTAAGGGGAAGACGTTGTACTCTACCTACAATGTCGGTTTTCGTTCCGGTGGGAGCAAGAGGCTTAAGAACCGGCCTGTTGGTGTAAAAAGGGGAGACATCAAGAAACGGTATGTTGGGGAGGACACAAAGTTGATCAACGCGGTGTGGATGTCCAAGGGCCCTAACAGAGAGCGGATTCAGACCAAGAATAGTCGATGCAAGAAACAAGGTGTGTCCAAGTTTCACGGGGAGGCATTGCGAGAAAGGTGGGTCTGGAGGGAGAAGGCGAAGTTAGACTTGCGGGGAGAAATCAAGGTAGAAGCTGATTTGGGGAGGCAAGAACGATCTAACACGGGGAGGTTGAAACGTCGCTTGGTTTCAACTCGCCTTAGTACTTGAGGAGAGGTGCGGTAGTGTCAAGCCAATATGGAATGAGGGGAAATGTGTTCGAAGGTCTTTACTCCGTGGTGGGAGTTAATGGGTGATTCTATGTTTGTTGGTTTAGTCTCCGGTGGGAGATTGTTGGGTTTGGATCCTAAAACTACAAGGAAGAGGAGGGCTAAGTCGGAGGAGTTGGTGAGGTTCAAGGAGGAGTCCAAAACAGAGTTGCAGTTGAGCACGTAATGGGGACTGCGCCAGGCGGCCGCATGGGAGGGGGCGAGGCGGGCGCCTCAAGGGCCGAGACAGTGGCCGAGGATTGCCAAAGGTTGAGGCGGGCGCATGGCTGCCTTGAGGCGGGCGCCTCAATGCCTGGCGTATTTTTGGGTTTTGTTCTGTTTCCTTGTTTGATTCCAACTCTTCTTAATTAGATTTAGGGCTTCTTTGTACTACTATATAAACATAAATCCGGCCTAGAACACATAGTAGCAACATATTAGAGAGACTAATAACATATTGGCTTGGCAATTGCCCCCGGACGTAGTTCACGAGTTGGTGAATGAACCGGGTAAACAACTCTTGTGTTCTTGTGTGTGATTGTTTCTTTCTTGTACGTGTGGGTGTGAATTTCTTTGTGTTGATTGCAAACGGAGAGCACCAATTTCACAACATTGTATGCTGTGATTGACCTCAAATTTGACTGTTAAAGGAATCTGCTATTGGGATTTTAAAGAGTGCTTGGGATGTTGTGCCCTTTCACTAATGGCATGGTGAAACTTGCACGAGTGTGGTGTTGCTGGGGACATTGATGAAGTTCAGTCAGCCAGGTAGTCCATTTATCGTAGAAGGAGCGGTAACAAATGCCCCAGGACATGGCAGGGCCTCTCGAAGAGGATGCCAGGGATGAAGACCAAGATCAGAAGGGTGATGAAGATTCAATGGGGGAGAGCAGCTTCCATGTTCTAGGCCATTAGTAGCCCTATTTTCTTTTTTTTGTTTTTCAGTTGAGCAGGTATAGAGAGGGAAATAAGAGCATGCAAAACAATTAAGTATTTTACTTTTCCTAGACTCTTATTTACATTATTTTTACACCTCGTTAGACTTTAATCTAGGTGAGAATTAAATTACAAGTTTGGTGTGTCCAAAACTGTGGGTTTTAATTGCTTGAGTTGTTGTTGCTATATTTTCTGCTTCTGCACAAGTCTAAACTTAAGGCAAACGTACATGGATCTCTTTTTGGACTGATGAAGCCTATTTGAACACACAGATAGGTGAAACTCGCGCGATTCATATCCTCTTGGTGAAATTCGCGTGAGTTTTTAAACGGGGGTGGACTTGCACGAGTCTGAAAGCCTGTATTCTTGCCTTAACAATTTATGGTAAATCAGCTCCAACAACTATAATATCAGCCTCTTGAATTCAACCATAAACCTCAAATAGCCATTTTTAACAATCTTCTTCTTCTTTGGAAGCTTTCAGAAAGCCCAAAATTCTTTCAAAACCCCAATGGCACCACCCATTTGGTCTCATGACGCCGAGGCAATGGCGGAATTTAGGTACAACTTACAAACATTGGTTTACTCATTGAAGCCCAATTCTCAGAAAATTTTCATCAAGGACTTTGGCTTTTGTATTCTCCTTACGCTTAGGTTTTTAAAATTTCCCTTATCAAAGCAACAATCAATTTCTGATGTATCATTTGGCTCTTTGACACTCTTTATACTGGTATATCATGGGTAGACTAGCTTTGTGTAGAGCTTTTGGGAGACAAGTTCTAGCCTAGTTTGATTCTGAGGGAGAGAGAAGCTGCGGATGACCACAATAACATTCTAGAGGACCCAATGGGATCACCCTTGGATGACTATTATGCTCGTCAATGCCTGCCGTGGAAAACATACAAATCTGCCCTATCAGTTTTAGATAGGCCAGGGAAGCCTAGTGCAGCTTCAACCTCACGCAGGAAAAATAATAGAGAAGACAAAACCAAGTGTGAAGCCCCTAGGTCAAAGAGGAAGATGATATTTAGAACTACCCATGAGATTGAAATTAACAAACAAAAGCTTTTTCTTTATTAATATCTTTTATCTCAGCAAGTTCATTTTAATGGTAAACTTTTCACAAGAAATGAATAAAATTACATATTATTAATGAGGGGTATTGTATTTTGTTGTTTAATTAGACCATACCTGAAGGTTGCCCACGTTCCTCAGATTGTAAGATGCTCAGGTCTTCGTAGTTTAAACGAATGGTTTATTTTTATTTATGCGCACCCATTTTTTGTTGCCTACACCACTCTTTCAGTACTTGGCAAGTGTTGTCGAAGTACCATGTCCCCAAATTTGATGTCTCTTGGCTTTAGTTTTTGTTGAAAGCTATCACCATGAGTTTCTTTCATAATTTTCTTTGTTTTGTCACATGGAAAAAAAATTTCCACTCATTTTCAGTGGTCGTGTCCATCATATCTATGTCAAGAAATCACAGGTTTCCCCGCTTCTCTTCATCATTAGTATGACAAACACTTTCCCCTTAATGTATTTTAGTGTGAGGAACAACTTCTCGAAAATGTATTTGACTAATTTTGCTCACTTCCCTGTAATCAGCTGCTAACAAAATAAATGGCATCTTCTTTGGAACATTGAAGATGGGCTCGCAAATCATTGTCAGTTGATAAAAAAATCGACTGATATACTGCATACGGCCCCATGAACCCTTTGATTTCATTCTGAGTCTTTGGCAAAGGCATGTAAATAATGGATTAAATTTATTAGTGGTCCATTTGGATTCCCCTTTCTGTGACCATATATCCAAGGACTATCCCCTTATTACTCCAACTATACATTTTGTAGGGTTCAGTCTCATCTTTTGCTTTCTCAGTTTGTCAAAGAACTTCCTTTAATTAACTTGGTGTTGACCATCTGTAGCCTTGGATTGGTTTGTAGCCTTGGATTGGTTGATTATGTAGTTCACATAGAGTATTAAATGCAGTCTTGTGTTGTCTTCCTCGGACATTATAATCTGATTCTACCTGGTAAAAATTACGGACCTCATAGACAACTGTAGTGTACACGAGCATATCAATGTTCGGGAGTGGAAAGTCATCCTTCGGCGATGCTCTATTCAAATTTATAAAATCCACACAAACCCAAATTTTGCCGTTTGCTTTTCATACTCTCACTATGTTGGCCAACCATTTCGGATACTCAATTACCTTGATGAACCCTACACTGAGCAACTTCATAACCTCTTCTTTGACCTGTAGATACCATTCAAGCTTGATATTGCGGAGTTTCTGTTTGACTAGCTTAACATCTAGTAAGAGTGGTATTCCGTGATCCAATACTTTTTGATCTAGCCCCAATATATCTTGATAGGACCATGCAAACACATCCATATATTCTTTGAGCTACGAGATCAACGCAGTTTTTTCTTCCCCTTTGAAGAAGCTGTAAATCTTTGTCTCCTTTGGTTCTGACTCGGTACCCAGATTAACAGTATGTAACTGTTCATCAGCCGTGGCCCATTTTTACCACAACTATGAACCTGCTGATCTAATTCTTTTAAGAGTTCACTATTTTCTTGGTCTGTTTCATCATATGATTCATTATTAACTGGTTCATTATCTTCATCGTGAGTTAATTCGTCTATTATGATGTTTGCAATCTCAAGGTACTTAGAAATATAAATTTCACATAAAAATGAAAGGGAACACAAGCTAGTAAATTGCCTCATTATCCTCGGGAGGGAGGTCATCGGAGGCACAAATAAATTCAAATGTAAATGACAACAATTCGGGTCATTTGGGGGTGTGGGGTGTGTAGCCCATCTTCTCTATCATGATTTTCTCTGTTGCAATAGGTCACCCAATTGAGTACGAGTTCTTGAGTGGCTCTGAACTCGACTTGATCTCCTCGAGCTCTTCTTCTTCAACGATCATCTCTTCCCCGACCTCTATTGCATTCACTGAAGAGGATGAAGACATAGCTAAGTGGAAGCCTGTAAGTGTCATTTTTTGCCCCTTTTTCATGATCTTCAAGCACAGATGAAAAGTAGAGGGAACCCCACGTACTATGATATCATGCTCTCCCCAAAGTAAGTTAAAGGAAGATGGGACATCAATCACATGAAATTCTATCGGTATTGTAATATTCCCAAATTTAACAATAAATTTGATCATCCTAATTCTATGCAGCTCGTGAAGTCGTAGGCCCTTACTATTTTCTCGGAGGGTCTTATGTCGGATGGACTAAGAGCCAAGATTCCCATTATCTTTAGCGACATTATGTTTAAGATAGATCCGCTATAAATTATGACTTGAGATAACAACCTAACTTCTACTTTCACTTTTAGATGCAAGGCTTAATTGTGTTCACCACCATATGGAGGTAGGTCAAGATCAGTAAAAGTGATCACATTTTCAAAGTGGATATTCCAGCTTATGGACACCAAGTCATCTGGACTTGTGTCCGGCGAAACTGAAATGGCATCTAAGTTCTTGATGATTATGTCCTTGTGTTTCTTTAAAGACGCTATCATCTCCCTAATGGATATGTTTGCTTGTGTTTTCTTGAATTTCACATATCGAGGGTTTTTGGGTTCATTCACTTGGGATGGAGTTTCTTGAGCCAGAGTTTTATTTGGGATGACTCATCCAGAACAGGTTAAGATGTTAACACTCGCATCTTGCTTTTTCTTTATGCATTCTAAAATGGCCTCCATAACCTCATCATAAGTCACAACGTAGCAAGAATAATTCATTTCATTAATAGTACAAGGTCCCCAATTTATAAGTTGTGCCGAATGGGTGTTACCTTCCTTTTCTGACCTAACTTTGTTACATTGACATCATTTTTAGGGAGGGGGTTGTTTCCAACAAGGATGATGAACTAAGACATATCCACTAGGTCTTGGACATTTTTTATGGTATAACATCTTTCAGTGATTTATCTAATATGTTGGTGGTAGCAAGACCATTGATCATGGGCATAGTTGTCACGAATCTCCTTGATTTTTTACCCTTCTAGCGGCTTGATTTGGCCCTTGCCAACCAAAGCTTCAAATGCATCGGCTTGAGTCATCCCTTGGAGTGGAGTGTAAATTTTCTCATTCTTGTGGTTGGTGTGGGGAGGAGGTACACTTGAATAGGACCCATTATTGGTCATGATTTCGTTGATGGAGGCTTCTTTGTTGGCGGTGGAAGTAGCGACTTTGTAGCAAAAAGTGGGCTTTTCTTGATCTCGAGGGGAAAATCATCAACTCGGATACCCGCATCATACATATATTAAAAATTTGGATAAAACCCTACAATAAGGTGAGTGAGCGACATCTTTAAACATTTCAAGAAAATTTCAACTTCTTCTTTCAATAAAGTCCGATCAACAATTTCGGAAAGCTTATCATTCCAACTCCTGGCAAAACCAACAAATGACTCGTTATCTGTTTGAGTCCTGGCTTCTAGCTCCTTCCTTGTGTAATGGTGTGTTGTATTTCTTTGGTATTGACTTTTAAAAGCATCCATGGCAGCGCCCCAAATAAGTCGGGTCAAAATAGGGAGACCCATATACCAATCCTTTGCACCCCCATACAAAGTCAACGGAAAGCATTGGGCCATAATCTACGGTGACACCTTCTAAGACAATATGGCCCATATGTTTGAGTCAAAATGACCATTGGTGCAAGAGTTTCCCTTGAACATCGCAATGTTGGGCATCTTGATATTGTCGGGAAGGGCAACCATAGTGTTCATTAGCAAAGCCGACTGATGAAGACCGAAATATGTGCTATTTTTCAATGGAAGCCCATTGAAGCTTTGGTCAATATAACTCTTTAAGTTGTTCACCATATATGTGTTGTCACTTCCTTTACTCTCCTAATATTTCATTTTGCAGGTGCTAACAAAAGGTGAAGGAAATAGTCCTTTTGTCCACTCTGAGTTATTCCCCTCATCACTCTTCTTATCCTTAGCGATCTCTTAAAGTTGGGCCTTGAGCATGTTGGTTTCTTCTTTGTGGGCCGCATTTTCACGGTCCAAATGTGCTTTCCACCAATCATCCTTGGTTTGGGCTTCCTTAATAAGGGACTCAAGTTGTTCTTTCATGGATAACATTATGCCAAGCACTTCTTCATTGGTGGGATTACAATTACCACTCCAATTACCACTGTTATCAAGACCGGACATTGGAGTTGAGGGCTTTTCTTCTATAACCTCTTCACGGATCAACCTTCACATAGAATCTTGGTAACACCGAACTAGAGCAATTGGACCTAGTTGGAGAAGAACATGAACCATTAGTTTTGAGCCACACACATGGCACGATAGAGGCTTAGCACACGACTCACCACATAAGAAACGACTCTTTTACATCATTCCCTATACATCGTCAGAAGGACTCATATACTCTTCAGATTACTTTGTTTTGTTTCTGAACCTAAGTATGTAAGGATTTAATTTAATCAACGTCACGAAGCATACACCTATGAATAAAAATTCTTCCATAATAACCACAAGTGTCTTTTAAATGAAACATCCTGCGTATTTGGTGACGTTTGCTCAAGGAAATCCCAACGTACTAAACCAACCGAGTCACGGAGTGTATAACCTAGTCCAAGAGTGTGTGGCTTATGAAATGGCCGAAGAGTCTAATAGGCTACCCACTGGTGTGGTCTTTGGAATCCCCCTAGGTGGGTCTGGATGGGTTTGGGCTATACTTGTGCGACTCAATAGTAGTTATATAGAAAATGTGCACGTGGGTTGATGGCATAATTATATGATAAAAATATTTTACATGGAAAAAGGGATAGCGAAACAATTAAGCACATAGATAAGATAAAATTACAACTTTCGAGTCACCTGTGTGACCGGTAAATAAATAAAAATAGTAAAATAGAACATAAAGAAATTATGTACAACCCTCTTGGAGCTAGTACATCATGACTGACCCTTTTTTGGTTCAGCCCTAAATTAGATCACTGGAGGGTGAAACTCGCTCGAATTAGGCCTTGAGGACGATACTCGCCAGAATTGGATGTAAAGCCCCAGATTCGGTCGACCTGGGCAATTTTCCAAAAAAAAAAAAAACAGAGGAGTAACCTCACATTTTAGATCAACAACTACCCCTGCATAAAACCCTAAGTAGAACAAGTATACAAAAATACAGAGGACAGGATTTGCACATATTCACCTTTGTTGTCAAACTCGTGCGAATTTGGCTGAATAAACCATACTTGTTCGAATTTGTCTCCTCTGGGAATAGAAATTGCAGAAAATAAAATACCTACAACAAGAAGCAAGTTTAACCCTCTAAATTTTATTCCCCAGTGGAATAGCTACTGTAGATATCTTAGAAAACGGCGTCATGCTTCCTAAGGACGTCTAATTGATTGTAAGAGTCGCCACCTATGTTTTAAAGGGAAACCTAAGAAACCTAAGTATTATGGATTTTAAGCATGCGAAACCAAAGATTCTAGATGAGGGGTTAGGGCTTTAGATTATGTCGCGGGAAGATGTTAGATACCCGCTCCGCCCGGTTTTATGGCCTATCTTGCTACTTTAGGTGTTCTATCTAATTATGTCTTCTAATTCATGCTTGTTCTAAATGATTAACACATAAGGGGGAATTTTGGGGTGATAGGATTGTAAGGGAGACAATTTATGGCCAATTCAATAGAGTAAAAGGACCTTCAAAAATTCTTCCTTTTGATGGGGATTGTATAAATTGGTGAAAACAACAACTTAAAGCATAAATGAAAACAAGATAGAATTAGTACCTCTTTCTTATAGCTATCCAGGAATGCCTTATCTATATATGCCTTGTTCTTCTGTTGAGTTCTTGATTGAAAGAGAATGAGGGTAAGTGTATGTTTGCGTTTGAGAGAGAAAGCGAGAGAAAGTTTTTTTGTCCAATTCTGTTGGGATGAGTTTGTTACCCCTTTCAAGGAGGTGAAATCCTCCTTCAATAGGCCAAGGGTGTAAAATAGAGAGGGAAAATAAGATCAAATCGCCATCCATGACTTGAAATTAATGGGAATGGGAGTTACAAATAAAAAAGAGAGAGATATTTGGAGGGTAATCAGCAGGTCAAGGTGAAACTCGCGGGATTCCCATATGGGGACTCAAACGCGCACAAATCCAATAGGTATGGCGTGACTCGCCCGAGATAGACGAGAAGAGAAAGGACATAAGTGACTAAAAATGTTAAATCAGTTATTAAATTTAGTTCCAAAACTAACAGAATCAGTTAGGAACTTGACAAAATAAGACAAAAGTTAACAAAAATCAATAGAAAAAGATAAAGGATAGATCACATATGCAATTGGTTGTGAGAAGTATAAGGCAGGTTGTCTACGCTAATTTAACAAATTTTAAAAAGTGAAGGGGGCAATTGCCCCCTTAATTGGTGAACTTATTCTGATTTGGCTGGTTGATTTTGTAACATATGTATCTGTCAAGTTAATGCCTTCAGTTAAAATTTAAATTATCGTGAATTCATTGTTTCTTGTATCTGACTCGAACTTCTCTAATTGAGAATTTGCTTTTGTTAGCTCCTAGGAGTGATTGGGAAGCTGTGTTGTTGATTGATGGGAGGGCAAAACTCACCCGCCTTTGATGTTGTTGGAGAAAATTGCGTGATTTACAGAAGGGGTACGAGGCTCGCCAAAATATGAGAAGTTGTTCCTATAAAAACCTAATTTCTACCATTGTTGCCGAAAACATGTGGGGAGAAACTTGAAAACATAAAACCCTAGTCATAATTTGCTTGGGAAAAACTTCGAAAGAACCTTGTTGAGGCTTTTAGTGTTGATTTTTCTTGCAATCATGTCTTGTTCGGCTCAGAATTAACATATGGAGGAGCAAAGAGATAAGGAATTCGAGTTCGTGCCGGTACCAAGGGACCCTTCAATGCTTCAATTTGAGTCCCACGCTCACATCTCCTACTACGTTTCTACTGGATTGGTAATAATGCTTCTCTTATTTGTTATTTGCTTTCGTTTTAGGTAGCCCTAATGATGCAAACGGATGGATAGAGAATAATGACTGAACGAAAAGAACAAGAATCAATAATTGAAAGCCAAAGCATTTCTTTTCTATTTCATAAAATCAAAGTCTAATTTTCAGATTTAACATATGACCCTATTTTATATGACTCCTACAACTTGGAAAACAAGTCAAAATCCACTAAAATTACCCCTAAGCTATATGGTAACATAATAGGACTAAAAAATAACAAGATATCTCATAAATCTATTCTAAAACATCAAAATACTACCTATCTAATAATAATTCCGAAAATAAAAAGAAAATAATAAAAGATAATAAGTAAATAATAATTCCAGAACCTGCCTTCGATCTGCATCATTCTTCCCTTCTTAAAAAAAATTCGTCCTCGAATTTGACACGTTGCTTTAGGAAATACATCTTGAAATTTATCCTTAAACCGTTGACGAACTTTATATTTCGTATCACTCGTCAAAATATCCATCCAATCAGTCCATCCGGTAGCGAGAAACTTCTCAATACTCAATCTTTTGACGAACCAAGAAAAATTGAACAATCAACATCACACGGGTAAAACGGATCATCGTACCTGTTCGGGATAGAAAATCTATGAGCAACATGTTACATCTTGACATATCATCTTGTGATGACAACATGGCAATACAACTTGATGGACTCTCCACATTGACGGTAGTTACTGAAGGGTGAAATTATAGGGACCGTTTCCAAGACTTCGCCAACGTTATAGACCGAGTCAAAGGAAGCCATCAACAAACGTTCCCTTGTTAAATCACAACGGATATCTTGGTCATCAACCACCTGCGAGATTTATGGCACAAAAGGAGGGATTAAATTTATCTTGTTGTTACCGTTATTTCCCTATGTATTTAAACAAGAAACACTTCTAAAAACACACATATACTCAATTGGCAACATGCATTGTACTTACATTTTCTCTCTACCATCACGAAAATAATAATATTCCACTGTTCCGAGGTTTTGTGCTGGCGAACAAGTTATTCAAGGGCTTTTGATGTGGTGGATTTTGTATACATTATTTACCTCTTTTTCCTATGTATTGTCGTTCATTTTGATGTACTTTGGTTAGTTTTAATGTAATTGGGGCATTATTTACCATTTGAGCTTTTATTGTAATTCGGGGGTAAAGTTGTCATATTCACTTAGTTATTGTTTCGGATGTAATTGTGGTGCTTCAAAGTCATGCCTCGAGTATAAAAATTAGTAAAGTCAAAGTCAACCGAAGCGGAGGATAGTTTCAGAATGTAAATTTATGGAAGCTGAGGTGCTGTTCTGCATTATTGAAAAGTTCAGGAATTGATGTGAAGGAGTAGAAGACTGCAGGGACCAAACTACAAGAGGATGAAAATGCAGGGATCAAAGTGAATGCAAAGAAGTTGGAAAGTAGAAGGTGCACGTGTGTGAAGAGTTGTTGGAAATTAATTCAAATTGTCAAGTAGGTCCAGGCGTTGACTGAAGATGAATTTGGGAAGGATTTTTGTTTAACTCAAATTGGGTTTCCTGTTGCTTGGAGTATGTGATTTTTAATTTGCTGGGAATAGGACTCCGGGTAGAAGTGGGACTAATCAATGTGGTGAAAATTGGGAAACTAAATATTCTCTAAATCAAGGAGTGTTGACCGGCACAATGACCAAGCGTGGACCAAGGAAGGACCGAGTTGACCAAAGGCGTGGGTTGGACTGGCATTGGATTAAAGGAATATATTATTATTATTTGACTTTTCTTTTTCCTTTTTCTTTTAGGTTATTAATTAGGTTTTTAGTATTATTGGTTGGAACAAGTATAAATACTTGTTTCAACTTCAGTTTTAGGGTGGGACTTTTGACTATTATTTTTCCTAGAGAGATTTTATAGCTTTCATGGAGAACTAATTCCATTGCTTCGGGTTTGAATCCTGAACCGTTTATTTAATTCAATTTAGGTATCTATTTCTTTACTCCTTAATCCCTATTCATAGTTTTACTTGTTTTAATTGATAAATTGTTTCTAGGGTTTTTGAGATTTGATCACCCTCTTTTACCTTGTAATTGATTTATTGCTAGTTTAATCTTAAGTCTGTGTAAGATTAGGATTTTTCTCAAGTAGCATCTTTGAAATTTATGTATGTGTCATGGTAAATTGAAAAGGGGGTAAAACTAGGTTTTGTTCTATTTGCAAAAGAATAGTGAAATTCTTGATCTTAATTTCTTAAAGCTTTATCAATCGATATTGTGAATCTAGACTGTGTCAGTTAGGTTTAGGTATTGATTAAGGGAATAGGTGAGTGTGTCACTGCTTATAACCATTAATAAGAAAGAAATAGGGATTGAAATACATCTCGAATCAAGTGAATAGGGAGGAAGGGAAAGAAATTATACCGATGATATTGGATTGATAAACGGGGATGGAAACAAATCTGAAGTGCTTGCCTTTAATTGTTTTACAACTTAGCTTTTTAACTCCCGTTTTAGGAATTTAATTAAAATCAAACAAACCCCCAATCTTGTCAAGTGACAATTGTGCAACCGAATAACCGTTCTTCAGTGGATCGACCCTGGACTTGTCCTAGCTGCAGTTTTGTAGCCGAGTATAGTCTTGGTAATTAATTTGTAGGCGTGCGACTTTAGCCCTATCAAATTTTGGTGCCGTTGCCAGGGAACAGTTTTATTTGTTTGCACTCTTATTCTTTTCTTAATCTATTTCTTTTTCTTTTTCTTGTTTCTTGTGAGTGATCATTATTATTTTTGTCATCATGTGGTGTGGAAACTTTTATGGTCCATACCCGTTCTGCTAATCAATTTGTTAGTCCTTTTGTTCCAGAAATTGAAAGATATTTCAGGTGCAGGAGGAATTTGCAGCGGAGCGAGATGAATAATAATAACGGTGGGAACGATGATGGTCCGGAGGTTGTGAACAATAGGGGTAATGGACGAGGCAATAACAAACCCCCACCTCGGACATTGAGGCAAAGGATTGCTCCAAACTGGAATGAGCAACCCAAAGTAGTGTTATTTCCTGATTTACCGGTTGGGGTCACTTTTGAGTTGAAGCCGGGGTTGTTGAACCAGTTGCCCCATTTTAATGGGATACCAGGGGAGAATCCGAATCAGCATATAGCTCAGTTTGTGCAGATTTGCAAGAGCATGAGGCCGGCTGCATTGCCTCTTGAGCAGTTATTACTGTGGGCATTTTCCTTTATTCTTAAGGATAACGCGAATACGTGGTATTATCACCTTCCACCCAACAGCATTACCTCTTGGCAGGAGTTGAAGGAGGTATTCCATGATGAGTTCTTCCCTCCAGATCAGATCAATGTCATGAAGAGGGATATCAGCAACATGGAGCAGCGGTCCAATGAATCATTATATGACTATCACAACCGGTTCTACAAGCTCTGCAGAAGCTGTCCGTATCATGGCTTTGATGATGAGCAGCTTATTGTTTACTTGTATGGGGGATTGACTGTGCAAGACAAAAGATGGGTAGATTCTTCTTGTAGAGGTAGTATTCTGAACAAAACTACCAGGGATGCAGAGTAGTTGATAGAAGAACTAGCCAAAAGCACAAGGACTCATGGGAGGATGTCTAGCGTTAGACAAGTCAGTGCAGCAGGATCGAGTGATACAACGAGTGATTTGAAGACCGAGCTGGAGGATGTTAAGAGTCTGTTGAAGACATTGGTTTTGGGTCAACAACCTCGTGCCTGTGGTATATGTAATGACGTGACTCACCCGACTGATTCTTGTCCTACTCTTCAAACGGATGAGGTGTTAGATGTTAAAGCTATAGGGTTCAATCAGCAGGGTCAGAGACAGCCGCAGTTCAATTACAACGCTGCAAATAATGTTCATCCGAACCTTAGGTATGGTCCACCACAGGGTCAACAAGGTTTCAGGCAGCCGTTCAACAATCAGCAGGGGTTTCAGCAGGGCCAGCAGTTTCAGGGAAATCAATATAATTAGTACAGAGCACCTGTTGGACAGCAGCAGCAGCAGCAGGGACAGTCTACAGAGGACATGGTCTGATCACTTGCACAGAGCATGTCTACCATGAATGGAAACTTTCAGCAGTTCCAGCAGGAGACTAAATCGAGCATCAGCAGTTTAGAGAAGCTTGTGAGTCAGCTGGCAGATGCAGTCGGGAGAATGAAGGCTAAAGATTCGGGGAAGTTACCATCTAGAACTGAACCGAATCCAAAGTCTTATGTCAGTGCAATGACTTTGCGCAGTGGGAAAAAGCTAGAGGAAGTGGTTGTCGAAGAGGAGCCCGAGTTAGTGGTTGAGAGAGTTACACCTGAGGCAAAGACTCCTGAAATGGAGAAGAGTACTGCACCAGTATTTCTTGTGTATGAGCCAGTCCCTCTGTTTACGTATGCTTTGAGGGAGGACAGAAAGCCGGAGCCTGATAAGGCTATCTTTGACACGTTCAAAAGGCTTGAGGTAAACATTCCGTTTCTGGATCTTCTTCAGTCGGTTCCAAGGTATGCGAAGTTCTTGAAAGAGTTATGCACTATGAAGAGGAATCAGAAGGAGCGGAGCCAGAAAAGGTAAAGATTAGTGAGCATGTGTCTGCAGTCTATCAGAAGAGGATGTCGAAAAAGTGTAGTGATCTGGGTATGTTCGTGATTCCGGTGTTGCTAGGGGATAATTCGGAGCATATGGCTATGCTTGACTTGGGGGACTTCAATCAACGTCATGCCCTATGCGTTGTTTGAGAACCTAAAGTTGGGACCCTTACAGGATACTCGGGTGCTTGCCGACAGATCAAATGCGTACCCTAATGGGTTGATTGAGGATGTTCTAGTTCGGGCTGGTAAGCTCATTTTTCCTGCAGATTTTTATGTCTTGGAGATGGATACGGATCCTAAGGCTCCCATTCTGTTAGGGAGGTCTTTCATGTCGACTGCTTGTACCAAGTTGGATGTCACTAATGGGTCATTGACTATGGAGTTTGATGGGCAACAAATGGAGTTCAATATCTTTGATGCCATGAAGTATCCTAAGGATGTCCACTCGGTGAACTTCATTGATGTAGTTGAGCCCATAGCTCAAGAGGTGTTTGATGTTTGCGGAGGAGATGATGACATGAAGACTGTATTGGAGAATGCCTTGGAATATGTAGGGTTAGAGTTTGACATTTCCGATGAGATGAAAGAGGCTGTGATGAGACTTTCTGAGGATGCTATGTATATCTCACCACCGGGTTATTGTAATTTACAGTTGGAGGTGCCACCGGAGAAACCATTGTCATCTGTTGAGAAGGCACCTGTTCTTGAATTGAAGCCCCTTCCCGAGAATTTGAAATATGCTTTCTTGGGTGAAGGGAAGACACTTCCTGTAGTGATCTCTAGTGTTCTGACGGAGGAGCAAGAGACGAAATTAGTTGATGTGATCCGGGAGCGAAAAGAAACGATTGGGTGGACTATTGCCGATATCATGGGCATAAGTCCATCTTTATGTACTCACCGGATTTTGCTAGATGAGGGTGCTAAGCCTGTAAGGCAACCGCAGAGGAGGTTGAACCCACCTATGATGGAGGTGGTGAAGAAGGAAGTTTTGAAGTTGCTGCAGATGGGGATCATATATGCCATATCAGATATGAAGTGGGTGAGTCCTACTCAATGTGAAGCCAGGCGGGGTGGAATCACCATCGTCATCAATCACAAGGGCGAGTTGGTGCCAACCCGGGAGCAAACGGGATGGCGTGTTTGTATTGTTCTTCGTCGGCTGAATGAGGTAACTAGAAAAGATCACTTCCCCCTCCCATTTATTGATCAGATGTTGGAAAGGCTTGCCGGAAGGGCATACTATTATTTTCTTGATGGTTATTCCGGGTATTTTCAAATACCAATTGCACCGGAAGACCAAGAGAAAACCACTTTCACTTGCCCCTTTGGCATCTTTGCCTATCGGAGGATGCCCTTTGGTTTATGTAATGCACCTGTGACTTTTCAAAGGTGTATGATGAGCATCTTCTCTGACTTTGTGGAGAATTTTATGGAGGTTTTCATGGATGACTTCACCGTCCATGGAGACTCCTTTGACCAATGCCTTGCTCACCTTGCTTTGGTGTTAGACCGATGTGTTGAAACAAACTTGGTGTTGAATTTTGAAAAATGTCACTTCATGGTTGAGCAAGGCATTGTGTTGGGACATGTAGTTTCGAAAAAGGGTATTGAAGTTGACAAAGCATAAATTGATGTTATTTCCACACTTCCTTACCCTACAAATGTGCGTGAAGTGCGGTCGTTCCTTGGTCATGCGGGGTTCTACCGCCGCTTCATAAATGATTTTTCAAAAATTGCGTCACCTCTATGCACCTTGTTGCAAAAAGAGGTAGATTTTAAATTTGATGATAATTGCAAGAAAGCGTTTGATGAGTTGAAAGTAGATTGACATCTACTCCTATTATTCAAGCCCCCAATTGGTCTCTCCCGTTTGAGATCATGTGTGATGCGAGTGATTATGCCGTGGGGGTAGTTTTGGGTCAAAAAGTGGATCGTGCCTCTCATGTGATTTATTATGCATCCATGACGTTGAATGAGGCACAAAGAAATTATTCCACTAAAAAGAGATGTTAGCGGTAGTATTTGCATTAGAAAAGTTTAGGTCCTATTTTCTTGGGACCAAAATCATTCTGTACACCGATCATGCTGCTCTTAGGTGTTTGATGTCTAAGAAAGAGGCGAAACCGAGACTCATTCGGTGGATCCTTCTGTTGAGTGAGTTTGACATAGAAGTCAAAGATAAAAAAGGGGCCGAAAATGTTGTGGCCGATCACTTGAGTCGTTTGGTGAGAGAGGATGACAAGCCTTATAATCAAACCCCTATTAGGGGTGAGTTTCCTGATGAGGCTTTGTGGGCGTTTAAGGATGTGTTCCCTTGGTATGCGGATCTAGTAAACTTTTTGGTCTCTAATAGATTCCACCAAGGATTTTCTAAATCCAAGAGAGACAAAATTCGCAGTGAGGCTAAGTACTATGTGTGGGACGAGCCAAACTTGTGGAAGCATTGCGCTGACCAAGTTATTCGTAGATGTGTCCCGAAAAATGAGATGGCCTCTATCCTGAAGTTCTGTCATGAGTACGCATGTGGTGGTCACTTTGGTGCCAAAAATACCGCTAGGAAAGTGTTAGACAGTGGCTTCTTTTGGCCAAAATTATTTATGGATGCCACTGCCTTTTGTAAGTCTTGTGATCGGTGTCAACGTGTTGGAAATATAGGACGCCGCAATGAGATGCCACAAAACATCGTAATTAATTGCGAGGTTTTTGATGTGTGGGGAATTGACTTTATGAGTCCGTTCCCTATTTCTTTTGGTTTTGTGTACATCTTACTTGCAGTGGACTACGTTTCCAAGTGGGTTGAAGCGATCCCTACACGCACCGATGAATCTAAAGTGGTGGTGAGTTTCCTTAAGAGCAATGTTGTGTTTAGATTTGGGATGCCTAGGGCCTTGATTAGTGATAGGGGGACTCATTTTTGCAATAGGATGGTGGAGGCCTTGGTCAAAAAGTATAACATCACTCATAAGGTCTCTACCGCCTATCATCCCCAAAAAAATGGCTAGACCGAGGTGTCCAATAGGGAAATCAAATCAATCCTCGAAATGACCGTGAACCCAAACAGGAAAGACTGGAGTCTTAGGCTAAAGGATGCTCTATGGGCCTATCGTACGGCCTACAAGACACCTATTGGTATGTCCCCATATCGATTAGTGTTTGGGAAGCCATGTCACTTACCCGTGGAACTAGAGCACAAAGCCTTTTGGGCGATTAAAAAGTTTAACATGAACTTAGACGGGTCCGGTGAGGAAAGAAAATTACAATTGAATGACTTGATGAGATCCGGAGAGAGGCCTATGAAAATAATTTTTCCTATAAGGAACGAGCAAAAGCGTGGCACGACAAAATGATTCTAAGGAGGGAATTTAAGGTTGGTCAAAAATTCCTCCTATTTGACTCCCGCTTGTGCTTGTTTCCCGGTAAATTGAGGTCCCGGTGGACCGGCCCCTATTTGGTGAGGGAGGTATTCCCGCATGGTGCGGTTGTGATCGCTAGTCTTTTTGGAGACCAAGAGTTTAAGGTAAATGGGCAAAGATTGAAGCCCTATTTTGATGGGAGTGATGCTACTGTGGATGATGTGGAGATGATGGATCTTTATGATCCTAAGTATGATTGATCCATATGCTATGCCGGGGGCATTAAACCCGACATTTGGTCTGGCTAAAGACGATAAAGAAGCGCGGCTTACCGGGAGACAACCCTAGATTTTCATTGTTTATTTTGATTTTTGTTATTTTATATTTTTATTTTGTTTGGAATTGGTGCTTGTAAGTACGCCAATCCAATTCGCAACCCTTTTAGATGCATTTTAATATAATAAAGTTGCATTAAGGGGCATTTTGGTAAATTCCCGGCCTATCCCGAGACTTTCGGAAATATTTCAAAAGTTTTCCGCGAAGGAAGTACCTTTTGGTACCTTACTCATGCCAAAGGACCTCTTGGGAATAAAACCTTTTGGACTTTTTGGGTATTTTCCCTGAAGATTCCAGAATCTGGTTTTGGCGCCAAAATCAGTTGAGCCACCTTGTGTCACGCGACAACTCGAGGCCTAGAAAGTGGCTACGTGAGGTCGTGCGACACCTTGAGGCCACTTACTGCAGCCTATAAATAAGACCCTCCCCCTCTCAGAAATGGATCCCAATTTTCCATCCTAACGTCACTCTGTCAAAATCCCCCCAGAACCAATCTCTCTCCTCCTTCTACACAAAAACCCAACCAATCCTACCTCAACTCTATCACTCTCTCATCCAATTCACCCTACCTACTCTTCTATAACCCAAGCTATTAAAGATCCGAAGGTTAGCACTCCACTTGTGCTCGATTCCACATCCAGAAGCTGAATTGAAGGCCAATACACCTAACTTAGTGTATTGGTGGTGGATTTACAAGGGTAACAAGTCCATTTCTCTCTCTCTCTCTCTCTTGCTTACTACTTGCTTAATTGCAATTCCTTCCCCTCCACCTGGTAATTGAGCTCTATCGCTTCAATTATCAGGTGGCAACTGCCATCTCTCTGTTTAAATGCGATTTGCCTGATCCAATTGCGTGTTCATAATTTCATCCGATTCGTAATTGCAATTTGGTTGTCAAGGGATTGTGGATCTCCCATATCCATACTCCATTGGCCGATCTGGTATTGGTTCGTGCTGTATTGAATTGATTTGGTATGATGATTTGATTGGATCTGGTATCTATTGATTCTGTTCATCAATTTGTAAGGTTCCTGCAAACGGTAAACATGTGTCACGCGACAAATCGTGCTAAGCATGTCCTGTGTCACGCGACACATGGTGACCATCTGCAGAGGATCATCATTTCAGTTGTAATTTGTTGATCCTTTTTTGTTTGTCACTCAGAACAGAGTTTAGATCCTCAATATCTGCACTCATCTGAGGCGATTATGAGGTATTGGTCTGAGTATTTGTAAAACCCCTGCATAGCGCCTTGTAGTGTCACGCGACACAATTGACCCACCAGGTCCTGTGTCACGCGACACAATAAGCCCTGTGCAGAAGGTTCACTTTCAGTTGTAATCTGTATTCAATCCTCGATGTAAAGTGGGATGTAGCCTCCCAGAGTCAATGGCTTACGAGTTGTATTCCCCTTTTGTGAGTAATAAAATAAAGCACTCTTATGCATTTTGCACATATATTGTCACACACTTGCACACACATTTGAATGAATTGAATGTTGAACATTGAAAGACTCATCTACGGACGAGGCGTGTTGGGTGAACTCTCGGTTCTTCCCAACACGTAACTTGACCCCCGAACCCATTTTCTCATTCAAAAAGGTTTTCAATGTTTCCTCTAAAAACGGCGTGGCGACTCTCATTTTTTTTTTCGGCGAGCGTTCATTCAGTGGCGACTCCGCTGGGGACTATTGAAACTTGTTTTTCAAAAAGTGGGTCAAACTTTCGTGATTGTTCAACATTCGTTTCATTCATTTTTGTGTGCCTTGTTGTGTGACATTTTATGTGTGTAAATGCATTTGGTGCTTTGTTTTATTCCCCCCTTAATTGCTTCCTGTTGAGATTGTGCCAGTGCTGGGGCTGTGTCACTGCATTGTGCTTGGAGGCTGGGGCTGATTTGGCTTTTGTTCAGATTCTGGCAATGTGACTCCTTCTGTCACGCGACAGATAGTGCCCTCCATATCCTGTGTCACGCGACAGAAGGTGGTCATTCTGCAGGACTTGATTTCTCAGATACAGGTTGTGATTGTGGGGTAGTCCCCCATGATCGAATTATTGATCCTTGATTATTATGCTCTGCGGAAATGTGTGTGTGAGTTGTTTTCATTTCACCCCTTTTCAAAAATAAAAAAAAAAAAAAAAATCATTTTTCGCAAAATAAAGGAAGATAGCCATCCCGCACACTACTTCACATAGATCTAGAACCCTCGGGTGCGATTGACGGCATCGCGGACGGCCATGAAATTCGCCTACGCTTGAGCGCCTGAAATCTAGTGCGTTATAGGTGGCACCACACTTTTAAACCTCACCCAAAACGGTTGGTTTTGACACGCCATTTTTCAAATACACTAAAATGAATTGTTTCAAAATTTCTAATGGACTTTCGTACCTACCCCAAAACCTAGCACGTGTGGGCATGTTGCCATCGCAACATGGTTTCACGAGAGGAAATGTCCTTCCCACGGCATGTTCTAATGAGAGATCATGTCGCTTTTTCAACGTGCACCGACGAGAGGTCATGCCGGATTTTTCCTTGAATTTCTTCAGGAATACCCGTTATGCTGCCCAAATTTCTCCAGAAATTAGGGCTGCTCGTTCGTCCCATAACTGCTTTGGTTTTGTTTAGGTATTATCGCCTGTTATTAATGTTGAACCAATACATTTGGCATATTTTTGAATGATGTGTCCATAGGTTCCCCTGATGTCTAGATTATGTGAATAAAGGGTTAGCCTTTCCCAACCGTTCCTAGGACTTAAAATCCACCGATTTCTACTTGAAGATTAATAAGTGTTGCATGAGTCCATCTCCTTCCGTATTCTTCCCTCTCCCATACCTCCTCGAAGTTCTCTATCCTCCGCCTTATACACGCTCTCACCTCTTCACCTTTGCAAGGCTACGGCAAGTTGGGTGTACGCTCTCATTCCCGGCGCTCATTGGTCCATATTCCTGAGGTGGAAGCAGTTCAAGTGCCCGAGCAGTCGTCCATCTGATGCGGAATCCAAAATGCTCGGTGCAGAGAACACTATGGCCCACAAATCTGGAAGTTCATATCCCATGGGTCAGCAGCAGAGTGTAAAAGGTGTGTCCATCAAAGAGTTGCAAGCTACACTTGAAGATATTCTTCCTCGCAAGCGAGAGGTCCGGTTGCTTGCTCAGATTGCTAAAGCTAAGGAGGACGACCTATGAATGACAAAGGGTTGAGAAGGGTCCTCACCGCACCGATGGCAGCAATGCTCTTCCTCCCATCCGAAGTTGATGCAGTCGATCAGTCCTCGTAGGATCTAGAATGTCCACTGTCGGACATGAGTCTGTCGAGTCCAAGTTGGACCGGTTTTTGCTTTGCAGTGATAAAATCTTTGTTTCTCTTCTTGCTAGACTCAAGACATCACTAGCACACCTGCGTTACACTCGATTGAAATGGTCTTATTCCAAATGGTCACTTGTGCTGCTCACCGACTAATGCTTTGAAGTGACTAATGTTTAAATTGATCGGAGTGAGAAAATCGATTGATATCCTTCTCAAATTGGGGCTTGCCAACTCCCCACCTCGCGGCTCCTATGCTCACATATCTTCCTTCGTCCTTCCCATCTCGTTGTTCGATGAATTTGCATGAATCTTCCCCAGTATGCTTAAGCAAAGAAATGAAGACTTGATCTCGTTCAGATCATCCGGTAGGGACTGCGGTTGAAACCTTTCACCCTTAGGAAAACCTTTACCTCACCCTCACTAAATAATCCCCCCTCGGTTCAAGATCGGCATGTTTTGAAACCCATTTAGCCATCGCCAGAAGAAGAGGGACTATCCTTGAGACTCCCGTGGTTCAAAGAAGATTGACCGTCTCCAAGTTCAAAGAACGGCGAAAAGCAATGATCCATCCTGGGGACTAGCTGATATTATCCTCTCAAAACAAAGTTGAAAAAAAGAGAGGCAAAAATACAAAAAATATATACAAAAAAAAGAAGAGAATAAAAAAAAAGAAAGAAGAAGAAAAGAAAGAGAGCCTAGTCCCCAACGATCCTCTCTAAAGCAAAAGTCAAAGGACTCGGTCGTTATTCAAGAGGAGTCTCAGAGTGAATAAAGAGACAACATGGATGTCCCCTCACCACTACCTTGACCAATTCCAAGCCGTCCTCTCGATTTTAGAGGACATTCCCATTACCATTACCCTTACCTTTGCCTTTAGCCAAAGCCAAGACTGACCTCTCATTCTTAGAGGCATTGAAGATGCAAACATGGATTCCCTCGCCTTAGGAATCCCAAACACATACCCAAGAGCCAACCTCTCATCTTTAGAGGTTCAGCCAGCAAAAGGCCTAGCCGACCTCTCGTTTTAAGAGGTCATGATATCGCGAATCACCCGAAGACCGATCGAAACCCCGAGACCCAGTCGCAGTTCCTACCGGATAGCAGTTTCATTCCAATATCGTCGAGATCTAAAACAGATTATTGCTTAAAGAGGAGCTAAGTCTATCCCGGCTCAAAGGACCGTCAAGCGAAGATTGTGCAAATTCCATCCGTTCGTTCGATGTTTCATGTGAGCATATTTCGTTTCTCCTCTGCAAACACTTGCTGTGGATGTCCCACTGGAGCTTCACAACCGTGTCTCACATCGATACTCCAAGAGGACATGTTTTGCAATTCTCAGAAACCTCAAAGGTCCTCAGATCCTCGAATTTCAATGTTCATTCTATTCATTCGGGATAACCCGAACTACGGCGACTTGAGCTCCTCCTATGGAGTGGAACGTAGGCAACCATAACTGGTCCGGTCAAAATCACAAGCAGATCTCAGAAGATCCGTTCTCCTCAAGGACCATGCCCATATACTGTCCATCTGTCCGAGTTTGATTCTCGATATCAGTGGGTTTTCTCCTCAGGATCGATCAAAATATTTGCTCATATCGACTTTGGTGGTTGAATAACCCTAACATCAATAAAGGGTTTTAAGAAGCTTTGTGATCATTACGAATAAGACAAGTTTTCATGTGTCTCGACAAGTCTTCTCTTTCTACATCATAGGAAGATAGAGCTAAACACTGTGTCGGTCAGCAGGGGCTTCCATACACCTCTCCACACCTTGTGATGCTTATACTCTCCCAAAAGAGTCAAACTTAAAGCGAGAGTGTCATACAGAAGTACGGGATTCATTTCCTACCATTCGAAAGATACGCCCCTGCACGTAAACATTTTCGAGTCTTGTCCAGCGACTGATTGACTACGATTTGAAATGATGGGTTGCCTCCTCGGCCACAAGATGACTCTGCCTGCGATGAAGCTGCATGGAATGTCCTCAAGCTAGGGCTTTGGTTAAGGTATCCCTCCGGCTCTCCTTACCAGATTCCCTCCAAGATTGCTTTGCACTGTCAACTGGGGCTTCGCCAAGCCAAGATCATTCTCTGACCCCTCTGTTGCTTACTGTCTCAGATGCGCGATACACTCTGTCCTCACTAGCAATGGACCTGCTGGAATCTGTACTCCCGGGAGCGTCCCCGACTTGCCTAGCCGCGCCATATCATTTTTCCACCTCACGGGAGAGGATCCACCTCATTATAAGCACTTTCGTCCTATACACAATCCCTCATAGCATAATGGCTACCTACACATCTGCTCATCAAGCCGTGCAAAACCCTCCCTACTTCCTATTCTCCCTAGCTGAGATGGACTTGTGCAACAAAAGATTAATAATGCATAAGCAAGAGGTTAAATAAAATGCAAATTGTCTTGAGTGTTGTGTCTCCCCCCGCAGAGTACAATAATCAGTTGATCGTAATGTGATCGTGAGGACTGCCCCTCAAATCACAATCTTGGACAGGGATTCCAAACCCCGCAGGTGGCAGACCCCGCCTCTATTATCTTCATAAGGCCCAGAACTACGATTTGGCTTGATTCCCTTTTTAAGGGATACGTAGGAATCCTTTCTCCAAAGGTCCAGCCATCCGATCTCACCAACATCATATGAAAGAGCCCCAGCTGCCCCAGAATCCAAGCAATAACAATCACCAGTCCCGACGACTTCAAAGCCTGTGTTGCAAAGGCAGTCCTGTGAACGGCCATCCAGTAAGCGCCGACAAGTGGTAGCCCCAGCCCCCAAACAATGCTTGCCAAAGAAAGAAGAGCCCCAGCTGCCCCAGAATCTAGACAATAAGGCTCACCAGTCTCGGCGACTTCAAAAGCCTACTTTGCATGATAAATCGAGACAAAAAGTCCATATCTATGTTAGTCTCCCAAGCAGAGCGCAACAAGATCAAGTGGCCCCAAAGCACTAGAGGAACCTGCTCCCTGGCAAGCAAAGTTCCCAGATCAGTGGCCCTAAAGCACCAAGAGGAACCTGCTCCATGGCAAGCAAAGTTCCAAGATCAGTAGCCTTAACGCACAAACAAAAGAAGAGTCCCCGTCTTACCAAGCGAAGTTCAGGGCACAAAAATCAAAAAATCAACAATTACCGTCCAGCATTTGACAAAACCGGTAGAATACTATAAAATAGGAAAGCAGTAGCGTGAGACCCCTGGCAGCTATACTTATCCCCAAAGAGCAAGAAAGCAGTAGCGTGAGACCCCCGACAGCTACACTTATTACAGAAGAGAAAAAGAAGTAGCATGAGTCCCCCCGGCAGCTACACTTATCCCCAGCAGAGCAAAAGAAGTGGTATGAGTCCCTCCAGCATCCACAAAGAGAAGCAGCAGTAGTGTGAGTCCCTCCGGCAACTACCCTGCACCAACAAAGTGGTATGAGTCCCTCCGACATCCACGAAGAGAAGAAGCAGCAGTAGTGTGAGTCCCTCCGGCAACTACCCTGCACCAACGAAGTGGTATGAGTCCCTCCGGCATCCACAAAGAGAAAAAGCAGCAGTAGCGTGAGTCCCCTGGCGGTTACTTTGCACCAACGAAGTGGTATGAGTCCCTCCGGCATCCATAAAGAGAAGAATCAGCAGTAGTGTGAGTCCCTCTGGCAACTACCCTGCACCAACGAAGTAGTATGAGTCCCTCCGGCATCCACAAAGACCAGTTGTAGCATGAGACCCTCCGGCAGCTACAACCCGTCAACAGCGATAGCATGAGTCCCTCCAGCAGCTACTCGCCAAATACCAGTTACAGCATGAGACCCTCCGATAGCTACAACCTGGCACCAAAGGTAGCTACTAGCCAACCGCAGTAGTATCGACCCCTCAAGAAGTTACAGGTAAGCACAGCAAAGGTATGAAGACACATCTCTACCCCTTTCTTGCTTGTGGTTAGTTTTGGTAATTTCGAACTACGATTTGGCTTGATTCCATTTTAAAGGGATACGTAGGAATCCTTTCTCCGAAAGGTCCAGCCACCAGATTTCCCCAATTCACCTGCTAGCCCGTTGCCTTATCCCCTGTTGCACATTGGGATTGGGTCTTATTTTATCGATAGCCTCACTTTTTTTTTTCCAAAAGTGATGTTGCCGAGGGGCTCTGTAAGTACGCCAATCCAATTCACGATCCTTTTAGATGCATTTTAATATAATAAAATTGCATTAAGGGGCATTTTGGTAAATTCCTGGCCTATCCCGAGACTTTCGGAAACATTTCATAAGTTTCCCGCGAAGGAAGTACCTTTTGGTACCTTACTCATGCCAAAGGACCTCTTGGGAATAAAACCTTTTGGACTTTTTGGGTATTTTCCCTGAAGGTTCCAAAATCTGGTTTTGGCGCCAAAAGCAGTTGAGCCACCTTGTGTCACGCGACAACTCGAGGCCTAGAAAGTGGCTACGTGAGGTCGTGCGAGACCTTGAGGCCACTAACTGCAGCCTATAAATAAGACCCTCCCCTTCTCAGAAATGGATCCCAATTTTCCATCCTAACGTCACTCTGTCAAAATCCCCCCAGAACCAATCTCTCTCCTCCTTCTACACAAAAACCCAACCAATCCTACCTCAATTCTACCTCTCTCTCATCCAATTCACCCTGCCTACTCTTCTATAACCCTAGCTATTGAAGATCTAAAGGTAAGCACTCCACCTGTGCTCGATTCCACGTCCAGAAGCTGAATTGAAGGCCAATACACCTAACTTGGTGTATTGGTGGTGGATCTACAAGGGTAACAAGTCCATTTCTCTCTCTCTCTCTTGCTTACTACTTGCTTAATTGCAATTCCTCCCCCTCCACCTGGTAATTGAGCTCTATCCGCTTCAATTATCAGGTGGCAACTTCCATCTCTCTGTTTAAATGCGATTTGCTTGATCCAATTGCGTGTTCATAATGTGATCCTATTCGTAATTGCAATTTGGTTGTCAAGGGAGTGTGGATCTCCCATATCCATACTCCATTGGCCGATCTGGTATTGATTCATGCTATATTGAATTGATTTGGTATGATGATTTGATTGGATCTGGTATTTATTGATTCTGTTCATCAATTTGTAAGGTTCCTGCAAATGGTAAACATGTGTCACGCGACACATCGTGCTAAGCATGTCCTGTGTCACGCGACACATGGTAACCATCTGCAGAGGATCATCATTTCAGTTGTAATTTGTAGATCTTGTTTGTTTGTCAATCAGAACAGAGTGTAGATCCTCAATATCTGCACTCATCTGAGGCGATTATGAGGTTGTGGTCTCAGTATTTGTAAAACCCCTGCATGGCGCCCTGTAGTGTCACGCGACACAATTGACCCACCAGGTCCTGTGTCACGCGACACAATAAGCCCTGTGCAGAAGGTTCACTTTCAGTTGCAATCTGTATTCAATCCTCGATGTAAAGTGGGATGTAGCCTCCCAGAGTCAATGGCTTACGAGTTGTATTCCCCTTTTGTGAGTAATAAAATAAAGCACTCTTTTGCATTTTGCACAAATATTGTCACACACTTTGCACACACATTTGAATGAATTGAATGTTGAACATTGAAAGACTCGTCTACCGACGAGGCGTGTTGGGTGAACTCTCGGTTCTTCCCAACACGTAACTTGACCCCCGAACCCATTTTCTCTTTCAAAAAGGTTTTCAATGTTTCATCTAAAAAGGGCGTGGCGACTCTCATTTTTTTTCGGCGAGCGTTCATTCAGCGGAGTCGCCACTGAATGAACGCTCACCGAAAAAAAAATGAGAGTCGCCACGCCGTTTTTAGAGGAAACATTGAAAACCTTTTTGAAAGAGAAAATGGGTTCGGGGGTCAAGTTACGTGTTGGGAAGAACCGAGAGTTCACCCAACACGCCTCGTCCGTAGACGAGTCTTTCAATGTTCAACATTCAATTCATTCAAATGTGTGTGCAAAGTGTGTGACAATATATGTGCAAAATGCATAAGAGTGCTTTATTTTATTACTCAAAAAAGGGGAATACAACTCATAAGCCATTGACTCTGGGAGGCTACATCCCACTTTACATCGAGGATTGAATACAGATTACAACTGAAAGTGAACCTTCTGCACAAGGCTTATTGTGTCGCGTGACACAGGACCTGGTGGGTCAATTGTGTCGCGTGACACTACAAGGCACCATGCAGGGGTTTTACAAATACTCAGACCACAACCTCATAATCGCCTCAGATGAGTGCAGATATTGAGGATCTACAATCTGTTCTGAGTGACAAACAAACAGGATCAACAAATTACAACTGAAATGATGATCTTCTGCAGATGGTCACCATGTGTCGCGTGACACAGGACATGCTTTGCACGATGTGTCGCGTGACACATGTTTACCATTTGCAGGAACCTTACAAATTGATGAACAGAATCAATAGATACCAGATCCAATCAAACCATCATACCAAATCAATTCAATACAGCACGAATCAATACCAGATCGGCCAATGGAGTATGGATATGGGAGATCCACACTCCCTTGACAACCAAATTGCAATTACAAATAGGATCACATTATGAACACGCAATTGGATCAAGCAAATCGGATTTAAACAGAGAGATGGCAGTTGCCACCTGATAATTGAAGCGGATAGAGCTCAATTACCAGGTGGAGGGGGAGGAATTGCAATTAAGAAAGTAGTAAGCAAGAGAGAGAGAAATGGACTTGTTTCCCTTGTAGATCCACCACCAATACACCAAGTTAGGTGTATTGGCCTTCAATTCAGCTTCTGGACGTGGAATCGAGCACAGGTGGAGTACTAACCTTCAGATCTTCAATAGCTTGGGTTATAGAAGAGTAGGTAGGGTGAATTGGATGAGAGAGAGGTAGAATTGAGGTAGGATTGGTTGGGTTTTTGTGTAGAAGGAGGAGAGAGATTGGTTCTGGGGGGATTTTGATAGAGTGACGTTAGGATGGAAAATTGGGATCCATTTCTGAGAGGGGGAGGGTCTTATTTATAGGCTGCAGTTAGTGGCCTCAAGGTGTCGCACGACCTCACGTAGCCACTTTCTAGGCCTCGAGTTGTCGCGTGACACAAGGTGGCTCAACTTCTTTTGGCGCCAAAACTAGATTCTGGAACCTTCAGGGAAAATACCCAAAAATTCCAAAAGGTTTTATTCCCAAGAGGTCCTTTGGCATGAGTAAGGTACCAAAAGGTACTTCATTCGCGGGAAACTTATGAAATGTTTTTGAAAGTCTCGGGATAGGCCGGGAATTTACCAAAACGCCCCTTAATGCAATTTTATTATATTAAAATGCATCTAAAAGGATCGCGAATTGGATTGGCGTACTTACAGTGCTACTAAAGGTATTTGTGTGGGTGGTGTTGTGCAGGAAAAGCATGGAGAAAGGGAGCAACCCGTCCTGTGGCCAATTTCTGTTTAAAAAAAAAAATTGGAGTCACTAGAATTTGGGAGAGTCAGATCCAAAAGTGGGGGAGCACTGGCTCCCAAATTTGTTCAAAACAAGAAAAGTTACTGGAGAAGGGGAACGCCGGCTCCAAAACTGAGGGAGCGCCTGCTCGCAATTACTTAAAAAAATTGATTGAGTTTCTGGAAGGAGGGAGCGTCAGCTCCCAAAAAGGGGGAGCGCCTGCTCCCAAAGTGACCAAACCGAACCTCAGTTTCTGTGGATGGGGAGCATCCGCTCCCAAGGGTCAGGCAGTGCTATTCCTTTACAATTTTGGAGACCCCAAAAAGACATGTTGTTAAATCCCTTCATAACCAATTCCCCCCACCCCCTTTCTCTCTCGTAAACACCAGCCCCTTCATCCCTTCTCTCTAAAAATCTTCTCATAAACCTTCAAAATCCTCACCCCCTACCCACCAAATCCATATACCCACTCCCTAATCTTCTCCCAAACCCCAATTTCAAGCCTTATCCTCCATTAATTCCGGCATTGGTGACGAAATTTGAAGCTTTCAAAGGTTAGATTTTTTTTGGGTTGAAAGCTGTCTTTTTGGGGTGATTTTTGAAGGAAGAAGTAGTGGGGAAGGTAGTGACATCCAAGGGCTGCTTTTCGAGTTCATCCCCTCCAACTCCAGCGACTTTCCAGCGGAACTCCGGCGATAATCCGGCGACTCTGTTCCGATAATTTTTATCTATTTTTGAGCTATTTCTCTGGTGTATCATGGGCAAACGGGGTAGAGATAAAAATGTTCCCCCTCCCCCGGTTGTGGAAGAACCCCAATTTGATCAACATAGATTCGTTTCTGAAAAAGCGGATAAATTCTTTAATGATCATCTGGGTAATGCATTCAACGTAGAACGGGAATTCGATTTGGCAAGTTGTAATTTAAAGGAGATTTTTACTTTTTATAAATGGAAGATGCTTGCGTCTAACCCGAACACTTGGGGATTGAAAAGAATTGTTCAGGAGTTTTATGCCAATGTGTGTGCTAGAGGTGATACACCCAATTCTTATGTGCGTGGGTTGGAGGTCCCGTATACTAGCACGGTGATCAATAGATATTACACTATGCCCGCTAATGTGTCGGAGGAAGATTGTGCGTATCAAACGTTGGTAAGGGAGTTGAAGACAAAGGAGGATATATTGGGCCACCTCCCAGCATTCTCGATCACACTTGGGGTGGACATTGACCCTACATGGTACAAGAAGGGAAACATAATGAAGACGAGGGATCTGAGTGCGGAGTTAGCCATTTTGCACTGATTCATTTGAGAGCGGATTGTGCCCTCATCTCACTATGGGGATGTTAGCTAGAGAAGGACGGCATTGATGCATGTTGTGCTTTCGAGAAAGAGAATAAACACCGGATTGATTATCAGACATGAGATCATTAGATTGGCCAACAACATGGGAAAGTCGAACTACAACTTTGCTATCCTTATCACGGAGTTGGCAGAAATGGCAGGGCTTAATATTCGAGGGGAAATTCGTAATCTGAAGCCGGGTCGAAGATTGATAAGTTCACGCTCACTAGCTTCAATCGAGCGAGGATAGGACCACAAATAGGCCATGGAGTTAATGATGAAGGTGAGGTGGAGATGCACGACATGGATCCTACAGAGGAAGCATATTACTTGGCGGGGCAAGTAGAATTGATTGAAGAGAATGTGAGAGGATTGAGGATGGAGTTTGGGCAGTTGCAAAACAGAGTGGAGGCAGAGATTGAGACTAACCAGATGTGGAGAGAATGATTGGAAGGGAAGATGGACAACGAGATTGGGCAAGCTCAGGCTTTTAAGGAGGAGCAAAGGAGGATGATGCAGTTGATGACGGAGAGACTACCCCCTCCACCGCATTACTCGCAGCAGATGGGGTGGCAGCAACAGCAGCCCGGGGGTGAGAGTTCAAGCCTACCAGGTCCATGGGACCATCATCTTAGGCCGCCCCATCAGTGACTGGGTTGACGTATTCCCTTCCCCTTTCTTATTTCATTAGGTCTGTAGTAATGCATATGGGACTATGCATGATTTAGTGAGGGGGGTGGGGTACCTGTATGTTGTTTGTATGTAGTTGCCTTCTTTTTTACTTAGAAAAAAAAATAGAGAGTGGCTAAGTGAAAACCCGAGAGGGCACTTAGGCAAAAGGAGAGGGTGTGTTGTGAAATATATATATATATATATATATATATATATATATATATATATATATATATATAAACAAAATAAAATAAAATAAAATAAAATAAAAACAAAAAAAAATTGAGAGGCTAGGTGAAAACCTGAGAGGGCGCCTAGGCAAAAGGTGAGGAAGTGAAACATTGCATATCCTTTACATCACCGGAGTTGAAGACATAAGGGAGGATTGGAGCGTAGGGTAGGATTGTTTATTATTAGCGTAGGAGGTTTGGTTTAGAGGCGTTAGGGTAGAAAAATCCTCGTAATTCTTCTTGGCGATATAAGGGGTGTTGGTGTATTTCACGAGGTAAGTCTTTGCTTGGGCATAGACTTTATTTTTTGAGGGAGTAGTAGTGTGAGAAAAGCGTGGGGGAAGCTTAGGACATTGTAGTTCCCCCTAGCTTTTTGATGTGTGGGCCTTAGCTTGGATGTCCCCTTTTTGTATATTTGGAGTTGGGGTCGAGCTAAGACCATTGGTACCATTGTTATTTTTTGAGTGATAAGGAGCGGAGCCTCATTCTCCAAGTACATTGATTGAGTGTGTTGAGTTTGTTGAATTTTGATTTGGAGGTTTAGAGGAGATTAGGGGTCATTTTCTCCCATGCTACGTTGATTAGACTGGTGCTTAGAGTGGGGTTAGTATATTACTCAAGGACGAGTAATGGTCTAAGCGTGGGGGAATTTAATGTGGTGGATTTTGTATACATTATTTCCCTCTTTTTCCTATGTATTGTCGTTCATTTTGATGTACTTTGGTTAGTTTTGATGTATTTGGGGCATTATTTACCATTAGAGCTTTTATTGTAATTCGAGGGTAAAGTTGTTGTATTCAGTTAGTTATTGTTTCGGATGTAATTGTGGTGCTTCAAAGTCATGCCTCGAGTATAAAAATTAGTAAAGTCAAAGTTAACCGAAGCGGAGGATAGTTTCAGACTGTAAATTTATGGAAGCTGAGGTGCTGTTCTGCATTATTGAAAAGTTCAGGAATTGATGTGAAGGAGTAGAAGACTGCAGGGACCAAACTGCAAGAGGATGAAAATGCAGGGATCAAAGTGAAAGCAAAGAAGTTGGAAAGTAGAAGGTGCACGTGTGTGAAGAGTTGTTGGAAATTAATTCAAATTGTCAAGTGGGTCCAGGCGTTGACTGAAGTGGAATTTGGGAAGGATTTTTGTGTAACTCAAATTGGGTTTCCTGTTGCTTGGAGTATGTGATTTTTAATTTGCTGGGAATAGGACTCCAGGTAGAAGTGGGACTAATCAATGTGGTGAAAATTGGGAAACTAAATATTCTCTAAATTAAGGAGTGTTGACTGGCACAATGACCAAACGTGGACCAAGGAAGGACCGAGTTGACCAAAGGCGTGGGTTGGACTGGCATTGGATTAAAGGAATATATTATTATTATTTGGCTTTTCTTTTTCCTTTTTCTTTGAGGTTTTTAATTAGGTTTTTAGTATTATTGGTAGGAACAAGTATAAATACTTGTTTCAACTTCAGTTTTAGGGTTGGACTTTTGACTATTATTTTTCCTAGAGAGATTTTATAGCTTTCATGGAGAACTAATTCCATTGCTTCGGGTTTGAATCCTGAACCGTTTATTTAATTCAATTGAGGTATCTATTTCTTTACTCCTTAATCCCTATTCATAGTTTTACTTGTTTTAATTGATAAATCGTTTCTAGGGTTTTTGAGATTTGATCACCCTCTTTTCCCTTGTAATTGATTTAATGCTTGTGTTAATCTTATGTCTGTGTCAGATTAGGATTTTTCGCAAGTAGCATCTTTGAAATTTATGCATGTGTCATGGTAAATTGAAAAGGGGGTAAAACTAGGTTTTGTTCTATTAGCAAAAGAATAGTGAAATTCTTGATCTTAATTTCTTAAAGCTTTATCAATCGATATTGTGAATCTAGACTGTGTCAGTTAGGTTTAGGTATTGATTAGGGGAATAGGTGAGTGTGTCACTGCTTATAACCATTAATAAGAAAGAAATAGGGATTGAAATACATCTCGGATAAAGTGAATAGGGAGGAAGGGAAAGAAATTATACCGATGATATTGGATTGATAAACGGGGATGGAAACAAATTTGAAGTGCTTGCCTTTAATTGTTTTACAACTTAGCTTTTTAATTCCCGTTTTAGGAATTTAATTAAAATCAAACAAACCCCCAATCTTGTCAAGTGACAATTGTGCAACCGAATAACCGTTCTTCAATGGATCGACCCTGGACTTGTCATAGCTGCTGTTTTGTAGCCGAGTATAGTCTTGGTAATTAATTTGTAGGCGTGCGACTTTAGCCCTATCAGCTTTCCTCGTTAAATCTCTTGTTGTCACATCTTGAATTTACATTATAATATTCCATTGTGCCCTATCTTTTACTTTGAAGTTGAATTGCTTGAATTTGACCAAAACAATTAGGCGCCCACCGAGGGGCCCATTGGTCTTTTGATTAATTGAAAATACTAAAGATGTCTACTGCAACAGAAGCCTTGAGGATGGGGATCAAGAAAGATTACCCTTATTATGAGGAACTAGTAATGACTCCCTTTAGAAGACTTGAAGAAGTCAGGATGAGAGCCATAAAATTCATTAGATTGGAAGAAGACAAGTTGATGCAAGAGAAAGCGGCTAAGAGGACCGTCACTCCTGAACATTCGGGTGGCAAGATGGAAATGTCCCATTCCAAATCTAATAGGGGCAAACCCTACTCTAAACTTGAACATTCTAGTGTTAATGTTGTTAGTGATAATGCTGACGAAGACGAATTACATTATCCTAAAATAGATGACTAATGTTTCTATATGGACATTGCAGGACTCATACAGGCCATGGACAACCTGGGTGAGAAGGCAAGGTGGCCCAAAAAGTCTGACAGGCCCTCTGGTTGGAAGGACAAGTCCAAATGGTGTGCCTACCATAAAGACTTTGGGCATACCATGGAGAATTGCATTGCCCTATGGAAGGAAATTAGCCACCTCTTATCTAAAGGTTTCCTCAAGGATCTACTGGGCAAGCAGCGTGGGCGAAATGACAACCAGGAGCAACAGGCTGAGAACCCTCCAACTCCTCCAGTCCCAACCAAGGTGGTCAACATGATCAGTGGAGGATCAGACATATGCGGTACGTTCTACTTAGCTGCCAAGCGCCATGATTCAGAAACAACGGAAGACAGTTTGAATTTACCAGCTAGGCCGTCAGTGAAGGAGAGTGTCCAGGAAATCACGTTCGATGAAGATGACAAGGGTGACATCTTAGACCCACATCATGATGCACTTGTTGTCACTCTACAGGTGGCCAACTCCTTGGTGAAGCGCATCCTGATTGATAATGGAAGCTTTGTCAACATAGTAACCACTGACAGTTTAGCAAGTATGGACATCCCGATTGAGCATGTTACCAGAAGTTCTTCCGTTCAAGTTGGGTTTAGCAGAGAGATTAAGCATACTTACTGTTTCGGCTAAATTTGAACAATTTAAACGGGTACCTTGGAATGTAACGATTGAAAAAATAGAACAAAATGACAAAGGAGTTTTACGAGGAAAGCCCTTTAACAACTTGTTCGCCAGCATAAAACCTCGGAAATAAGGTGTTTTATTATCTTTAGGATGGAGAGGGAGTATGAGTACAGACAGTGTTCATATAGGTGAGTGTGTTTTACATGTGTTCCCTCTTAGTTTTTATACTAAGAAAAGATAACATTTATTCTAAAATCATAACGGTCCCTAATCTTCCACCTTGATTTGTGGCTAGGTAGTAAATGTAGATAATGATGGTTGACTTGGTCCATAACTGCCCCTTTTCTTGCTCCATGTTTTGATATCGGTTCCTAGAAAATGGCTCAAAATAACATCCATGCAGGATGTTACTTAGGTTGTGAACTCAAGTTTTTGACTCATCAGGTTGTTGACTCAGGCTGTTAACTCATGATGAAATTCCAAGATGTTGATTTTTCTACCCCAAACAATTGCCCCCAAATTTTTGAAGTTTAATGAGAATTTAACTTTGAAAATTCAACTTTAACCACTGTCACCCACTAGCAATTAAGTTGAGCAGCTAATGAGACGACTTCTGTTGGTTTGGGAGGCTCTAGGCATTAGAGTCATAATGGGATTCTTGAACCGTCAAAAAACTCCTATATTCAACCAAGAACTTGAATCTGGCTGTTATTTACTGTTTCCCCCTCAAAAAATCCACTTAACATGTTCTACATCTTGGACATCCATCTTGAGGTAACATCTTATTTTATGTCTTGGACTAACGCCTTGAAAATATTTGTTGTATTCTCCTATTTTTCAGGAACACGGAGATAAATAAAATTAAATCATTTAAATAACTGCATGGACTTGGTCAAGCAACAACACAACGGTTCCATCCTTCAACCAAGGGATAACGGCCGATCTCCATCAACAAATGGCGAGATTCTAAGCAAGATTTCAGCATGACATTCAAGATATTGTTTTTTTAGTTACATTCATGCCTATATATTATTCCCAGAGCGCACCTGTATACACGTTACACAATTTTGTTTACTTTCACTCTTCACTTGTACTCAAAAATGCTAAATACTCAAAAATATTTCTTTGGTTTAGGCAGGCTTTCCAAAGGCCTCCCGAGGTTTTTCCCTCGAACGATTGTTCTAAGGGTCTCCTCGTTACATCCTTGCGTTTATCTTGCTTTGAGAACTATATTCCATTTGTGCCCAAACCTCCTTGATTAGACAAATTTACTTGTTGAAATTTGTCCAAAACAATTTGGCACCGTCTGTGGGAACTTTGGTTTTTTAGTTTCCAATCAAGATGAGCAATTCGACTTCGGTCATATCAACCCCCATCATCACAACTGGGGCAGGAACCAGCGCGTCAAGCTTTCCTGTAACATATAGTCTGCATCTACCTATGGGTTCTGGCGCCATAACGTCCCAAAGCCAAGGGCTCAGCCTGGGTGGATCTCCATCCATGACATTACCTGGAATCTCGTTAGAAATTATAACTGCTATGACTAGTATGATGCAACATCTAAAAGTTTAGCTCGATGGACATCAGCAGACCAATCAGACGATCATTACTCACCTCGACAAATTGCGACGTGATTTTTCGGCTTCAGGGCCCAGCATTCCCGTTGTTAGTACGCCCAAGATTTCTCCTTTGCAGCCCAGGACTCTTTTTCCAGGTTTCGGGACGAGTACGCAAGGTGAACGAGGTAGCACGTCCATGTTCAGTACCATTTAGACTAAAAGCACTACCGTCACATCCAACCCGATGTCGCTATTATTATGTTTCACTTTTGCGACTCCACCTCCTGTGGGGCAAACAAGGAGTTTTAACCTGTTTAATACTCCTTTCAATCCTATAGTTGCCACTAACCCTGTTGCAGATACTGCCCTTGCAAGAGAATTACAACAACTCAAGGAAATCCTCATAAAGGTTCCCGGAGTCACCTTGCCCTTCAACCAAGCAACTCCAACCAGCCATCATGACTCACATTTTGTTCCTGCTATAGCTGGGGTGGAGATCCCTAAAAGATTCCAAGTACCTCCCATGAAGCAATATGATGGCACGACAGATCCTGCCGAGCATATAGCCCTGTATCAAGAAAAGATGGATATCATCAGCATTCCTCCGCATCTTAAAGAAGTTTGCTTGTGCAGGGGTTTTGGGTCCACCTTAACCGGTCCCGCCCTGATGTGGCTGACCAATCAACCTATGAATTCCATATTATCCTATTCTCAATTAATTAACATGTTTCTTAACCAATTTTCTTGCAATCGTGTCTTTGAAAAATAAACAAGTGACCTTTACAGGATTGTGCAACAACATGATGAGACTTTAAAAGATTACATGTTCAGGTTCAACAAGGAGGACGTAATCATTCCTCACATTGACGTGTCGACTGCTACAGAAGCTTTCAGGATGGGCCTGAAAAGGGGATCACCCTTCTACCAAGATCTTGTCATGTTCCCATCTAGGAACCTAGAAGAAGTCAGGACGAGGTCGATTCGTTTCATCAGGCTAGAAGAAGAGGAAATTATCCATGGCAAGACGACCAAGAAAATGTCAACATATGAAAATCCTGACAGAAAAGCAGAATCCTCTCACTATCGATCTAACAGGGGAAAACCCTATTCTAAAACCGACTCTCCTAAAATTAAAATTATAGAAGATGACAAAGTTGAGGATGAAACCGCTTATCCTAAGATTAGTAATTATTATTTTTTTGTTAACGTTTCAGGGCTCCTACATGCGATGGACAACTTAGGGAGCAAGGCAAGATGGCCAAAGGCAGCTGACAGAATATCACCTTGGAAGGACAAATCTAAGTTGTGCGCTTACCATGAAGATTTTGGCCATACTACAGAAAATTGCATCGCCTTGAGGAAGGAAATCAGCCACTTACTCTCTAAAGGCCTCTTCAAAGATTTATTTGGAAAAATGAAAGGATGGGCTGAAGCAAAGGAAGCCGTCGCTGATGCTCCGTCTTCACCTCCTCCTGCAACTAAGGTGATCAACTTTATTACTGGAGGGTCAGACATTTCTGGCACCACGTACTCTGCAGCACAACGTCATGCCAAAGATTCTAAGGATGACAAGATGGAGTTACCAGCACGACCTCCTGATATTCCTATGGGCAAGCAGATCATCTTTGATCAAGATGATAAGGAAAATATTTTGGATCCCCATCATGACGGGTTAGTCATCACCTTGCAAATTGCCAATTGTAAGGTCAAGTGTATCTTGGTTGACAATGGGAGTTCAGTAAACTTGGTCATGAAGAGCACGTTAGAAGAAATGTCAATTCCCTTAACCGAAATTGTGAAGAATTCTTCCGTCCTAGTCGGGTTCAGTGGAGAGACCAAGCAAACAATTGTAGAAATCAAATTGCTAGTCTATGTTGAAGGATTGAATTCCATGGAAAGGTTTTGCGTGATTGATTGTCCATCAGCTTATAATTTTGTCTTGGGAAGACCATGGATCCATAGTATGAAAGTTGTTCCATCCACATACCACCAGTGCCTCAAGATGCCAACGCCTTGGGGGATAATCAAGGTAAAAGGGGACCAACAAGACGCTAAGGAATGTTATAAAATAGACATGAAAGTATGCTCTACTTCCCGTCCAGCATAGCAATTACAGAAAGGCGTCAAGGACATCTTGGAGGCTGCTGAGTATGACATAAGAAAAGTGCCCGTGGATGCCTCTAACCTTGATGCCCATGTGCTAGTTGGAGCTGACTTAGCCCCTGAAATTGAGAAAGAGTTGATCGACTTTCTAAAGAGTAGAAAGATGTGTTTCGCTTTAAAACATGAAGATATGTCTGGGATAGATAAAAGCATCATAACTCACAAGTTGAATATCGACCCTACCATTAAGCCGGTCCATCAGAAGTGGAGGAAGTTTGCCCAAGAATGGAATCAAATCATTAAGGAAGAAGTAGAGAGACTACTCAAGTCAAAGATGATCAGAGAGGTGCAGTATCCTAGGTGGCTCGCCAATGTGGTGGTTGTCGAGAAGAAAAATGGGAAATGGCGTGTATGCGTAGACTTTACGGACTTGAACAGAGCATGTCCCAAGGATCCATTCCCGTTACCCCATATTTATTCTCGGGTAGATGAAACAGCTGGCCACGACATACTGACCTTCATGGATGCTTCTTCAGGTTATCAGCAAATCCAAATGGAGCCTTCTGATCAAGAAGATACCGCCTTCATAACTCCTGAATGTATATATTGTTATATTGCCATGCCATTTGGGTTAAAAAATGCAGGGGCAACCTATCAAAGACTGGTAAACAAGATGTTCAAGGCCCATATCGGCAAAACAATGGAAGTATACATAGATGACATGGTGGTAAAGTCCAAGAATATGGAAGATCACGTGCAACACTTGGCAGATGCCATTGACATCGTAGAAGCCTTCAATGTGAAGCTGAACCCTTCCAAATGCAACTTTGGGATTAGAGCTGGGAAGTTTTTGGGATACATGGTGATTAAAAGGGGAATCGAGGCTAACCCAAAATAGATCAAAGCTATCCTCAACCTCCAGTCCCCTAGAAACATCAAAGATGTACAAAGATTGACAGGGCGAGTAGCGGCCTTAAATCGGTTCATTACCAAATCTTCCGAAAAGTGCAAGTTATTTTATGACGTCTTGAGGAAGAACAAGATGTTTCATTGGACCGAACAACATGAAGAAGCCTTCTTGAACCTCAAAAAGTATCTTACGTCTTCACCTCTCCTTGCTAAGCCAGAACCAGGTGAACCCCTCTATATATATTTAGCCGTATCCGAGAGCGCCGTAAGTGTTGTCCTGGTAAAGGAAGATCAAGGCAGTCAACGTCCCATTTACTATGTGAATGAATCTCTCCTAGATGCGGAAACCAGGTACTCCCATCTCGAAAAACTTATCCTCACATTAATCACCGCATCTACTAAATTACGTCATTACTTTGAAACGCATCCTATTATTGTGAAAACTAACTATCCTGTTAGGACTGTTATGAGAACTCCTGAGATGTCAAGAAGAAAGGCCAAGTGGTTAGTCAAGCTCAGCACGTACGAAATTTCTTATGAACCCAGAAGCGCCATTAAGTCCCAAGCCCTTGCAGATTTTTGTAGCTGATTTCAGTGCTACCTTGCAGCCTGAGGTTGGGCTAGAAGTCCAACACCTCGAAGGTAATAATAGTCCCAGGTATTGGACATTTTTCGCAGATGGAGCATCCAACTCAAGAGGCGCAGGATTGGGCATCTTATTAAAGTCGCCACAAGGCGAGTTAATCCCCCAGGCGGTTTCTTGTGAATTCCAGGCAACTAATAACGAAGCCGAATATAAAGCTTTGATCATGGGTTTATTTACTGATCTTAGTTTAGAAGTTACTCATCTTAACATATTTATTGATTCTTTGTTACTAGTTAACCATTTTAACGGATCTTATGCAGCTAAGAGCACCAGGATTACACTTTACCTCCATCATGTTAAAGCGCTAGCCGCGCGTGTTGTTAGTTTTTCCTTGGAACAGGTACCATGCAAAGAAAATGCTGAAGCCGATGCCTTGGCTAATTTAGGGTCAACATGTGGAGCGATGATAAATACAAACATCCCAATTATATACGCCCAATATCCAGCCATTGATCAAACTGACGAATGCGCAGCCCTAGATCATTCGGAAGCATCTTCTCCAGGACTGGGTGCAGTATCGACATGAACCCAACCTATTGTGCTGTATTTCAAGACGGAACCATTCCACTGGACGTTAAGAATCAAAGGTCTTTCAGGATGAAGATGTCCCAGTTCACCTTAATTAACAATAAATTATTCCGAAGGTCTGCGAAAGGTCTTTACATGAGGTGTTTAGAGCCTAGAGAAGTTGAGGAGGTCCAAAATGATCTACATGCCGGAGAATGTGGAAATCACTCAGGGGGAAAGCGTTATCTTCCAAAGCCTTTAAAACGGGATACTACTGGCCCACTATAAAACAAGACGCAATGGATTTTGCTTTAAAATGCGACGCTTGTCAACGGCATAGCAACATCTTGCATCAACCCTCTGAACCTCTTCACCCCGTACTTTCATCTTGGGCTTTCATGCAACGGTGCATGGACATAGTCGGCAAGTTACCAAAAGCCCCAGGGGTAGAGTGTTCATGTTAGCCATGACAGATTACTTCTCCAAATGGATTGAAGCAGAAGCGTATGTTCAAATACGAGACAGGGAGGTCATATCCTTTTTAAAGAAGAACATCTTTAGTAGATTTGGCATTCCTTCGGAAATCATTTGTGACAATGGTTCTCAGTTTATCAGTAAAAAGACAAGGGATTTTTGTTCAAGGTGGGGAATCAAATTGATAACGTCAACCCTTGTACATCCTCAAGCCAACGGACAAGCTGAGTCGAGCAACAAGTTGATCATCAGCAATCTGAAAAAAACGTTTGGATCGGAAAAGGGGAAGATAGACCGATGAATTACCACTTGTATTATGGGCTGACAGGACAACGTCTAAGAAGGCTACAGGACAGACACCATATTCTTTAGTATTTGTCACTGAAGTTGTACTCCCCATAGAAGCAACAATTCCAACCGCAAGATATGGATTGCTAACTCCTGAAGACAATAACTACCTCCTGGCTCAGGATCTGGATATTGTAGATGAACTCAGGGACAAAGCCATGATAAGGATCGCCGCCTACCAACAAAGAATTGCCAGGTCGTACAACAAGAACGTAAGAATAAGGTGCTTTCAGGTTGGAGACATGGTGCTAAGGAAAGTATTCCAAAATACCCGGGAATTACACGCAAGAAAATTAGCTCCGAAGTGGGAACTACTTTGTTGATACTGAAGCAGAAAAGGGTGCATACTGGTTGTCTACCCCAGACGGCATCTGAATACCTAAAATCTGGAACGCCCTACACCTGAAGCATTATTACATATAAGTTTAAAGTTATTGCAATTTCCACATCCAGGTATGAGCTTCTCCTCAAACTAGTCCCTTTCAATTTTCTTTCCTTTTTACTTAAATCAAACCCCTATCGACTTAAGCATCGGAGGGGTGTTAGCTAGAGCTAACACCCAACTCTAACGTATTGCTGTTTTGCAAGATGCCATTAAACAGTAAGACAGTCCAAAGTATCCCCCTGAACGGTCAACGTGTGCAACGATGCATCCCGTCAACATTTCTAAGTTGTAAGGTAACACCCTCTACGGCTTAAAAGATTATACATTATTCTGAAGTCTGTTGGTCGCAATAAACTTCGCCTTAGCGCACGTTAAGGTATTTACCTTCTACGGTTTAAAATATTTTACATCTTTTCTAAGTCTAGTGGTTATCATAACCTCGCCTGAGCGCAAGTTTTCTCACTTGGGAACCAATGGTTACAACATTGTTATATGTTGTCTTTTCAACTTGGTTACAACATTGTTACATGTTGTCTTTTCAACTTCGTAAGAACATTGACATGTTATCCCCGTCAAGTGGTTGTAACATTTACATGTTACAAATGAAAAACAAAGATTCCATAACCAACAAAGCAATCTCAATGTAAAAATCCAAGAAAAAGGGCAACACGCCCCACCAAGTTAAGATGTTGAACCAACCCAACATCTCCAAAAAAGTTAAAAGTCTTGACTCTTACGAGTCTTTACAACAACAACAACAACAACAAAGCCTTAGTCCCAAAATAATTTGGGGTCGGCTAACATGAATCCTCATATGTTATCGTGAAAAAAAAATAAATAAATTAATTAATTAATTAATTAAATTAAAAAATAAATAAATAAATAAATAAATAAATAAATAAATAAATAAAAATAAATAAATAAATAAATAAATAAATAAAAATAAAAATAAAATAAAAAATAAAAAAAATAAAAAAATAAAAAATAAAAAATAAAAAATAAAAAATAAAAAATAAAAAATAAAAAATAAAAAATAAAAAATAAAAAATAAAAAATAAAAAATAAAAAATAAAAAATAAAAAATAAAAAATAAAAAATAAAAAAAATAAAAAAAATAAAAAATAAAAAATTTTTAAGGAAAATAGATAAACGTCATATAATCATTTAGTGTTGCTATCTTGAGCATCATCAGCTTGCTTAACCTTCCTGGAGGTAACCTCACCCGCTTTCTCATCAATAATCCTCTGCAAAGCCGCATTCTCCTCATCTAAGTCCCAGTTCACATTATCCCCTTCTTGAAATTCCTTAATCATTTGGATTCATATTTCAAAAATTGCCTTAGCAGTTTCATTCACCATGTCATCACATATTATTCGCATCTCCCTCTCATGTCTCACGTCAACACTGACAAGCTTGGACCTCCATTTTAAAATTTCTTCACCCTTAGCACTGACTTCTAAATTCTTCTCATTTATTATCTTGGCAGCATCCTTCAGATCCTTCTCATATTCGGCCCTATCCATGTCTAAGGTGTCACATTTTACCTTCCACATTCTGATTTCTTTAGACATCAACTTAGCAATCAAAACAACATGTTATCAACAAAACAAGTGATATTGATCAAAATGAAGGAGCATCAATACCAAAATCCGAATAACCAACTTACCTGACTCTCTAGCACCTCCTCACTCTGAGTCTGCTTCTCCGCATTGTTATCTTGGTCCTCCCTTTTTCTCTTCAAAATAGCCTTATCTTCCGCCTTAGACATATTCTCTTCTATTTTCTTCTTGCCTTTATACTTGGCCACAATGTCATTCGTCGCAAAACTGGATCAAGTTACTGCAAATAACAATAGATGTTAGTTTGGATCTATCATGAAAACCGATCTGATAGTGCGATGAATCGAACCTACTTTTTAAAGAAATATTGCAGCTTTGAACTTAGCGAATATGAATGAAGATTGCACCGGTTAGGGTGATTTTTTCCATGATATAGGGAGAGACACAGGTATGGAAGGGATTTGAAATGATTTGAGCCATCCGAGAATGACGGTTGCTGAATCCTTTCATGACTCTATAACTTCCTTTCAACCGTCGTGTGAAGATACACTTGTCAAAACATTAAGACCTTCCGTATTTAGCTTGGAAAGCCTTAATATTTTGGGGGCAATTGTTTCACCCTCAAGAAATCCACTTAACATGTTCTACATCTTGGACATCCATCTTGAGCTAACATCTTAATTTACGTCTTGGACTAACGCCTTGAAAATATTTGTTGTATTTTCCTATTTTTCAGGAACATGGAGATAAATAAAATTAAAACATTTAAATAAGTGTATGGACTTGGTCAAGCAACAACACAACGGTCCCATCCTTCAACCAAGAGATAACGGTCGATCACCATCAACAAATGGCGAGATTCTAGGCGAGATTTCAGCATGACATTCAAGATGTTGTTTTTTCAATTACATTCACGCCTATATATTATTCCTAGAACGCACCTGTATACACGTTACACAATTTTGCTTACTTTCATTCTGCACTTGTACTCAAAAATGCTAAATACTCAATAATATTTCTTTGGTTTAGGCAGGCTTTCCAAAGGCCTCCCGAGGTTTTTCCCTCGAACGTTTGTTCTAATGGTTTTCTCGTTACATTCTTGCGTTCATCTTGCTTTGAGAACTATATTCCATTTGTGCCCAAAGCTCCTTGATTAGACAAATTTACTAGTTGAAATTTGTCTAAAACATTTACCACAAAGGAAGAGAAAGGAAGTATGCGAGCACAGTGAGTTTGGATTCCTGCATGTAGGAGTCAGTAAAAAAAATAATTCATTTTTATTTTTCAATTAAGTATTTCAATAGAAGGAGCGTCCTCTAAGACAATTAGTAATTTAGGATGTAATTTGGGATTTTGATATGTCTGTTTGGACATGTTTTGGGTATTCTGGTTATAATGAAAAATTGAATTTTTAAGTGTATCATGTTGTTGTTAGAAATTTTTTGGAAATGGAATAGAGTAGGAAGGTGTAGCAAGTTGAAGCTACGATTTTGGAATGAAATGAAAAGATGCTTGACCTTTATTCTTGTGTTCGTTTGGTAACATGTTAATGTTACAACCATTGATTTCAACTTGAGTTCATAAGTTTAATTAAGTACAAGAAGGTAATTAATATGTACATGGCACATTGGCCCACCTACAACTTAACTAAAACATGAAAAGCGTACGCCCAGGGGAAGGTGTAAATAACCTTAACAACTTGAGAAGGATGCAAAATCCTTAAACCTTGGAGAGGTGTACACCTTTATATCTTAATCGTAACTTTGGACTTTTTTTGTGCGAATTTGACTCAGCTTGTGGCAACTTGAAGACTGACTACATACTGTTTTAGTAACCTTGATTTATGAAGCATCATCTTGTTATATTGGGTTATTTTGCAACTTGAACTGAGCAAGTTGATCATGTCGTCTTGAATATAAACCTTAAGTTTTCTTGCAAGATGGAAACATGTTAAGGGGGAGTGTTAGCTTAGCTAACACCCCTCCGATGCTTAAGTCAGTAGGAGTTTGAAAAATATAAATCTAATTGAAATAACATAATTGAAATAAAGCCAAGTAAATTATACCTGATTCTCGGAATTGAATGGACAAGCTACAACTTACATGAAGTATAACTTGAGGTGGATTGAATTCCAATATCTTGGAACACTTGTGCCATCTAAGGTTGATAATCTATATGCCCCCGTTCATGCTTCTGCATCAACTTGTCCTATTCCAAACTGATGAATTTTATTGCCTTTGTTCTGACTTCCTCCAGTTTCTTGCAAGGAGTCATCACCAATTTTTTATAGTAGGGGGAATCCCTATTGAGTCCCATCCTGAAGGCTTCAGTTGATGTGGACATATCCATGTTGGGGATGTCGACAACTTCCTTGTTGAACCTGCTTAAGTAGTCTTTCAATGATTCATTAGGTTGTTGAACCATCCAAACATATTGATCCCCCAGATGAGTATAAATTGGAGAAAAGAATCCATCCACGAAATGTATGAACCACCAAGTTGTGTAAAATGTAATTGCTATTGGAAGTAAAATTAAATTTTCATTTGACTGCCTATGCAGAGTAGCATTTAAAGTCCAAATGAAATCCATGATTGAGGACTGTAAATCTCTAATGTGGTTTAGAATACTTTCAGTAGAATAACTCCCAAAGAGAGTTGAATCAATGGTTCATTGATGGCTCTATAATCCATAAACAAACTTCAATTTTGTCAATGAGATCAAATTATGCGATGTCAATTCTGATCTCTGATACACCGGTAATTTCTTCCACATAGTTATACTCCAGATAGCATAAATGAAACTCAACAAGGAGCCCAAATGACAAGATAAGGTTTAACTTGAAAACTATCATCAGAAATATGGTACAACCTCTGTCCCAAATTGAATGACCGTTTTTGTCTCAAAATGACTCTTTGAAATTTTTCCATCAAAAATACATTGTCCCCAAATGATTTTTTTTATAATTCATTATATTTTTACAAAACTAAAATCTTGAAAGTGAATATCAATATTGTTTATGATTTATTTCCATTAAAAGTCAACATTTTCAAAATATCCCTTAAATTCAAAATGGTCATACAATTCGAGACATAGGAAGTTGTTTTGGTAGAAAAAATAATAACGTAGAATCTTAACTTAGACAAGTGTGTGGATTAAACAACTAGGAGGGGACTATGGAATTCGATTAAATGGAATAAAGACATGAAATGAAAAAGTGACACCGAGAGTTGTTAACGAAGAAAACCTTAGAGATAATGACCTCTTCGGAAAAAACCCCGGGAGTTAGGTCTCCAACCTTAAAAGTTTCACTATGATAATTGAGATTACAACTGCGGAAGATGATGGAGAGGATTACAAATGATGTGTGCGTAGTGTGTGTAAAAAGAACGTGTTATTTTCCATCTCCATCTCCCCTTAAATAAGATCAACTGTTAATGGGTAAGAAGTAGTTCCTAAAATCTCGGCATCTAAGCTTATCCCTTCAACGTCCATAAGACTGAGTCCACTTTGCCGTTTGAAGAGAGGTTGAACGTGCTTGAAAGTGTCCCGTGTTTATCTCTCTTATTTACTGTAAAATAATAATAGAAATAATAGAAAATAAATTAGTAAATATGAAGTATTACTTACAGTGGAATAACATCTTGACATGAAGGAGCAACTGTTACCATGCTGAAAAATACCCACAACAATTTGTCCCCAAAAATATTTGTCTTTCCTGGCAACTGAAGAGGCAATTGTTTTTCTCAATAAATACTCAACTGCCAGCTTGCATGATTGGACGAGTATAGTGATACGTGGAGGTAATGGACGGTTGGGGAGTTAATTTAGGGAAAAGTAATTTTTTGGAAATAGAGCCCTTTTCAAATTAGATAACCGCTTGGATGGTTCCTTAATAAGTTTCTCAAACCTTCCATTCCGTCCCTCCTTACTTCGGCGCAGTTCTCTGCAAGGTAAAAATCTTCGTTCTTATTTTCCTCCATTATTTGCTTCTTTCTTTTGCTTGTCAACCATGGGTAGGACTAGGTGGAGTTCATCCAAAACTAAGAGTGCACCACCTCTACAGGCTCCCATAGAAATTGATTTTGAAGATTTCTCGTGTCAAAATCTCCTTGCTAAACCAGATGAGGAGACGTGTATTTTTAGTGATGCCCAAATCGAGTCACTAAAACAACAATGCTACTTCCCTAAAGGTGCAATCTTTCATCCTTTTTCTGTAAATCTTAGGTCCGACTTGGTTTCCAACAAATGGATTTGTTTTCTTGAGTAGCCCTTTCTTCTAGGGTTTAGCTATCCCTTCCCTTCGTTGGTTTCTGAATTTTTTCAAAAGACTCAACTTGTTTATCCTCAACTGATGCCTATGGCTTGGAGAATTTTTGCCTTTATTATCAAAGTGAACAGGGAGAATGGTTTAGACCTAGGTCTCCAAGAAATAGCCTATTCGTACGATCTCCAACCTTTTGGCTCAAAAAGATATCTCTTTAAGAAGAGATCAGGTAGGAATTCCCTAATGAGCACCACATCTTCGAGTGATAGGGGATGGAAAAATAGGTTTTTCATTATTGATAGGGCATCCATTGAAGGAGGGAATGAGGTACCAAGTAAGTGGAACAAGGGAGGTACTTTAATTCCTAACTTTGTGATTTTTTGTTCTTGAGACAAACTGAAATCGTAATTGCTCTTACCTTTTTTCAGATATTGATTGGGGAGAATTGTTCCCACCGGCAGAAGACACCTTGACAAAAATTGACGAATTCTTCAAGCTTCCCCTGGACAAGAGATCTCCTAGGGGACTGTTGAAATCACCTCTGGTTGTTCAGGAAGATCAAAAAGCATCAACCTCCGTCATTATGTCTATAGGTAAGCATGTTGTCTCTTTATTTTATTTCATCAATTTATACTTCTTGACATTTTTCATATGTTGATGCAGTTTCCAAACCAGTTGTCTCAGGATCAGACTTTGATCTGGATAACATCGAAGCCATGTTTAGAGATACCCCTCTTAAGGTAGAGATGAAACCACCACCGGTTACTAAGAAGATTCCTGTCTTGGATGAGAGCGCTGGAATTGGCTCTAGGGTTAAGAAGAGGAAGGCAATACAAGAAGAAGTGATTGAGGTTGTTGATGTATTTGGAGGACTGCCTATGGAGGAGTTTAAGAAGAAATGTATGAGTTTCGCAGCTGGAGTAAGATGTTACTAACCAACCTTTAAACAGTCTTAAGTTTTCATAACATCCTTTGATACTAATTTATTTATGTCATAGGCTATGGGGTATGTGGAAGATCTGATAAAGGAACATGAGGTTTTTAAGAAAAAGTCCAAATCAGAGGCGGCATCGGCAAGGAAGGAAAAGATTTTGTTGGAAAACAAAGTGAAGGCACTTGAAAAAGATTTGGGAGAACAGGCCAAGATGTTGGAGGAGCAGGAGAAGACTGTGAAGGATTTATTGGATAGTTTAGCAAAAAGTGAGGGGGATCACCTTAAGGAGATTGCTAAAGTAAAAGGTTCTTGCAAATTGGCTGCTGCTAAAACTGTTTCTCAGTGTAGAATCAAGATGATAAAGGAGTTTCAGGAAGGAAAGGCTCAGAATTGGGATATCAACAAGGAATATGCCCATTTCTCCAAGCTAACATGTGAACCAGTAGATGAGGGTGAGGTGTCGTCAAGCCCACATGAAGCAGTTGTAAAGGAAGCCGCAGAGGTTGGAGAGGCTACTCCTAAAGCAACACCTGAGGCAGATGCCATCTGAAAAAGGTAAAACAAGTTTGTTTTGTTTTTTTGCTGGTATCACTAGGGAGGAATACCAAAGACAATTTTAATTTTGTTGGTTATGTAACAGGTCCATAAGGACCGAAGACAATTTCTTTTATGTGTTGGGTTGGTCCAACACTTTTGCGTTTTAGCTTTAGCAATTTGGATGTTGGATTATTGTCTTAACTTTTAGGAATGTTCTTATGGTAGCTTTAGTAAAATTATGGATTGGTAATTTTTGAACATGTCAAGGCTTGGTTTGGTTTTGATGAAATTTTCTTTCGATGATCATATGTTATGTTTGTAAGGTGACATGATAGTATGTCAAAGCAGTAGATACTTAAGATGACACGTACATGTCATAACCACAAGAATAAAACATAAGATAAATCATTTAACTGAGTGGGAATGGGTAAGCTATATGAGTTTACTCATATAGGCCCACCCCATACCTCAATTAAAGAGATAACTTGCGCTCCAGGTGAAGGTGTGGTAACCTAACATCTTAAGAAAGAGGTAATTAACTCTTTAAACCTTAGAAGGTATTGTGTACCTTTACTTGAGAAGAGATGGCCTGTCTCTGATGGAGGAGAATTCGTTGTCCTTTTGAATTTGAGTACTTTCGACATGTCCCCATTCCCGTATGTCAACATCTCGCAACACAGAGACATGTTAGAGATGGACGCCAACTATGTTGATGCCCCACCACAAATTATGTTAGTGACATCTTAATTTGCAGTAATATGGAAAAAACAGTAAATAGGGAAATGAAAGGTTACATCATAAATAAAGGATTATCCATACCTGGGATGAGGTGAGTTTAAGGGAGGCATTGTCTAGATGTAATACCTTTTAAGGTGAATGGCGTTCCAACTTCATGGGATCATTTGGCCATCCAAAGTTGATAGACAATACGCTCCCTTCCCGGCCTGTGCATCAATTAGGTAGGGTCCTTCCTACTTTGGGGCGAGCTTGCCTGTATTGAGTTCCTTTGAATTTTGGAATGACTTTCGTAGGACTAAGTCTCCTACTTGAAACCTTCTAACCCTTACATTCTTGTTGTAAGACCTGGCTATCCTTTGCTGATATGCCGCCATCCGTATTTTCGCCATGTCTCTTAACTCCTCTACGGTATCCAAGTCATGTGCCAAGATTTCCTTATTATGCTCAGATGTCATCAAGCTGTACATGGCTGTAGGTACAAGAACTTCTACTGGAATGACTGATTCTGTTCTAAACAGCAGTGAATAGGGGGTCTGACCAGTAGCGTTCTTAGATGTCATCCTGTAAGCCCATAAAACCATTGGTAACTCTTCTTCCCATCGTCATTTCTTCTGGTTAAGTCTCTTTTTTAAGTTGCTTATGATTATCTTGTTGCTGGATTCTGCCTGTCCATTGGCTTGAGGGTGAACAGGTGAAGATGTCACCATCTTGACTCCCCAACTCTTCAAGAAATCTTGGGTTTTCCTACTAATGAACTGGGAGCCGTTATCACAAATTATCTCTGAAGGTATCCCAAATCTGCTGAATATATTTCTTTTGATGAAAGAGATAACTTCTCTGTCACGAACTTGCACATATGCCTCAGCTTCTACCCATTTAGAAAAGTAGTCTGTCATAGCTAGTAGAAATACTCTTCCTCCTAGGGCCCTGGGTAATTTTCCTACGATGTCCATTCCCCAAACCATAAATGGCCATGGTGACAGGATAGGATGCAGCAGTTCAGCTGGTTAATATAAGATGTCGCCATGTCGCTGACAGGAGTCACACTTCTTTGCATATTCTGCAGCGTCTCTTCGCATTGTGGGCCAAAAATATCCCATTCTTAGAGTCTTAGTATACAGACTTCTGCCCCAGTATGATTTCCACACTGTCCTTCATGCAGCTCCTTTAGAACCTGGTTGGCTTGGTCTGCTTCTAGACATCTTAAGTAGTGACCTGCAGCAGATTTTCTAAACAAAAGGTTATCAATAAGCAAATATTTAGATACTCTTACCCTGAAGGCTCTAGCATTTTTCTCCTCGGCTGGGATCGTATCATCTAAGAGATACTTGATAATAGGATTTGTCCAGGATGTTACTGATGGAGGGGCAGGGATGTCGACATCTAGAACGAACAGCTCAAGATGATCAATTGCTGGGATGTCAACATGCACAATTGGGATACTCGTCTGTGAAATGCTTTTGAAGGTTGAACCTAAGTTTTCCAGAGCATCTGCTTGAGAATTTTCCTCACGTGGAATCTGCTCCAAAGTAAATGTTTTGAATTTGGCCGCCAGAATTTTAACAATTTCCAAATATGTCGTCATCTTTGCATTTTTTGCTATGTAGGATCCGTTGTAGTGGTTAACAATTAGCAACGAATCCATAAACACCCGGATGTGCTTGACATCTAGGCCCTGGGCCACTGGTAAACCTGCAATTAATGCCTCATATTCTACTTCATTATTAGTGGCCTTAAAACTGCAACTGATGGATTGTGGTATTATGTCCCCTTGTGGCAATTTTAGTACAACTCCAAGACATGTACCCCTCATGTTGGAAGCACCATCTGTGTAGAGCGTCCATATTTTTAGGATGTCATCATCTTGAAGTTGTTGAACATCCAACTCCACTTCTTGTTGCATGGTTGGACTAAAGTCTTCCACAAAATCAGCTAGAGCTTGAGATTTTATTGCTGTTCTGGGCTCATATTTGATGCCGTATGTGCTTAATTGTACATACCACTTTGCCATTCAACCTGACATTTCTGGTTTTCTCATGACATTCTTAATAGGATAGTTAGTACGCACAATTATAGTATGTGTTTCAAAATAGTGTCTTAATTTAATAGAAGCAGTTATCAAAGCCAAAATTAGCTTCTGTAAATGAGAATACCTGGTCTCCGCATCTAAAACTGTCTTACTTATATAGTAGATGGGTTGCTGACTACCATCTTGTTCTATCACCAAGACTGCACTTACAGCGCTTTCTGATACTGCTAGGTAGATGTAAAGATGTTCACCCTCCTAAGGTTTGGCCAATAATGGAGGTGTCGAGAGGTAACTTTTGAGCTCCTGAAAGGCTTGTTCATGCTGGTCTTCCCACTGGAACTTCTTGTTCTTCCTTAGGATGTCATAGAAAGGTTTGCATCGATCCGAGGATTTTGAAATGAACCTGGTGAGTGAAGCAATCTTTCCTATCAACCTTTGGACATCTTTGACAGATTGAGGTGACAACAGGTTGACAATGGCACGAATCTGCTCTGGGGTGGCTTCGATTCCTCTTTTGGTTACCATATAACCTAAAAACTTTCCTGCCTTTATACCAAAATTACACTTTGCCGGATTAAGTTTCATATTGAAACAATCTAGGATGTCGAAGGCTTGAGATAGGTAGCTTATGTGATCTCCAGCTTTCTTTGATTTCACTACCATGTCGTAGATATATACCTCCATTGTGTCCCCAATCTGGTCTTTGAACATTTTGTTGACAAGCCTCTGATATGTTTCACCAGCATTTTTTTAGTCCAAAAGGCATAGCAATAGATACTTGTTGATGTTATGAAGGTGGTGTCCTCCTGATCAGATGGCTCCATCTGGATTTGTTGGAATCCTGAGGATGCGTCCATGAAGGTGAGGAGCTCGTGTCCAGAGGTGGCATCAACCAACGAATCTATGTGAGGCAAAGGGAAAGGATTTTTTGGACAGGCTTTATTCAAGTCTGTGAAGTCAACACAGACTCGCCATTTCCCATTCTTCTTCTCAACCACAACCACGTTTGCTAACCATCTTGGATAATCTACCTCTCGGATCATGTTGGCTTTGAGTAAGCGCTCCACTTCTTCCTTGATGATCTGGTTTCTCATTTCTGCTAACTTCCTATGCTTCTAGTGTACTGGCTTGAAACTAGGATCAATGTTGAGTTTGTGGGTGATGACATCTTTGCTAATGCCGGTCATGTCATCATGTTTCCAAGCAAAGCTCTTTGTTCTGCTCTTTAATAGGTCCACAAGATTTTCTTCAATATCTGGTGGGATGTCGCTGCCAATAAGTACCTTGATGTCCGGATTGGAAGGATCTAATAATATTTCTTTCACATCGCTCTCCCTAGCTTCCAGGACTTCACGTACTTTCCTCTGTAATCGCTATGCTTGTTTGGGAGATGTCGACGCCTTCATTGAAGTCTTATAACACTCCTTGGCCACCTGCTGATCACTGTATATTTTGGCGACCCCCAAGGTGTAGGGAACTTCACACACTGATGGTAAGTGGATGGTAGAGCCTTCATCCCATGAATCCACGGTCTTCCAAGAATGACATTGTAGGATGTTGCACAATCAATTACACAGAACTGCTCCATGGTGTTGAGGCCTTTTGAGTAGATTGGAAGCTTTATTTCCCCCACTGTTTCTTTGACTTCGCCACTGAAGCCTACCAATACTGAGGATTTCTTGACAATCTCCAATTCCGGGATGTTCATCTCCTTGAGGGTGCTTAACATAATGAGATTGACAGAGCTACCCCCATCGACCAGGATACGCTGGATGGTACAATTGTCGATCTGTAAGGAAATTACTAGGCCATCATGATGGGGTTCCAGCAAATTATCTCGATCACTCTCATCAAATGTGATTGGATCCTGGCAAGGTATCGACATCCTGGGTTGTCTTTTGGGCATCTCCTCTTTTGACTCCTTAGCATGTCGCTTTGCGGCAAAATAGGATGTGCCACAAATTTCTGAACCTCCACTAATGAAATTGATCACCTTTAATGATGCTGGAGGAGAGACTGGTCTTTCAACTTCATGTGGAGCTTGAGCTTCAGCACTTTCTGCCTTCTTCTTTCTGGATCCCAGCAACTCCTTGAGATGTCCTTTTGAGAGCAAGTAACTGATCTCCTTTCTCAGTGCGATGCAATCTTCAGTAACATGCCCAAAGTCTTCGTGGTAAGCACACTATTTTGACTTGTCACGCCATCCCGTGGTCTTATCTGTCTTCTTTGGCCATCTGGCTTTGTCCCCCAGGTTGCCTATTGCACATAGTACACCTGAAATGTCAACAAAAAAACAATAATCAGAAATGTTAGGCACATTATCACTATCTTCATCCTCACCCTAAATAGAATTAATTTTGTTGTTATCAATTCTTGGATAAGGATTGGAACGGTTGTTCCTGCGATGGGATGATTCAGTCTTCCTGTCAGGGTTGTCATATCTTGACAACATGGATGAGGACTTCGATCTTCGCATCTCATCTTCCTCCAATCTTATGAATCTTAGGGCCCTGCTCCTGACTTCTTCTAACCGCTTACAAGGAGTCATCACCAAATCTTGATAATACTGTAAATCCTTCTTCAGCCCCATTTTGAATGCTTCTGTGGCTGTTGACATGTCAAGATTGGGAATTTCTAACATTTCATTATTGAACCCGTGGACATATTCTTTCAGAGTCTCATTGGGCTGCTGGGTCACATTGTAGAGGTCACTTGTCAGTTTCTCGAATTGTCGACTGCATGAGAACTGGTTATAGAACATGTTGATAAGCTGGGCATATGAACCAATTGAACCTAGGGGTTACCTAATCATCCATTTGAGAGCAGGTCCAACCAAGGTCGATCCAAATCCTCTGCACAAGCAAGCCTCCCTGAATTGAAGCGGAATATGAACTATGTCCATCTTTTCTTGATAGTGGGCAACATGCTCCTCTGGATCTGTGTTGCCGTCATACAACTTCATGGATGGAACACTGAAATGCTTCGGGATGTCGACATTTGCAATTGCTAGGACAAACCGGGATTGGTTGTAACAGTTTTGAGTTACTGGTTGGATTGGAGGAGTTATGCCTGGCACGTTCATTATTAGTTCCCTGAGATCCTGCATCTCTTTGGCTAGTGGGTTTCCTGCAAAAGGGTTAGCCATAGGAATACGATTTAAATTGTTATTATTGAAAAGATTATTTAGCAAACCAGAGTTGTCCGTGGTAGTTGTGATAGTGGTGTTGTCAATGAATGGGATGAACGGGGTGAATCCTGCTGAAGGCGGCGTCATTAGGGTGTCCCTGGGCAAAGATGTCGATATCATTAGGGATGTCGGCTGATGAGTTTGAGGCGGACTGCCCATTGGGATAAATTCCCTCTGAAGCGTAGATCCTTCGGTGTTGTCGAAGTTGAGGTTCCTTGTACGCAATAGTGAGATGTTTTCAAGCCGTGAAGCGATGAGCTGTTGATCCCTCTACATCTTGATCATGGAATTGACCAACACCTTGGAATTGCTATCTTGTTGATCCAACCTCTAATTCAACCTGGTCAGGATACTCCGGATGTCATCATCTACATTGGAAGAAGTCGCTTCCTTTTGTGGAGTCTTTGTAGGTTGAGTTTGCTGAGGTCCCGTCTGAGGAGGTGGCGGCAATAAGTTGGTTCTACCTCCTGATGTTGGAGTGACAGCGGTACCTTTACCAGCGGTGGACACATTGGGAGGTGCAGACATGACGAATTCCCTTAGGAAATGATCCAAATAATCGATAAACCACGCGGCCCCTCGGTGGGCGCCAAATTGTTTTGGTAGAAAAAACAATAACGTAGAATCGTAACTTAGACAAGTGTGTGGATTAAACAACTAGGAGGGGACTATGGAATTCGATTAAATGGAATAAAGACATGAAACGAAAAAGTGACTCCGAGAGTTGTTAACGAGGAAAACCTTAGAGATAATGACCTCTTCGGAAAAAACCCCGGGTGTTAGGTCTCCAACCTTAAAAGTTTCACTATGATAATTGAGATTACAACTTTGGAAGATGATGGAGAGGATTACAAATGATGTGTGCGTAGTGTGTGTAAAAAGAACATGTTATTTTTCATCTCCATCTCCCCTTAAATAAGATCAACTCTTAACGGGTAAGAAGTAGTTCCTAAAATCTCGGCATCTAAGCTTATCCCTTCAACGTCCATAAGACTGAGTCCACTTTGCCGTTTGAAGAGAGGTTGAACATGCTTAAAAGTGTCCCGTGTTTATCTCTCTTATTTACTGTAAAATAATAATAGAAATAATAGAAAATAAATTAGTAAATATGAAGTAATACTTACAGTGGAATAACATCTTGACATGCAGGAGCAACTGTAGATGTCACCATGCTGAAAAATACCCACAACAGAAGCAAATTATTTTTTTAATGATTTTATCATTATCAATGTAACAAAGACTACTAGTTGGTGAAATAGGAATAATGTAAGAAATATTGAGCATAGGAAAACAAACCATCCCGTCATAAACTTTTTTTTGAAGCCCAACTACGAATAACTTTGTAAAAGGCCTTTCTGTCAGAATGATGAGAAGAAGAAGAAGCTGGTGGAGTGTCGGAGGGAGACGACGATTTGAGTGATCCCCTCCATTAATATCAGTAGTGATTCCTAATCCTCCCAGTGGTATCAAACATTCTAGATCCCAATCTTTTTCTCTCGTCCCCATGATCTCTCTCTCTCTCGATCTCTCTCTCTCCATGCAGCTTGCAACGAACTGGGGTTGTGTTTTCTCCATTGTCATCAATTAGTCAAACTGTTCCAATAATTGAGTTTTCATTTGGGTAACTTTTCAATAATTAAAAAAACCAATGTACCCCTCGGTGGGCGCCAAACTGTTTCGGCCAAATTTGAACAATTTAAACGGGTACCTTGGAATGTAACGATTGAAAAAATAGAACGAAATGATAAAGGAGTTTTATGAGGAAATCCCTTGAACAACTTGTTCGCCGACATAAAACCTCGGAGGAGAGGGAGTATGAGTACATACGGTGTTCATATAGGTGAGTGTGTTTTACTTGTGTTCCCACTTGGTTTTTATACTAAGAAAAGAAAACATTTATTCTAAAATCATAATGGTCCCTAATCTTCCTCCTTGATTTGTGGCTAGGAATTAAATGTAGATAATGATGGTTGACTTGGTCCATAACTGCCCCTTTTCTTGCTCCATGTTTTGATATCGGTTCCTAGAAAATAGGCTCAAAATAACAGCCCTGCAGGATGTTACTCAGGTTGTGAACTCAGGTTGTTGACTCATCAGGTTGTTGACTCAGGTTGTTAACTCATGATGAAATTCCAGGATGTTGATTTTTCTACCCCAAACACTTACGGAGAAATCAAGTTGCCCATTTATGTGGAAGGAGAAAACTCCATGGAGAAATTCTGTGTTATCGAATGCAAATCATCTTACAACATCATTTTGGGAAGACCCTGGATTGACAACATAAATGCGATTCCATCAACTTACCACCAATGTATCAAGTTGCCCACACATTGGGGAGTTGTCAAGGTGAAGGGCGACCAGTAAACAACAAAAGAATGTTACAAGGTATCCATGAAGGCAACAAGCATCCCCAGGAAGACATAGCAATTAAAGAAAAAGGCACAGGATGCCTTGGAAGTGGCAGAAAGAAACATTAAAGAAATTCAGCTTGACCCCTCCAAACCCAATGTCAAGGTGTTATTGGGAGCTGATATCCCTCATGAAGTTGAGGATAGTATAGTGGATTTCTTGAAAACCAGAGCCAGCTATTTTGCTTAGAAGCATGAGGATATGACTGGGATTAGCAAGGATATCATCACCCACAACTTGAATGTAGACCCTAGCATCAAACCTGTCCACTAGAAGAGGAGGAAGTTCGCACATGAGCGCAACCAAATTATAAAAGAAGAGGTTGAACGATTGCTGAAAGCCAAGATGATCAGAGAGGTTGATTACCCAAGGTGGTTGGCCAACGTAGTGGTCGTTGAAAAGAAGAATGGTAAATGGTGTGTATGTGTGGATTTCACGGACCTCAACAGGGCATGTCCAAAGGATCCCTTTCCTTTGCCTCATATTGATTCTCTGGTGGATGCAACGGCTGGACACGACATCCTAACTTTCATGGATGCCTCCTCAGGTTATCAACAAATCTAGATGGAACCCTCAGATCAGGAGGATACTGCCTTCATTACCCCCGAAGGTATATATTGTTACATTGCTATGCCATTGGGACTAAAAAATGCAGGTGCGACTTACCAGAGGTTGGTGAATAAGCTGTTCAAGGATCAACTTGGAAAAACTATGGAAGTCTACATCGAAGACATGGTAGTAAAATCGAAGCGCATGGAAGATCATGTGGAACATCTCAGAGAGGCATTTGACATCCTAGAAGTTTTCAACATGAAGCTTAACCCATCGAAATGTCACTTCGGAGTAAAGGCTGGCAAATTCCTCGATTATATGGTGACTAAGAGTCCTGAGCAGAACAAGGCTATTATCAACTTGGAATCACCCAAAACTGTTAAAGACGTTCAGCGACTTACAGGCAGGGTAGCAGCCCTTAACCGGTTCATCTCTACGTCTTGTGACAAGTGCAGGTTGTTCTATGAGGTACTTCGAAAGAACAAGTTGTTCTAATGGACCAGCAGGCATGAAGCAGGCTTTATCCAACACAAAGAGTACCTCACAACCCCGCCATTATTGTCCAATATTGAGCCAGAAGAACCATTGTTCCTCTACCTCGCGGTTTCTGAAACCTCGATTAGCACCGTATTGGCCAAAGAGCAGGAAGGTACCAGCATCCTGTTTATTACGTAAGTAAGTCTCTACTTGATGATGAAACCAGGTATTCTCATCATGAAAAATTAATACTCGCTTTAATCACTGCTTTTATAAAATTATGCCATTACTTTGAGACTCATGTTATTATTGTCAAGACTAACTATCCTATCAAAAGCGTGATGAGAAAACTTGAGATGTCAGGTAGGATGGTTAAATGGTCAGTACAACTTAGTACTTATGACATACAATATGAAGCAAGGACTTCCATCAAGTCGCAAGCTTTGGTTGACTTTGTAGCAAATTTTAGTCCCAGCTTGCAGCCCAAGGTTGAACTCGAAGTCCAACAACTTGAAGGCCTTGGTTCTCCTAGATATTGGACACAGTACACAAATGGGACTTCAAACGCTAGGGGCACAGGTTTAGGAATCATCCTAAAATCCCCTCAAGGAGATCTCATTCCTCAAGCTGTGGCTTGTGAGTTCAAAGCAACGAACAATGAGGCTGAGTGTGAGGCTCTCATAATGGGATTAATTACTACCTTAAATTTAAATGTTAAGCATATTAAAGTATTTTCCGATTCCCTGTTACTAGTTAACCACTTCAATGGATCTTATACACCTAACCAGGTTAAAATGACAAGTTATCTCCAATATGTTAAGTTTCTAGCTGGACAATTTGAAGACATCGTCTTTGAACAGATCCCAAGAGAAGAAAATACTGAAGCAGATGCCCTGGCCAACTTGGGTTCAAGTGGAAAGAGCATGTTGAACAATAAAATCCCAATCATCCACATCATGCATCCCGCCATAGATCAGATTGAAGCGTGCCAATTCAATGAATGGCCTAATGCCGTGATCATGCCTATCAATAGCTCCGTATCCTGGACGTTACCCATAATTTAGTACTTGCAAAATGGCACAATCCCAGTTGGCATAAAAAATCCAAGGTCTTTCAGGATAAAGGTATCCCGATTCATTTTAATAAATAATGTTTTGTTTAGAAAATCCTTTGCAGGTATGTACCTAGGATGCCTAGAACCGGACCAAGCTGAAGAGGTACTGAGAGAGTTGTATGACGGTGACTACGGTAACCACGCTGGGGGCAAATCGCTATCCTCGAAGGCGTTAAGAATGGGGTATTACTGGCTAACCATGCGGCAAGATGCGAGTAAGTACATACAAAAGTGTGACGCATGTCAGAGACACAACAACATTCTACATCAACCAGCTGAGCCACTACATCCCATCTTGTCACCTTCTCTCTTCATGTAATGGGGAATGGACATAGTGGGTAAACTACCTAGGGCACCAGGGGGCAAAGTATTCATGTTAGCTATGACAGATTACTTCACCAAATGGATTAAGGGTGAAGCCTACGTGCAAATCAGGGATAGAGAAGTGATATCATTCATCAAGAGGAACATCATCAGTTGATTCGGAGTATTCATGTTAGCTATGACAGATTACTTCACCAAATGGATTGAGGGTGAAGCCTACATGCAAATCAGGGATAGAGAAGTGATATCATTCATCAAGAGGAACATCATCAGTAGATTCGGAGTTCCATCTGAAATTATATGTGTCACTGGCTCCAAGTTTATTAGCAAAAAGACGCAAGACTTCTGCATGAGATGGGGAATCAAGTTGATAATGTCTACACCGGTGCATCCTCAAGCAAATGGACAGGCCGAATCCAGTAACAAGTCCATAATGAACAACCTGAAGAAAAGACTTGATCAGAAGAAGGGAAGATGGGTTGAAGAGCTACCCTTGGTACTTTGGGCTGACAGAACCACCCCAAAAGGTGCTACTAGGAAGACGCCATATTCTTTGGTGTTTGGTACCAAAGTTGTCCTCCCTATGGAGTTCTCACTCCCCACAACCAGATATGGTTTATCATTTATAGAATATAACCAACTTGTCCTCGTAGATGATTTAAACACTATTGATGAGCTCAAAGATATGGTCAAAGTCAGGATGGCTGCTTACCAACAAAGGATAGCCAAGTCATATAACAAGAATGTCCGTATCAGGAGGTTCCAAGTTGGGGACATGGTCTTAAGGAAGGTCTTTTAGAACACAAAGGAACTAAATACAAGAAAATTTGTAGCTATGTGGGAAGGTCCTTACCTAATTGATGCAGAAGCTGGGAAAGGAGCATACAGTCTCTCAACCTTGGACGGTGTAAGAATCCCGAGGAATTGGAATGTTGTCCACCTCAAGTTGTTCTTCATGTAAGTGACAAACTTATTAATTTTTTTTCCAAGGATCAGGTATGATTCAATTAAATTTATTTTTATGTTATTTCAATTTAGTTTATATATTTCAAACTTTTACTGACTTAAGCATCGGAGGGGTGTTAGCTAAGCTAACACCCACCCTAACATGTTTCTGTTTTGTAAGCTGAGACAATGCCAGCAACCTGTCCAAACTCCGGTCAAACAAACGGAAGACATGTCAAGTATTCCAACGCATCAGAAACTGGTAAATTTTTACGTAATTCATTTTTAAAATTATTGCTTATAGAGTTCGGTTTAAACCTATTTAATACTTTTCCTCAATGGATTTTCCCCTCAAAAGTTTTAAAGATTTACATCTTTCTCAAGTTGTTAAGGTTATTCACACCTTCGCCAGGGCGCACGTTTTTCATATTTTAGCTAGGGTGTTGGTGGGCCAATGTGTCAAGTACATATTGATTACCTTCTTGCCTTAGTTAAGGTTATGGATCTAAGTTCAAATCATGGGTCATGACATTAACATGTTACCAAAATGGACATCAGAATGAAAAGCTAAACATCTTTTCCATTTATTGGCATATTATTTCTGAAACATAAAGAAAACTTCATCAAAATGTCCAAACAGACATTGGTAATAACTAATATTTGGAAGCAAAGAAGGATTTCTTCAATCAAGAGAAACATCCTTGCCCTTATCCATCCTCCTTCCTTCCTGAGTTTCACCAACCTGCTCCAACCTATCCACATTCGAGAAGCTACCTCATAAGGCCTTTCGCAAACAATCCTTTTTAAAGCATCAAATTCCTCCTCCAAGTTCCAAGTTGAGTGTTGACCTGCTTGATATTCTTTGATCATCTCAATTCTAGCGTCAAAAGTGGATTTAGCAGCTTCAGCCACTAGTTCATCGCGAAGGTTTTCCATCTCTTGTACATGTTTCTTTCTAATATATTCCATCTCTTCCTCCTTCGCTTTCAACATGTCAAAAGCTACCTTAAGGTTCGCCTCATATTCCTTTCTCTCCATGGACGAAGTGACAGCTTTATACTTCCACCACTTGATCTCGTTAACCATCATCTTAACCGCAGTTATTGCCTAAGTCAAAGTGTTTTTATCAAAATAAGATACAAGTTTGAAAATTGAAGAAGAAAGATGTATTCTACCTTGATCTCTAGCGCATCTTCATTAGCAGCTTCTTCTACATCTGTTCTCCCTTGTCTTTTTCTCGTTATTCCCGATGTAATCCCAAGTTCTAACTTGGGTACAGGAGGGATATCTTCACCAGTTCTCCTTTGTACTTAGCAACTAAAGCCCTCGCAGCAAACCTGGGCTTTGAATGGACAACTGCAGAAACAGGTGTAAGCATCCTGACATACATAAGAAGTCCTGGTGTAATGTAAAAAAAACTTACCGAATGACATTTTGTCCTTCGCGATTCTTCAACAAACAGAGGTTATTCGATGAAGTCTTCAGTATCATCATCCCATATATATAAAAGACCTATCTTCTTTAACGAATTCTATGCTAATCCATATCTCAAACTAAGCCCTACATCCATGCCTGAAGATCCGCTAAATAAAACAAAATATTCCGTCTTCTCAGTAGCAAGGAAATTAAAGGAGGAAATTTTGAAATTCAAATTCCCATCTTTTGATACTTCAAAAATTCAGGGGCAATTGTTCGGGATAGAAAATCTATGAGCAACATGTTACATCTTGACTTATCATCTTGTGATGACAACTTGGCAATACAACTTGATGGAATCTCCACATTGACGGTAGTTATTGAAGGGCGAAATTATAGGGACTGTTTCCAAGATAGACCGAGTCAAAGGAAACCATCAACAAACGTTCCCTTATTAAATCACAACGGATATCTTGGTCATCAACCACCTGCGAGATTTATGGCACCAAAGGAGGGATTACATTTATCTTGTTGTCACCGTTATTTCCCTATGTATTTAAACAAGAAACACCTGTAACAAACACACATATTCTCAGTTGGCAACACGTGTTGTACTTACATTTTCTCTCTACCATCACGAAACTAATAATATTCCAATGTTCCAAGGTTTTGTGTCGGCGAACAAGTTGTTCAAGGGCTTTCCTCGTTAAATCTCTTGTTGTCACATCTTGAATTTACATTATCATATTCCATTGTGCCATATATTTTCCTTTGAAGTTGAATTGCTTGAATTTGACCAAAACAGTACCACTGACCAAATCTGACATCTTCAATCTTCCACATCACTTGATTTTGAGAAAAATCAAAATCAATTATTTCAACACGAGCAGGATCTGCTGTCATCACTTGACAAATATCACAATGACATTCATCAAATATAGGAGGTTTTGACCAATCAAAAAGATTTTCTTGACTTGAAGATTCGAAAAAAAAACCCTCTTTCTACTCAACAATATCAATCCAAGAATCAATGAAATTATCAAGATTTGCCTTACCTTCGATCTCCGAAATTTCGATCCTCACATCGACATCCCTCGAATGGTCAACCGCATACATGTAATGATGTCCAAGATTTTGAGCGAAGGAATCCATCCCCTCTCGATACTCCATATCCTCGGCTGGAATAACCGGATCTGAACCCATCTTCGCTGGAAGCTCCACGCGATCCATGCAGTTTTGGACTATTTAAATCTGTCTTCGTATCTCGTCTATCTCGATATCACACAGGTTTCGTTTGCGATGATGGTCATCTTCTTGGGGCTCTGCTGCTCGGCCGCTCCTTTGACCACCTCGTCCACCACGACCAACGTGTCCTCGTTCAGCCATTGATATTCGCGCTAGGCACTCTGATACCAAATGATGCAAACGGATGGATAGATATTAATGACTGAACGAAAAGAACAAGAATCAATTATTGAAAGCCAAAGCTTTTCTTGTCTATTTCATAAAATCAAAGTCTAATTTTCGAATTTAACATATGACCCTATTTTATATGACTCCTACGACTTGGAAAACAAGTCAAAACCCACTAAAATTACCCCTATGCTATATGGTAACAGAATAGGACTAAAAAATAACAAGATATCGCATAAATCTATTCTAAAACATCAAAATACTACCTATCTAATAATAATTCCTAAAATACAAAGAAAATAATAAAAGATAATAAGTAAATAATAATTCCAGAATCTGTCGTCGATCTGCATCACCTAATTTCTTGTCAATATTGATGAACCACCATGCCTTTTTAAGAATGCTTATGTTTGCTGTTTTCAAATATATCATGATGCTACATGTAAACTAGTCTATATGTGTGCAAACTTTGTACATGCATGAAGAATGATGATTATGCGGTTCTAAAGAGACACTAGTATGCTTTTAAAAAACTAGTATGTCATGCTTAGTCTAGAAAAGAAAAGTACATGGTTTCTATCTAGAGTTGTTCTTGTGTGAAACTAGTTTTTGGATAAGCTATCCTAGAACCTGTTTTGCGAAAGTGCCTTTTCTAGTACAATAAAGTGCCTGGTGCAATATAAACAAAATGCCTGGTCTATTATGACACTAATAAACACATTTAAATCGATTGTAATGTTAAATAATGCGGTGATATTATTGAAAAATAGTGCCTGTTGTAGTGTTAAAAAGTGTCTGTTGTAGTATTGAAAAGTGCCTCTTGTAGTATTGAAAAATGCCTGTTGTAATATTGAAAAGTGTCAAGTGAATTAAAAAACACATGCCTGTTGTAGTGTCAAAAATGTCTTTTGTAGTATTGAAAACTGCCTTCTACAGTATCAAAAAGTGCCTCTTGTAGTATTGAAAAATGTCTATTGTAATATTGAAAAGTTTCAAAGTGAATTAAAAAACACATGCGTGCTGTAGTGTTAAAATATGCCTCTTGTAGTATTCAGAAGTGCCTTCTGCAGTATCAAAAAGTGTCAGGTGAGTTTCAATTATTTACAATGTTAAAATGTGCCTGTTGTTGTGTAGAAAACTGCCTCTTATAAGTTTCAATTATTTAAAAAAATGCCATCGCACATTTTGAGAAGTTCTATTTATTTACAAAAATGCTACCGCGCCTATTTAAAAACACGTTCTACGCTCAGACGAGCGTAGAACATGTTTTACAAGAGAATTTCACTTCTATCTAGGATGTAAGAGATTATTTAGTTTATGTATGATCCTATTTATGATGCTCATGCTAAAAATGCATTATACCTTTCAGGCGTGGAACAAGCTATCGCAACTTCGTGGTGGTGCTAGGGCACCTCTTACTGCTTGAAGTGCTTTGCCAGATACAATTAGACTCGGGTCTGCAGGACCTGCTTTGGGCTCTTAATTGATAACAAGTCTGGGTTGAAGGGAAGCAAGAAAGTTCTTCAGGACTTGAAAAAGAGGTGGTGAGACACTATCCACATTTTTGACTTGCGATGGGCGAAGTGACTATGAGGCCGAAAAATTTAACGGCGGTCACTGGTTTTGATTTTCAAGAGAATCCCGTCCCATTGACTCAGGAGGATGTGTTCTACAATTCTATAAAGTTGTTAACCTTGAATGGGTGCACACTAGAGTTCAAAGGAGGCCGTGTCGAATGAAGGAATTGTGCTAGATTCTTCAACTCTCTCAAGCTCAATGGTATTGCATAAGATCGGGTGGTTCACCCATTCACACGCTATCTTTTCCACTAGGGGTGTTTAGCCCTATACACTTTGCTGAACCTGTTGTTAGATTTGGACACCCTACAGAGTATAACTAGGAGCAGCTAGGTAGGCTGCTTGCTATGCTGGGATGGATATAATGTGCCCGTCAACCAGGGGTTCGATGGCAGGGTATCTCTTGGATTGGGAGGTATAATCGCTTCTCTATTTTCTGTCACTTTTTAGAATTTTGCGTTCACTCTCTTTTCTACTTCTCTTTGTTGACATCTCTTTTAACTTGCTTCTGTTGAAAGCTCTAGGCATTTGCTATTTTAGGATGAGAGACTTCCACATAAATAAGGAAGTTATGCCTCAATTTCCTAATGGCATGAGGTGGACTTACAAAGATATTAAAGAGAGATTAGGAACTAACACCTTCGGGCTAATTGATGCTTGACGGTATATGGACGTGTAGATATCCCGAAAAACGTGCCATGCTTACTACGTATGTCCAATTCATTTTATTACATTGTTTGGAGTCGGCACTTATGTTTTAAACGAAAATATAATAAACCTAAGTCTAACTTATTTTAAGCATGTAAAAAAATGATTCTAGATGAGGAGTTCGGGGATTAGGTTACGTAACAGGAAGGTGTTAGGCACCCGCTCCGCCCGGCCTTAGGACCGGTCTTGGTACATGATGGATGTGTTTTCATCCTTACAAATGATATATACTTGGACCTATTTGATGATCAACCTTGAAACTTTTGATGTCTTTTTGAAGTGTTTTATGAGTACAGGGAATGAAAGGAGAAAGTCACGAAATATGATTTTAATGAATACAAAAGAAACGATTGAGAGCGGAGCGGCAAAGGATGTAATAATGGACATTTCAGAAGTAAAAAGTTGATATGACCTGATAATTCATTAACATTAGATAATACTCGTCAAGAGCTTTCCAACGATATGTGGCACGTCTCAATCGAATTCCGTATTAAGAAGTTATGACCTTCGTCAGTTTGCCGAATAAGGTAAAAGTAAGCGATGCACGAAGGGCGAACGCTAGGGAGACCGCACAAGTGATAATGAAATTATGCTCCAAACCACCCGTGCGGTCGTACAAGGTGGTGGTGTGTGTAAGTGCTCCAATTTGAGTTTGTTAGTATTTTCTGTTGTGAATATGGCCCTCCACACCCAAGCAAACCTACAAGAATAATAATCGCACACAAACCAAGCACAAGAAATCAAAGAAAAAACAGAAAAGAACACAAGAAATTGTTAACCCAGTTCACCAAATTGATTTGGCTACGTCTGGGGGCACTACCAAGCCAGGATCTTGCACTATGTAATTAGAATTTGTGTTACAACTTGGTTGGGGGGCGGAATACAACTTATATATATAAGGGAGTCAAACCTAACCCTAGATGGACAAGGGTTACCTAAATTACGTCTACTCGGCCCAGCCAACCCACATATGCGGTCAGCCGCAAGGCCCAAAGCCCGGCCCAGCCAACCCACACATGCGGTCAGGCCCAAGGCCCGGCCCAGCCAACCCACACATGCGGTCAGCCGCACAGCCAAAACCGCAAAACCCTTTTGCTCCGATGTCTAGTCCGGTTGGTCCTCTATCCCAACAATCTCCCACCTAGAGATCAACCACACATATAAGCCCCGTATCCGTCTTCAACTCATCCTTGGTGTCCTCCTAGTGCTCACCTCGATCATGGTAGTGCCATCCTCCTCTTCTATTCTTCGAGCCCAATTGAAGCTTTGCACAGCTTCAATTTCTCAAGGTTCACAACCTTTGTCAACATGTCAGCCGGATTCTCCGATCCCAATATCTTCTCAAGCCACAAAGTCTTCTCCTCCAAGAGATGCCTGATGTAGTGAAACCTCAGTTCAATGTGCTTCGTCCTCGAATGAAACGCCGGATTCTTTGCCAAGTGAATTGCACTCTGACTGTCACTGTAGAGAATATTACCACTTCGCGTCTTCCCAAGTTCACCCAAGAAGTTCTGCAGCCAAACCATCTCTTTACTTGCTTCTATCGCCACATATTCTCGCTTCGCGATCGGCGAGCCACGATCTTTTGTAACTTTGAAGCCCAGGAGATTGTTGTACCACCCAATGTAAACACATAACCCGTAGTACTTCTCCTCTTATCAAGATCACTTGATGCCAAGTCCGCATCAACATAACCCGCTAACACCACTTCCTTGCTTGAAAAACACGCAGCCTTACCAAAGAAGCATTCGCTCAAGTAACGTAGGATCCACTTAACCGCTTCCCAATGTTGCTTTCCCTGGATTGCCCATGAACCGGCCGACTACTCCCACCGCATGTGCAATGTTCGGCCTTGTACACACCATTGCATACATGAGACTCCCCACCTGAAGCATATGGAGTTCTCTCCATCTTGTCACGCTCTTCCTTGTTCCTAGGCGAGTCCCTCTCGGATAGCTTGAAGTGCAAACCCAATGGCGTCCCTGTTGGCTTCGCCTCTTCCATACAAAACCTTGCCAAGACTTTCTCAACATATTCTGCTTGTGAAAGAACCAACTTGCCCGACTCCCTATTCCGGTCAATCCGCATGCCCAAGATTTTCCTTGCCTCTCCCAAATCCTTCATTTCGAACCGTTCGACAACCGAGTCTTCAACCGTTTACCTCTCTACCGCTAGAGCCCGCTATCAACATGTCGTCCACATATAACCAAGATAATATACCCATTGTCCGTGTTCTTGAAGTAGCAACAATGATCCGCCTCACATCTCGATAAAATCAATGTCGTGCATGAATCCGTCAAATTTCTGTACCCTTTGCCTAGGAGCTTGTTTAAGGCCATACAAGCTCTTAGTCAACCTGCAAACTAGCTCCTTGCTACCCTTAGACAAGAAACCCTCTGGTGTACCATGTAAATTTCTTCCTCCAAGTCCCCATGAAGAAAGGCCGTCTTCACATCCATCTGCTCTAGCAAAGAAGTCATCCGCCACTACTATCCCTGTAACCATTCTCGATAGTGGTCATCTTCACAACCGGAGTGAATACTTCGGTGTAGTCAATACCATACTTCTGCTGAAACCCTTTAACAACCAGTCTTGCCTTGTAACGCTTGCTACCGTCTCGCTTCCTCCTTGATTCTGTAAACCCATTTGTTGTGCAGTGCCTTCTTCCCCTTAGGTAGTTCAGTCAACTCCCATGTTTTGTTTGCCTTCAATGAGACCATCTCATCTTCCATCGCAGCTTTCCACTTGTTACAAAGCACACTACGAACTGCCTCCGCATAACATTCCGGTTCCCCATTATCTGTCAACAACAAATAATAATTCGAAGGAGTATACTGTCGGGTGATCCACGCACCTGCTGGATCTACGCAATGAATATCCGGTTCCGGAGTACGTGGTTCATCTTCAGTGACCTCCTGACCATGGTCATCATGAACCGTTCTGCTCCCACCCGAGTTAGGAATATCCACCTCTACAATTTCCGGTTCCGAACTAGTGTCATCGATGCTCCTTTCTGTCCTTGTACAATACTGTTCATTGAATACCACATCTCGACTACGAATAACCCTATGATTTTGGTCATCCCAAAACATATACCCGAAGTCATCCCCGCCATACCCAATAAATGTACACTTAATGATTTAGCATCTAATTTAGTTCTCTCAGAATCAACATGAACATAAGAAACGCAGCCAAATATGCGAAGAAAGGACAGATTTACCTGCTTGCCACTCCAAGCTTCCTCTGGAATTCCATTCCCCAATGGAACCGATGGTCCCCGATTGATCAAGAAAGCTGCCGTGTTAACTTCATATGCCCAGAACGTCTTCGGAAGTCCACACTTCAATCTCATACTTCTAGCCTGCTCATTCAATGTTCTGTTCATCCTTTCTGCTACCCCGTTGAGTTGTGGTGTCCGCTTTGGAGTCTTCTCCATACGAATCCCATTCGCAGCACAGTATTCCCTAAACTCACCAAGCTCATACTCCCCACCATTGTCTGATCTCAAGCACTTAAGCTTAAGTCCCGTCTGATTCTCCACCAAGGCCCTCCACTTCTTGAACACCTCGAAGGCCTCATCTTTCCCCTTCAAGAAATAGACCCAAACCTTCCTTGTAGAATCATCAATAAAAGTCATGTAATATGACGCACCACCCAGAGATGTAACCGGAGATGGCCCCCACAAGTCCGTGTGAACCAATTCCAACTTTGCTTCCCTCAATCCCCTACCTGTCCTCGAGAAATTATTCCTCCCTTGTTTGCCAAACATACAATCTTCGCAGATCCCCACGTTGACTGTCTTCAAACCCGGTAGTAGACCCTTTGAACAAAGTACCTTCATCCCTGTCTCAATCATGTGACCCAATCGACAGTGCCACAAATCAGTATCACCCTTGGCTGCTGCCACCGCAATACTATCCTTGGTGTTGTTCGCCAAATACAAAGTACCCTCCTTATTACCCCGAGCGATCTCACAATCCTCCTTGGTAATAACCCAGTTCCTGCAGCCGAAAGTCACCTTGTAACCCTCTTCGTCCAACTGCCCAACTGAAAGTAGGTTCTTTTTCAAACCCGGAATGTGTCTGACCCCGTTCAGATGTAAGACCTTCCCGTCTGATGCTCCTATTCTGACATCCCCCTTCCCCTTGATTTCCAAAGGCTCGCCATCTGCAAGATAGACCTTCCCGAAATCACCAGAAGTGTAGTTTTCCATCTCTTCCTTATGCCCGCAAGAGTGGAATGATGCCCCGAATCCGCACCCATGATTCTAGTGCACTACTAACACTCGAGAACCGATCATCGTCACCTTCGACTGCCACATTCGCCTGATTGCCCTTACGATTTGGACAATCCCTCTTGAAGTGTCCCAATTCCTTACAATAGTAGCACTGAACAGATCCCTTCGCAACCTTCGGTTTGTCCTTGGTATCATCAGCTTTGCCCTTTCCACTCACTCCGTTCTCCCTAGATTCGGTTCTCCCTTGTTTGCTAGTACCCGGCTTCCCCCTACTAGTAGTAGCTAAAGCCGCTCCCGAAGTACTTGATGTCCCCAACTTCTTCATGCGATTTTCCTCACCTAAAAGAAAGTCTTTAACATCATCATATTTCAATTTTTTCTTACCTGCTGAAGCGTTGATTGCAGTCACTGTTCCGCTCCAACTTGCCGGTAAAGAAGCTAGCAACAAGCATGCATGAACCTCATCATCGAACTTGATCTCCACCGCTGTCAATGAATCTATGACATCCATAAACTCATCGATGTGCTTAGCCAAGGATCCTCCCTCTTGCATCTTGAGACTACCCATCTTACGTATCAAATCAACCTTATTTGCAGCAGACGGAGTTTCAAATCTCTCAGTACGATAATCCAATAGCTCCTTAGTGGTTGTCGCCTTCCTGGTAGTCTTCGCAATCCACTTCGACAAAGTAGATCTGACCACCCCTAGGGCTTTCCGATCCATGAGTTCCCATTCCTCCTGACTTACATCTTCCGGTTTGACACCCTTCAGAGGCTTGTAGAGATCCTTGTTGTACAAGAGATCCTCAATCTGCATCCTCCAATATCCGTAGTCAGACCCATCGAATTTCTCAACCGCCTGTTTGTCTTTGCCCATTCTTGATTGCTTGGAACAACTCCCTTGATCTTGAAACCAAAAGCTCTGATACCAGTTGTTGTGAATATGGCCCTCCACACCCAAGCAAACCTACAAGAATAATAATCGCACACAAACCAAGCACAAGAAATCAAAGAAAAAACAGAAAAGAACACAAGAAATTGTTAACCCAGTTCACCAAATTGATTTGGCTACGTCTGGGGGCACTACCAAGCCAGGATCTTGCACTATGTAATTAGAATTTCTGTTACAACTTGGTTGGGGGGGCGGAATACAACTTATATATATAAGGGAGTCAAACCTAACCCTAGATGGACAAGGGTTACCTAAATTACGTCTACTCGGCCCAGCCAACCCACATATGCGGTCAGCCGCAAGGCCCAATGCCCGGCCCAGCCAACCCACACATGCGGTCAGGCCCAAGGCCCGGCCTAGCCAACCCACACATGCGGTCAGCCGCACATGCGGTCAGCCGCACAGCCAAAACCGCAAAACCCTTTTGCTCCGATGTCTAGTCCGGTTGGTCCTCTATCCCAACATTTTCGTTAGAAAATTAACGAAAGTTATAACATTTCTAACAATTCCTAACATTTCTAACCAAGTAAGGGCAGATTAGGGATTGCCATTTAAAGATAAACCAAATAAAGAATCTCAAAAAGCAAAAGAAATAGAAAAAACCCGAATTAGCAAGCTGAAAAACATAATCAGTTTGATTTTTTTTGAAAATATTCTTTGTGTCCAAAGCCTGCAGCTGCAATTAATGAACAATGCACGATGCAGGAACCATCCGCGCGGATGGTTATGAAGTTTTCAGAGGGCTATAAATTGAGCCCTCCAGTCTCAGAAAAGAGAAGAGAAGAAACATTTTTCACAACTGCACCTTGGCGAAAATAGAGAGAAAACAGTGAGAATTCTCTAGAATTGTCACATTTTTCTCAACTATTCACCCAAAATCACACTCACTCAAACACTCTCATATTCAAGCCTCAAACACTCTTACATTCAAGCCTAAAACTCAAAACACAAAGAAGATTGGTAAACCCTCCTTCTCCTTACCCTAAAATCCTTCATTCATGCATGCATTTTCAAACTCCAAAATGTAGTTTGTTCATCTTCTTGCCTTAGATCCAAGAAGATCACCATGGAAGTTCATCTCCATGGGTGATCTTCTACAAGGGTCAACATTATTTTCCAAGTGTTCTTACTTACTTGCAAAGAAAACACATTTTCAAAACCCTAAAAATTATTTTCATACATCAAATCTCATTTTCAAAGGATAAAATTCCCCTTCCCAAGCAAATGAAGTGCTTAGTCCTAATGTACCCCAAGGATGGTTTGATATATTTGATTCACCACTAAAATGTCAAGTGATCACTAATCAAAACCTAGGGAAATGGGGACAAGCATGGATGCCAAACCCCCTTTAAAATCATGTTTTCCTTCTTGAGAAGTTGCTGTCCAGTAGCAATTTTCTAAGACCCCAGTCCATGGTCTAATTTTTTGGACACAGATAAACTTGGAATTTGATGTTTACTACAAAACACTTTTTATAGCCAACATCCAGAGATTTCCAGACATATTTTTAATATATTTTTTGCGTGATTAAAACTCCCTTTTTCAAATTTTCCTTTAAAGGTCAGTTCATCAGTCTCTGGAAGTCCAGATTTCACATCTGAGATTTCCAGAAGGTTGTGGGTCCTCAAATCATCTTTAAAATGAAAAGTTCTTTTACAGAAACCTCAATTAAGGTGTTTTGAACATTTTTCATTCTCGAACGTTTCCCAGATTCTGGAGTTTTCAAGCCCTAAAGTCCATTTCAAAATTAAGTGTTCACTGCCTTTTTCATTCTGACAGAAATGGTTTCCAACTTCCAAAAATCTTTTGAGTACCAAAACTCAACCCAAAAATCACACCAAAAATCATGGGATCTGTCCAGAGTCTAATAAAGAATTCCCAATTTTTACTTTCCTCAATTTCAACTTATTTTGGCCAAAGTAACACACACACACACACACACACAAACAAATGGTTTTTAACTTGGAAGACTCGTTTTACGAAGCATTCCGGGTGCACACTAACGTCCTTCCCGGCGTGTAACGTGACCTCCGAACCCAAATCTCTAATCTCGGGCATTTTTCAAAGTTTTGGCCCTTAAAACAAAAATGGCGTGGCAACTCCGGTTTTTTTTTCGATTGGTTTTTCAAAGAAACGAAAATTTCAAAGTCCTTTCGGAAAAATTGGCACATCATCACAGTGGCGACTCCGCTGGGGAAAAAGGAGCTTTTTCTAAAAAAAAAATGATATTTGGTATATTGGTGGAAACCATTAAACTTCCCGTTATCGCCTCCTAACACGAGTCGGGGATAAATTGTGGTTTAACAATCCCACGTACCGGTATCACTGTTTTCAAAAAAAAGAAAGAAAAACTTTTGAGGGTCAAGCTTTCGTCCCGGCATTAAAAATCATTTGTTGTGTGTGTTGATTTTTGCACATTTTCGTGTTGTTTTGGCCGCCTCGGAAAAAGTCAAAATTTTGACTGTCGGAATCATGTCCCTAACTGTTTGAATTTTGAATTATGTGCTTATGTGCTCATTTCATTAAAAAAAAAAATTTCATTAAAAAAAAAATTTCAAAAAAAAAAGAAAATTTTCAAAAAAAAAATCATGCATCATACTTTTTAAGACACATGAAAAATTTCTATTTTACTCAGAAAAAGAAGATAGACTGCCTGCACACTACGCGCACGTGACCTTACACTGCACACTACGTCCCTAACCCGGGGAAATCCTTGTCGCGGCCCGTTTGGTCTTATTACGCCTCTCGGTGCAAGCACAGGACTACCCAAACATCCCATGGAGCCTCGTGTCGACCATGCACTTGTCCGTGACACACTTTGTCCGAGACCCGGTTGGTTTTCAGTTTGGTCTGTGTCATGCCATGTCTGTGTATAGACCTTTCCTTTCAAGCCTTTGTCGGCATACCGACTCAATATCTTTCGGGGACCCTAATCAGTTGAAGTCATGCCGGTTTTTCGCCACAGACTTTGACCAAGATATTGACCGGCGCCTTGACTTCGGCTCTGACTGGCACAAATTATACACAGACTCCCAGCATGATACTGAGTCATCAAGGATTAATGGTTATTTCATGCCTAATTACGGCCTAATTGACGAAAAGTCAAGATCAATCGTGGACATTTATCAGTCCAAATCATGCCGACTTTTCGTCGAGCCCTCAGACATGATCTTGACTTTTGACGTCAGCTTTGTCCATAATTTACATCGAATGCTCGTTAAGACTCGATTACCCGCCAGACTTTTAGGATCGTTTTTCTTTCGGTCGGTGGGACCCGCTTGCCCTATAGGACCCTCGCCCGGGGCTGTCCACCCTGGGAGGTCGAAATACAAGTGGAATATGAGGGGCTTATAGACCTAGTGACGGGGCCCACTGATCCAGGATCCAGAGTAGTTTGCGAAAAAGAAGAGCAATCTTTTCCAACCGATTAGGTTAATAAAACATGTTTTAAGTAAACAAGAATAAATAACTGCATGTTGCATGAGCCCAAAGCCCAAACACCTACCCTCCTTCAATTCTCAAACATCTGAACCCTCATGCCTTTTCCCCCGCAGCTCCTCACAAAGGTTGGTTCCGGACACCGGGTCACCGTTTGATCAGTTGGGAAGAGTCAAGCGCATCATCAGCCTCGCCGTTTATTCCGACTCCGGGTTTCAGAATGTCTGCATCAGCCGGTAATGATGGGGATAACGTCACTCCGCCTCCCGGGACCCCTCGGGACGGAACAAGACCCTCGGGCATGCGGCGAAGTGGAATCGGTTAGCGTAACGAGATGAGATTACGACAGAAGCACACTGAATAGCCTTATGGAGGCTATTAAGAGCCACGGTTTGGCCGCCGGCCTCAATCCCGATGGCACCTTCACCGTGGAAGAAGACGAGGATGCCAATCCCACTCTCGGCCGCCCGATTACTCCAGGGATGCCACCGCCCACCTCCTATGGTGCCACTACCGTAACCCATGCTCCTCGATCTTCGGTCGCCAGCCTCCCCAGCTTCAGGCCACCGGATCCACGCAGCCCGACGGCACAAACTGCTCACAGTCCCTCTGTGGGGACAAAGCCAGTACGGAATGTCTTCTCATGGTTGGGGTTATCTCGGGATGCCACAGCTAATTGGGATCCCGCCACAGTTTGGAACCGACCAATCCGGGCCTTCGCAGAACAGCTCAAAGGGCCACAGAACAGCTCGGCATGCCTCAGCGGCCATCAGGAGCCCCTCATCAAAATGATGCTAGCTCAGCCGCTCCTCCCACAGCTTTCACAAACCCATTTCTCACTCGGGGTTCGATGGGTTACCAAACCTCCATCCCAGTTTCATCAGAATCACCAGGACTGCAGTACCCCCCGGGTTATACACCATCGCCTCAGCCAGCCATGCAATTCAACAGTCAGGGACAGCAGCCCGTACCAAAGCCTACTTATGGGTCTCACTCCGGAAATCCAAGCTATCCAGCTACATCGGGGCTGCCTCCACCCACCTACTTTGCTAGTTGAAAATCAACAGCAGGCCGCAAGGTTCTATCCCTTCGCCCAGGCTCCTACTCATGCTCCCCCGGGCAATTTGGGCCAAGGACAGGTTTTCACCTACATCCCCGGATTGGCCGTTCCCTCCACCAGTCTGCCGCCAGTGGTAACTCCTCTCTCTAGCTCAGCCACTAGTTTGAATGCAATGGTTCCACCACAAGATCCTCATCTGGCCTGGTTCATGGAACAACATAAGGAAATGAAAGCGCAGATCGCTGAATTAACTGCTAAGAAGTCTGCCTTCCGGCCTACGAACCCGGACTCCATCGTTCCCCTGCCCCACAAATTTGTTATGCCGAATCTGGACCTCTTTGATGGTACTGCATGCCCGAAAACTCATCTGGACACGTATACCTTGGCGATGAAGGCCAAAGGGTGTACCAATCGACATGGGTCGACTATTTCGCCTATCTTTGAAATCCAAGTGCCTTAAAATGGTTCTTTCGTTTGAAACCCGAAGCGAACTACGTGGGACCAGATTACTAATGCCTTCACGTAAAAGTACAAGGCCAACTTGGAATGGGAAACAAATAGAGTTGACCTACAAACAACAAAGTGCGTCCGATGAGAATGTTGGGGACTTCTACTAGCGGTGGAATCTGAAACTCAGTGAGATGGCAATCCCTCCTTCTGAAGAGGAGCAACCGGACATCTTCCAGCCATGCCTCGAAACCACATCTCGAGAGCCTCCCTCGCCTCTTCCCGTACTCGACTTACGGGCCATGGTTAACTCCGCAGCCTAAGTTTGAAAAGGCTTACAATCGCAACCGGCCGCTGCGCCGCTACGTATATCGGGTTCCTCCTTCCAACACCGCCCCTGCTCCTGCTAAAGGCAAAGAGGTGATTAACTACGCGGGACAGGAATGTAATAACACAACTCCTTTTGCTCCCAGAAAACCAGCCGAGCCCAGGCCACGGGTCGTGAACCTCGAAAACTTTGGAATGCGTCTGAACGACATCTTTAGGGGACTGGTGAAAGAAGGCTTGCTGTGGCCTTTGGAGAATTTCCAACCCATGAATCCGAATGCTCCCGTGGATACTTCAAAATATTGCGCTTTCATCAAGCCCACGGACATCTAACTGACAACTGCTTCACTCTGAAAAAGGCGATCCAAGGCTTAATAGAGCAAGGAAAGTTGGAAGGCCCCGAAGGGCCTAATACAGTCAAAAATCCTCTGCCAAGAAACCATGATCAGGTGAATATGATTGAATGCGGAGAACCTTCGCATGCCCAGGAAGATGCCGATGAAGGTTCCCAAATACCCATGGCCAACCTTGTCGAGGATCCTGAATTCGGATTCCCCCTCAGCCTTGAGGATATTGAACGAATCAACCCACCTTGGTCTCATGTCAGAGACTTCCTGCAAGAATATGAGGCCCGCTATTTCTCGAATGAAGGGAAAACCGATACTGAAGGACTGGGGCTGTTCCGGTCAAAACATGAAAGAACCATTTACACAAGATGGTTAGAACAATCAAGAAGAATCGAACAAGAATGCTTCCGGCGAGTGCCTGTACTGGGGCTTATCAACAAAGAGGCCGAGGAGCATCTGGAGCTAGTACACTTTTGCAAATTGGCTTTGGGAGAGGCTGAATATGGTCCCGAGAACAGCGAAGAATCAGAGGAGGAGGATTCCTTCTATATCCTGCCGGGAGTCAAATACGTGCCACCCCCTCTCACTCTTCCCCCGTAGTTTCTGGGAGGAGAAGCTGAGTCGCAACTATCACTTCCAGGAATGGGAGCATATGACAATTTCTGCGGCTGCACGCACCCATATTCCCCTAACGGGTTTGATCGGCGTTCCCTCTCAGCCGAAATCCCGGTAGTATGGGAAGATGATTCCGATGACAGCGACGACGATGATGATGACGAGAGCGAAGAGTCAACTGAGGCCCCAGATCCGGAATCAATCTGGAACAATCATGCCGGAAATGAGCCCATGGGAGCCAGGCACAATGGTTGGTTGTCAGCAAGCGACGATGAAGAACCACCGGAAAATGCAAGTCAAATGCCAATAGGGATGGGTCCCCAAGAACTGCACCATGTAAGATGCACCTGCGGTCAGTGTCCGGATACTTCAGAGGATGAGGGACAACAAAACCCGCGCCCAGATCCGTACACATTCGAAATCCTAGAACACAATGTTCCTTATAAGAACCTAACCGGTGAATGGAAAAGGTTCATTGAAGCTCTGGTCGAGAATGGAGGGTTTCAGCGACCAGAAGATGAAGAATTCGTAAACGTCATCGGATCTTTTTCCTCTTTCCCGAGAACGGATGGCATAACAACCGCGAGGGTCACAACCGGGCCGCTTGAGCATAGCGAGTGCCTGCAATCACTGAAAAGGGTTATTGATCTGAACGTCTCCCCAGTGGCTTTCATACCTATGGATCCACATGACGCCTTCCTAATTGCTCCAGTGCCCGACAATGGACCCCTGGTGCTCCTTATCTGGACCCAGCTCTATCGAGCTGCTACATCGAACTACGAGGGGGAACGTTGCCTATCCTTCACTTGTGGCTGCCCTACTTGCAAGGGTGAAAGAAAGAAGATGTATGATGAAATGGAGGCTGATAGCCATAAGACCGAAGATACTTCGGAAGACGAATATGAAACAGAGGACATGAAGACCATGATGTTTCCAGGGTCTGAGCACGTGGATGTCTTAGAGTTCAACACTGCCTACCATGCTTTGGGGAAAGGGTTTTCAGGCGTCCGATCCAGGCTGATAGTCGAAGATCTGATCGAGAGAGGAAAATTAAATCCCATCCGCCCAAATGAGAAAATAACCATGGTCAGATCAAATCCACCCCGGAACAAAGTAACACTCCTTGTCAGGGTTACCCAAGAAGAGGTCACCTTCCCCGAATGTATGTCAGCTCTCAAAGAAGTCCTGGAAACCGGCATGATACCGGATGCGCCTCCTACACAAAGTGCTATAATCATCTCCAACTCTAAGTATTACAGAAAGGAACCAGAATGGCTGCACTATACCGGGGATGAAATCGAAAAGCCGTCGAGCCCCGACAATAGCGACTCTTGTTGTATGATAACTATGAGCAAGGCAGACTATGGGAGCGAATCGGAGGACGCCCTAGCTCTGTGGGCCATCCAGGGGGCAACAACACAACCCCAGACTCAAAAGCCTGTGACTTGGGAAGCAGTTATAAGGGCCGCCCAGGAAGGAGTCGCATGCCACCTCACCGTTGTTAGACTCCGTCAGAACCAGTGGCCGATAGCCAAAAAGGCTCCCCCGTTGACCTTAGCAGCGTTGAAGAAATCTAGTCAAGAAGCAACTGATGAGGAAGTTAACCTGTTGACCCGATCCGGGCAAATCTTCCAAGGGAATCCCAAGGCAGATAAGAAGGCCACAGATCAAGCACCTGAGGAGAACCGCTGCCCCTATGCTAAGACAGCCGAAGCTCTTAACCCCGGAAAGGAGGATCCCGTGCTCACCCTGTTGAAGCAAACACAGGCCAACATCTCTCTATGGTCCCTGCTCACCTCATCCTATCCCCACAAGCTAAAGCCGGAAGAAAGCCCGGCCCGCACCTTGGTCCCTATTGATGCTACTCCCGATGACGTGGTACACTGATTGGAAACATCCACTACGGGAACATAATCACTTTCACAGATCTCGACCTCCCTCAATTTGGGGCCGATCATAACGAGCCTCTCTTCATCACACCAATTAGATGAACGACGCCTCCCTCGGGTCCCTGGTTGATAATGGTTCCGGAATGAACATTCTTCCGGCAAAGATCATGAGCTCGTTGACATCAAGTCCACGGACTTAAAACCTTCCTCCCTCACAAGTCAAAGCTTACGACTCGACATCTCGAGCAGTCCTTGGAGTTGCTACTTTGGACCTCTCGGTTTGGCCGTAAATTGATACATGTGGAATTCCGTGTTATTGACATACCGATCACTTTTAATGCCTTATTGGGAAGACCTTGGCTGCACCAGGTCAAGGGGTCGCCTCAAGCCTCCACCAAAGTGTGTGAAATTCATCTCGAATGGGGACCCGACAACCATTTATGGGGATTTAGTCACCTTGGAGGGCACGGATACAGGTGGAATACCTATTCTGGAAATCAAACATGATGAGGAAGGTCTCATGCTAACAGGCTTCACGATCGAGCCTCCAAAGGCCCAAGTTTGCAACATAGATCTGACAATCACCCAGGATAAAATCCCCCCGGTCTTGAAAATGATGAGAAAGATGAGCTATCTACCTGGCCTCGGTCTGGGGAAGCACCAACAAGGAACTCACAAACTCATCGAGGTGAAAGGACAGAAAACTCGCCACGGCCTGGGATATGAGGCCTCCTCGGTGGACACCGCGAAAGGAAAAGAAATTGCCTGAAAAAGGGGAGAAACTGCCACAGGAAGGGTCCCGGTCAACAGCCCTAAATCTCTCCCTTTCAGTCCTAATTTGGCTGACTACTTCGTAAATGGTCCCACACAACCGGGTAACATCACAGAGCCCACTCCTACAGAAGGGTGGCCATGAAGAGTGAGTACACTTTCAAAGGCGTGCCAAGCCTAGTGGAATAGTTCGAGAAGCTGACAACCACAATTCCTACTGCCCAGGAAGGTCCGAAACCTAAGTTTGAATTGACCGTGCCGAAAGCCAAAGCCACAGAAGTCTTTTCAGATGATTGGGATGGTCCGATTATGCAACAGTTATTCGGGGAAGAGATCCAGGTGCCAGACCTGATTGATTTCAGCTCAGTCAAAGAAATGGTAACGATGATCGAGGAAGGAGGACAGAAACAGTATAATTCCCGAGTCGTGAGGTCACTGACAGCGATGCCATTAAAGAATCGGGAAACTCTCTCAGGCCCGTCCGCGACCAAAGAAGAAATGATCACCAAGCCTGGATTGGTCCCCCGTCCCTCTGTTAGAGTCCTCCGAGTCCTTCATGGTCAAGATTAAGTCTCTAGAGTCGTCCGACGGCCTTACGCCTGAAGACTACAAGTCTGTAGCAAATGCTGTATTTCCTTTCGTTCCTAATGAAATGACGAACCTTTCTGAGTATCCCCTGATTGCCACTTTAACTAATGATGAATCAATAATTAATTTTTTTTTTAACAATGATTCATTAGATAAAGAAGCAGACACATTAAATAAACAAAAAAAAAAATAAAAACAAAAATCTTTAAGCAGGTTGTTCGGAAAGAGGAAAATCGAGCCCAAGCTGTCGAAGAGATTTTGACAAGTGTGAATTTGGAAACTGCGGAAGAGCCTAAAGAGACGCAGATTGGTGATTTCTTCGAAGGAACTGGAAAGGATGCCTTACAAAATCCTACAAAATCCTCAATTCAAAGAAAGTAGCCCTCTTCATCAAAGAAAACATCATATGCAGATACGGGTGGCCAGCCGAAATCATCTCAGATAATGGATCCCACTTCGAAGGGGAATGCGACAGGCTGCTGGCGGAATTCAGAATAACCCGTCACAAGTCATCTCCCTACAGGCCCCAAACCAACGGAGCCGTCGAGGCAGCAAACAAGACTCTGGAAAACATCATCCGGAAAATGGCTGTCCGAGGCAGAGATTGGCCCGAGAAGCTACACCTGGCACTCTGGGGCTACAGAACATCCGTCAGAACGGCAACCGGGGAAACACCATTTGCTCTCACCTACGGAATGGAAGCCGTACTCCCAATCGAGCTAGAAATCCCCTCACTCCGTGTGCTACTCGAAAGTCAAATCAACGAGGTCGAATGGCTCCAGAGTCGCCATGATGAATTGGCCCTGCTAGATGAGCGACGATTGAAAGCCATGGAACACATCCGAGCCTACCAAGGAAGAATGGCCAGAGCCTTTGACAAGAAAGTAAAGCATCGGGAGATTAGGGAAGGTGACCTCGTCTTAAAAGAGAAGCCCCCAGTCCGTATCAACCCCCTCGGCAAATGGGAGCCTGTCTGGGTTGGACCATACATCGTCCAAAAGATCTTCTCCGGAGGAGCCATGCAACTTGCAGACCTCGACGGAAATCCCTTTGTACACCCAGTGAATGGTGACAAGCTGCGCAGATACTACGCGTAAAAACACTGAGTCAAAAAAAAAGAAACAAAAAAAAAAGAGTGCTAAAAGAGTAATACCCAACTAGGTTGAAAACCCGAAAAGGGCGGCCTAGGTAAAAAACAGGGTTGCACCAAAAAAAAAATAAAAAAAAAAACAAAAAAAAAACAAAACAAAAAAAAAACAACAAAAAAAACAAAAAAACAAAAAAAAACAACAACAAAATCGACCAGGTCGAACTACGGAGACCTGAGCCCTTTTTTCCGAAGGGAACGTAGGCAGCCGGAAACGGTTCGGTCTAAAACACAAATAAAGGAGACATACTTTGTCATCAACACATTGATCAGACCATGAAACCGTCTCGAAAAACTCTGAAGCAATTCAAATATTCATTACAAGTTAAAAGCTTTTTGATGAGTCTAAGCCCGGTTCATTCCTACAACTGGCAACCTGCTAAAAGAAACTAAGATACATAATCAAACTAATGTGTCTGCTACGACAAGAAAGGGATACTCGAAAACCTCAAGGTCACACCAAGCCACTCGTACTGGCCTCTCCCCTCTTCTTCCCCCCTTCGAGTCTTCTTCTTCTGAACAGGAAAAATGTCGGTCTTCATCCTACCAAGCTCTGGTATAGGAACATGATCTATCAAATCAGCCTCTGTCAGGGCCCTGGTAGCCCTAGCGTCATCTCTCATCTCCTATAACCTAGCTGGTAGCATAGGAGTCCTCCTCTCTTGTCTCTTGACATAAGCTTCATAGTCGATCACCACGTCTCCGCTCCTGTCATGAGGGTTGGCCCTCGCCTCGGCCCTCCTCCTCTCGGAAACTGTCAGGTCCTCCGCACCCACAATGGCCTCACGCCGTCTCAAAATAGCCATCTGAGTCTCTCCAAAATGCCTCTCATACCAATCTAGGTACCAAGTGGTCAAGAACACAGGTCTCGGACACCTGAGGATAACCCGAGGAGGAAAGACGTCATACCTCCATACTCGGGAAAGAAAGGAAAACACCGAAGGATCATCCATAGAAGCAGAAGCCACCACCCTGGTGGCTATATCATCAAAGTCCTCCAAAGGAACCTGCTCCAGGCCGAACTGTCTCAAAACCAAAGCCGGAATGTAGAAGCTGGACTGAGAAAGCCCCGGAAGCATGACCACATGAGACCCGTCCTGAAGTACTCTGCGAGTCTCCACCCGCCAACAAGGCACTGACCATCTGATATCTTCTGTCCGGCGACCAGCCATCCAACACTCCCATGAGCCCTGATCATCAAAATCTACAGCAACCCCTCTCCTGGCAAATGTCCAAGGCTTGATCATATCAGAAGTTTCCCGAAGAATCCCCAAGCGCTCCATCAGCCACAAAGTCAAGAGAAACGGGCTGCCCTCGTGCATATACCGTCTCCGGTAGCCATCTTATCGAGAGCATGAAAAGTCTCCCCAAGATCAAAGGTACAACATCTCTGCCCAAGCGACAATGAACGACTACATCTAGCAGAGCCCGATGACAGATCCCAAAAGAATAAACCATGAACAAGGTACCAAACATGCAAAGAGCAAAAGCATCCCAATAGGCATCATCCACCAAGCCTAAGCCCCTAAATCTATCAGGAAGACCAGAAATATCAAAATGATCAGGACCGCGGATCATACCTTGTGCTTCCTCCGGGGAAAGATGAAGAAGGTTGCACATCTTGTCAACAAAAGAGGCTCCTCCGGGCAAAGGAATTGCAATCTCCTCCACCTCAGGACCACCAAGCAAGGCCCGAAATTCTTCGACAGTCGGGACCATCTCATTATAAGAAAGGCAAAAGACATGCCTTCTAGTATCCCAAAATGAGGAAGAAGCTCTCAAAAGCTCATAATCCGGAACCAATTCCTTGAGAGACCACAAGCATCGTATCTTATACCTTTCTTCAAAGAACGACCTCCTCTCATGCATAATCTCCCGAGACCACTCTTTAAACTTGTTGAAGAATGACATTTGAGAATCTTGGGATAATTTGGATGGAGTTTGGATGCTCACAATTCTTTCCATGGCCTTTTCTCTCTTTCTCCCCGAAAATGGCTGTTTGAATGGGCAGTTGAAGAAGGTGTTTGAATTTGAAATGAGGGAAAACCAGATCTGAAGCAAAATTAAAGGACAGTGTCAGAAGTCTGTCCCATCCGCGCGGATGAGTTTGTTACCAAATTTTTTTTTGATGCAGTTTAAACTGCTGCACCACAAAGGAATATTTTGTCCCAGCCAAAGCCTGTCCAAACCAGTCCATACACCAAACATCTACAGCCTTGCCAAAAAAACCGAGGCTCATGCAACATTTCATTCATACAGCATTGCATTCAAAAAAAAAATAATAGTAAAATAACAATAATCCTAGATTATTACATTCCAAAAAAAAAGAAAGAAAAGAGAAAAAAAAATGTGCATGAAGATAAAGTGTATCTGTCTGAATAGGTACAATCACAATCTCAGATAATCAATCTCAGAAATCATGTCAATCAGAGTCCTCGGTGGCCGGCGCCTTCCCCCGATCCCTCTTGCGGCTCGGGCCCGCCTCCTCAGTAGCCATAAAGATCTCAGGCTCATAATCATCATCCTCGTCTCCGGAGGAAGGCTCGTCAGGACCAACCGGCACGCTCTGATAGGGCAAGCCAAGATCTGCAAAGAAATCATATCCAAAGGTGAATGCGTCGGACTCCTGGACGTGCGAAGAAGATCCGCCATGATGCCAGACATGTCCCTGTCCATAAGGATCTCCGAGAATGACGTGATCCGAAGGTAGTACCACGCGGGGATCAAGGAGAGGAGAAAGAGGAGTCTCGGAGGAAGTCTCTGAAGGAATAGGGGAAGCCTCCCGCCTGACAGGCGCCGGCTGTGCTCGCCTCGCTCTGGCCTGAGGGGCTCCACAAGCAACCATCCTCCTAATGAATCTCTTATCCCCGATCACCTGTTTCGTCAGCTTCTCCACGACCACCTCCGGAAACTGCACGGAAAGAAAGTCGTTAAAAAAAAGTGATGCGAAAAATGATGAAGCGAGAATGGAGAAGACAAAAAAAAAAGAAGAAGAAGCCATACCTTCATACCCGGACGAGGCCGGAAAGCTCGTGGAAGCCACTCAGGCTGGGGGATCTGCACCCTCAATCTAACCCCATCCTGGACATATGAAAAGTCCGTCCGAGGGTACCGCGGGATCCCTAATCCCTCTCTATCAAGAACCTGGGGCATCCTCAGCCTCCTCAAGACAAATACCGGGTACTGTTCAATCGCCACGAATGCCGAGAAGTGCTGGCCGCCTCGGTAATCACCCCAGGTCTCCGAGCTCTCGCTCAGATGCATCATGTCGGCGGGAGGCTCCACGGGTGTCATCAAAGGCGAATTCACGCCATGCTGGCGCGTCACTCTCTCCCCCAGATAATACACATCGCAAGTCAAGCCCCTCAAAATCCTGCGCTGCACAGTCCATATCTTAGCGCCCCTCAGCTGCGCCACATCGAAAGGATCCCAGGGATAGAATATCATCCCCTCATCCATCTCAGCCCCCGTCAAAGGCAGGCAGTCCCTGTATCTGAGGGTCATGCGCCCTCTGGAACCTTTCTTCTCCCGGGCATACTTGGACCAGGAACGCATGGCTGGATACGCCCCAACGTACTCCGTCGGCTGTCGCCACATCGTGACGTGAAAGAACTCCAACGCCCATACCTGCGAAAGGTAAAGATCACATCAATTAAGTGCAAAAAAAGATACGTGCTTAAAGAAAAGAGGGAAAGCAAAAGGAAAGCTTATACCTCCAACGGGAACTCGAAGCATGTCAAGGAACTGACAGCCTTCCGGCTATACCGATCTAGAGCGAAATAGAGCTCTGCCAGCCCTGCCTCTCCCCAAGAGATCTCTCCAGCCATCCCCACGTCCTCCAAGGACCTCAGCAAAGCAAAAACAACAGTCCCCTCGGCGTGTCCAAAAAGGGTGCTCGAAAAAGCAAACCATAGAAAAGCCCTGACAATCTGCTCAGCGCCTATCCTCTCGTCCCCAGCCTCATAGCTCCCAATGCTCTCCACAATCTTTCCCTCGACCACAGCGTACTCCATACCCATCCCCTTTTTGGGAATAGGGGAAAATCCTAGAAGGGCCTGCAGGTCCAAGTCGTTGTAACCATCCCGCCACTCAATGCTGCGTCCATTAAAGGACAGACCCGTGATCGCAACATAATCAGAAGGTGTAACCGTCGCCTCACCCCAGAAGAAGTGGAATGTGTGGGTCACGTCCCACCAGTGCTGTGCCAAAGTGAAGATCAGACCCTTACTCTTGGGAAACTTGACCAACCCCCTCAAGCACTCGATGAACTCGTACAAGCCAGTCTCAATGACAATCTGTCTAGGACTCATCATCGCTCCTCTGCCCATATCTGGAAGCCGGTCCCATAAACCAATAACAGACTCCACTGATCCTCGAGTCTTCATCTTGTTCAGCTGCTCCGTCACGAAATTGTTTCCACCCTGCAATAAAAAAAAGAGAGGGAAACAAAAATGTCAAAAGCGTCAAAATTTTGCATTCAAAAAAAAAAGAAAAAGAGAGACCATACACATGCATCATAAAATTTTGAAGAAAATTCGGCAGCATAACAGCATGCAATGAACCTAGCCCCATTTTTCTCGAACAAAAGAAGGCAGTTTTCAGCAAATCCCAATCAACATTCATTCATACATGAAGAAAAAATTCATACAAGGAGTCAACGGAAGCAAAAACTCCGTCCCATTTTCATAAAATAACATGCATACATTCATTCGACGGAAGTGAAAACTCCGTCCCATTTTCATAAAATAACATGCATACATATCATTCATGGAATCATCATCTCATTGCATAAAAAAAATCCTACGTTTACAAAAAAAAAAAAGAGCATGCACACATTCATGTCAACATTGCAACAAAAAAAGAAGTCCGTCCCAAATTCGGGAAATTTTTCATCATAGTCTCATATTTCAAAAAAAATTTTTGGCAAAAATGCCCATTCTTTTTTCAAATAAAATGCACATTTGGGTTACCCATAAACTCATTACAACATGCATATCATCAAAATCAAGATTTAAAGTCAAAAACACAAATTTTTCAAATTTAATTACAATTTTCGGACAAAAAATTTTTTTTTTGGCAAAAATGACCATTCTTTTTTTCAAACAAAATGCACATTTGGGTTACCCACAAACTCATTACAACATGCAAAGCATCAAGATCAAATTTCAAGCCCAAGAACATTGATTTTCGGATTTTCAAAAAAAAAAAAATTCAAAAAAATCACAAAAAATCAATTTCAAATGAAAAATCGACAAAGGGATCGAAAAGATTCGAAGTATACCGTTCGGAGACTCGGATCAGTGGCCCAATGTTGCCACGCATCGGGGTAGGGCTCCTCCGCAATCGATTGCGAAAGAGTGTAATGCCTCCTCATTCGAACGAGCTCTAATCGTCTCTCCGCGACCGGGCCACGTCCTTGGCCTTGAATGGCAACTCCCCCGTGTTCCATTGCTTAAAAAATCGAAGAAATCGGAAGAATTTTCGAGCTTTTGGACCAAAAATGGCGGTTTGGGCGAATTTCTCTCTTTCTCTCTCGGAAAACTGAAAAAGTTATGAGGAAGAAGAAGGGAGGGCGGCGCCTCATTTAAAACCGATGCAGGAAGCATTCCCCTCCGCGCGGATGGTTTTGAAGGGTCAAAATGACCCTTTTGCCCTTTAAAATTTCAGGACTCTGCAGTTTAGTCCTCAACTTAACAGAGTTAACCAAAGTTAACCAAAGTCAACCCCCTTTCAAGAGAATCAATCATAGCAGTAAAACGTAAGTCCGATCTCTCCGAGAAAGTTAACGGAATCCCGTTTCTTTCATCAAAATCATCCCCCGGCAGTAAAACGTAAGTCCGATCTCTCCGAGAAAGTTAACGGAATCCCGTTTCTTTCATCAAAATCATCCCCCGGCAGTAAAACGTAAGTCTGATCTCCCCGAGAAAGATAACGGAATCCCGTTTCTTTCAAAATCATCGACGGCGGTAAAACGTAAGTCCGATCTCTCCGAGAAAGTTAACGGAATCCCGTTTCTTCCATCAAAATCATTCGACGGCAGTAATACGTAAGTCCGATCTCTCCGAGAAAGTTAACGGAATCCCGTTTCTTTCATCAAAATCATTCGACGGCAGTAATACGTAAGTCCGATCTCTCCGAGAAAGTTAACGGAATCCCGTTTCTTTCATCAAAATCATTCGACGGCAGTAATACGTAAGTCCGATCTCTCCGAGAAAGTTAACGGAATTCCGTGTCTTTCATCAAAATCATTCGACGGCAGTAAAACGTAAGTCCGATCTCCCCGAGAAAGATAACTGAATCCCGTTTCTTTCAAAATCATCGACGACAGTAATACGTAAGTCCGATCTCTCCGAGAAAGTTAACGGAATTCCGTTTCTTTCATCAAAATCATTCGACGGCAGTAATACGTAAGTCCGATATCTCCGAGAAAGTTAACGGAATTCCGTTTCTTTCATCAAAATCATTCGACGGTAGTAAAACGTAAGTCCGATCTCTCCGAGAAAGTTAACGGAATCCCGTTTCTTTCATCAAAATCTTTCGACGGAAGTAAAACGTAAGTCCGATCTCTCCGAGAAAGTTAACGGAATCCCGTTTCTTTCATCAAAATCATTCGACGGCAGTAAAACGTAAGTCCGATCTCTCCGAGAAAGTTAACGGAATCCCGTTTCTTTCATCAAAATCATTCGACGGCAGTAAAACGTAAGTCCGATCTCTCCGAGAAAGTTAACGGAATCCCGTTTCTTTCATCAAAATCATTCGACGGCAGTCAAACGTAAGTCCGATCTCTCCGAGAAAGTTAATGGAATCCCGTTTCTTTCATCAAAATCTTTCGACGGCAGTCAAACGTAAGTCCGATTTCCCCGAGAAAGATAACGGAATCCCGTTTCTTTCATCAAAATCATTCGACGGCAGTAAAACGTAAGTCCGATCTCTCCGAGAAAGTTAACGGAATCCCGTTTCTTTCATCAAAATCATTCCCCGGCAGTAAAACGTAAGGCCGATTTCCCCGACGAATACGTCTGATTTTTCCCCAGCAAAGGCTAACAAAATCCCCAGCAAAGTTAACGGAATCCCAAAAGCCAACGGAATCTCGAGTAGATCTCGAACTACGAAAGGGCTTGATTCCCACTAGGGATACGTAGGTAGCCTATCATTAGGTCCAGCCACTCGACCAAAACGGTCACCCTCTCCTTCGGCAGCAGACAAAGTCCACCGAAACGCCATCATCAAGGTTCGAGGCACCTAAAACGCCATCATCAAGGTTCGAGGCACCTAAAACGCCATCTTCAAGGTTCGAGGCACCTAAAACGCCATCATCAAGGTTCGAGGCACCTAAAATGCCATCATCTCCAGGGTCAAAGACCCGAACTACGACTGGCTTGATTCCTCTTAAGGATACGTAGGTAGCCTATCATTAGGTTCAGCCATCCGACCGAAAATGGTCATTCCTATCCCCAGCAGAGCGGATAGCCATCCGACCGAAAATGGTCATTCCTATCCCCAGCAGAGCGGATATACAATTTCAGCCATCCGACCGAAAATGGTCATCTCTTATCCCCAGCAGAGTTTCTCTCCAGCAACCGACTGCAGAGCTCGCTTTTCAAGGTTCGAGGCACCTAAAACGCCATCATCTCCAGGGTCAAAGACCCGAACTACGGCCGGCTTGATTCCCACTAGGGATACGTAGGTAGCCTATCATTAGGTTCAGCCACTCGATCACTCGATCATCCTGTCAAATATGGAGCCTTACTCTTATCGACGACCCCGCTTCCTTCGAAAGCACCGTCGCCGAGGGGCTACTGTAAGTGCTCCAATTTGAGTTTGTTAGTATTTTCGTTAGAAAATTAACGAAAGTTATAACATTTCTAACAATTCCTAACATTTCTAACCAAGTAAGGGTAGATTAGGGATTGCCATTTAAAGATAAACCAAAGAAAGAATCTCAAAAAGCAAAAGAAATAGAAAAAACCCGAATTAGCAAGCTGAAAAACATAATCAGTTTGATTTTTTTTGAAAATATTCTTTGTGTCCAAAGCCTGCAGCTGCAATTAATGAACAGTGCACGCTGCAGGAACCATCCGCGCGGATGGTTATGAAGTTTTCAGAGGGCTATAAATTGAGCCCTCCAGTCTCAGAAAAGAGAAGAGAAGAAACATTTTTCACAACTGCACCTTGGCGAAAATAGAGAGAAAACAGTGAGAATTCTCTAGAATTGTCACCTTTTTCTCAACTATTCACCCAAAATCACACTCACTCAAACACTCTCATATTCAAGCCTCAAACACTCTTACATTCAAGCCTAAAACTCAAAACACAAAGAAGATTGGTAAACCCTCCTTCTCCTTACCCTAAACTCCTTCATTCATGCATGCATTTTCAAACTCCAAAATGTAGTTTGTTCATCTTCTTGCCTTAGATCCAAGAAGATCACCATGGAAGTTCATCTCCATGGGTGATCTTCTACAAGGGTCAACATTATTTTCCAAGTGTTCTTACTTACTTGCAAAGAAAACACATTTTCAAAACCCTAAAAATTATTTTCATACATCAAATCTCATTTTCAAAGGATAAAATTCCCCTTCCCAAGCAAATGAAGTGCTTAGTCCTAATGTACCCCAAGGATGGTTTGATATAGTTGATTCACCACTAAAATGTCAAGTGATCACTAATCAAAACCTAGGGAAATGGGGACAAGCATGGATGCCAAACCCCCTTTAAAATCATGTTTTCCTTTTTGAGAAGTTGCTGTCCAGTAGCAATTTTCAAAGACCCCAGTCCATGGTCTAATTTTTTGGACACAGATAAACTTGGAATTTGGTGTTGACTACAAAACACTTTTTGTATCCAACATCCAGAGATTTTCAGACATATTTTTACTTTATTTTTTACGTGAGTAAAACTCCCTTTTTCAAATTTTCCTTTAAAGGTCAGTTCATCAGTCTCTGGAAGTCCAGATTTCACATATGATTTTTCCAGAAGGTTTTGGGTCCTCAAATCTTCTCAAAAATGAAAGGTTCTTTTACAGAAACCTTATTTAAGGTGTTTTGAACATTTTTCATTCTCGGAAGTTTCCCAGATTCTGGAGTTTTCAATCCCTAAAGTCCATTTCAAAATTAAGTGTCCACTGCCTTTTTCATTCGGGCAGAAATGGTTTCCAACTTCCAAAAATCTTTTGAGTACCAAAACTCAACCCAAAAATCACACCAAAAATCATGGGATCTGTCCAGAGTCTAATAAAGAATTCCCAATTTTTACTTTCCTCAGTTTCAACTTATTTTGGCCAAAGTAACACATACACACACACACACAAACAAATAGTTTTTAGCTTGGAAGACTCGTTTTACGAGGCATTCCGGGTGCACACTAACGTTCTTCCCGGCGTGTAACGTGACCTCCGAACCCAAATCTCTAATCTCTAAGATTTTTCAAAGTTTTGGCCCTTAAAACAAAAATGGCGTGGCGACTCCGGTTTTTTTTTCGATTGATTTTTCAAAGAAACGAAAATTTCAAAGTCCTTTCGGAAAAATTGGCACATCATCACAGTGTGCGGCCGCATAGCCCCCCGAACATTAATTTCGGTTTTGGCCCTATTTTCCTAATTTCGACCCCTCCTTCTCCCATGTATAAATATAACACCCCATCCATATTTTGACATATTCCTAACATTTTTAAATTCACTTAACATGATCTAAGTTTATATTCAAGAGTTCCATTGAAATTTTATGCAAATAATTGAAGCTTTGTTGATGTTCGGTATGAACATGAGAGGCTAATCCTTTTCTTCTACAGAAATGGAGGTAATGTATATCAATCCTTTATATCCTAATTAATCTTGCAATCAATCAAGGGTTGGGTTCATCAAAAGTATTCATCTATGTTTTCTAAATTACAATCACGTGTATAGATGTGATTTGCTTTTAAAATAAAGTTGTGCGTGGTGATTGACAAGTGATTACTTGATCCATGCAAGTCAAACTTTTGAATGACTATAATCTAGGTTTTAACAAGTGATTGCAAACCAAAATTATAGGATCTTAATCCTATAGTTTAATGGGTTTTTGAATATTAAGTGTACTTTGCAGAAAACCTAATATTTGAAAAATACTAAATTATGGACGTGTGAACGCCCAATTTTATTAAAAAGGATGAACCCCCAACATTTTATTATTAATTGGCATATTGGTGTGATATATATGAATCCCATTACGTAGATCCTTCTTCCTAGAAACTAGGTAATATTTTGCTTGTTTTGTTTATTTCTTGTTTTGAGTAGTTTAAATTGGAATAATAATCAAAACCGAAACCCGTCCTTTACTTTTCTGTTTTAAATATTGAAATTGAATTGTGGGTTTACAAATCTCTGTGGATTTTACCCTTGCTAAAGTGATATTACTACGTCGATAACTCATGCAGTTGCGAGGTATTTTATTACAAGTAGAATTTTCCCCATCACTACTTTAGATTTTCAAATCTAGTTTTGTCCTCTGAGTTACTTATTCAAGCAAATATTAACAGATAGGGGGGAATTTTAGGGTGATTGGAATGAAAGGGATGCGATTCATGACCAATTCAATATAGTAAAAAGAACAACAAAAAGCCTCTCTTTTGAAGGGGATTGCATATGTTGAGGGAGAGAAAGGACAACAAAATTAAAAAGAAAATAGACAAGAAAATTATCTTATTAATTAGCTTTCCGAGAATGCCTTAAAATTTAAGGCTTGCTTCTTCCAACGCATGTTGCAAATGAGAAGGATTATGTTTGTATTTGTATTTTCTGAGAGATACAGAGAGAGTGAGAGAGAGATATAGATGGAGAGATAGAGAGAGAGAGAGAGAGTTTAGTCTATTTTTTAGGGGTGAAATTGCTACCACCTCAAAGAGGGGAAGGCCTCTTTTTATAGGCTAGGGAGTAGAAAATGGAGGGAAAGGCAAGGGATATCGCCAGCCATGGCTGGGAGTTAATGGGGAGGAGTTACAAATTGTAAAAGAGAGATATTTGGTGGGAAATCAGTCATTGACCATGAAACTCGCATGAGTCTGGTAGGGGGTCTCAAAATTGCATGAATTCTACAAGGGTGGCGTGACTCACACAAATTTGATGAGGAGAGAAATGACATAAATGACCCTTAATGTTTACGCTGTTACTCAGTTTAGTCCCAAAACTAATAGAATCATTCAGGAACATGACAAAATTAGATGGAAGTTAACGAAAATCAATAGAAAAAGATAAAGGATAGATCTCGTATGCAATCGCGAGTGAGAAGTCCAAGGCAAGGATTCTACAGAGCCCCTCGACAGCGTGGATTGCGAAGCAAAATGCTCCAACGATAGAATACACATCTGCCTTGTACAAAAAAGAGACTCAGTAGGGAAGAAAAAAAGTGTAAGAGAATGCCTTTTGTGTAGATCATTTTTTGTTGTGTCTGGATGTCGTTGGACACTTAACGGGTGAAGATCAAAATTCGGATGTCGAGGAGACTCACTTCGTTGTAGATGTAATAAGATGTTGTAGGACTCAAACTAATTTTTGTGGTGGATGATGAGGGGACTCACTCCGTTGTTAGTGCAATCAGATTCCTTGGGACTCAGACTGATTGCAGCAGTGGATGTCGTAGGGACTCAATCCATTTTTGGTGCTATCAGATGTTGTGGGACTCAGACTTATTGTAGCGGTGGTTGTCGAGGTGTCTCACTTTATTTTTTTGTGATCAGATGCTGTGAGACTCAGACTGATTGCTATAGTGGATGTCGAGGGGACTTACTTCATTGCTGGTGTGAACAGATGTTTTGGGACTCAGACTGATTATTGCGATGGATGTCGAGGGGACTGACTTCATCGTGGGTGCGATCAGATATCGTGGGACACAGACTTGCTTCTTATGGTGGATGTCGTGGGACTCTCTCCGTTGTATATGTGGTTGGATCTCGAGGGGACTCAATCTAGTTTGATGCGGAAGGATGCCATGAGACTCACTCCATTGTAGATGGGCTTAGCTGCCGAGGGGACTCACTCCAATTTATTGTGGTTGGATGGCATGGGACTTGCTACTTTGTAGATGCGATTGGATGCCGTGGGACTTACTACATCGTAGATGTGCTTAGATGATGAGGGGACTTACTCCTTCTGTATTGCGTAGTGTTTGTAACACATACAACTGCCAAGTTAATGCTTTTTGCATGGATTTGAATTTTCCATAAATCTCTCCTCTCTTGTTACGAGTTTGGTGTTCTCGGGGACATTGATGACATGGTTTAGTTTGCCAGGTAGTCCATTGATTGCAGAAGGGGTGGTAAACAACAACCAAGGAGGAATGTGATTTTCTGGAGAAGATCCTGAGATATGTGAGCCAGAGGATGATGACCGTTCCATGGAGGAGAGTATTCACCACTTTGGAGGCCATTATGAGCCTCATTTTTTCTCTTGATTTTTCTTTTGAGTAGGAAGAGAGACAAAATCATGTAAATGAATTATTTTATTTACATCCTAGACTCTATTTTCATTGTTTTACGCCTAGTTAATTTAAATCTAAGTTAGACCATTTTACAAGGTTGGTGTGCCCAAAAGGTGCAGTATTTTTTTCTAAGTTGTTATTGTTGTTGCGGTTGATGTATTTTATGCTTCTTTGTTGGAAGCTTTCGGAAAGCCCCAAGTTCATTCTAAACACTAATGGCACCACCCACTTGGTCTTTTTACACCGAGGCAATTGCACAATTTAGGTACCACTTTCAATCTTTTGCTTACTCATTTAAACAAAATTGTAGGAAGACTTTCATCAAGGATTTTACCCATAGGCTTTTCAAAATGTATTATGATCTCATCAAGTCGTCTGTAAACTTCTGAGACCCCGATAGTCATACTTTCAATTTCTCCATGAATTAAATTGTTCCAGCCGTAGAGGGAATTCGTTGTGATTCTTGACATGCCATTGATGGGTCGGATTGCGGTGCTGAAATATCATAGGAGTGCGGTGGATTCTTGGGCGACCCTTCTCAATTTTCTGTCTGAGGTTACCCGAAAGATGTCTCATATGCAGTTGTTTGACAATTCTGATCTGCCTATGCACTTTTGTGCCCATTTTCAGGGTCCAGTTGTGAAGTCATTGAAGAGGAATGCTTGGCTGCTTGTCTTTTTAGTGAGGTTCTGTTCACAACCCCTCTCGGTACTACTAACTCGATGCTCATCGACATTCTACTTTCGGCTAAGTGAAAGGAGTGCAACATTGTGTCTTTTATTCTGGGGGAGATACTGCATGAATTAGATTAGTTGCATGGGATTAGGGATATGTGACATGGTAGCCCCTTGCTTTTGACCATTTGGCTATGGGAAAATTTCAATGTGTAGGCTCTGGTGTTTAACTTTTCTCCCTATTCCATACACCATAGGAGTTTTCTTATCGGGGATAAGACTGAGGAAGTGTGGAAGTTGTTCTTTGCTGATCGGACTACTGCAGACATAGAGTAGTCTCCTCTCTTTTGGGAACATTCAGCGATATGTGGGATGGACCCCCGGTTTTGAGCATGCCATCTAATCGGGTTTGTGAGATTCATCCTTTTATCAGCGTTTCTGTGTTCTCAGAACATTCAGACAACATCAAATTGTTTATCAGCAAGGGAATGAGATGGTTTGTCTTATTTCTTTTATGAGCCCAAAGTTATCTTAGACATTTGTAGGCTTCTTAGGGTGTTGGCAGAGACCGCTGGACTAACCTCCCCAAGTATCAGGGTAGCATTTTCCTCCCGAAGCTTATATCAATTGGCTCTTTGACACTTTTAACACTGGTATATCTTCGATAGACTAGTTTTGGGTGGAGCTTTTGGGAGACCAGTTCTAGCCAAGTTGGAGCTTGAGGTAGGAAGAAGCTACAGCTGATCCAAGCAATATTTTGGAGGCCCCGATAGGAGCACCCTTGTATGATTTTTTTGCTCACCGAAAGCTTGTCGCGGAAAAGAAGCAAATTCACTCTTCAGTGGCTGATAGGTTAGGGAAGCTAAGTGAAGCTTGCAAGACAAATAGAGAAGAAAAGACAATGAGTGAAGCCCCTAGGTCAAAGAGGAAGTAGAGATTTAGGAGTACCCTTGAGATTCCATATATGGTAAACCTGTTACAAGGAATAAATAAAATTACATATTATTAAAGTGGGATATTGTATTTTGTTGTTTGATTAGACCAGAACCGATGGTTGCCTTCATTCCTCCCGTTGTAAGAGGCTCATGTTTTCATAGTTCAATCAAATGTTTTTTTATGCGCACCATTTTTCTGCCTAGATCGCCCTTCCAGGCTATCAGTCTATCGGGCCTCTCTTTTTTCGCTTGCTCTAATTTTTTCCTAGGTCGCCCTTTCGGGTTTTCAACCCGGCGACCATTATTTTTACTGTCAATTACAAGTAAAACCACTTCAGTCTTTCCATGTTCACTTCTTTTGGTAGTCGATCCCTATCCAAGTCAACAAGTTGTATGCTGCCGTCGCTCAAGATCTTCTTCACCAATAAACCACTTTACCATATGGTTGAGAGCAATAGGAAGATTTTTCAGAGCACCATGTCCCTAACTTTGATGTCTCTTGGCTTCACCTATTTGTTGAAAGCCTTTGACATTTGTGGTTGATAAGCTTTGATGCCTTCGAATGCCTTATACTGCCTTTCATCTAGCAGTGCTAGTTGCTCATATCTACTTCGATGTCGTTCAACTTCATTGATTCGTTTCTTGAGCAATACTCCATTTGATGGAACTTTGAGTTCGACTGGTATGACTACTTCCATTCCATATAACAAGGCATAAGGAGTCTCACACGTTATTGTTCTGACTGAAGTGCGGTAGCCCCACAATGCCAATGGTAGTTTCTCAGGCCAATCCCTCCCTGTTACTTCCATTTTATGATGGTCATTTCATTCATCTTATTACCTGCTTTGACTACCTCATTGTTTTGTATTAGATAAGGAGATGATTTGTGTTTACCAATTTTATGCTTTATCAGAAGAGCATCCATATCTTTCTGAAATTGGGAACCGTTATCTGAAATGTCTTCGAAGAGAACCCCATATCTACACATGATTTTGTTCTTCACGAACTATGCTACTTTCTTTGAACTGAGTGTTTTGTATGTTGCAGCTTCAATCCATTTCGTTAAGCAATCAACAACGACCAATATAAAAGACTGACCATTGGAACCCGTAGGACTGTTTTTCCCGATGATGTCGATCCCCCGTGTGGAAAGTGGCTAAGGAGCAATCATGTTCTACAACTGAGATGGAGGAGCATGTTGAAGATTTGCGTGTACTAGACATTTCATGCACTTTATGACCTTTTATACGCGGTCCCTTTCTAGCATGGTCCAGAAGTACCCGTACCCGATGATTTTCTTTTCTAGCATAGCCCTAGACATGTGAGGTCTGCATTCTCCTTTGTGTATTTCTTGCATTATTTTTTCTGCTTCCACGTTTGCTTGCAAATTTGAGATTGATCTCTTCGTAGTGTCTTTTATTGTCACGATCCCCTACCATTATGTATCGAGGTGCCAACTTCTGTAGAGCTAACTGCCTTTTATTGTCACTGCCAGGCAGACTTGACCCATCCACCAAGAAATTTTGGATATCCATGCTTGCTCGGTCTTTTCCCGGTCTAACTCAATTACTGCACAGAAATCTGGAGTAGCTAGCTTCAAAATTTTGAAGGGCCTCATTGTTCTCCGTTCGGGAATTTCCACTAATTAAAAATCGTGGCCAAAGCATAATCAAATCTATTCTTGTCCCTTTCCAAATAGTGGAACGTGACATTTTGAAATTTTTTTATCAGTTCATCGAGGTGTACGCCATACCGTTTTAGTGTAGGATCTTAGATATTTGAGATTAACAAGTAACATTCCTTTTCCATATTTTATCTTATTTGTCGCCCCATCGATAAAACATTGACACTTATTTCAGTCATTGTACATATCACATCTTTGTCAGGGAACTGCAGGTCTTCCCCCTTCAATTCATCGCACGCAAATTCGGCAAGCTGGTTACTGAACACTTTGCCCCTAATGGATTTTAGTGTTAATTAAGTGATATCATAACCTACAAGAATAAACTACCATTTGGCTACTCTTGTAGATACGAAAGACTTTTCGAAGATGTATCTAAGCAGATCGACCCTTGCTACCAGTTTGATCGGGAAGGCTTCCATATAATGTTTCAACTTGTGGGTTACCCAGAATAGAGAAGCACATGATTTCTTTAAAGTTGAGTAATTCCGTTCACTTTCCTGGAATCTTCTGCTAACAAAATAAATTGCATTTTTTTGGTCTTTAGCGGGCATAGCCCAAAAGGCATCATCAATCACCGTTATGTAAAGCAATAGAGGTTTGACTTTGTGCGGTAATACTAACACATGTCGACATGTCATGTATTGCTTCACTTCTTAAAGCCCTCTTTGGCACTCTTCGGTCCATTCCATTAAGGCATTCTTCCTATGTAACGTAAAGATGAGCTCATATATGGTTGTCAGCTGATAAATGAATCGACTGATATACTGTAAACAACCTATAAACCCCTTTATTTATTTCTGAATCTTGGGAGGAGGCATGTCAATGACGGCTTTGATATTTGAGTGTCTGCTTCTATTCCACTTTTCATGTGACCATGTATCCCAAAACCTTCTCTCTTAATGTACACTTTGCAGGGTTAAACAAAATTTTGTGCTTTCTGAGCCTTTCAAAGAATTTCCTCAAATCAACAAGTGTTGGCTGTCTTTAGCCTTCGACTGAATGATCATGTCATCCATGTACACCTCTATTTCTTTATGAATCATATCATTGTAGATTGTTGTGATAGCTCATTGGTACGGAGCCCCTGTGTTTTTTAAACAATTTGACATCACGGTATAAAAAAAGGTTCCACACGGAGTAATGATGCAGTCTTGTGTTGGTCTTTCATGAACATTAGTACCTGATTATATCCGGCAACTCGTCTATAAAAGAACGGACCTCATTGGCAGAAGTAGTGTCCAAAAGCATATCAATGTTCGGGAGCGGTAAGTCATCCTTCGGGGACACTTTATTCAAATCCCTGAAATCCACACAAACTCAAAATTTTCCATTTGCCTTCCATGCTATCAATATGTTGGCCAACCATGTCGGATACTCGATTACCTTGAAGAATCCTACACTGAGCAGCTTCATAACCTCTTTTTTAATCTATAGCGACCATTTCGTATTGATCTTACAAAGTTTCTTCTTGACTATCTTAGCATCTCATGTGAGTGATATTTTGTGCTCCACTACATTCCAATCTAGCCCCAAAATATTTTGATTAGACCATGCAAACACATTTGTATATTCTTTTAGTAATGCAAACAATGCGGTTTTCACTTCCCCTTTGAAGAAGCTGCCAATCTTTATCTCCTTTGTTTCTGATTTGGTAACCACATTAACAGTGTGTAACTCCTCATCAGCCCCTAGCCCATTTTCACCACGACTACGAGCCTGCTGATCTATTTTTTTTAAGAGTTAATTATTTCTTTGTCTATTTTCATCATATTATTCATTATCAACTAGATTATAAGTTCATTCATCAATTATGATATTTGCAATCTCGGGGTTCTCGAAAGTATCAAATTTCTCAATGATAAATAAAGGGAATACACGCTCAGAAATTGCCTCAATGTCTTCGGGATTGAAGTCATCGGAGGCACAACCAGACTCAAAAGTAAATGACAACAATTCGGGTTGCTTGGGGGTGCGGGGGTGTGTAGCCCATCTTTTTTGTCATGATTTTCTCCGTTGCAATAGGTCCCCTAGTTGAGTAACCGTTCTTGAGTGAATCTGAGCTCGGCTAGATCTCCTTGAACTCTTCTTCTTCAAAGCATCTCTTCCCCGGCTTCTATTGCATTCACCAAAGAGGATGAAGATGGAGTTAAGTAGAAGCATGTATGTGTCATTTCTGTTATACCATGCTGACTTGAATGATAGGATCATTGGCTCTTTGACTGATACCAACTGATTACCCCATCATCGTCATAATTTTGCCCTCTTTCATTATCTTCACGCACTGATGCAAAGTAGAGGCAAACCCACCAATACTATGCAGCCATGGTTTCCCAAAGCAGATTAAAGGAAGATGAGACATCAATCACTTGGAATTCTATCGACATAGTGACGTTCCAAAATTTAACATTTACCTTGATCATCTCGATAAATGTGTGGCTCGTGCAGTAGTAGGCCCTTACTGTTTGCCCGGAGGGTCTCAAGTCAGATGAACTAAGACCCAAGAATCCCATTTTATTTAGCGGCATTATGTTTAAAGAATATCCTCCATCAACTAAGACCCGAGATAATGGCTTTCTTTCTACTTTCACTTTAACATGTAAGGCTTTATTGTGGTCACCACCATATAGAGGTAAGTCAATATCAATAAAAGTGATCACATTCTCAAAGTGGGTATTCCCGTTCATGGACACCAAGTCTTCAGGACTTGTGTCGGTGAAACTGAAATGGCGGCCAAGTTCTTGATGATCATGTCCTTTTGTTTTTTTGAAGATGATGTCAATTCCCAAATAGAGATGTTGGCTTGGGTTTTCTTGAGTTGAGTGAGCAAGTGGTCATCGGGTTCATTCACTTGAGGAGAGGCATATTTAGTTCGAGTGTTATTGGGGATGACTCGTCCAGAACGGATCTACATGTTAACACTTGACTCTTGCCTTTTCTTCCTACGTTCTAACACTTCTTACATGCCCCCATCATAAGTGACAACGTAGCAAGAATTATTTAATTCATTAAGAACATAAGGTCCCCCATTCGCAAGTGTAGGCGAATGGGTGGTACCTTTGATTTTATCCCCTTACTCTATTACATTGACATCATTGTTAGGGAGGGGGTTGTTGCCACCATTGGGTATGATAAACTCACTTTTATCAACAAGGAAATCTTTGAGGGTATAGCATCTTTCGGTGGTGTAACCACTATGTTGGTGGTAGCCACACCATTGATCATGGGCATATTTGTCATGAATCACCATCATTTTGTACCCTTCTTTGATTTGGCCCTTTGTCACCAATACTTTGAATGCCTCGGCTTGAGTCATCCCTTGGTGTGGAGTGTAAGTTCACTCATTCTTGCGGTTAGTACGGGGAGGAGATACACTCGAATAGGCCCCTTTACCGATCAGGATGGTGTTGATGAAGGCCACTTTGTTGGCGGTGGAAATAGCGGCTTTGTAGTGGAAGGTGGGAGTGTTTTTCTTGATCTCGCAGAGCAAATAATCAACTCGGATACCCGCATCTCACATATGTGCAAAATCTGGATTAAACACTCCACTAATGTGAGTGCGGTAGTCGTTTTTTCAACATTTCAAGAAAAATTCAACTTGTTCTTTCACCAAAGACCGATCAACAATATTGGCAAGCTTATGTTAAGTCTATCCTTAAGATCTTGATTTTCATTTCTCAACTGGTCTGACTCTTGTTTGGTTTCTTTCAAAAAATTTATCTCTGTTTTAAGAGTGTCATTTTCAGTTGAGATTCTTTTGAAATCAACAGCCATAACTTTGTGAACATCATTTAATTTTTCAAAATTAGAAAAGAGTTCATTCATCACCTCTGCCATATCAGACTTTGACAGGTTAGGCATTGGATAAACAGTATAGGTTTAGGATGATGGTTTAAAGTTAGGATCAAAGTTAGGTAAGAAGGATGTCGGTTGGAAGCTTATCTCGGTTAAGCTCTTCTGGAATTGAATCGGACGAGTTTCAAACACAGGCTAGGTTTTGAATGTCATTGGTTGGTCCTGAGTTTGAAAGGCCGGTTGCATTGGTTGCATCAAAGGTCTGAGAGTAGGAGGGGTTTTGCTTTGACTATAGAGAGCTCCACCTATACTATGAATTTTGAAGTTGTAGGGATTATCAGCCCTAGGTATAGGTTCATCATAATATGACAAGGGAGATCTCAAAGTTATGGTTGTGTCACTTTATGTGCTTGACAGGTCAATAGAGGTTCTATAGATTGGTGACTGTAAAGGAGTGGGTCCAGCAGCTTCAGTTCCATCAAGAGCTACAAAACTGACATCAGCATCTTCATCTGAGTCAGCATTATCGTCCTCTGAATCGGTTTCAAACCAAACAGGCATAGCCTTTTCTGTTCCTTCCTCGACTACTAGGCTCTTGAATCTGGGATTTTTCCTTAAGGGTTACTTCCTAAGGAATTCATACTTAGGTTGAGGGCATTTAGAAGCAAAATGGCCGGGTTTCCTACAGTTGTAGCAAACAAACTCACCTTGGGCATTTTTGCCATCGGTTTAGGTTTGGCCAGATCTTTGAAAAGATGAGGGTTTGGAGTGGAAGGGTTTCTTGCCATGTTGTTGGGACTTTTTAAAGTCTTAAATTTTCTATAGTTTCTAGCAAAGGCAGCAAATTCATCTTCCTCAAAAGGCTTGCTATAGTTGACATTCGTTTGGGTAGGTTGAGACTAAAAGAATGAAGGGGAGTTGTTGGCAGAAAAGTTATTAATTAAAGAAGAGTCTGGGAATATCTCAGTTTGAGCAGGCAGAGAGAGGTTTTAAATTGTTTTTGAACTCCGCCAAGCCTGTTGAGGTCTTCCTCATACAAAAATAGAGTGAAAACAATATTCTAAATGTGAGTCCTATCCAAGTCTCTGTATTCTTTTAGAATAGCTACCTTAACATACCATAAATCGATCGTATGTTTCCCTAGGGGATTCACTGGGGTTCTTCTTGAAGGACTCGAACTCGGCTACACTCTTATACAGCCGGTTGTCCTTTTCCACTTAATCTCCTTTAAAGTATCTGAGGATAATTTGCCACACTTGCTGAGCAGTCTCATAATTCTGTACTTGTTTGTACAGCCTATCATCTAGACCTGAGGTCAGAATGTGCATAGCCTTTTTATCGAGGGTACACATAATTATCCTCTTTAGTCCATTCTTCACGAGTCTTCGGAACAATAATTTCATAAACTTCAAAATCTTGCCATGATGATCTAGCGGCATGATCCATGAGAGGAGTTTTGGGGGCTCTTGGCATTATGTTGACTTTGATAGGAATGATTGGACCATCTCTAACTACAGTCATTAATCTGTCAACAATTGAATCCATGTACCGCATGATTCTGTTTTTTCATACTAGAAATTCATTTTCGTTTGACATGGGTATGGTTACCATGTTCCACGTTTGCATGAGTTTTCCTACCATTTTGAAATTGGCAGTTCAAGATGTGAAGCTTGGAAAAATATTTTTCAAAAATTGTGAGCTCTAGAAGTGACCGATGTGGTCAGACGTCTAAACCTCTATGAGGGGTTACTTTATCACTGATGAGTGACAAAGAAACAGGGTGACCAAAGTGGTCGGATGGCTGGACCTTTTATGAAAGGCTACCTACGTATCCCGGAGGAATCAAGCCTTGATCGTAGTTCAAGCATCACTAGATAGTTAGGAACGATGTCTAGGATCCTTGAGGGTTTCGACAATTAATGGAGGTTGTCACCTGGTTGACAATTAATGGAGGTTGTCACCTGATTGACAATTAATGGAGGTTGTCACCTGAAGAAACTAGAGCTTATGTCACTATCGAGGAGATAGAGGTAGCTAAAGTTGAGAGAACTTAAGCATACTTCACTATTCGTGATAGAGGTATCTTAAGTTAGAAGAACTTGAGCGTACGTCACTATCTGGGATAGAGGTATCTTAAGTAAGAAGAACTTGAGCGTACGTCACTATCCGGGATAGAGGTAGCTTAAGTTTAGAGAACTTAGCATACGTCACTATCCGGGATAGAGGTAAGCTTAATTTAGGATAACTTGAGCGTACGTCGCTATTCGGGATAGAGGTAGCTTAAGTTTAGAGAACTTAGCATACGTCACTATCCGGGATAGAGGTAGCTTATGTTTAGAGAACTTAGCATACGTCACTATTCATGATAGAGGTAGGCTAAGTTTAGAGAACTTAGCATACGTCACTATTCGTGATAGAGGTAGGCTAAGTTTAGAGTTCTTGACAATTCGGAGGTTGTCACCTAGCGTTATCCCGTTATAACGGAATTAACGGAGGCGACTGGGAAGAAAGCTAAGTTGCTTAGGAGATAAGGGATATCTTCTGAAAAGGATGTTATCTTAGTTAAAGGATAACGGGAATTGTAGGCCCAAGTGGAAAGTCCAGGGGCAAAATTGTAATTTCTGCTCAGAGCGAATGAGGCCGCCCGGCATGAGATGGAGGAAAAAGAAGCCGTACGGCTAGAAGTCTGTTTTTTCCAGATTATTTAAAACAGATTTGAACGGGCAATTGGGCATTACTGCCGCCTATTTCAGCCGAGGAAGAGAGAGAGAGGAGAGAAATTTTGAAAATCCTTCAATTCCCTTGCTTCCTTTGATCAAGAATGGATCCGGAGGGCAATCCTATACCAAGGCAAGCAAGAAGAAACATCTCCGCGGCCACTCGGAGGAGGAGGAAAGAGCTCGTTCGAACGGAGAGAAAGTATGACTTTCTTACGCCTCCATCGGAGCTTTATCCGGGGAGAAGAGAGCACAAATCGACGAACCCGCGATCGGTTGGGGTAAGCGTTCTTATTTGGCTCGATTCCGTCGATTTTAATTGAATTTCGATTGATTTAGGGCTTGACCCGAATTTTAGGAATTTTCTAGGATTTTCCTAGGATTTTTGAATGATTTTGAGACATTGATGATTAACCTATTAGGCTAAGAACATGCATGTGCAATTTATTTGACAAAAATAATGAGAATGACCCACTTTTTTCTCGATAATAAAGTAGGAATGATAATTGTTTAAAGTGAGACGGAGTCCTTGCATGTGCTAGAACTAAGTCAAAATTTTGATTATCAATGAGAAAACAAGATTTTGGAAGATGAAAAGGATTCATGCATGCCACTTTTTGAAAGAATAATGCTTATGTGCAAAGAATTGTGAAAATTGTGATTTTGTGCTTTAGGAAAGCAATGGGACTTGACATGACGTGTTTGAAGTGATGAAAGACGTGTCTTCTATGCAAAGGATGCTAGAAAATTTTATGAATGCTTTTCTTTTGAAAATATGTGCACTTTTTGAATATATGCATGCTTTTGAAAATGATGAAGGACTGACACATTTCTTTGTTGTGCTTGTCTACAGGAGAACAAGTCTGGAGGGCCATCTGAGATAGCAGTCAGGCTATGGAAGAGGATGCCTGATTTCGAAAAGAATGGGGTGAATCCCAAGCAGCTGGTGCGGGCTACCGGCCTAGATTCATTCATTGAGGCTATCGGCAGGGGGATTCATATCACCTCTAAGAGCAAGGGCTTAGTCCAGGCCCTATCTGAGTTTTTGTGGGATAGCACTCATAGCTTTCATCTGAGTTGGGGAGAGTTGACAGTGACTCCTGCTGATTTCACGGCTATCACCGGTCTACAGTTCACTGGGAGGCCTGTGACTTGGAGGGACCACATCACAGCTGAGGAGTTCCGAGCTTTGGTCGGGTTTGAGTTGATTCCCAAGGGGCTAGGGATGGAGACACGGAATGTCGAGGTGGCAGTCCAGAACTGCATACGGGACTTTGCCATTAGCGATGTGACTGCCCAGCAGCTTGCTAGAGCCTTTGTGTGGTTGATGCTGTCGGTCACCATTTTTGCTAATTCTGGGACATTGGCCATGACTAGCCTCCTCGACTCTCTGGAGGATGTAGATGGGATAGGGACGGTCTCTTGGGGAGAGGCCGGATTGGCAGAGCTCTACTTCTCTCTGGATATGTACAGCCGGAATAAAGCTGCCTCCATGGACTGCTTTTCCTTTGCTCTCGAGGTAGTCCCTCTTTCTTTTCTCTTTCTTTTCTTGTCTTGAGACTTTTATGAAAGAAAAAATGACCCTTTTGATGTTTTGAACATGCAGGTCTGGTTCTGTGAGGTGATCAGGTTCTTTCCTTGGAACCAACAGAGCGATATCACCATCTTCCCTGCCATGATCCGCTGGAGGGGAGATGCGAGGGATAAGTTCACGGGAAAGACCCGGATCACTTTTGATTACAAGATGGTGAGGCCGGTCATCAACAGGGATGGACATGACGGAGTGGACTTCTACCCCTGGGGCAGGTATCCGGAGATTTTGCTAGGAGAGGCCATTGAGGCGACGAGGCAGAGGAGATGGCTGACGGGGCTGACATGTGATGTCATATATTTGGGGGACCGTTTCTCGAGGCAGCATGGCCATGTCCCTCCCTTGGACGCCATTACTCCCCATGATCCTCCAGCACGGATGCTACAGCCCAGGGATTGGCAGGCAGATGAGATAGCTAGGTACCAGGCAGGCGTGGCCGCTGAGGAGTACTTTGACATGGATACCCCCTACGCTGTGTTTGTGGAGCAGCGCTTGAGGACGCCACAGAAGCTGATGAAGCTGGCGGTCACTCAGGGATATGGGGAGGATGAGCCTCTGACTAGCCGATCCCTCCTGCGCACCTGTCTTATGTGGTCCACGGAGTTCCGAGGAGGATGAGGATTCCTGTCCCCGATACTAGGGAGCCCCGCATACTCCTGCCGCCCGACAAAGACTGTAAGTATACTTTTAGGGTCTTTCCCTTTTTCAGCTTTTCTTTGCTTTTTTTGCAATTCTGAGATTTTTTGAGATTTTTCTGAGATTTTTCTCCTCTTTTCTCAGGTTCCAGCTCGCACCTATGACAGATTGGTCATGCAAAACAGGGGCTGGAAAGACATGTGCCGGTCCCTTCTGAGGAAGCTGGCCTGCACTTCAAAGGCAACGGCGGACGCACAGGAGCCTGGGCGCAAGAGAAGGCATGTCGGGGGCACAACGTCTACCTCATCGGCCTCGGAGTACTCTTCCAGTGCCATGCCTCGGGGGCGGGGACCCAATGCTGACATTCCCAGGCGGTGGGTGAGTACGGGCACGATAATGTCCATCTGTCTGACGTGAGCGACCAGGAGGACTTGATGAGGGAGGCTAGCATCTACGAGCTAAGCAGTGATGAAGAAGAAGAAGAATCGGAGGCCTAGGAGGTCTCTAGAGTGGAATTAGGAACAAAACAAACAATGGACAAATTTGATGCACACTTTGTTTATTTTTTTTTTCCTTTATTTGGGCGCCGATGGGGCGAAGACATTGTAGTAATGCTTTATTTACTTTTCTAATTTATGCTTTTTAAATTTGCATATTATCTGAGCCTCGGGGCAGTTTTTTGCTTGGAATTGGGGCTGAAACTGGGCCAAAATGATTTATGATGATATATAAATGCTTGAATGGCTTCTGGATATGTTTTTGCACAGGTCTTGGTTGAGAAAGTGGGGTGAAAACTCCCTTGGGCAGCAATTTTGGTTGCTGCAGATTTTTTTTTCTGCAGATGGCAAATGAGGCCGTGCGGTTTGGTCCTGAGGGCAAATGAAGCCGTGCGGCTCACGGTTACGTACGAGCGGTTATTTTCAGAATAAAAGCAAGGCTTGGCCATTTCATTTCATTTTCAACTTAGACTTGTCCCAATTGTTCCCAGAGCACATTTTGGACTTAAAGACACCATCTTTGGTCATTTTGCGATGGAGAAGCCCGTCAGATTGCAAAGGGGGAAGCGAGACCGTTTTCTGTCCGATCTTCAATCTTGGGTGAAGCACAACTTCCAATCTCACAAGGGGCTGCTTGATTCTTCCTTCAAGATCAAGTCTTTATGGCATTTGAGGGATCTCCCACCCGATTGGGACCTTTTGAGAGCAGTAGCAAGGTTTTGGGACGTCCGGAGACATGTTTACTGCTTTTCTTACAATGAGATTGTCCCAACGCATGAAGACTTCCGAGCCTTGATTGGGGGTCCAGAAATTGAGGCTATATCTATTCCGCTGATCGGAGACGTGCCGGTGGCGGCAAAGCTTGCATCTTTTCTGCAGATTTCTCTGGGAGAGGCGAGGGGATGATGATAGCCCCGGACAGGATTGACCTTTCTGATATCCCGGGCAGGTTTGGGTCTTCGGCTATGGCTGCGACCACGGTGGCTATGGATGCCTTTATTCTTTGCATATTTTCTGCTCTGTTCACCGCTGAGTCTGTGGGGATCTGTCATGGTGGTCTCTTGGACATGGTTAGAGACTGCAGGGCTGGGAAAGATATTGTCCCACTGGTTTTGGGAGAGACATTGCATGGCATTGACAGGATGGCTAGGGCAGACCATTTCATGAGGTGCAGGTGTCCAGTGTGCGACTTTGTGGGCTGCGGGGAGAGGCTCGGGGCTTTGCCGGGGGCTTTGCCGACTCGGTGCCCTTGGGTGATTTCTAGGAGAGGTGCACCGAGGCAACGAGGACCGGGGTAGGTGGGAGGCGACGATGGCTAGGCTATCCACTTTGGACATCCGTTGGTGGATACCTCACTGGAGATTGCGGACCAGGAGGATATTTCGGGAGTCTTATCTTTGTGAGGGTTCCGGGGTTCTGCTGGTCATCCTTCTTCATTCCCTGCTTGGTATCCGGGCGGTTCGGGGCTTTACGGGAGCCATTGAGCGATTGGGAGGACATCCGGACCATGGAGGTGATGCCATTGGATATGAGAGATCCGGCCCGGCTTCTCATTCTTTTCGAGGCTTGGACATACACTGCTTTCCCACCCGGGGCTATCTTCGGGAGCGGGAAGAGCACCATCTTGACCACTGTCTACTTGGGTGAGTACGAGAGGGAGATGGGAGCGACTCGGGTCATTCTAGGGAGAGACGTCGGGCTTTATTGGGGGCCGGCTGTGACTCGAGTAGGACTCTAAGGGAGGCGAGGCTAAGGCAAGTCGCCATAACCGGTCGGGTGACCTGATCAGAGATATGGAGGCTCGATACAAGAGATTGTTCGAGGTCTCTCCTTTGACTGAGACTCAGAGGGAGGAAGTGCGAACTCGTGCTCGTGTAGAGAGGGCACTTATTGACACGGGTTTGGTGGAGGCTCCAGTGAGGATACCGGAGATCGGGATGAGGGATACCGACCTTATAGAGAAGAAGAGAAAGAAAACTCGACGGGGTCGAGGTAAAGGGAAGAAGACCAAAGAAGACTCAGCGAATGACGACTGACAGATCTTTTCTTAGGATTCCCTTATTGCCATTTTGCAAACACATTAGTTTATTTAGGCATTTTTTGTATTTTAGATCTTTGTAGCAGGTTAGCAGAGTCAAGAGTAGACCGTGCTTGAACTCATCAAGAAGTTTTTAAACTTGTAATGAACAAGAAATATTATCTTAGAAATTAATCAAGACACATTTCATGGAAATTCAAATGTCTTATTGATTGGGACCTGTTTTATGAAAACTGAAATACCCTTATTTTTTTTAGGACGCACTTCATGGAAGCTTGATTGTCCTTTTTTATTGTTTAGACCGAACCATATATGGCTGCCTACGTTCCCCTTTTACAAGAAAGACTAAGGGGCTCAGGTCTTCGTAGTTCATTCTGGTGAACTATATATATTTTTTTCTTCTTTTTTTTATGTGCAACCCTGTCTTTTGCCTAGACCGCCCTTTTTGGGATTTTCAGCCTAGCTGGGTATTACTCTTTTTGGACTTTTTTTTTTATATTTTATTTCTTTTTATTTAGACATAGTATCTTTTGAGCTTATCACCGTTGACTGGGTGGACAAAGGGATTGCCGTCCAGGTCTGCAAGCTTCATGGCTCCTCCCGATAGTATCTTCTGCACCACATAAGGGCCGATCCAAACGGGTTCCCATTTTCCCGGGGTTGTCTCGGTAGGGGCTTCACTTTCAACACTAAGTCACCCTCTTTGATGTCTCTGGCCTTAACCTTTTTGTCAAACGCTCTGGCCATCCGCCTCTGGTAGGCTCGGGTGTGTTCCATGGCTTTCAGCCTTCTCTCATCAAGCAGAGCCAACTCATCATGCCGGCTGCGCAACCATTCTACTTCATTGACACTGTTTTCCAGGAGGACCCTTAATGATGGGATTTCCAACTCCACTGGTAACACTGCTTCCATCCCGTAGGTTAGGGCAAAAGGAGTTTCCCCTGTGATTCGACAGACGTTACGTAGCCCCGCAGTGCCAAGTGCAGCTTTTCGGGCCAATCACGACCACGGGTGGCCATTTTCCGGATGATCCGTTCGAGCGTCTTATTAGCAGCTTCCACGGCTCCATTAGTCTGAGGTCTGTACGGAGACGACTTGTGGCGAGTGATTCTGAATTCTGATAGCAACCTATCGCAGTCCCCTTCAAAGTGCGACCCATTATCGGAAATGATCTCGTTGGGCACCCCATATCTGCACATTATGTTTTCTTTGATGAATTGGGCCACTTTCTTGGAAGTGAGGACCTTGTAGGACTTGGCCTCTACCCACTTGGTGAAGTAGTCGATGGCTACTAGCACAAATTCATGCCCATTGCTTCTGTAGGGCTATTTTCCCTATCACGTCAATACCCCAGGTTGCAAACGGCCAAGGAGTCGTCATGCAGTACAGGTCATGAGGCGGGAGATGGTTGAGGTTGGCAAACCGCTGGCACTTGTCGCATGTTCGGATGTGTTGGACACAATTTGTTTCCATGGAAATCCAGTAGTAACCCATTCTGAGGATTACTTGCATCAGGGCTCTGGCATTCATATGAGGACCGCAGGGACCATTGTGGACTTCAGTCATCAACTCTTTGGCCCTTTCTTGAGTGACGCACAAGAGGAGTGGTCCTTGGTATCGCTTCTTGTATAGGTTGCCTCCTAGAATGACATAATGGGAGGCCAACCTTTTCAAGGCTTGCAAGCTCTTGGCTCTGACACCTTCTTTTGGTCTACCTTCTTCGTCTTTGAAAGATGACTCTCCATCTTTGAGGAACTGGTAAATTTGATTGTACCAGGGTTCCTTTATAGGCTCGGGTCCCAGGTCTACTTCACAACAGAAGGCTGGGGCTTCTCTTCTACCCACTCGGAAGGGTTTTATGGCTTTTCCCTCGGGGATCTCTACCAATGAGGCTAGAGTAGCTAGGGCATCTGCGAATCTGTTCTTTTCCCTTGGCAAGTAGTGGAAGGTCACTTCTCCGAACCGTCCGCCAACTCCTCCATATGGGCATAATACCGCTGCAGATTGGGGTCCACAGTCTTCTATTTGTTGGAAATTAACCTGGTTGATGATCAGGGCTGAGTCTCCGTAAACTTCGAGCTCCTTGACATTCCTTTCTAAGGCAGCTTCCAAACCAGCAATGCAAGCTTCGTACTCGGCGACATTGTTCGTGGCAGGGAAGTTCAACTTGAGGGCTATGGGTGTATGCTCATCTTTCGGATCGACCAGTAGCATCCCGATGCCGTTTCCTCTTTTGTTAGCGGCTCCGTCAAAGAATAATTGCCATCGGTTTTCGGGCTCGACTGCAAAGATCCCTTCATCTGGGAATTGGGGTTCAGGCCCTCTGTCCTCATTACTGGGGAAGTTCGCCAGGTGGTCTGACAACGCTTGACCCTTGATGGCCTTTCTGGTCACATAGTTGATGTCGTACTCTGCTAAGAAGAAGGACCACTTTGCTAGACGCATCGAGAGGGAAGGCTTATCAAAGATGTACTTGATGGGGTCCATTTTTGAGACCAAATTCACAGGGTGGGCTTGCATATAATGCTTCAACTTGCCGACTACCCAGACCAGTCCTGCACAGGTCTTTTCACACGCTGAGTAATTGAGCTCACTTCCCTGCAGCTTCCGGCTGACAAAGTAAATGGCATTCTCTACCCGAGAGTCTTTCTTTTCCTGAGCAAGCATAGCCCCAACTGCCGTATCAGTGACAGTGAGATAGAGCAGAAGAGGTTTCTGTCTATGTGGGGGGCATAGCACTGGAGGATGTACCAAGTATGCCTTAATCTGGTCAAAAGCATCCTGGCATTCTTCGGTCCATTCTGTGTCTACGTTCTTCTTCATGAGCTTGAAGATGGGCTCGCACATAGTGGTCAACTGATTGACGAAACGGCTGATGTACTGCAACTTCCCCATAAAGCTCTTGACTTCTGTCTGGGTTTGAGGTGGCCTCATATCCATAATGGCTTTGATCTTTTGGGGGTCAACTTCAATACCTCGCTCCGTGACCATATACCCAAGCACTTTTCCCCTTGTCACTCCGAAGGTGCATTTGGCAGGGTTTAGTCTCATGGAATGTTGTCTCAGCCTCTCAAAGAACTTCCGCAGGTCAACAAAGTGCTGCCCATCCTCGCCTTTGGAGTGGATTATCATGTCGTCTACGTAGACCTCAATCTCCTTGTGGATCATGTCATGAAAAAGCGCGGTCGCTGCCCTTTGGTAAGTAGCCCCGGCGTTCTTAAGCCCAAATGGCATCACTGTATAACAGTAAGTTCCCCACGGTGTGGTGAAGGCTGTCTTTTCTTGGTCTTCCTCGGCCATCTTGATCTGGTTGTAGCCTGCAAAGCCATCAACGAAGGATTTGACTTCGTAGTTGGCAGTGGAGTCCACCAGGATGTCTATGTTTGGCAAAGGGTAATCGTCCTTGGGGCTGGCCTTGTTCAGATCTCGGAAATCCACACAGCAGCGCACCTTCCCATTGGCCTTGGTGACGGTCACAATATTGGATAACCATGTCGGATATTCGATGACTCTGATGAATCCTACCCGCAGTAGCTTCTCAATCTCTTCTTTGACCTGTAGAGACCACTCTGGCTTGATCTTCCTCAATTTCTGCTTTACTGGCTTAGCATCTGGTGCTAGAGGGATTCTGTGCTCTACTATTGAACTGTCTAGCCCCGGCATATCCCTGTATGACCATGCAAACACGTCGACGTATTCTCTGAGCAGATTGATCAGCCCGTCCGTTCAACCCCCTGGAAGAAGTTTCCGATCTGTGTCTCTTTAGGTTCCTCGATAGTACCCAAGTTCACACTTGTCAAAACCTCCTCGGCAGCTTGGGCCCGGTTTTCCTCTTTTTCTGAAACCTGCTTAAAGATTTCTTTAATGTATTGTTCATTTAGTGTGTTTGCATCTTGTTCAAATGATTCATTATTAACTGTTGTTAAGTTTTGAGTTAATTTATCATTTGTTAAGTTGGCAATAAGAGGATACTCAGAAAGATCTGTCATTTCATTCAAAATAAGGGGAAAGATGACATCGATTACATTTTGATAGTCCTCAGGCGTGAGGCCTTCGGATGACTCAGAGGACTGGAATTCAAAGATTCCTGACTCGACTGAATAGACGCTACTGACTCTGGACCCTACACTACTTATTGACTCGAGGGTATTTGACAAGGGTTGGACCGGGATCTCACTCCTTCTTGCTGTTGCCCTGGGGAGTAGCAGTCTTGTCAGCGTTCCCTTTTGGCTGTGCATCCTGTGGATCATAATTGCCTTTGTTGACACCATTTCCATGGGGAATACCTGACTGATCTGGCGGAATCTCCTTTCTGAACTTAACTTTATCTGTCTGTACCTCCGGGGCAGTAGGACCAGTTGTGCTTTCGGCATCTGAGATACAGCTTTCTTCATCCCAAAAGTCTTCTGGCTGGTTCACTCTTCTTTCCACCTTTTCCCAAACAGGGGGCTGGGACTGATCCTCGGGAGTAGTAAGAGCCATTACAAATACATTATGCTCATCATGGGTAATGAAGGGCTCTGAAGAAACTTTCATTAACATGGCTTGTTTCACTTCAAACTCGCAGTCTTCATAAGTGAGCCTTTCTTCTGTAATCTTGACCATGGTTACTGGTTCGATATCATAGAAAAGAGGCCGAGCTCTGACAACATTAACAAAATCAGTTCCGACTATGGGCCCAAACTGTCCTTCCATGGCGGCGGCATTAATCAAATCTTTCCACTTTCCTTGTAATTCAGCATAAGGAACATTGAATTTCAGAATGTCTATGATCTCTGGATTTCCAAAGTTGACTGCATTTGTCTCCCCGAACTCGATCATGTTGACCTGATTGTTAGCAGGAAGAGGGTTCTTGACCACATTAGGACCCCGAGGTGGTTCCAGCTTGCCTTCTTCAATTAGGCGAGAGATCAGGAGCTTCAGGTAGGTGCAATCATTGGTGTTATGCCCATGATATTTGTGAAAGCGGCAATGCTTGGTTTCATCCATTCTGACACTAGGGTTTTTGGGTTTCCAGTTTTCCAGAGGTCTGATGAGTCCTTCGGCTACCAAACCGTCAAAGACCTTCTCTAGTGGCATTCCGAAATCTTCTGCGGTATAGAAGCGAGGTCTTGGCTTTGCAGCTACTTGGCTTGAATTCTGTCCCACTTTCTCATTCTGGATGTAATTGACAGCGCCGACCGTTTCTTTTCCTTTTATAGTGACAGCCGGGGCGTTTGACACTGGTGCTTTGTAGCGATAAGAGCTGGCTGATCCTGTGGCCGGGGCCATGTTGAAGGCATTTTCAAACTTGGTACCCGCGTTTACCATTGCCCGAAGGTCAGGATAATAGTAATTGCCAATTTGGACCCTTAGTTGAGGCTTTAAGCAAGATTGGAAGATCTCCATCTGCTCCTCTTCATTCAGTGGGGTCATCATTTCACTAAGCTTCCAATTCCATCTCCTGTAAAATTCACTTACTGGCTCATCTGGGCGCTGTAGAGTGCCTTGTAGGTCATTCCTGCTGGTTTCCCAATTCAAGTTAGCCTTATACTTCTCCAGAAATGCTTCCTTAATTTGGTCCCAGGTGGCTCGGGCCTCTGGTTTTACATGCAGGAACCATCTAAGAGCTGAACCCTTTAATGACAGCTGAAAATGGTCGGCCATTTGTTGATGTGTACAATCCTTGGCTCTCATGGCAAGAAGGTAGCTTTCAATATGAGTCCGGGGACAATCGGTGCCGTTGAACTTTTCAATCTCTGGCATTCGGAATTTTGGAGGAAGAGGGACAATTTTGCTGGGATCAGTAATCTGGTATGCCGCCTTTTTGGTGTTCAGTTCTCCGAACTTCTCTTGCATGGACTTAACTTGTTCCATCAACCAAGTCATGTTGGGGTCGGGGGACGGTTTCGATTCTGAAGCAGGCTTGTCAGATTTGAGTGGCAGGACTGTGGGTGGCACAGTGGTAGCTGGTACTATGGCTTGGGGGTCTTTGGAAGGGAAGTAGGTGTAAACTTGGCCTGGTCCTGTGTTTCCCTGAGGCTGACCAGAGGCATAGGAATTAGGCTCGTAGTTGCAGAAGTAGGAAAAAGGAGCCTCGTGGGATCCTATTGGCAAGGTTGGGGGTGGAAGATCTGCTGTGGCAGGGCAGGAGTTGAAAAGGTCACTTGATTGATTCTGAGGCCTGGAAGTTGTCTGGGACGGCCCATACTGGGGAGAGGGAGCGAATCCCATAGGGTAGTGCAGAGGCTGCGTTGCAGGAATAGCTGTGGCGTTTGTTCTCTGTTGGTAGGGAACAAAGCTGGGTCTTATCTGAGGAGGAGAGGGTGTCGGGACCCTGATGGCTTGGGATACTGGAAAAGGCTGAAAAGGGACAGTCTTTGGCAAAGGATCATATGTGGATGGAGGAGGGCATTGGTTATAGGCTAGGGGGGCTGAGATGGTTACTTCTGGAGTTTCATCTTCTACCATAACCAAGGAACCGTTAGGCTCTACCACTATCTGGACCCCATGACGGCGTAGCGCATCAATGAGCATGGCCTGCTGTTCCTCATGGGCCTTACGACTGTTTTCCAGGGCTAAGGCTAGCTCTTCTTCCCTAGTCATCTGGTTACCCAAACCAGTACTGTTCTCTGTCGAATCGGACATTCTGACTCTCTGGACTGACCAAACTGAGGATTCTGGCGAACTGTCTGAGAATTCTGCGCTAACAAGTCGCTGACCCGGTGTTCTCACCCACTTCTTTCTCGCTGCGGGAAAGGGATAGGAAAGGTTTAGACTCGGGGTAGGTGTTTAGGCTGAAGGCTCAGGCAATATGCAAATTAGAATCTTCCAGTTTACTTAAAACAGTGTCTTTTATTAATATCTATTTGGTTGGAAAAGGGGATTTGCCCTTCTTTTTCGCAACTACTCTAGATCCTGGATCAGTGGGTTCCGTCACTACGTCTATAAGCCCCTCGTATTCCACCTGTATTTCGACCTCCCAGGGTGGACAGCCCCGGGCGAGGGTCCTATAGGGCACGCGGATCCCACCGACCGAGAGTAAAGAACGCTCCTAACGGGTCTAGCGGGTCATAGGACCTTTTAACGCACGAGCGATGCGGATTATAGTCAAGGCAATACCGGGAAAGTCTCGTCTTTCTGCCTTGATAGAATTTTGGCAGAATTTCGCTTGAGCGAATGACGTTTTGACTTTCGGTAATGTCCGAGAAGATAATAGGCATGGGTCGGGCGGTAAAAGCCGGATGACACAGTGTCACATTGAACTTCGTTGCATACGCCGGGCGTGAGTCAGAATCGAAGTCAATGCCGGGTCAAGATCTTGCCAATTTTTCCTTGTCGGAATTTTGGCAGAGCTTCGCTTGAGCGAAAGATCTTTTGATTTTTGGCAAGGACTAGGTCTCGACTCTTACGCATTCCGTGCGGGTCAAGGTCAAAGTCAATGTCGGAGTCAAGATCTCGCCAATTTTTCCTTGTCGGAATTTTGGCAGAGTTCCGCTTGAGCGAAAATCTTGGCTTCCGTTATGAACTAAGGCTTGACCTTTACGAGGGTATGCAACTGGGCTATATGACACGGACTAGACCAAAAACCAACCAAAAGTCACGGTTTTTTGAAACGTGTGACACGGACTGTGCATTGGTCGACACTGGCTGCCATGGGGAGGTTGGGATGATTTCGTGCGCGCCCGGGAGCATCGTAAGGCTGTCCGTGACTGCAGCTGGAACCACCCTCGGGTTTGAAGGACGTGCGTGCAAAGTGTACAGGATATATCAGGTGCGCGTAGTGTGCGGTCTCCTAAAAATGTTCCTTTTTGAGTTAAAACAGAGATTTTCATAAATGTGTTTTAAAGGAATGATTTTCGGGACGGGGAAAATGCAACACGTAAGCACGTAAATTTTCTGGGAGCCCCAGTCAGTCATGGAGCTGAATAGCCCCAAGCTGCTAGGACTGCCAGATTAACCATGATTTTTCCTGGTGGAATTGCCACTGAGGTCGCCCGGTCAGAATCCAAGGAGGATTGAGCCGTACGACTGCATGGATCAATTTTCCAGGTTCCACTCCTTTGCTATTTTTCGGGTTGTTTCCCGTTCAAAGTATGCACAGATTCCAAGATGCAAATGATGCAATGCAAGGTAAAGAAAGCAAGCACGATTAATGAAATCAGCGACGGGAGTCTAACCCGCTCAAAGGGAAAAGCTTTCTTTTATTTTTTTTTCAAAATTTTTTTTTCGAAAAGGGATACTGGTACGTGGGATTGTTAAACCACCGGTTATCCCAACTCCCACATCAGGGAGTGTACAGGAAGGGTAAGTGGTTTCCACCTATATACCGAGTATCGATTTTTTGTTTTGAAAATAAAGCTTTTCTCCTTTGGGATGTCCCCAGCGGAGTCGCCAAACTGTGAATGTGTGCCCCAAATTTTGGAATTCACGCGAGTTTGAAGACATCCGGTTTAATTTGAAAAACGGAGTCGCCACGCCATTTTGATTACCTCAAAACTTTGAAAAAAAGGTTTTATGGGTTCGGAGGTTAAGTTACCTCTTGGGAAGAACGGATCGTCGTTCACCCAAGGTGCCTTGCCGGAGCAAGTCTCCCAAGATCCCATTAATCGTGCTTGCTTGCGTGCTTTCTTGTGTGCATGTGTTTGAAAATAAGGGAGGGAATGTCCCAAGTCGTCTTCCGGACGTACAAACCATTTGTTGGTTGTCGCTCGGGATTTCTTGGATTTTATGTATTCGGGATTTTGATCCCGTCCTCATCTTGGACTTGTGATCATCGCATTTTTAGACATTGGGACTTGCGTGATCGAGAGAATGACTCTCTTTATAGTCAAAGATGAGGTTCTTTAGAAAAGGAGGGTCCTTAGCCCATCAATCCTACACTTTAAGACGGTCGAGCTCATATAGATGCTTCATACTCATCTTAAGTGATAATCGGAGATATAGGGTTCAAGGTTGTCCCTTTCTAAAGAAATTATGAAACCTTTATGGAAGGAACGATGTAAAGATAGGATCTTTTACACCGGTCCGTTCCGAGGTTGCTAATGGGGACATGGGGGAATGCATGTAAAAATGACATTTTTAATGAAAAGATGACATTTTTGGGTTGCAAAGGATGCATTTGATTTAAAGAAATGATCTTTATTTGCAAATGATGCATAAAGACATGATTTTTATGCAAAGGATGCATTTTTATGAAGAAATTGGTATTTAAATATGCAAAGGATGCATGAAGATTGCATTTTGAAAAGCATAGGATGCTAATTTAGGATAAAGATATGATCTTTAATACCTAGGATGTTTGAAAAAGGATTTCATATGCAAAGGATGCATTTTTATCATAAAAATTGGATTTTTACATGCAAAGGATGCATAAAGATGACATTTTTATTGAAAAATGAGGTTTTTAGGTGCAAAGGATGCACCTTTGATTCAAAGATTACATTTTTTAATGGCAAAGGATGCCTAATGCATGCAAAGGGGGAAAGGGGGATAAAAATATGATCTTTATGATAAACTATCAAGTCCCAAGCAAGATAAATGCAATGTATGAAATGCTATGAGCAAGTATAATCACATTAAAGCAATTTAAGATGCAAGGTTAGGGTGTGCGAGGTTACCAATGGCTTCCTCTTCTTCTTTGGACGGAGCTAGGAGGAGGACTTGATCTTGGGATCTTCAAGGAGGAGGGAGGTAGCTTCTTGGCCTTCTTTTTCACCTTCTTGGACTTCCAGCAGCTCCTTGGGAGGACTTCTTCGTATTATGAGAAAGTGATGCCTTTTGTTGGTGATTAAAATGGGTAGAGGAGGGCTCTATTTATAGGCAGTCTGGAAATCGCCAATGAAGCCGTGCGGCTAGGGACCTCGAGCTAATGCAGCCGTGCGGCATTATCCCTTATGACTCAGCATTTCTAGAAACATGCAAGGTGGCAAATTCTAGAAGCTTCCTCCCAATTAAGAAAAACGTGTTTCTTAATTGGGAAGCTTCCCTTTCAGTCCATAATCAATTTGGAACAGTTCTGGAATATTTTCGGAACACTAGGAAGGTCCGGGGAATTACCGAAAAATTTACCGAAATTGCCGGGAAATTTAACCGGAAGGCATGAGCCAGATTTGGGTACTTACACCCCCCCTAGTCCCCTTTGGTACTTGGAGCATCTCTTGGGGCGAAATGGTGTACAGGTCCTATCTTTACATCATTTCCTCCACCTAAAAATGCTATATATGGATTCTCATTTGGAAAAGGATGAACTTGAGCCCCACATCTCCGATCATCACTTGAGACGAGCATAAATGTCCTGAAAGAGCTCAAATCGTCTCAAGATGTAGGATTGATGGACAAAGGTCATTCCTTTCTAAAGAGTCTCATCCTTGGACTATAAAAACGGTGTCCCTATCTTGATCTCATGTGACCCAAGGTCTCATCATGATGATCATAAGTCAAAGATGAGAACGGGACCAACGTCCCTAACACATCAAAAATCCAAGGAATCCCGAGTGATAACCAACTCATGATTTATACGTCCGGAAGACCACTTGGTACATTTCCTCCTTTTCAAAGCACACATCCCACACACGAAAACACTAAGGCAATCATGAAAAATCGGATCTTGTAAGACTTGCTTCGGCAAGGCTCTTTGGGTGAACGACGATCCGTTCTTCCCAAGGGGTAACTTAACCTCCGGACCCAAATCCTTTTTTTCAAAGTTTTGAGGAAATCAAAATGGCATGGCGACTCCATTTTTCAATTTAAATCGGATGTTTCAAAACTGATGTGAGGCGGTGATTCCCCTTACACGAGAAAGCGATTTCCAAATATAAATAAAAAAATATAGGAAAGCCGCGATCTTGGGCACCACATTCACAACTGGCACATCTTTAACAAAGCCCGTTCCGCACGGCAGATCTTCATCAAAGCCCATTTGCACCGGCACATCTTCAACAAAGCCCATTTGCACCGGCATGTCATCATCAAAGCCCGTTTGCACCGGCACGTCATCAACAAAGCCCATTCTGCACGGCATATCTTCATCAAAGCCCGTTTGCACCGGCACGTCATCAACAAAGCCCGTTTGCACCGGCACGTCTGCATCAAAGCCCGTTTGCACCGGCACATTTTTATCAAAGCCCGTCTGCACCGGCACGTCTTCATCAAAGCCCGTCTGCACCGACACGTCTTCATCAAAGCCCGTTTGCACCGGCACGTCTTCACCAAAGACTGTCTGCACCAGCACATCTTCATCAAAGCCCGTTTGCACTGGCATGTCTTCATCAAAGCTCGTTTACACCGGCAGATCTTCACTAAAAGCCCGTTTGCACCGGCACATCTTCATCAAAGCCCGTTTGCACTGGCACATCTTCAACAAAACCCGTTTGCACCGGCACATCTTCATCAAAGCCCGTTTGTACCGGCACGTCTTCATCAAAGCCCGTTTGCACCGACAGATCTTCACTAAAAGCCCGTTTGCACCAGCACATCTTCATCAAAGCCCGTTTGCACTGGCACATCTTCAACAAAATCCGTTTGCACCGGCACATCCACAACAAAGCCCGTTTGCACCGGCACATCTTCATCAAAGCCCGTTTGTACTGGCACGTCTTCATTCAAGCCCGTTCCACACGGCAAGTCTTCATCACAGCTACAGGTAAGCACATCAAAGGTATGAAAACATATCTCTACTTGCACAACCATCTTACTATATCTCTCTCAAAAGCAAAATCTCGGGCGACTTCCCCAAAATAGTCAATCCTCTGGGCGATTTCCCCAAAATAGTCAATCCTCCGGGCGACTTCCCCCCAATAGTAACTTCTTCTTGAACTACGATCCGGCTTGATTCCCTCCTAGGGATACGTAGGAATCCTTTCACAAAAAAGGTCCAGCCATTTGACCGCTTCGGTCTTCCTTCGATTTGAGGCACAACAAGTTCTCACTCTTCCGAACTATGATCTGGCTTGATTCCCTCCTAGGGATACGTAGGAATCCTTTCTCTAAAGGTCCAGCCATTTGACCGCCTCGGTCTTTCTTCGGTTCGAGACACCGTAAGTTCTCACTCCTCATAACTACGATCAGGCTTGATTTTCTCCTAGGGATACGTAGGAAACATTTCCCAAAAAGGTCCAGCCATCTAACCTCATCAATCATCTTCCCTCATCTGTCATACCCCCAGCAGGTCCGGCAAGTTGACCACTCTGGTCTATCTTTTCCATCAGCCGCTCATTGGGCTTGGGATCCATCTTATCGACAACCTCACTTCTTCCATAAGTGACGTTGCCGAGGGGCTCTGTAAGTACCCCAATCCAATTCGCGGCCTAATAAAAATGTCTTTTTCACAATAAAAGTACACTATGGGCATTTTGGTAAATCTTCGGTCCATTCCGAGACTTCCAGGAGCTTTTCATAAGTTTCTTTGCTAAGGAAGTACCTTTCGGTCCTTTTTTCCATGCAGAAGGACCTGTAAGGAATTATTCAGTTGGGACCTATAAGGAATTATCAAAGAAAGGTCTAGAATACGCCAACTTGCATGCTTCCAGAAGGAAAACGGTTATGCTCCCTTAAGTCGTGCGACAGAACAAGCCATGCCGATCATTCCAGGCTGCCACCTTACATGTTCTAGAAGGAAAACAGTTATCATCGTTCAGTCGTGCGACACAAGTTGCCATTTCCCATGTAGCTATAAATTGGACCCTTCCCCTCTCATTTCTGGATCCCTTCCAGCCTCCCTACTGTCACTCTGCCAAAATACGCCCAGAAACCTCTCTCTCTCCTAAAAACACACACAACACACATAAATTCCCTTCAATTCTCTCATCTCTCATACACAATTCACCCATCTACTCTCATACACTTCATACCAATTGGAGATCCAAGTATTCCATCCTTACTGGATTCAAATCCACCATCTGTAGCTGATTTGAAGATCCCTACACCTAACTTGGTGTAGAAATTGTGGATCTACAAGGGTAACAAATTCCCTTCCTCCATATCTCTCTTCTACTTGCTATTTTGCATAATTCATTGCAATCTCTATTCATCAACTTGATAACTAAGCTCCATCTGCTTTAATTATCAAGTTGCAATCGCCATCTCTCTTTTTAAGTCGCTTTGCTTGGTTTATTTCATGTTCATGATGTAATTTGAATATAATTGTGGCTTGTTCATCAAGGGAGTGTGGATCTCTCCATATCCACACCCCTTTGATCAATTGAATGTTGATTCGTGTGTGCCTGGAGTTGAATCTCTGATGTAATTCGGCTTAGTTAGTCCTTTTGTGCAATCTGCAAGTAACTGTGTAAAACCTCTGCAGAGTGGCAGGTTATGTCACGCGACACAACTGGCCACCCCAGGTCCTGTGTCACGCGACATAACTATCCACCTGCAGAAGGTTCGTTCCATTTGTAATCTGTTCATCCTCATTGTAATTAGGATGTGGCCCCCCGTACTAAGTGGATCACAAGGTGTAATTTTCTCAATTGATCAATAAAACATAGCATTAAAATGCGTTTCATCACATATTATGTCTCACACATATGCACACACGTATTGAATGATTTTGTTTGTTGAACATAAAAAGACTCGTTTACGAGGCGTGTTGGGTGAACTCTCGATTCTTCCCAACACGTAATCTGACCCCCGAACCCAAATTCTCTTTTCAAAAGGTTTTCAATGTTTCCTTTAAAACGGCGTGGTGACTCTCATTAATTTTCTAATTTTTTTTTCGGCGAGCGTACATTCAGTACCAAGAGATTGCCTTTGATAGATCAATTAGTTTTTAGTTATTAGTATTTTTTTTCAAGATTGTAGCTTAGCAAGTTAGTCGTTGTCGTTAGGATTTCCCTTTTTATTATTAATAAATGCATTCAATTAATATAAGGACAAGATTTGATTTTATTATTTGATTGGACCGAACCCGAAGGCTGCCTACGTTCCTTTTTTACAACAATTAAATAAACGGCTAAGGTCGACGTAGTTCATCTTGAGAAAAAAAATCGATTTCTGGCAGAGGGCTAGTCTCGCGAGAGACAAGTCCTCTCTCCTTTTTTTTTCAATGCACACCCTGGCTTTTGCCTAGACCGTCTTTTCAGGTTTTCTGTCTAGCGGGCTTCTTTTCTTGTGCAAGCTCTAATTTTTGCCTAAGCTGTCCCTTTCGGGATTTTCAACCTAGCGAGCATTTTTTCTTTTTTTAGAGGCCAAGTCACGCGAAGTACTTCTTGAGCTTGTCCATGTTGACCGACTTCGGTAGTTAATCTCCATCTAAGTCCACCAGCTGAAGGGCTCCCCCAGAGAATATCTTCTTTACGATGTAGGGTCCTATCCATCTTGGCCCTCACTTGCCGAGAGGGTTTAAAGGTCCGGGGCGGTGATCGCAGAGAACTAGGTCGCCTACCCGTATGTTCCTTGTTTTGACCTTTTTGTTGAAAGCTCTTGCCATTCTCCTTTGGCAGGCTTGAGTGTGCTCGGATGCTCTCAGTCTCCTTTCGTCTAGCAGGGCTAACTCTTCGTATCTGTTTTCTAACCAGTCAACTTCATTCGCTTGGTTTTCTAGGAGAACCCTTAGTGAAGGTATTTCCAACTCTATAGGTAGGACAGCTTCCATTCCGAATGCGAGGGCATATGGGGTTTCGCCGGTGGCCGTTCGGACTGAGGTGCGGTATCCCTAAAGTGTGAAGGGTAGTTTGTCGGGCCAATCCTTTCCGGTGACTGCCATTTTCTTGATGATGGTTTCGATTGTTTTGTTTGCGGCTTCAACTTCTCCGTTCGTTTGAGGCTTGTAGGGGGATGACTTGTGCCTTACGATTTTGTATTCTATCAAGAGACGATCAGTTTCTTTCTCAAAGTGGGAGCCATTATCGAATATCATCTCTTGTGGAACCCCATATCGGCAAATGATGTTGTGCTTGATAAACTCTGCTACCTTTCTGGCATTCAAGACTTTGTAGGAGGCGGCCTCGATCCATTTAGTGAAATAGTCGATGGCTACTAGAACAAAACAGTGCCCGTTGGTTCCTGCAGGTGTGACCTTTCCAATCACATCTATGCCCCATGTTGAGAATGGCAAAGGGGCTGTCATAGGGTACAGTAATGACGGCGGTGCATGCTGAAGGTTAGCGTGTGTCTGGCACTTATGGCATTTCTTGACCATGTTGGTCCAGTCTGCTTCCATGGTTAGCCAAAAGTACCCTTGTCTGATGATTTTCTTGGCGAGCATGTTTCCGCTCATGTGGGTTCCACATACTCCTTGATGGACATGGTCCATTATTTCTTGGGCCTCTTTTTCGTTGGCGCAAAGGAGGTTCCTCTGGGAGTACTTTTTGAATAGGCGACCAGCAATGATGACATAATTGGCTGCCAGTCTTTTAAGGGCAACCTGAGTTTTCTTATCGGCCTCAGGCGGGATGGTTCCATCTAGGATGAAATGCCAAATGTCATAGTACCAGGGTTTCTCATTGGAGTCTTCGATGGTGGTGCATGTGGAAGACCAGTCATCCTTGTAGTCATGGAGGTCTATGACGGCGCAGTAGGCGGGGGTTGCTCGCCGAGTTACTTTGAAGGGTTTTACTGCTTTCCCTGCAGGAATTTCGACCAAGGAAGCAAGCGTAGCTAAAGCATGTGCAAACCGGTTTTTGTCTCTAGGGAGGTAGTGGAACGATACATCTTGGAATTGTTGCACCAACTCTTGGAGGTGGGCATTGTATCTTTAAAGAGTCGGATCTTGGATCCTCCACTTCTTCGGTGTCTGATTGATGATCAACTGGGAATCCCCAAATACCTCGAGTTCATTCACATTTCGTTCTAGGGCTGCTTCGAGTCCTGCTATACAAGCTTCGTATTCGGCAGTGTTATTAGTGGCGTCAAAGTCGAGACGTATCGCTAGCGGAGTATAGATGTCGTCGGGATCTACCAATAACATTTTGATGCCATAACCTTTCTTATTGGCTGCGCCATCAAAAAATAATTGCCACTTATTTTCGTACTCTATACTCATGATGTCTTTATGAAGGAATCGCGAGTCTTCCCCCTTCACTTCGTCACAAAGAAATTCGGCTAACTGATCTGCGAATACACTCCCCTGACGGTTTTTTGTGTGACGCGAGTGATATCATATCCCGCGAGCATAAAATACCATTTGACCAGGCACGAAGACAGGTCGGATTTGTCAAGGATGTACTTTAGAGGATCCATTTGTGTGATGAGGCGAACTGGAAAAGCCTCCATATAGTGTTTTAACCTCTACGTTACCCAGATGAGCGCATCACAAGACTTATCGAGTGGAGAGTAGTTGACTTCGCTGCCCTGGAATCGACGGCTGACAAAGTAAATTGCATTCTCTGTGTAGGAATCTGGCTGTTCTTGAGCAAGCATAGTCCCCAGTGCATTGTCAGTAACTGTGAGATAGAGCTTCAAAGGTTTCTCCTTATGCGGTGGAACTAGGATGGGTGGGGAAGTTAAGTAGTGTTTTACTTCCTCAATGCTTCTTGACATTCCTCGGCCCATTCTTGTGGTGCGTTTTTCTTAAGTAGCTTGAAGATAAGATCGCACATTGTTGTCAGTTGATTGATGAATCAACTGATGTATTGGAGGCTGCCCATGAATCCTTTCACTTCTTTCTGTGTTCTTGGTGGTGGCATGTCTATGATGGCCTTTATCTTGGTGGGGTCTACTTCTATGCCACGTTCGATGACCATGTATACCAAGACTTTTCCTTCGACCACCTCAAATGAGCATTTTGCGGGGTTGAGCCTCATCTTATGTTGTCTCAGTCGATTGAAGAATTTCCTGAGATCTCTGAAGTGCTGACCATCTGTCCCTTTGGAGTGGATAATTATGTCTTCCACGTACACCTCTATTTCCTTGTGGATCATATCATGAAAGAGTGTCGTGACTGCCCTCTGATATGTAGCCTCTGCGTTCTTTAGACCAAACAGCATGACCATATAAGAAAACGTTCCCCAAGGTGTGGTGAACCCTGTTTTGTGTTGGTCTTCTTCTGCCATGAGAATTTGGTTGTACCCTGCTAAACCATCCACGAATGAGCGGACTTCATAAGTCGCGGTAGCATCGACCAGCATGTCTATGTTTGGCAATGGAAAGTCATCTTTAGGGGATGCCTTTTCAAGTCTCTGAAGTCGACACAGACTCGTATCTTCCCATTTGATTTGGCCACTTGCACTGTGTTGGTTAGCCATTCCGGGTATTCAATTACCTTAATGAATCCCACGTTCAGGAGTTTCATGATCTCCTCTTTCACTTGCATCGACCATTCGGGCTTAATTCTGCGCATTTTCTATTTGACTGGTTTGGCGTTAGCTAGCAGCGGTATCTTGTGTTCCACGATCGACTGATTTAACCCTGGCATATCTTTGTAGGACCAAGCAAAAACGTCGACATATTCTCTGAGGAGCTACATTAGGATTTCTATGTCTTCCTCCTTGAAGAAGCAACCGATCTTGGTTTCTCTAGGGTCTTCTGTCATCCCAAGATTAACCGTTTGCATTTCCTCATTGTCAACAGGGCCATTCTATCCACAACGACCTACTTGCTTTGCTAATTCTTTTAAGATTTATTCGTTTTCTTGATCTATCTCATCATATGACTCGTTATTAACTTGTTCGTTATATTCATTATTATTAGTTAATTCATCATTCACGATGTTAGCAATCTCAGGGTACTCGGAAAGATCAAAGTTTTCATTAAGGAAGTAGGGGAATACATGCTCTGCCACCGCCTCAATTTCCTCTTGAGTGAGTTCATCAGAGGCGGAGCCTGACTCTAAATTGAAAGCTATAGGGCCTATCTTCCTGCGGGGAAGGGGAGTACAACCAAGCTCTTTGATCATGAAGTCTTCATCAACAACTGGTCCCCCGGTGGGATTAGCTTCGTGTAATCAATAGTTGGAGTGTCCCCCTTGGATATTGCATGGATCTGGCTGTCTTCTAGCTGGCGCAAGTTCTCGAATTGTCGCAGGATGTCTTCTCCCAACATAAAGTCCCATTCGCTGGTTGCTTCTGCCTTTGTGCCCCACAAATCTTTAAGGATTAATGGGACGGGTTCTGTTTCGTCTGAAGAAGCGTCACAGTCATTGAAGATTTCAAAGCCCGGATGGCGCTTTCCTTTATCGTCAATCCATGGTTCTGAAAAGATAAAGTATGTGATATCTTCCCCTTCTCGAACGAAATAGCCATTGAGCGTCTTTCGGTATGGTTCGAGGTTGCAGCCTTTGTTCTTTGGGTTATTGTGACTTCTGTATGTGGTTCCTTTCTACTTGATCTGAGTAAAGGTGCACTCTTCTTCATCACTTTCATCGTGGATGGTAAGCATGTATCCTAGACCATACTTTGTGTGCCGTGGGGGAACAGGCGGTGGCTCTATTACCCCTTGCAAGTATTTGCCAAGTCCCAAGCCAGGAAAGTACCCTTTTGCTTGCATCATTCTCCAAACAGGAAGGTTTTCGAAAAACCAAAGTGCCTTAGAGTAGTCATTTTCATTGCAAGTTACGATGACATTTACGGTGCTATCTTTCCCATCTCAAAGCCACTGAACAAGTAGTCAGAAGTGCTATGTTGTACTTCAAGGATAGGAATGGTGGTAACCATTTCCCCGTATATTGTGACTATCATTTCGTTGTGTTTGAATTTGATACACTGGTGTAGGGATGAAGGTACACCTCCTATGTCATGCAGCTAAGGGCGGCCAAGCAGTAAGTTGAAGAATGTTGGGATGTCGATGACTTGGAATTCAACGTTCATGGTGACTTGTCCCATTTCTATTGGTATTGCAACTGAGCCTAGAGCAGTTCTAGCAGTGCAATCATAACCTCGTACTATGTGCCCTGATGACTTGAGGTCTTTGTGGGTGAGACCTAATGATGATAGGGCTTTCTTCGGAAGGACATTGATTGCAGAACCATTGTCGACCAGAATGCGTGGCATTCGGTATCCATTCACCTTAGCAGTTATGTACAAGGCCTCATGATGATTGTTCCCAGCATTGACGTTGGCACCGGTGTTTCCCTCGTTGTGTTCGTCAGAGGCCTCAGAAACATGACCGTCAGAAGTCACCATGATTATGGACTGTGAGAAATTTCGAGCTCAAGTAAGCACGATTCCCGGCAATGGAACCAAACTGATGCTGCAAGAATCGTTCTTATCAATCTTCGTCCAATCAGCAAGACTAATCACTTGGCTCCTTGACCTGAAACACAGAACCCACGACTAGCCGGAATGGTCTCCGGCTAAGACCCTCGGACGTGAGAGTAAGTATGGTGTATGAGAGCTCAAATATTATAATGAACAAATGTATTCAAAATAACAAAGAGCAATTACCTTGGAACAGTTGATGTTGCCTTGTATTTATAGTTGTTGATGAGAGTTGTATTTGTGGTAGGATTGCATGAAATCCCATAAATTGTGGAACAGATACGTGATTAGAGATCTTATCCATAAATAACTCCTGATTTGTAGGGAGTCTTGTTACGTAAAGAATTGTAGGTACGCCAGGACTCTGTAGGTCGACGTAACGATGTAGGTCGAGGTCGCCTATTGGGTCTAGGTCGACCTGACTGATGGATAGGGCTGGACCGTACCCAAATAACATCTGGATCGTTAGGACGAACCAAGCTAGGTCGGGACCTCGTAGGTCGGACAATGAGCTTAGGTCGACTGTGTTGGGTTTTATGGGTCCATGCGCAGCGGAATTAAGCATAAAATTAACACAAAACCCAAGCCCTAAGATCCGTTCTATACGATTAAATTGAATTCCTATGAGATAGAATTTACCAACCTTTTTGCTTTCCGGTCTTGAGCTATCGAACGGATAATTATGTGATTCGTAATCACAAACTTTTGACCTTCAAATCTTCGAATCTTCAACTTCTTTGGATCTTCAGATTTGAACTCTAGGCCTTTGATTTGTTTGAACAAATTAAGACCCTCTTTTGGTAATCCACACAAATATGAATGTCGAGAACGATTCTCGGGTTGGGAATTGCTAGATTCCTAAAAACTTATGGAAGAATATTGAGAGGACTTTTATTGAGAATTTATTGAAAAATTCGGCTAGCAAATTAGGTATGACAGACCCCTGTATTTATACTACAATAGTAAGAATACGTCTCCTAATCGTATTAGGAGAGACAGGCTGTCAAACCACGTACGGGCTTATTATGTCGCGCGGTATATTAAGCCATTGGCTTAATATGTCGCACGACATATGTAGCCAAATACTGAGACTCTCAATCATTCTTCCTCCGGTTCAACCAATTCATTCTATTTGTGTGTGACCCAATAGGATTGTATTATGTTGGCAATGAGTCCGATCATATCGACCCTCATAAGACATAAGCGGACTCTAGCAAGCCATTATGTCTACCCAAATAACACAACGTAAGAGTTCACGTTTCCAATGGTACACTTTCATTTCTCCCTTTGTCTCACGATGTTATATTGAACACAAGTCATGGTCCACATCAACTTGTATTTGTTCAATGCTTTCTCGATCTTGAGTATAATGATAGTCCAATCATATTGGGGTGTGGCCACACGCTTTCATCATTATCACTCATCGAGGGGCCCAAGCAAAACATCTCTCTTTTGAGGGACAAATTCCATCTTGACTTATCATCCTTCCCATCATGAATCCGATCATGCCAAAGATAGCCTTTATAGATATCGTGTTAAGATACCGTTTGACTAAAATCAAACATAACTTTCATCATATGTAAAGTCATGATAATCTCAGGTCTAGGGACTAAATGAAGTGACCATATGAGATTTAATTATGACATTTGACCATGACATAAATCTCATACGGGTCAAGTCCAGTCACTTGTTCTCTAACAAGTACCCATAATTTCAATGTGCATCTCTATGCATATAATCATCATATGATTATCCATTGACAATTATACTAGTTATTTACAAGTTTGTAATGTGCATCTCTATGCATATGATCATCTCTATGATCATCCATTACCAACTTACACTAAATAACTAGGAACACAAATTAATATAATAAACATGTAAAACATATATATTAATCAAAATAAAATTTCTCTTTTATTAATGATAAAGACGATACAACAAGGTTTATAGAAACTATAAGCCTAGGGCACACACACTAACAGCTCCCACTTGCACTAGGCTCCATTTATGTATCGAATACTCATGGATCTAACATGACCATCATGCTTCTGCCTGTGCGAGGGTCTTTGTAAGTGAATCCCTAATGTCATCATCGGTTGATACTTTGTATAACTTAACTTCTTCTCATTCTTTATGAATTCCTCAAAGAACGTCTAAGTGAGTGTTTGGATCGTTGTTGTGACCTTTGTTCCATTGTTTGCACAAGTGGTACCACTATAGTCATAACAAGAGTTTCACCGATTAGTGATACTTGGAACATTTCCAAAACACTAATGACCTTTTGATCCAAACTGCCTCTTTTAGCCACATCATATGTTGCTAAAATTTGGCCTTAGTAGTAGAATTGGCTACAATTTCTGCTTGGAACTCTTCCAATCAAAACTGCACCTCTAATAAGCATAAACATAAATCTTTAATTGCGATTTTAAAATTAACTTTGTCAGTTTGGAAGCTAGTCATCTATGTAACCCTTACAACAAGATTAACTTCCAATCTTTCGAATACCAAGAACTTATCCTTAGTTCTTCTTAAGTACTTAAGGATCATCTTGACTCCCATCCAATGGTTTACATCAGGATCAGATTGGTATCGACTCATCATGCTCAAAACATATGAGACGTCGTGTCTAGTATAAATCATGGCATACATGACAGATTCCAAATGCCGAAGCATATGGAACTTCATTCATTTCCCTTTTGCTCATCAGTTGTCATAAGACAATGAATATTGCTAGGAGAATTACCATGACCCATTGACAAGCTACTCTTCTTAGACTCTTCTAAGAATCTTGTCAATGTGAACACTTTGACTCAAACCAATTTATCCTTCTAGATCTATCTCTATAGATCTTGATGCCAAGGATGTAAGCGGCTTCACCCTTATCTTTCATTGAGAAAACATTCCTTGACCAAGACTTAACAGTCTTAAGTGTCGGAACTTTGTTTTCCAATGAATAAGATATCATTGTAATAAAACAATAGAAATACTCCTACGCTCCCACTGAATTTCATGCATACACAAGATTCATCTTTGTTCTTTGATGAAGTCAAACTCTTTGACCAATTCATCAAAACGAAGATTCCAATTCCTTGAAGCTTGCTTCAACCCATCTCATGGATTTTTGCAACATGCATACTTTATTAGAGTTTCTTGGATCGACAAACTATTCGGGTTGTGTACTATACACATCCTTAATAATCTTTCCATTTAAAGAAAGTCGTTTGACATCCATTTGTCATATCACATAGTCACAATATGTGATAATAGCAGTTGAAATTCTAATAGACTTTAACATTGTAATCGCGAAAAAGGTTTCAACATAGTCAATACTATGAATTTGCCCAAATCCCTTTGTTACAATTTTTAGTCATGAAAGTATACACCTTCCCATCCATGTCGGTCTTGAAGACCTACTTGCACCCTTTAGTTTTTACACCTTTAGGTAGCCCAATCAAGTTCCAAACTTGATTGTCAAACATGGATTGCAATTCGGATTCCATGGTTCCTAACCATTTATCCAAATTAGGAGGGGACATCGCTTCTTGATAGCAAGTAGGATCGTCATTCTCAATGACTTCCATTTTATCACTTTCCGCAACGAGAAATCACTTATTTCTTGAGTTCGGATCGTGACCTATCCAATCTACGATGGACTTGTGCATCTTGAACCGGTTCCACAACTCTTTGTGAACTTGGTTCCGTCTCTACTCTTGGTTCCATATTATTTTCGGGTTCTTGAACTTCTTTCAAGATTAATTTTACTCCCACTGGATTCTTTTATTGAGAAACTATTTCTCAAGAAACAAATCGTATAGAGCAACAAACATTTTGTTTTGTGGTTGTAAGATTAATTTCCGAAAATAACTTTGTCAAATTTGGTGCTAACTTATAAGAGACAAGTCTCTTTACATAAGATTCGCAACCCCAAATCTTCATGAAAGACAAACTATGTTTTCTTCCATGCCACATCTCATGTGGGGCCTTAGGAACCGATTTAGTAAAGACTCAATTCAGTGCAACCGCATTACTTCTAATGCATATCCTCAAAAGGAATTAGGAAAGTCAACTTGACACATCATCGAATGAACCATGTATAACAAGGTTCAATTCCTCCTCTCAAACACACCATACAATATGGTGTTCCGGGTTGAGTCAACTCTGAAACGATTTCATAGTTTTGAGATGATTGTCAAACTCTTGGCTCAAATATTCACCACCTCGATCTAATCGAAGTACTTAATAGTTTTACCAAGTTGTTTTTGTATTTCACCTTGAAATGTTCGAAACATCTCAAACGATTCACCTTTGGACTTCATTAGATAGACATCGTCACATCTAATAAGTCATTGGTGAATGTGATGAAACACCAAAATCCTCCCCTAGCAATGCTGCTTATGGTCCACATACATCTCATGTATAATGACCAATAAAGCACTAGCCCTCCAACTACTATTAGTGTAGGGTGGTTTGGTCAATAATCCCAATAAACAAGATCAACATTCCTCAAATGACTCATGGTCATATGAGTCTAAAAGTCCATGTTAATGGAGTTTAGATATATGTTTCTTATTTATCTGACCAATCCGGCAATGCCATATGAACGCGTTGTTCATATTGTTCGGTTTAGATTTCCATTTATATTATAGATATCTTCAACATTATTTTGTTTCTCATCTTCCAGGATATGAAGACCATTCAATGACATATGCATTACAATAAGGCATATCATTAAATGAATATAAAACTTCTTATTGAAAATAAGAAAATTATATCCTTCATCATCCATTTAAGAAACCGAAATAATACTCCTACTCAAATTCGGAACGTAGTCATACTTGTTCAAAACAAGTACTACTTCACAAGGTAAAGTGACTTCATAAGTCCACACCTATGGCTAATGTAGCAACCCTTGCTCCATTTCTACACATAGGTTTAATTTACCTTCTTTGAGTAGCTTTCTATTCTTTGTTCCTTGCACATTTAAACAAATGTGGGATCCAATCCGGTATCATATACCCAAGAACAAGAAGTTGAAAGGAAAATATCTATCATATAGATACTCGAAGTAGTAGCAATCATATTGCCCTTCTTCACCTTTTAGGCCTTCCTAATAAGCCTTGCAACTTTGCTTCCAATGACAATCTCATTGCAATGACAGCAAACTGCATCCTTTTGAGACACTTTGGGTTTAGCCTCTTCGGCTCTGACAACTTTTGTCTTAGGTTTAGCAATCTTTGCTTTACCTACTTTGTTTTCCTTTATGAACCCCTTTCTTGTGTTAACCATTAACACTTTTGCGGATTGCTCCTTGTTGCATCTCATGCATTAAGGGCCTTCACCACAACATACATCTTTTGCCTAGCTCGCACTTGGAACGTTTCCTTTTTGCGTTATTCTAGAACAAAAGTGACTCCCATATGTTCAAGGTTCTTCATAAGAGCCTTTAAACATGGTGGCAATTACAAGGCAAGCAATATTGTCAGAATCATCAATATGTTTCTAATGTTGCTTCCTTATTTGCCCTTTGCAACATTTGCAATGGGTTCAGTAGGAACGGATTCGTCAAGAACGTACAAATTTACCTAAGAACCATTTTTTAGGCTTTTGATCCAATCAAAATTATTTGTATCATTCCTTTCGAACTTTGTCCTTCACAAGGACGAATCGCAATTATCATTATGTAATGCTACTTCTACAACAAAATATACAAATTATATGAACACATATCAATACCAACACATTTATCATTTAAGAGCAAATAATGTATTTTACAAATACTCCCATTAAATTATACACCTTCAAATACAAGCATGTATCATATAATTATAATGGGCTAAGATCCATATTTCACTTCAATTTTGGTTTAACTGAGTCAATGCCCAAAATTAAGTTATTTAGGTAGATAACATTTATCAATCACATCATATGTGACTCTTAGATCCTTTATGAGATTTTAGACATCATATGTCAAAACATGTTTTAATCTCATCTTATGCCTTGGGTCAAAACTCTTTTGAAAGCACCAATTAAGTCTAGCCAATTTCAAACGTATGAGATACATGGAACGATGCACCCAACTGAGTTGAAACTACATCAACCATTATCTCATCTTGCTCCATACTTAGAATAGAATGATGCACCCAACTGAGTCGAAACTACATCAACCTATCCCAATACTTCTCAAGTGTTTTACTTTCGGGGTGGCATAAAACTTAAACATTAAATGAAGGTTCTTTAAAATAGATCACAAGCATGTCAACAAAGATAACTGTAAAGTACACCAGGTAAGTTCCCAGGAAACTGGTGAGCCACAAGGACTACTTAAGTACCCAATCCTTAGACAGAACTCTCCTAGACATGTACAACTACAATATCAGTTTGATTGCAGCATAATCTTACTTGTAAAACTGACTTGTTTCATAAACAATCAGACACTAACTTGTTTCTCATAAACAATTAGTGAACTATAATTCAATGTTCAAAAAAATATTCTAGAATTATAACAGTTCTTTATGCAACGCAATAATTAATAAAATCACCTTTTTAAACAATTAAGCAAGCATAAGAACACTTTAATAATTATGCAACGCAACAATTAAATAAACATCTTTTAATTAATTAAGCAGACATAATTATTATACAATTCTGGCATAGATTTATAAACAGATTTGTTTCTCATAAACAATCAGATTCCTTCAAATTTTGCGTAAACTGACTTGTTTCTCATAAACAATCAGAAAACCAAAATTTAATGTTTCAATCAAACATTTAGGAATTCTCAATTCAATGTTTCAACTAAACATCTAATAAAATTCTTAACACTTAAGAACAAATAATTCATGCATCGCAATAATTAATAAAAACACATTTAAATTAATTAAGCATGCATAAATAATGAATTAATCTAGCATAGCCCTATAAACTCAATTTCCAGAAATTTATAGCATCCAGATTAAGACATAAAACATCTCAGATTGTAAACACAATCACAGATTAGCAGAAAAATTAAACAAACTGATTCTGCCCAGATTTGGCTTATTATGTCGCGTGACATAACTAGCCAGATTACCAGATTTTCTCCTCGTGGCCAACTATGTCGCACGACATGAGTTGCCAGTTTGGCAGATTTTCTGAATTTCAATCAATTCCAATCATAGAGCAATCAAATCAAGTAAACAGCTTTTACGGATTTAATTCAACATAATCAGAAAACGATTTTCGCAGATTAGCAAATTGTTTCTCATAAACAATTAAATCTAACTCATACAAAGCAAGCCTAGAACATTTATAAACAATTTATAACAACTTTCTAGCATGCCAATTCGAATCTAACCATATGAACGGGGCTCTGATACCACTGTTGGGTTTTATGGGTCCATGCGCAGCGGAATTAAGCATAAAATTAACACAAAACCCAAGCCCTAAGATCCGTTCTATACGATTAAATTGAATTCCTATGAGATAGAATTTACCAACCTTTTGCTTTCCGGTCTTGAGCTATCGAACGGATAATTATGTGATTCGTAATCACAAACTTTTGACCTTCAAATCTTCGAATCTTCAACTTCTTTGGATCTTCAGATTTGAACTCTAGGCCTTTGATTTGTTTGAACAAATTAAGACCCTCTTTTGGTAATCCACACAAATATGAATGTCGAGAACGATTCTCGGGTTGGGAATTGCTAGATTCCTAAAAACTTATGGAAGAATATTGAGAGGACTTTTATTGAGAATTTATTGAAAAATTCGGCTAGCAAATTAGGTATGACAGACCCCTGTATTTATACTACAATAGTAAGAATACGTCTCCTAATCGTATTAGGAGAGACAGTGTCAAACCACGTACGGAGCTTATTATGTCGCGCGGTATATTAAGCCATTGGCTTAATATGTCGCACGACATATGTAGCCAAATACTGAGACTCTCAATCATTCTTCCTCCGGTTCAACCAATTCATTCTATTTGTGTGTGACCCAATAGGATTGTATTATGTTGGCAATGAGTCCGATCATATCGACCCTCATAAGACATAAGCGGACTCTAGCAAGCCATTATGTCTACCCAAATAACACAACGTAAGAGTTCACGTTTCCAATGGTACACTTTCATTTCTCCCTTTGTCTCACGATGTTATATTGAACACAAGTCATGGTCCACATCAACTTGTATTTGTTCAATGCTTTCTCGATCTTGAGTATAATGATAGTCCAATCATATTGGGGTGTGGCCACACGCTTTCATCATTATCACTCATCGAGGGGCCCAAGCAAAACATCTCTCTTTTGAGGGACAAATTCCATCTTGACTTATCATCCTTCCCATCATGAATCCGATCATGCCAAAGATAGCCTTTATAGATATCGTGTTAAGATACCGTTTGACTAAAATCAAACATAACTTTCATCATATGTAAAGTCATGATAATCTCAGGTCTAGGGACTAAATGAAGTGACCATATGAGATTTAATTATGACATTTGACCATGACATAAATCTCATACGGGTCAAGTCCAGTCACTTGTTCTCTAACAAGTACCCATAATTTCAATGTGCATCTCTATGCATATAATCATCATATGATTATCCATTGACAATTATACTAGTTATTTACAAGTTTGTAATGTGCATCTCTATGCATATGATCATCTCTATGATCATCCATTACCAACTTACACTAAATAACTAGGAACACAAATTAATATAATAAACATGTAAAACATATATATTAATCAAAATAAAATTTCTCTTTTATTAATGATAAAGACGATACAACAAGGTTTATAGAAACTATAAGCCTAGGGCACACACACTAACAGACTGATCATGTTTATAGGCCTTGGGCCTAGTAATAATTGGGCCTAGCCCACTGAGAACATAGTGGCAATAATAGATAAATGATTGAGCTTTACTCGCTGGGCCTAACTCGTCACTTTTATTCTGTTCAATTATTATTATAATTTTTATTTTTATTATTATTTTATTATTTTATTATTATTATTATTATTATTATTATTATTATTATTATTATTATTATTATTATTATTATTATTATTATTAATTTTTTATTATTAATTTTTTTATTATTATTATTTTATTATTATTATTGTTATTATTATTGTTATTATTATTGCTATTATTATTATTATTTTATTATTATTATTATTTATTATTATTATATATTATTGTTTATTGTTTATTTTTCATTATTATTATTTTATTATTATCGTTATTATAATTATTATTTTTATTATTATTTTTTTATTATTATTTTTTTAATTTTTATTTTAATTTTTAGTTTGACAAAATTTATTTTGAGTTAATGTTCCACTCTGTGAGAAAATCGAAATGATATATATATATATATATATATATATATATATATATATATATATATATATATATATATATATATATATATATATATATATATATATATATATATATATATATATATTTATATATATATACAATTTAAGATTGATGAAAAATATATAATAACTTAAAGTTGGTGGGTTGAAATTGTAACTTTTTAAAATTTAATCCCACTATTGATGTTCCATTATTCTTAAATTAATTGAGGGATAATAAGGATCATTACCTTAGAATTCAGGTTTACAAAATGTGGAATCTATCTATTACAATAGATGTGGATTTCAACCACCACAAAAATAATGGTTAGGATTTGATTTTAAAAAAGACAAACAGCGGCTGTGATTGAATCTACAAATCCCCCTTACTACGGCAGTTACCGGCGATTATGACCTCTTCTCCCAAAACGATTTTTTTCTCAAAATATTCTATTTTAAAAAAAATATATCCCAAAATAACAACCCTTCATAACTATTGACCAAAATGATCCATTTTTTGAAATTCGCTATACGGTATAGCGAGTTTATAATTTTTTTCGTTTAAACTCGATAAACCATTTAGCGAGTTTAAATTTCAATATTAAAAAAAAATTTGAACTCGATTTAGCGAGTATAAATTTTAATATTAAAAAAAAATTGAACTCGCTAATTGAATTTGCGAGTTATAAGTTTCTTTTCTTCTATGTGAATACAACCACATTACTAATTCATTCTCCGTCTCGCTTTAAATTACAAAATAAAAATATAAAATTATGTTTTAATAAAGAAAACTAAAAGGAAATATTATTTTTTCCGTCTCAAATAAATTCTTAAAAAATGTACTACTGTAAAAAATTATTTCCTTCATATCAAAAAAGAACATTATTTTCGACTCAAAATGAATAACCAAAAAATAATACTACATTTTTTTTTCAAAAAATTGAACATTACTTTCTACATCCCACAAATTAATTCTTTTTTAAAATGTTCATTGAGACGAATGGAGCAATGTTAATTTTTTTTATATATAGAAAGTAGTATTAATTTTGTGACGAAAGTAATATTCATTTTTGAAATGAAGGAATTTTTTTTAAAGAAGTAGAATTTCTTTCTTTGTAAAAAAAATGAACATTTCTTCCTTCGTCTCAAAGAACATTTTAAAAAAGAATTATGTAGTATGCAGTACGTTTTGAAGTTAAATATTTTAGAACTGCTGGTCAAAAAACTTTTTCTTTGTTTTATCCTTGCTACATGTTGTGCTTTTATTTTTCTTACATCTCACATGAATTGTGCAGTATGTAGTACGTTTTGAAGTTAAATATTTTAAATATTTGAATTTATAATGTGTGTCGGTTCTAGGCATAACCCTCGATTCTCTCTTTTCACAAGAACCCTCGATTGTCACTCAAGAGTATATCTAGGAATCTTCTTCAACCTACTTCTGCGGAGGAGGAGTATCAGTAAGAGAAGGAGATTAATGATATCTTCCAAGTTGAAACTCATTCAGGTGCATCTCCAACTTCTCTTTTACGCGTATGCATACCTACACAAGTTTTTTTTTGTTAAACACCTCTCTGTTCTTTCCAATTGTTAATCTTGATGTTTGTTAGTTTCATCAGTTTAATTTATTTATTTATTTTTGTGGGTATGGGGTGTGGGGGATGGAAATTCTGTGTTTTCTATTTCTATATCTTTCTAAAAAACCTCTTTGTTCTTTTTCCGGCTTCTATCCATGCTTGATTCTTTATTTAAAAAAACGAAATTACATGGAAACAATTGCATATACAGATGTCTAATCCTACATATTTGATTAGTTTGAAGTAAAGCGTTCAAGGTTTCCTGATTTTAGAAACTGAAGGGATCACGAGAAGAGATATTCTCATTCGTTTATTTAGTTGAACCTATATTTTTAGGCTCAGCTCATTTACTTACCCATTCACTTATTGAGCTCTGGCCGAAATTTTTGTTAAAGTTCCAATTGCTAATTGCTAACAACAATGTATATATGTGTGTGTGTATATTTATCCCCAACAAATGCGTTTCTCCACTTATTTTAAGCATCACCCTACACCAATTCAAAGAAACTTTTGGCATAACATTTTTCCTCATTTTGAAACAATCTGATCCATTGAAGAAAAAAGGTGCTGCCCAATTGAAAAGGAGTAAACAAAGGGTGGTGTTAATGTTGAATGCTTTCAGTTTTTTTGCCATTCTTACAGTTATATAGGATGATTTTGCACTTTTTATATTTATGTTTCAAAAAAAATTAAAATTAGTGGTTTGGTGACCTGTTATGTTTTGTACTACTAAATTGTTAGTGAAATATGTCACCAAGAAAAAAATTTGAGTTGTGCAGTATCCTTAAACTAAATGACTTACTTCGTACTATATTGCGTTCATTGATAGGGCAGTTTCTACGTGTAAAAAAGATGCTTACTACACCATTGCAGAGAGAAGGTGATTTGGAGGTGTCAGCATTTACTTCATAGTTGTTTAGTGAGGAAAACTCAAATGCATGTGTTTTAATGTGAGATAGTGCATGCTAAATTGCTATGTGTTAAGGCTATCATTTAGAAATTGAGAAAAATTAGTGTAAATAATCATTTGCTAAGTGTATTGAGAGATAGATAAGGAAGGTGGTGGTTGCTTGGTGTGAGTTTTTTTTCCCTAATCCCTCCGTCCCAAAATGATTTTCCCTTTTTTTTTTTCGTTACTACAAATTGATTTTAAACAATAATTTTATGTTGATTTATTTATACAAATGCAAATCTAAAAATTATTATTGCTACAATCAACAATACTATCAATAACAAGTTTTAGATTTTCATTGGACTAATAAATAAATTTAAAATTATTGCTCAAATTTTATTCGTAATGAGGAAAAAAAAGTGGGAAGATCATTATGGAACGGAGGAAGTGTTATTGTTCTAAAAATTTACCTTCTTCATAGATATGATTTGGGGCTTCTTTTCCTCATTGAATTCTCTTTTTTGACAAACTGTCCCGTGCCAATGACACGGGCTAGAGAGTACTAGTTACTATACAATGGCTGAAGTGAATTTGACACCCTTTCTAAATTTGTTTTCCCGCTCTTTTCTGTCCTTTGTATATGGAAACTCAAATTTAATGAAGCAAGTCAATTACGAGCTAGAAAAAGGATGTGTTATACTGTGAATACCCCGTCCCGATGCAACGCGCATTCGGAAGTTTGAAATAATTAATTATAAAAATGTCGGATCGAAATGGGATATTCATTTAGTGACACTCGCTTTAAACCATATTAAAATATTAGTTTAAATTTTGAGAGTCGCCACGCCACTTTGATATAGCCCAAAGCTTTGAAAAAAGGCTAAACAGTTAATTGGGTTCGGGGGTCAAGTTACAACAGAAGAAGAAATGCTATCACTCCTATTGCCCGACGAATCGGTCTTTCTAGCATGTGGGGTGTTGGTTGTGTGCGGTGTTTACAGGAATAGATAGGAGAAACGGGATCATGCATAAGGAGGAGGGGAGAGAAAGAATTAGTTAATGATCACACCCTAGAACCTTTGAGTTAGGCCCTCGGAAGGTGCACTAATCAACGTTCATCCTTGGGGGATTGTTGATCATGGGATAATTATAACTAAGGTGGAAGGAAAGAAATAGTTCCTAGATCCATTGGGTTTCTTAGGGCGAAACCTTAGATCATCCTCGGCTATAGCATATTTAAATATATTAAAACAACCCTAAATCTAGCATATATGACATAAGCAAGAAATAAAGTAATTAAAAATATACTAAGCATGCAAACAATAAATCTAGCATAATAATAAAGACAATAATAATAAAGAACAAAAGGATTAAAAAGAGTCTTACCAATTGTAGCAAGACTTTGGGGTCGAATCTAGGGCGATTCGAAGAGAGTAAAAAGAACTGTGGGTAAAACAAGAGTAATCTCGTTTCTCCCGTGTAAATCGTGTGTTGAAAACTGTAACCGGCTGCACGTATTTATAGTGCTTTGGTACCTGGGCTGGGCCAGAGCAAGGGTCGATCGGCCTTAAAATAAAGGGTCGATCGGCACAGAATTAAAGGTCGATCGGCACAAAGGCGGCTGGGTCGATCGGCACAAAGAAAGAGGGTCGATCGGCCAACCAACGGATATAAGGCCGATCGGCACAAAGGCCTGGCGTACCTTCCACGCCAACAAATGACGGCGTGGTACGGACGAAGGATTTTTAGGGTTTTTTAGGGTTTCTATTTAATTACACCGGGCCAGGTATTTAGAATACCTTTTTTCGGACCGGGTACTAACAGTAGCCCCTCGGCGACGCTTCTTGTAAGACAAGTGGGGTCGACGATAAAAGAATAGGATCCGTCCTGAAAAAAGGGATTTCAGGAGGTGACACGATGATCTTGCGGATGCAAGGGTTGGACTCGAGCTGAGTCGCAAAAAGGATGACCAGGTAGGTCAAGCGGCTGAACCCACGTCGGGCTACCTACGTATCCCAAAAAGGAATCAAGCCAAGTCGTAGTTCAAAAGAGTGGGCATTTAATACCCGAGAGTGGCGGACGTGTGGCGTCAAGGATACGTGACTGCACGGGAGTCACCAAAGGATTTGACTGTACGGGGAGTCACCCAAAGATTTGACTGTCCGGGGAGTCACCCAAAGATTTGACTGTCCGGGGAGTCACCCAAAGATTTGACTGTACGGGGAGTCACCCAAAGATTTGACTTGTCAGGGAGTCACCCAAAGATTTGATTTGTCCGGGAGTCACCCAAAGATTTATTTGTCAGGGAGTCACCCAGAGATTTGACTGTCCGGGGAGTCACCCAAAGATTTGACTGTACGGGGAGTCACCCAAAGATTTGACTGTACGGGGAGTCACCCAAAGATTTGTGATTTTGACCTCTGCGGGAGTCAACCCTTAAATTGTGAGAATATGATTATGAGGGAGTTACCCCGAAAAAACAAGAATTTGACTGTGAGGGAGTCACCCTGAAATAATATGAATTTGACTTTGTAAATAATAAAGAAAAAGTTTTGGGTTAAAAAATAAAATAAAATAAAAAAGGAATTTGTTTTGAAAAATGGAGGGATTTTTTTATTTTTTTTTTTTTTTTTTGAAAAGAGAGATTTTGGAAAACGGGGAGTTTATTTTTGAAAAAAGGGAAAGGTTTTGAAAAAGGACGGTTATTAAATAACCTAGTCAACCGATGTGACCGAGGCTGACACGCGTCAGGCGGAGAGGTGAAGGGTCGATCGGCCCTTTACTCTGATTGGCTGAGGACGGCTTGACGCGGATTTGCGTCGCCAGGATCGATTCTGGACCGTTCGATCGGTCAAAAGAAGCACAAACTGATGGGCCGATCGGCCCTTCGCCTGATTGGTCCAATTTTACGGCCGATCGGCTTTAAGAGCCCTCTGTTCTCTTTCTTCTTTACGAACTCTTTCTTCTTCCTTACGAATTCGCCGGAAAATCTTCAAGCTCCCTTGATTTCTTTTGTGCCGAGTTATGGACCCAGACGTTGCTGCCTTGGAGCTTTTGATTAATCGCCCGGATTACTCACCGTTTGGCTCATACACCGGCGGCGTGGGTGGCTTTCATGGCTATGGTGGAGGAGTTGGAGCCAGTGGGCATGGCGACGGGGGCAGCCGTGGTTCTGTAGGTTTTAGGGGCGGTTATGGTGGTATGGGTGGCGGTTATGGTGGTTATTATGGAGGTTATGGGGGTGGTGCAGAGGGCGGCCATGGTGGCGGTTTTGGCGGCGGATATGGCGGTCCCGGCGGTGGCAGCCATGGCGGTGACGGCGGCGGGCATGGTGGCAATGGCGGAAATGGTGGAAATGGTGGAAATGGTGGTGGTAGTGGTGATGATGATGAAGAGGAGGTGGATCCTAACGCCGGGGAGAGCGATAGGAGTGATGTCAGTGGGGGCGTTGAGGCTCGGAGGCGACGGGCTTCGCGTAATTATCGGCCCTCGAGATTGCATTTTATTTTGTACAACCAGTACGACTTCTATCCGGGCTTGACTCATCATGGATCCACCGATCTTCGTTCCCGCGTCGGGATAAAGGTAAAGAATTTTTATTTTAACAACAGAATATTTTATGCATGTACAAAATATTTATTATTTTAAAATGCGAGTAATGACACATACCTTTGCTGTGTTTACCTGTTTAGGGGAAGAAGATGAAGGGACGGAGCTCCCTTAGCGCGGTTGGTGAGTTGTGGGCGGCCTTGCCGGCCGGTGAGGGTGGTCCTCGCGAGAGGGTATGGAGCTTGGGGTTGGGCCCCTTCTTTGACATGGTTTCACAGATGGGCCATACTAGGAAGTGTACGGCGGTGGTGAAGGCGTGTCGGGAGTTCTGGTGGGACACGACGCATACTTTTCATCTGAGCTGGGGTGAGGCCACGATCACTCCCACAGACTTCGCCGTCCTTACTGGTTTGAGATTTACGGACGTAGCACTGCCCTTTGATGAGACCATTCATTCTGATAAGGCTCGTCAGATTCAGCTGTTTGGCGCTAGCGTAGGCTCGATCAGAAATTTTGGTGTAGATGCGGGGAGGTTGTATAAGCTTGTCATGGCCGCCATTGATCAGTACAGAGTCGGCCAGTATGGGCTGGACGCGCTCATCCGAGGATTTCTTTGGTACGGTCTTTCAGTGGCCCTTTTTCCCAACTCGGGCCCAGTATGCAGATTCTCCTTGTTGGGTGCTTTGTCTGACTTGAGCTTAGTGCGGGACATTTCTTGGGGAGGGGCCGGCTTGGGCGAGCTGCAGGGCTCTTGATACTGTTTCGAGGTCCAATACCTCTTCTTTTGATGCCTTTCAGTTCGTTCTGGAGGTATGCCTACTTTCATCACTTTTACTTTCTTTTTTCTTGTTACTTGCCTTTCTGTCTTTGTAAATATCTGTCCTTCGTGTTTTTTGCAGGCCTGGGTTTACGAGATTTTCGGCGTTGCGCCGTTCACTTTACGGGACCAGACTCGGGATGTGCCCGTTTTGCGGTACTGGAGGAAGGAAAATCGGATTGAGGGGTATCCGAAGACGGTTCGTGAGTCCGATTTGAGGGCCGTTCTTGATGGTCCTAGTAGGCCCGAGTTTTTACTCTATCCTTGGACCCCTGAGGCTTCTGAGACTGTTGGTGCTGTTCGGGATGTGACTGCTTCCCGCAGATTGCTGGTCGGGCTGCTTGCCGATGAGATGTATTTGGGCGAGCGGGTGTCGAGGCAGCACTATGCATGGGCTCTGCTTTACGCGCCCCAACATCCTCCGAGGAATATGTGGTATCCGAACCGGTTGCCTAGGAGGGATGAGTATCTGTTTGGGGTCCCCGCTCATCAGTTCCAGCTTGGTATGGATTATGCGGATTTTGTGGCGCTTTATTTGAGATCACCGCAGGTGGTGAGGCGGGCTGCTGCTGCTGCCGAGGCTGCTGGTATGGGGGAGCAGGGTCCGGCTATTCCCGAGCCGATGGGTGTTGCACCTCCCGAGATAGTGGATATGCCTCCATTTCCTGATCATTTCGTTGTGCATATGGCCGACGGGGAGGTGCGGGTAGACTTGGCACCTACGGAGGCTGATGAGGTGGAGGGTGCTCAGCTCCCTCCAGGCGGTGCCGGCGGGGTATGCCTCCTACTTTTCCTTTTCATTCATTTATTATTTCAGCCGTGATGTAACTCTCGCGCTTGATTTTTACAGGTTACCCGGGAGTCTTACGTACGGGCCGTGAGGCAAACCAATGTACTGACCCGCCTGCTGAGAAGTGCAGTGTCGACACTCTCCTGCCAATCCCGGAGATCAGTGGATGTGGATCCGGCGCAGTGGAGACAGCGCTCTCATGGCGATGGTGGCTCGTCATCTGGATTTTCCCGAGGTCGTGCTTCGACTTCCCGTCGGGGTCATTAGGATTTTTTCATTTTGTGTAGTACCTGTTAGGAAAAAGGAGCATGCAGACTCTATATTTTATGCTGACTCACTCATGTATGCAACTGATTTATGTACTAGTCTATGGATTTAATATATAAAAGTTAGTCTTTTTATTTATGTACATTTTCTATTTTTGGACATTATCTATTTTTGTACACTGCATTGAACAAACGAGGACAAAATAAAACAAAGTAAAAACTGAAAATAGAAAATAAAAAATAAAAATAAAATAAAAGAATAATAAAAAGGTGGAGCCTTGGAATCTGCTGAAGCTGTGCTGTATTTGGGGGAGCTAAAGGGTCGATCGGCCCAAATATAAAGGTCCGATCGGCCCAAAATTAAAGGTCCGATCGGCCTTATGCTGAAAGGCGGCGGTTTTGTTTCTGAGCAATGGGCCGATCGGCCCTACATCTCCTTTTCCTGCACGGATTCCTTCGCTGTCCTTTTCCTGTACGGAATCCCATACCAAAACCTATAAAAAACCTTGTCAGCCGACGGTCATAAAGCACACTTTTTCTTTTTCCTTTCTTTTCTTTGCACTGCTCCTTTCTTGCCGTGGACAACAACACAATGAATTCCCACCCTTCTGTTTTGATGGAGAAACAAAGCAATTTTGAGAGTGATTTGGCTGTTTGGGTATCCAAGGTACCTCGCTCCAAACGTTTTGGGGTAAAGTGTATTTGGTCCCTTTTGCCCATGCATCCCAATTGGAATCTCTTACATGCTGCAGCTGCTTTTTGGGACGAATCTAATCACGTCTTCAACTTTTCTTACAATGAGATTACGCCTACCTACGAGGATTTTCTTGCTTTGTGCGGCGGAGATGATGTCAGTTTGATAGCAGTTCCTCAGGATCGCGTTCCGTTGGTGACAAGGGTGGCTAAATTTCTTCGTGTTCCCACGGCTGTGGCTAGGGGCTTGGTTGAGGGTGTAGACATAGATATTTGTGATTTGCCGGGGAGGTTTGCTCATGGTGATGACTTTGACTCGGATTTTGCTTTGGATTGTTTGGCCCTCTGCTTGTTTTCCAAGGTTCTGTTTTCTCCTTATGTGGGGGTAGCTACCAGTGGATGCTTGGATATGGTTGATCAGGCCCGTTCGGGGAGGAGCATCATTCCGGTTCTCTTGGGCGAGACGCTTCATGGTATATCTCAGATAGCTAGGGGTGCTCCACTCATGACTAGGGGCAGTGCCAAATTACTGACCACATGGCTTGAGGATCGACTTTTTGTTCTAGAGATTCCTCCTTCGAGTGTCAAGCCTTGGTTTCACGGTTGCAGGAGGAAGGTTGGTCCACTTTCTGGCTTATCAGAGCGAGAGTGGAAGATGTACTTGGCGGAAGTGGATACCGACAGGATTCATTGGCGAGTACAGCATTGGGGTCTCTCCTTTATCCGGAGCCTTCAGCTTGGACAATGTTTGATCCGTGTACCAGCTTTTGAGACCACCACTTTTTACTATGCAGAGCGGGTACTTCGTCAGTATGGCATGGAGCAGATCCGTCCTCCAACTTGGGGAACTTCTGAGTTTGATGATTCTGCCAAGGTTCTTCCAATGGATGTTGGTGTTTCAGTTTTGATGGTAAGCTTATGGAGTTCTCATGGGATGCCACGGGTTTATCTTGCGCAGCGGACCCTTAGCACTCATTTGTCACACGCTTATTTGACATGGTATGAAGAAAACTTGGGACCGATGAGGGAGACCTTATATGACTTGAGACGGAGATTGATTCCTAACATATCTTCGAGCCGTTTTCTCAGAGATAGGGAAGCTTTGGGGATTTCCTTAGACACAGTGGAGGAGCATCCTCCCAAGAAGATTGAGCGGAAATTGAAGGGTAAGGCGATCGAGGCGGTTCCCCCATTGAAGAAGAAGCATTCGCCTTACTTTAAGAGAGAGAGCAAGAAGAAACCGACTCGACGAGCTGCCAAGAAGAAGAAGGATGGAGATGATGGGCCTAGTGCCAAGGAGTAGACCTATGTGTCCGAGTATCCACCCACAGTCATATGCAGACACATTAGTTATTTATTTTGTCTTTTAATTTTTTAGTTTCTTTTGCAAGTTATGTAGTCATTAGTATAGTCGAGCTTAGACTCATCAAATAAGTGTAATCATGCATTGATTGTGGGAATGAAAAAAGTTTATTGCTTTAATAAAAACAGATTGGATTTTTATTTATTTTTTGGACCGCGCCGATTAAGGCTGCCTACGTTCCCCTTTTACAATGAGAACCAAGGGGCTCAGGTCGTCGTAGTTCATTTTCATCAAGCTACTATTTTTAGAACGGGAAGATGGAAGGGGGACGATTTTTATTTTATTTGTTTTGCTCTAACTTTTGCCTAGACCGCCCTTTACGGGTTTTCAATCTAGCGAGCTTTTGAACGCACCCTTTCTTTTGTTGCTAGACCGCCCTTTACGGGTTTTCAATCTAGCGGGCTTCTTTTTGCGTTTTTTTTTTATTTAGAGGGGAGGAAGAGTTTAATCATAGTAGCGTCTGAGCTTGCTGAGGTTGGTGGGCTCCTTGAATTCGTTGCCATCTAAATCTGCCATTTTAACTGCTCCACCCGAAAATATCTTCTTGATCACGTACGGGCCAGTCCATGTAGGGGCCCACTTCCCAAGAGGATTGAACTTATTGGGAAGTTGCTGCTTCAAAACCAAATCTCCTTCCTTAATGTCTAAGGGCTGCACCTTTTTGTTGAAAGCCCTTGCTGTCCGTCTTTGATAGGCTCGGATGTGTTCCATGGCTTTGAGTCTGCGCTCGTCAAGTGTGGCCAACTGATCATATCGGCTGCGGAGCCATTCAACTTCTGCTACTTGATTCTCTAATAAGATTCTCAAAGACGGGACTTCCAACTCAACCGGGAGTACTGCCTCCATCCCATATGTCAGAGCAAAAGGAGTTTCGCCTGTAGCTGTACGGACGGAAGTTCTATATCCCCAAAGTGCCAACGGTAGTTTCTCGGGCCAGTCCCTACCTCGAATTGCTGTCTTTCTGATTATCTGCTCAATCGTTTTGTTAGCTGCTTCGACTGCTCCGTTGGTCTGAGGCCTATAAGGGGAAGACTTGTGCCGGGTAATCTTGAACTCTGCCAGTAATCTGTCACAATCTCCGCCAAAGTGGGACCCGTTGTCCGAGATGATCTCATTTGGTACCCCATATCTGCACATGATGTCCTCCTTAATGAACTGTGCCACCTTTTTGGAAGTCAACACCTTGTAAGACTTTGCCTCGATCCACTTGGTGAAGTAATCCACAGCCACTAATACAAAACAATGCCCATTGCTTCCCGGCGGTGTAATCTTGCCAATCACATCAATCCCCCATGTCGCAAATGGCCAAGGGGTTACCATGCTATACAACTCGTGAGGGGGTACATGGTTCAGATTGGAACACATTTGGCATTTGGGACATTTCCGCACAAACTGGATGCAGTCGGCTTCTATAGTGATCCAATAATAACCCAACCGTGTGATTTTCTGTCTCAACATTCTGGCATTCATGTGCGGACCGCATAAGCCATCGTGTACTTCTTCCATGATCATTTCTGCTCGTTTCGCGTCTACACAGAGTAACAGGAGACCATCGTAATGTCTTTTGTACAACATATCATCCAGTAGAACAAACTGTCCGGCCAATCGTTTCAATGCCTGCAAGCTTTTGGCTTTCACGTCTCCTAGAAAAGACACATCACCCTTCTTGAGATACTCATAAATTTGTGCGTACCACGGGTCCTTATTCTCCTCGATGTCGACTTGAATCTCGCAGCAGTAAGCTTCGTAGCAGTAAGCGGGGTTCTCTCTCCGACCAACTCTGAATGGTTTTACAGACATTCCGTGAGGGATTTCGACCAAAGAAGCCAGTGTAGCTAAAGCGTCAGCGAATCTATTTCTGTCTCTGGGTAGATAATGGAATGTCACTTCCCTGAATTGCTTAACTAGCTCTTCCATGTGAATCTGGTACTGCTGCAGGTAGGGGTCAACAGTCTTCCACTTCTTAGACGTCTGATTGATAATTAAAGCTGAGTCTCCATATACCTCCAACTCCTTTACATTACGCTCCAAGGCTGCTTCTAAACCGGCTATGCATGCCTCGTATTCAGCTGCGTTGTTGGTGGTTGTAAAATTCAGTTTGATGGCGATGGGGGTGTGTTCATCTTTGGGATCTACCAAAAGGATTCCTACTCCGTTGCCTCTCTTGTTTGCGGCCCCATCAAAGAATAGTTGCCATCTCTCTTCTGTATCAAGGTTGAAAATCCCCTCGTCTGGAAATTCTGGTTCAAGCCCCTGTTCTTCTGTGCTTGGAAATTCTGCTAAATGATCTGCCATGGCTCTCCCTTTAACTGCTTTTCTCGGCACGTAGGTGATATCGAATTCCCCCAGAAATACTGACCACTTGGCTAATCTCATGGACAGAGAAGGTTTGTCGAACAAATACTTAATCGGATCCATTTTTGACACCAGTAGAATCGGATGTGCTGACAAGTAATGCTTGAGTTTGTTAACCACCCAAACTAGCCCGGTGCAAGTTTTTTCCAACGCTGAGTAATTTAGCTCACTCCCCTGTAGCTTCCGACTAACGAAATAAACGGCGTTCTCCACCCGAGAGTCCTTGGCTTCCTGTGCCAGCATAGCCCCAACGGCTGTATCAGTTACTGTTAGGTACAATAGCAACGGTTTCTCCGAATGTGGGGGGCGAAGGATAGGGGGATTGACCAAGTATCTCTTGATTTCCTCAAAGGCTTCTTGACACTTCCAGTCCCAATCTATACTTGCGGTCTTCTTCATCAGTCTGAAAATCGGTTCACACATAGTAGTCAATTGATTAATGAAGCGGCTGATGTATTGTAACCGTCCCATGAATCCCTTAACTTCTTTTTCTGTGCGTGGTGGCCTCATCTCCATGATGGCTTGAATCTTCCTTGGATCTGCCTCAATCCCTCGTTCGGTGACCATGTAGCCCAGGACCTTTCCTCGAATAACCCCAAATGTACACTTGGCAGGATTCAGACGCATTGCGTGCTCACGCAGTCTGTCGAAGAACTTTCTCAAATCAATGAAATGCTGACCGTCTGACCCCTTGGAATGAATGATCATATCATCGACGTACACTTCGATCTCCTTATGGATCATGTCATGGAATAATGCTGTGACCGCTCTTTGGTATGTAGCCCCTGCATTTTTCAATCCGAATGGCATTACAGTGTAACAGTATGTTCCCCATGGTGTAGTGAAAGCCGTCTTCTCCTGGTCTGCCTCCGCCATCTTGATCTGATTATATCCTGCAAAACCATCTACAAAAGACTTGACCTCGTAGTTAGCAGTGGCATCTACTAGCATGTCGATGTTGGGCAACGGGAAGTCATCCTTTGGGCTAGCCTTGTTGAGATCTCGGAAGTCAACACAAACTCTAACCTTGCCATTCGATTTACTGACCGTCACAATATTAGATAACCACGTCGGATACTCAATAACTCTGATAAAGCCCACCCGGAGGAGCTTCTCTATCTCTTCTTTAACTTGCAGAGACCATTCTGGCTTAATGCGGCGCAATTTCTGCTTGACAGGCTTGGCGTCTGGTGCTAGTGGTATTCTGTGCTCTACTATCGAGTTATCCAGCCCCGGCATATCCTTGTACGACCATGCGAACACATCCGAATATTCTTTAAGCAGCTCGATCAACGCTTCCCTTTCAGTCCCTTCGAAGAAGCTTCCAATCTGTGTCTCTCTCGGCTCCTCTTCCGTTCCCAAATTAATACATGATAACACCTCATCGGCAGCTTGGGCTCGACCTTCCTTTTGATTGATAACTTGCTTAGAAATTTCTTTAATGTATTCATTGTTTAGTGTGTCCGCTTCTTCTAATGAATCATTATTAACCAAGTTAATTTGATTAAGTTGAGCATTATTTTTAGTTAATTTATCATTAAGAAGATTGGCTATGAGGGGATACTCAGAAAGATCTAGTTTTTCATTCATAGCGAAAGGGAAAACAACATTTGCAACTAAGTCATAGTCCTCTGACGTGAGGTCATCAGACTTGGAGGAAGACTCAAACTCAAAAGAAAACACATCAGACTCAAACAAAACAGATGACTCTGAAGAAACAGAGGACTTGGGGGAACCAACGGGAGACTCGACAGGAGGAGGCATCAGTCCCAGCTCTTCAACCATGTATTCCTTCGTGGCTACGGGTCCGCCAAATACGCACCAATTCTTCAGCTTTCCAACCATGGGTGTTACCAACGTCCTTGGGTCAACATCGTCCGTCTGCTCTGCTCCAATGACTGCAACCATATCGTCTTCTATATTTAGATTCCCCAAATGCTGTAGTAGGGTCTGACCATCCCATTCTTCTGACTCCTCTGCAACTGCCATATCCTCGACCGACGGCTCATCCAAAGATACCTGCCCTAGCTGATCGGCCAACTCATCTTCAGTCTTGATGGTGTACCGGCTCTGGACTGTGACAACCTTGCCTCTCTTTTGACGTGGATCCATGAGAACTGTTTTCAGCTTCGATCTGTCAACCTCTGTATCCCTGAAGATTTCGAAACCCTTCTGCAGCTTACCTGTGTGATCAAACCAAGGCTCGCTAAACTCCATGCAAGAGAATTCCTCGCCCTCCTTGACAAAGTAACTATTGAGGGAAAGGCGGTATGGCCTCATCTCTGGCTTCTCGTAGGGTAGCTTTGCCCTCTTGAGGAACTCAATTCTTTTCTCTTCAGCCCGATCTTCAGGGGTAATAACATAGCCTAAACCGTGCCTGCTGCGATGATCAGTAGCTTCCATTGCTTGCGTAGGTCCTTGGAGATGTTCACCCAGCCCCAGTCCTGGTACAAATCCCATGTTCCTCATCATTCTAACAGCTGGTCGTACTCTGTCCGATGTCTTTGTGAGGTCTACCGCGCAAACTCCGCGCTGTGCTATTAGCTGAAAACCGCTGAACATTGAACTACCCTCTTCGTGCTGAATCTGTAGGACCGGTTTTCCCCCAGTGCTTGATCCTTGAGATGTTACCAAATCGCTGTAAATGACTGTCACTTGGTCGCCCGACTGAAATTTCACACATTGATGCAATGAGGAAGGGACTCCATTCATTTGATGCAACCATGGCCTACCCAGCAGCATGGTGAAAGTGGAAGGTATGTCTATGACTTGGAACTCGGCGATCATAGTAGTGGTCCCGCAAGTAAGAGGCAAACTGATTATTCCCAACACTGACCGGCTAGTAGAGTCGTATCCTCGCACGGAATGAACTGAAGGTCTCAAATCTGTGGGACTTAGATCAAGGACGTCCATCATCCTGGAAGGCAGTATGTTCACCGCAGAACCGTTATCAATGAAAATACGTGGCAACCTTTTCCCGTTGACCTCAATAGTAATGTGCAGTGGTTCATTATGATCCAATCCAAACTCTGGCATGTCCAACTCTGAAAACGTGATGATATTCCCAAAGTGTATGTTGCCGATCATCTGCGTTACATCTTCTGGCTTTGTATCAGACGGCACCAAAGTCGCAGCAAGATTCTGTTCCAACATCATCACAGCGTGGGCATACGAGGACGTTAGCAAGGACCATAAGGATATATTGGCTTGGGTTAGCTTCGGTTAGTGAGAATAGGGTCTTCTTTATCGGGATTCACTACTTCAGCCTTTCGGACCAAAGACTTTCTTCGCCCCTTTATCTTCTGCTTGATACACCCTTCCGGACCTCGTGAGTAGATTAACTCCATGCTTTTCCATGTCGGATACTTCTGCGTGAATTTCGGCCAACGAGAGAGGTTTAGGACTCTCTTCCACATAATCATCATTTAACGAGGCAACTTCTCTGGACAGTTCCTCAAAAGACAGCATATAACAAGAAAATTCTTTATAAATTGAACTCAAATTACAAACTGACACAACTGCCTCACTGTCTGTCACAACAGACTCGACTGGATCAGTGAGGTCTTTCTCTACCATAGCAACATCACTACCAACTATCTTACTAGGATTCTCTATCTTCCCTTCAATGATGAGCTTCTGCACAGCCCTTTTCAAAGCAAAACCAGCATACTCGGACAAATCTGGCACAAACAATCCCTTTCTGACAATAGCTGAGAATACTTCCTCTGTCGACAGCCCCAGTTTTTCAAAAGCATCTTCCATCTCTACCAAACTGATAAAATTACCTTCCACCATGTGGATCTTATTGTTAGGGAGAGGATTCCCCACAACATTTGGAGACTTCGGTTTCTCTACTTTGCCTTGCCGAATCAAGTCTTGCACTAACCGTTTGAACTGAAGGCAGTAATCAGTAGTGTGACCCTTGTATTTGTGGTAGTGGCAATACTTAGAAGCATCTAAGCCTTCCCTTTGGTTTATCGGTTCATAATTCTCAAGCGGCTTGACCAAGCCCTTCTTTACTAGTACTTCAAAAACCTTGCCCATTGGCATTCCAAAATCGTCAAACACTTCCCTCTCGCGGTGAACATTGTTATTCCCCCTCATTACAGCTTGAACATCCAAGGCAGCTCCTCCTTGCACATAATTTACTTGCCCCACTGGCTCTTTCTTTGCTGCGGTATTTGCGGGAGCTCTATAGCGGAACGAATTATTAACAGCCCCAGTGTCCTTCGGTGGAGTGATTCCGGTGATGCCACTTTCATATCGTACTCCCGAATCTACCATTTCTCTAAGATTGGGGAAATAACCATTACCAACTGCCAACTTGTGTCCGGGCAACAAGCACTTGTAAAAAATCTGTTTCTGTTCATTCTCCTTGGGCGGATACTGAATTTCGCTCAACTTATCATTCCAACGCTTGTAAAAATCATAAATCGACTCCCCATTCCTTTGAAGCGTGTGCTCCAAATCGGCTCGATTAACTTGCCAATCCATGTTTGCTTGATACTTCTCAGAGAACACTCTACTAACCTTGTCCCAAGTATCCCTTTCCTCTTCATTCAACTTCAAGAACCAACGGAGAGCAGCCCCTTCCAATGTGCTATGGAACATTCTTGCCATTTGTTCGGGTGTACAATCCTTAGCCCTCATTGCCAACGTATAGCTGTCTAAATGTGTCTTTGGGCAAGTAACTCCTCCAAACATGGCCATCTTGGGCATCTTGAAATCTTGAGGTAGGGGTGCAACCTTGCTCGGATTAAGCATCTTTATGGGGGACACGCCTTGCTTTCCCATTTGCTCGGTCAATGCTTTCACTTGTTCAATCAATGCTAACACAGTCGGGTCTGTAGCAATGTTGGAGTTCTGCATGGCTGGGGGTTGAGTGATGGTAGGGGAGGTGGAGTAGGTAGGAATATGATGGCCGGAATAATTGAAGGGTAAAGTGGGAGGGGGTAGGTTAGCAAAGTGGTCCTTGGGTGTGTCGGCAGGAGGTTGATAAGGTCTTTTGGATTTGCTCGAGCTCCCATACATGACTGGTGGTGGAACATTATTGTAGCTGTTTGGAACGTAGTTGGGTAGAGGGAAGTGTGAATGTGGTGCCCAAATTTTTGTTGGATTCACGCGAGTTTGAAGACATCCGAGTTATTTGAAAAACGGAGTCGCCACGCCATTTTGATTACCTCAAAACTTTGAAAAAAAGGTTTTATGGGTTCGGAGGTTAAGTTACCCCTTGGGAAGAAACGTTTGGCGTTCACCCAAGGTGCCTTGCCGGAGCAAGTCTCCCATGATTTCAGTAATCGTGCTTGTTTGCGTGCTTTCTTGTGTGCATGTGTTTGAGAAAAAAAAGGGGAATGTCCCAAGTTGTCTTCCGAACGTACAAACCATTTGTTGGTTGTCGCTCGGGATTCCTTGGAATTTTATGTATTTGGGATTATGATCCCGTCCTCATCTTATGACTTGTGATCATCGCATTTTAAACCTAGGGACCCTCGGGACTTGCGTGATCGAGAGAATGACTCTCTTTTTTTCAAAGATGAGGTTCTTTAGAAAAGGAGGGTCCTTAGCCCATCAATCCTACGCTTTAAGACGGTCGAGCTCGTATAGAGGCTTCATACTCTTTCTTAAGCGATAATCGGAGATATAGGGTTCAAGGTGTCCCTTTCTAAAGAAATATGGAACCTTTAATGGAAGGAACGATGTAAAGATAGGATCTTTTACACCGGTCCATTCCTAGGTTGGGGGAAAGGGGGAAATGCATGATGAAAAATGACACTTTAATGAAAAGATGACATTTTTGGGTTACAAATGATGCACTTAGTTTAAAGAAATAATCTTTATTGCAAATGATGCATAAAGATTTGATTTTTATGCAAATGATGCATTTTTGTTGAAGAAATTGGCATTAATTATGCAAATGATGCATAAAGATTGCATTTTGAAAAGCATATGATGCTAGTTTATGGTAAAGACATGGTCTTTAAAGCAAATGATGCTTGAACAAGGGGTTTTGAATGCAAAGGATGCATTTTTATTGAAAAGATTGAGTTTTTATATGCAAATGATGCATAAAAATGACATTTTTATTTGAAAATGGGGGTTTTAGGTGCAAAGGATGCACCTTTATGAAAAAGACTACATTTTTATGACAAATGAGGTCTTAATGCATGCAAAAGGGGAAGGGGGTGATAAAGATGTGATCTTTATGAATAAATGCCAAGTCCCAAGCAAGATATATGAATGCAATGAGCAAGTATATCAATTAAAAGCAAGGTTAGGGCGTGCGAGGTTACCAATTGCTTCCTTTGCTTCTTTGGTCGGAGCTAGGAGGAGAGGTTGGTCTTGGATCTTCAAGGAGGAGGGAGATGACTTCTTTCGCTTCTTCTTCACCTTCTTGAGCCTTCACCATTATTCTTCACGTCTTGGGAGTGACTGATTGTGAGTGTATTGCTATGGATTGTGTGTATTGTTCATGATTAAATGGGTAGAGGAGGGCTCTATTTATAGGCGGTCTGGATAAGGCTAATGAAGCCGTGCGGCGCTTGGAAGCGACGAGCTAATGCAGCCGTGCGGGCTTATCCATTGTGACTCAGCATTTCTAGAACCATGCAAGGTGGCAATTTCTAGAATCCTCTTCCTAATTAAGAAAAACGTGTTTCTTAATTAGGAAGGCTCCCTTCAGCCCTTAATTTAATTTGGGACTGTTCCAGAACATTTCCGGAACACTAGGAAGGTCCGGGGAATTACCGGGAAACTTACCGAAATTGCCGGGAAATTTAACCGGAAGGCATGAGCCAGATTTGGGTACTTACGAAGCCCTCGGCAACGTCACTTGCAAGGCGAGTGGGGTTGTCGATAGAAAAGGATCCGATGCGGCGAATGCCGAGACAGATTGGGTGACCGAGGTGGTCGAGTGGCCGAACCTCTGGAAGGCTACCTACGTATCCGGAGGAATCAAGCCGGGCCGTAGTTCGGAATTAGGATCCGGGGGAGGAAGAAGAGAAAGCGGTCTCTTCTTTGGGGAAATAGAAGAGAAAATGACCTAGGAGGTCAAGCAATTGATCCTACCGGGGATATGCTAGGAGTGACCAAGGTGGTCGGATATCCGAACCTCTATGAGGGGTGCTTTATCACATGAGGAGTGACAAAGAAACGGGGTGACCAAAGTGGTCGAATGGGTTTGGACCTTTTATGAAAGGCTACCTACGTATCCCGGAGGAATCAAGCCTTGATCGTAGTTCAAGCATCACTAGATAGTTAGGAACGATGTCTAGGATTCTTGAGATTTTGACAATTAATGGAGGCTGTCACCTGATTGACAATTACTGGAGGATGTCACCTGATTGACAATTACTGGAGGATGTCACCTGATTGAAACTAGAGCTTACGTCACTATCGAGAAGATAGAGGTAGCTAAAGTTTGGTGAACTTGAGCATACGTCTCAATCTCTTTCGAATCAGAGATATGGGTTGCCAAAGTTTGAATGGCTTAAGCATACGTCTCAATCTCTTTCGAATCAGAGATATGGGTTGCCAATGACTTGAGCATACGTCTCAATCTCTTTCGAATCAGAGATATGGGTTGCCAAAGTTTGAATGGCTTAAGCATACGTCACTATTCGGGATAGAGGTAGCTTAAGTTGAGAGAAACTTGAGCGTACGTCACTATTCGGAATAGAGGTAGCTTAAGTTGAGAGAAACTTGAGCGTACGTCACTATTCGGGATAGAGGTAGCTTAAGTTGAGAGAAACTTGAGCGTACGTCACTATTCGGGATAGAGGTAGCTTAAGTTGAGAGAAACTTGAGCGTACGTCACTATTCGGGATAGAGGTAGCTTAAGTTGAGAGAAACTTGACAATTCGGAGGTTGTCACCTAGCGTTATCCCGTTATAACGGAATTAACGGAGGCGACTGGGAATCGAGCTTGATTGCTAAAGAGATAAGGGATATTTTCTGAAAAAGATGTTATCTTGGTTAAAAGATAACGGAAATTGCATGCCCAAGTGGAAGGTCCAGGGCGGGATTGTAATTTACGCTCGGAGCGAATGAAGCCGCCCGGCATGAGATGGAGAAAAAGGAGCCATACGGCTAGAGACCTGTTTTTTTCAGATTATTTAAAACAGGTTTGAACGGGCATTGGGCATTATTGCCGCCCAAGAACTGCCGAGGAAGAGAGAGAGAAAGGAGAGAATTTCTTCAAAATTCTTCAATTCCCTTTGGCTCTACTGATTTGGAATGGATCCGGAGGGGAATCCAATGCCGAGGCAAGCTAGAAGGAGCATCTCCGCGGCTGCTAGATGGAGGAGGAAGGAGCTCGTTCGGACGGAGAGAAAGTATGACTTTCTTACGCCTCCGTCGGAGCTTTACCCGGGGAGAAGAGAGCATAAGTCAACGAACCCGCGATCGGTTGGGGTAAGCATTCTCATTTTGCTCAAATCCGATGATTTTGCTTGATTTTTGAATGATTTAGGGCTTGACCCGAATTTAGGAATTTTCTAGGATTTTCTTAGGATTTTTGAATGATTTTGAGATGCATGAACAACCTATGAGGCTAAGAATATGCATGTGCAATTTATTTGATGAAAATTATGAGAATGACTCACTTTTTTCTCGCAAATGAAGTAAGAATGAGAATTGTCTAAATATGAGACGGAGTTCTTGCCTTGTGCTAGAACTAGGTCAAAATTCTGATTTTCAATGAGAAAACATGATTTTGGAAGATGAAAAGGATTCATGCATGCCATTTTATTTGAAAAATAATGCTTATGTGCAAAGAATTGTGAAAATTGTGATTTTGTGCTTTAGGAAAGTAACGTGCTTAAAATGACGCGTTTCAAATGATGAAAGACGCTTTTTTGATGCAAATGATGCTAAAAAAACTTTTGTGAATGCTTTTCTTTTGAAAACATGTGCACTTTTGTGAATATATGCATGCTTTTGAAAATGACGAATGATTGACACTTCTTTTTGATGTGCTTGTCTACAGGAGAACAAGTCTAGAGGACCATCTGAGATAGCGGTCAGGCTTTGGCAGAGGATGCCGGATTTTGAGAAGAATGGGGTGAACCCCAAGAATTTGGTGAGGGCTACCGGTCTGGACGCGTTTGTGGAGGCCATCGGCACGGGAATTCACATCACCTCAAAGAGCAAGGGCCTGGTCCAGGCTCTTTCTGAGTTTTGGTGGGACTCTACTCATAGTTTCCACCTGAGCTGGGGAGAGCTGACAGTGACTCCTGCCGATTTTACAGCGATTACTGGCCTGCAGTTCACCGGGAGGCCCGTGACTTGGAGAGACCACATTACAGCTGAGGAGTTCCAGGTTTTGGTTGGATTTGAGCTGATTCCCAAGGGATTGGGTATGGAGACGCGGAACGTCGAGGTGGCAGTCCAGACTTGCATGCAGAGCTTTGCTGCTAATGATGTGGACTTGCCAGCTGGCTAGAGCATTCATATGGTTGATGCTATCAGTCACTATCTTTGCTAATTCTGGGACGCTGGCCATGACTTGCCTCCTCGACTCTCTGGAGGATGTTGATGGGATAGGGACGGTCTCTTGGGGAGAGGCCGGATTGGCGGAGCTCTACTTCTCGTTGGACATGTACAGTCGGAACAAAGCTGCTTCCATGGACTGCTTTTCCTTTGCCCTTGAGGTAGTCTCCTTTCTTTTCTCTTTTCTCTTTTCTCTTTTCTGTCTTGAGACTTTTATGAGAGAGAGAATGACCTTTTGATGCTTTGAATATGCAGGCCTGGTTTTGCGAGGTGATCGGGTTCTTTCCTTGGAACCAGCAGAGTGATATCACCATTTTCCCTGCGATGGTTCGCTGGAGGGGAGATGTGAGGGATAGGTTCACGGGGAAGACCCGGATCACTTTCGACTACAAGATGGTGAAGCCTGTGCTCAACAAGGATGGACCGGATGGAGTGGACTTCTACCCACAGGGCGGTATCAGGAGATTTTCTTTGGGAGATCTTTGTTGAGGTGACGAGGCGAGAGGAGGTGGCTCACCGGGCTGACTTGCGACATCATATACAGGGGACCATTTCTCGAGGCAAAGATGGTCATGTCCCTCCATTGGACGCTATTACTCCACACGATCCTCCAAAGACGGATGCTGCAGCCCGAGCTCGGCAAAGCGGATGAGATTGAGAGGTACCAGAGGAGGTATAGCTGCGGAGGAGTATTTTGACATGGGTACCCCCTACGCCGTGTTTGTGGAGCGGCGCACGAAGACGCCACGAAGGCGACGAAGCCGGCGGTCACTCGGGGATATGGGGAGGATGAGCCTACCGACCCGCCTATCCCTCCTGCACACCTCTCATACGTCGTACACTGAGTACCGAGGAGGATGAGTATTCCTGTCCCACGACACGAGGGAGCCTCAAGATACCACCGCCACCCGATAGCACCGTGAGTATACTCTTAGGGTCTTATTCCCTTTTAGCTTTCGATTTTCTCGCTTTTGCAATTTTACGAGATTTTTCGAGATTTTCTTTTCTTTTCTCGGGTTCCGGCTCGCACATATGACGGGTTGGTCGGGCGAACGTGGGCTGGAAAGACGTGTGCCGATCCTTGGTCAAGAAGCCGGCTGCGCTACTAAAGCGTCAACAAGCGTGCAGGAGCCACGTGCGCAAAAGGAGGCATGTCGGGGCGCAACATCCTCTTCCTCGGCTTCGGAGTACTCATCCGGTGCCGTGCCTCGGGCGAGGTCCTAATGCTGATATCTTGGAGCAGCTGGCGGAGTACGAGCACGATAACATCCCTCTTTCCGATGCGAGCGACCAGGAGGACGTGATGAGAGAGCCTAGTATCTATGAGCTGAGCAGCGATGAGGAGGAAGAAGAATCTGAGGCTTAGGGGGTCTCTAGAGTAGATTTGGAACAAGAACAAACAATGAACAATTTTTTATGCACAACTTGTTTATTTTTTGCTTTATTTGGGCGCCGATGGGGCGAAGACATTGTACTTATGCTTTATTTGCTTTTCTAATTCATGCTTTTTCAATTTGCATATTATCTGAGCCTCGGGGCGACTTTTTTGCTTGGAATCGGGGCTGAAACTGGGCCAAAATGATTTATAATGGTGTATAAATGCTTGAATGGCTTACGGATATGTTTTTGTACGGGTTTTGGTTGAAAAAGTGGGGTGAAAACTCCCTTGGGCAGCAACTTTGGTTGCTGCAGAATTTTTTTCGCAGAGGGCTAATGTAGCCGTGCGGCATGGCCTTGAGGGCAAATGAAGCCGTGCGGCTCACGCCTGTCTCGAACTGGTTATTTTCTGAATAAAAGCAAGGCTTGGCCATTTCATTTCATTTTCACTCTAGACTTGTCCCAATTGTTCCCAGAGCACATTTTGGACCTAAAAGCACCATCTTTGATCATTTTGCGATGGAGAAGCCCGTCAGATTGCAAAGGGGGAGGAGAGACCATTTTCTGTCTGGTCTTCAATCTTGGGCGAGACATAACTTCCAAAATCACAATGGGTTGCTTGATTCTTCCTTCAAGATCAAGTCTTTATGGCATTTGAGGGATCTCCCGCCCGATTGGGACCTGGTGAGAGCCGCAGCAAAGTTCTGGGACGTCAGGAGACATGTTTCTTGCTTTTCTTACAACGAAATCGTCCCAACGCACGAAGACTTGAGCCTTGATTGGGGGTCCCGAGGCGAGGCTATATCTATTTCGCTGATCGGAGACGTGCCGGTGGCGGTAAAGCTTGCATCTTTTACGTAGATTCCTTTGGGAGAGGGTGAGAGGATGATGGTAGCCGGATAGGATTGACCTTTACGATCTCCCGGGCGAGGTTTGGGTCTCCGAGATATATGGCTGCGACCACGGTGGCTATGGATGCTTTCATTCTCTGCGTATTCTACGTTGCATTCCTTCTTTGAATCCGTGGGGATTTGTCACGGTGGTCTCCTGGACATGGTCGAGGCTATGCAGGCTGGGAAGGATATCGTCCCACCGGTTTTGGGGGAGACTTTGCATGGGATCGACGGGATGGCTCGGGAGACCATTTCATGAGGTCCGGAGTCCGGCTATGTTGACTTTATGGCTGCGGGGAGAGGCTCGGGGCTTTGCACGGGGCTTTGCCGACTCGGTGCCCTTGGGTGATTTCTCGGAGAGGTGCGCCTAGGCGGCGAGGAACGGGGTAGGCTGGGAGGCGATGATGGCTAGGCTATCCACTTCGGACATCCGTTAGTGGATACCACACTGGAGGTTGCGGACCGGGAGGATATTTCGGGAGTCTTATGTTGTGAGGGTTCGAGTTCTGCTGGTCATCCTTTTATATACCACTGCTTGGTATCCGGGCGGTTTGGGGCTTTACGGGAGCCATTGAGCGATTGGGAGGACATCCGGACCATGGAGGTGGTGTCATTGGACATGAGGGATCCGGCCCGGCTTCTCTTTCTTCTCGAGGGCTTGGACACATCTTGCTTTCCCACCCGGGGCTATCTTCGGGAGCGGGAAGAGCACCATCTTGACCACTTTGTCTACTTGGGTGAGTACGAGAGGGAGATGGGAGCGACTCGGGTCATCTTGGAGGAGAGACGTCGAGCTTTATTGGGAGGCGGCTGCGACTCGAGTAGGACTACGAGGGGAGGCCAAGGCTAAGGCGAGTCGCCATAACCGGTCGGGTGACTTGGTCGGGGATATGGAGGCTCGGTACAAGAGGTTGTCAGGAGTCGCTCCTTTAAGCGAGGCTCAGAGGGAGGAGGTGCGGACTCGTGCTCGGATAGAGAGAGCACTTATTGACACGGGTTTGGTGGAGGCTCCAGTGAGGATACCGGAGGTCGGGATGAGGGGTACCGACATCATAGACAAAAAGAGGAAGAAGACTCGACGGGGCCGAGGAAAAGGGAAGAAGACCAAAGAAGACTCGGCGAATGACAGTGACGAGATCTTTTCTTAGGATTCCCTTATTGCCATTTTGCAAACACATTAGTTTATTTAGGCATTTTATTGTATTTTAGATCTTTGTAGCGAGGGCTAAGCGAGAGTCAAGAGGTAGACCGTGCTTGAACTCATCAAGAAGTTTTTTAACTTGTAATGAACAAGAAATATTATCTTAGAAATTAGTCAAGACACATTTCATGGAAATTCAAATGTCTTTTTTTTTTTTTATTGATCAGGACACATTTCATGGAAAATTAATCGTCCTTTTTATTGTTTAGACCGAACCATATATGGCTGCCTACGTTCCCCTTTTACAAGAAAGGCTAAGGGGCTCAGGTCTACATAGTTCATTCTGGTGAACTAATTTTTTTCATGTGCAGCCCGGTTTTTCCTAGACCGCCCTTTTTGGGGTTTTCAGCCTAGCTGGGCATTACTCTTTTGCACTAAGATTTTTTTCTTTTTTTTATGTGCAACCACATCTTTTGCCTAGACCGCCCTTTTTGGGATTTTCAGCCTAGCTGGGTATTGCTCTTTTTTTGCACTCTTTTTTTTTTTATTATTTTTTTTTTTTTTTTTTTTAGCCATAGTATCTTCGGAGTTTATCACCGCTTGGTGGGTGGACAAAGGGATTGCCATCCAAGTCTGCAAGCTTCATGGCTCCTCCAGATAGTATCTTACGCACTACATAAGGGCCGATCCAAACGGGTTCCCATTTTCCCGGGGGTTGTCTGCGGTAGGGGCTTCACTTTCAATACTAAGTCACCCTCTTTGATGTCTACGGCCTTGACCTTTTTATCAAACGCTGCGGCCATTCGCCTCTGGTAGGCTCGGGTGTGTTCCATGGCTTTTAGCCTTCTCTCGTCAAGCGGGGGCTAACTCATCATGCCGGCTTCGTAGCCATTCGACTTCATTGACACTTTGTTTTCCGGGAGGACCCTTAATGACGGGATTTCCAACTCCACTTTGGTAACACGGCTTCCATCCCGTAAGTTAGGGCAAAAGGAGTTTCTCCTGTGGGCATTCGACAGACGTTACGTAGCCCCGAGTGCTAGGTGCGGCTTTTCGGGCCAATCACGACCACGGGTGGCCATCTTAGGATGATCCGCTCGAGTGTCTTATTAGCGGCTTCCACGGCTCCATTGGTCCGAGTGCATGCGGGGACGACTTGTGGCGAGTAACTCTGAATTACGACAGCGGTCTATCGCAATCTCCTTCGAAGTGTGACCCATTATCGAAATGATCTCGTTGGGCACCCCATATCTGCACATTATGTTTTCTTTGATGAGCTGGGCCACTTTTACGGAAGTGAGGACTTTGTAGGACTTGGCCTCTACCCACTTGGTGAAGTAGTCGATGGCTACCAACACGAACTCGTGCCCATTGCTTCTGTCGGGGCTATTTTCCCTATCACGTCAATGCCCCGAGTTGCAAACGGCCAAGGAGTCGTCATGCGGTACGAGGTCATGAGGTGGGGAGATGGTTGAGGTTGGCAAACCGCAGCACTTGTCGCGAGTTCGGACGTCTTTGGGCGCGATCTGTCTCCATGGAGATCCGGTAGTAACCCATTCGAGGATCACTTGCATCGGGGCTCTAGCATTCATGTGAGGACCGCAAGGACCATTGTGGACTTCGGTCATCAACTCTCTGCAGCTCTTTCTTGAGTGACACATAAGAGGAGTGGCCCTTGATAGCGTTTCTTGTACGAGGTTGCCTCCTAGGATGACATAATGGGAGGCCAACCTTTTCGGGAGCTCGCAAGCTTTTGGCTACGACACCTTCTTTTGGTCTACCTTCTTCGTCTACGAAAGCCGACTCTCCGTCTTTGAGGAATTGGTAAATACGGATTGTACCAAGGTTCCTTTATAGGCTCGGGTCCCAGGTCCACTTCACAACGGAAGGTGGGGCTTCTCTCCTACCCACTACGAAGGGCTTTATGGCTTTTCCCTCGGGGATCTCTACCAATGAGGCTAGAGTAGCTAGGGCATCTGCGAATCTGTTCTTTTCCCTCGGCAAGTAGTGGAAAGTCACTTCTCGAACCTGTCCGATCCAACTCCTCCATATGGGCATGATACCGTTGCGGATTAGGGTCCACAGTCTTCCACTTGTTGGAGACTTGGTTGATGATCGAGGGCCGAGTCTCCGTAAACTTTGAGCTCCTTGACATTTCTTTCTAAGGCGGCCTCCAAACCAGCAATACGAGGCTTCGTACTCGGCGACATTGTTCGTGGCGGGGAAAGTTCAACTTGAGGGCTATGGGGGTATGCTCATCTTTCGGATCGACCAATAGCATTCCTACACCATTTCCTCTTTTGTTAGCGGCTCCGTCAAAGAACAACCGCCATCTATTCTCGAGCTCAACCGCAAAGATCCCTTCATGCAGGAATTGGGGTTCGGGCCCTCTGTCTTCATTCTTGGGGAAGTTCGCCGGGTGATCGACAATGCTTGACCCTTGATGGCCTTTACGGGTCACATAGTTGATGTCGTATTACGCCAAGAAGAAGGACCACTTCGCTAAACGCATCGAGAGGGAAGGCTTGTCAAAGATGTACTTGATAGGGTCCATTTTCGAGACCAAATTCACGGGGTGGGCTTGCATATAATGCTTCAATTTGCCGACTACCCGGACCGATCTGCCACGAGGTCTTTTCACATGCTTTGAGTAATTGAGCTCACTCCCCTGTAGCTTCCGGTGACAAAGTAAATGGCATTTTCTACCGAGAGTCTTTCTTTTCTGAGCAAGCATAGCCCCAGCTGCCGTGTACGTGACGGTGAGATAGAGCGAGAAGAGGCTTACATCTATGTGGGGGCATAGTACCGGGGATGTACTAAGTATGCCTTGATGCGGTCAAAGGCATCTTGGCATTCTTCGGTCCATTACGTGTCCACATTCTTCTTCATGAGCTTGAAGATGGGCTCGCACATAGTGGTCAGGCGGATTGAATGGCTTACGGTCATGTCTTGCAATTTACCCATGAAGCTCTTGACTTACATGCAGGTTTGAGGTGGCCTCATATCCATGATGGCTTTGATCTTTCGAGGGTCAACTTCTATACCTCGCTCTGTGACCATATACCCAAGCACTTTTCCCCTTGTCACTCGAAGGTGCATTTTGGCGGGGTTTAGTCTCATGGAATCTTTGTCTCAACCTCTCAAAGAATTTTCGTAGGTCAACAAAGTGCGCCCACCCTCTCCTTTGGAGTGGATTATCATATCATCTACGTAGACCTCAATCTCCTTGTGGATCATGTCATGAAAAAGCGCGGTCATTTGCCCTTTGGTAAGTAGCCCGGCATTCTTGAGCCCGAATGGCATTGCGTATAACGGTAGGTTCCCCCGTGGTGTGGTGAAGGCTGTCTTTTCTTGGTCTTCCTCGGCCATCTTGATGCAGTTGTAGCACGCAAAACCATCAACGAAGGATTTGACTTCGTAGTTGGCGGTGGAGTCCACCGGGATGTCTATGTTTGGCGAGAGGGTAGTCGTCTTTGGGGCGGCCTTGTTCGGATCTCGGAAATCCACACGGCGGCCGCACCTTCCCATTGGCCTTGGTTACGGTCACGATGTTAGACAACCATGTCGAGTATTGATGACTCACGATGAACCACACCCGCGTAGCTTCTCAATTTCTTCTTTGACTGTAGAGACCATTCCGGCTTAATCTTTCTCGGTTTACGCTTTCTTGGCTTAGCATGCGGGTGCTAGAGGGATTCTGTGTTCTACTATCGAAGCTGTCTAGCCCCGGCATATCCTTGTATGACCATGCAAACACGTCGACGTATTCTCTCGAGCGGCTCGATCAATCTGTCCCTTTCAACCCCACTGGAAGAAGCTTCCAATCGTGTCTCTTTAGGTTCCTCAATAGTACCCAAATTCACACTTATCAAAACCTCCTCGACGGCTTGGGCCCGGTTTTCCTCTTTTTACGAAACACTGCTTAAAGATTTCTTTAATGTATTGTTCGTTTAGTGTGTTTGCATCTTGTTCAAATGATTCATTATTAAGCTATTTGTTAAGTTTTGAGTTAATTTATCATTTGTTAAGTTGGCAATAAGAGGGATAATCGAGAAGGATTTGTCATTTCATTCAAAATAAAGGGAAAGATGACATCGATTACATTTTCATAATCCTCGGGCGTGAGGCCTTCGGATGACTACGAGGACTGGAATTCAAAGATTCTGACTCGGCGAATAGACAAATGTGGGTGTTTGACTCGAGGGAGACTTGAGAAGGTTGGGAAGGCGTTGTCATTTGATTGTGCCAACTGAAGCTCGCGTGATCATTGTGCCTTTAGTCACGATTCCATAGGAAGTATCGGTGATCTGGCGAGAATCTCCTTTAACCTTCATCCATTGTACCTGTCCAAGGCGATAGTGCGAGGTTGTGCTTCTTAGATCTGACTTTCTTCATCCCAATAAGTCTCCGGCTTGTTCAATGGCTTCTCTCTATCTTTTGGCAGCACCAAACGGGGGTTGGGAATGATCAGTCTCGGGAGTAAGTAAGACTATCTCGCCGTACAGGCACGATTATGCTTTCAGGCTTCTTCGTCAAACAACTCTTACAAACCCCTAACTCAAAGGCGAGAACCGTTTCCCATTATGTTGACTCGAGCTTTGTGGCTTTGCGGCGGCTTGGCACTTTGTCCCGCTTTCTCATTACGAATGTAATTAACAGCCACCATGTAGGTCATTCCGGCTGGTTTCCCAATTCAAATTGGCCTTATACTTTTCTAGGAACGCTTCCTTGATCTGGTCCCAAGTAGCTCGGGCCTCCTGGTTTCACATGCAGAACCACCTAAGAGCCGAACCTTTTAATGATAACTGAAAATGATCGGCCATTTGTTGTTTGTGTACAATCTTTGGCTCTCATGGCAAGAATGTAGCTTTCAATGTGAGTCAGGACAATCGGTCTTGGTTGAACTTTTCAATTTACGGCATTCGGAATTTTGGAGGGAGAGGGACAACTTTCTTTGGGATCGGTGATGCGGTATCTTTGTCCTCTTGGTGTCTATTTCCCAAACTTCTCTTGCATGGACCTAACTTGTTCCATTAACCAAGCCATGTCGGAGTCGGGGGGATGGTTTAGGATTGCTCGATTCCGGAGAAGACTTATCCGACTTGGGTGGAAGGACGGTAGGTGGCACGGTGGTAGCTGGTACCAAGGCTTGGGGATCTTTGGAGGGGAAGTAAGTGTAAACTGACCAGGTCCCGTGTTCCCGTGAGACGGGCCGGAGGCATAGGAATTAGGCTCATAATTTCCGAAGTAGGAAAAAGGATACGGAACCTCCCGGGGTCCCGTTGGCAAAGTTGGAGGTGGAAGATGCTGGTTTGTGGCGGAGACATGAATTGAAAGGATCATTGAGCTGATTTTGAGGCCTAGGGAATGCAGGATGGCCCACATGCGAGGAGAGGGAGTGAATCCCATGGGGTAATGCGGAGAGGCTGTGCATGCGGGATAGGTGAGGCGTTTGCTTTACGGTTGATAGGGAACAAAGCTGGGTCTCATTTGAGGAGGTGAGGGTTTCGGGATCCCGATGGCTTGAGATGTTGGAAAGGGTGAAGAGGGGTAATCCTGGATAAGGGATCGTATGAGGATGGAGGAGGGCATTGGTTATAGGTGATGGAAGTGAGATGGCTGCACAGGCTCATCTTCTATCATTACCAAGGAACCGCTTCGGGCTCGACCACTATTTGAACTCCATGACGATGAAGCGCTTCAATGAGCATGGCTTGTCTGTTCCTCATGGGTCTTACGATTTGTTTTCCAGGGCTAAGGCTAGCTCTTCTTCCCTAGTCATCTCGTTACCCGAACCAAGCCTTGTTCTCTGTCAAATCGGCCATTCGACTCTCGAGCTGAGGATTACGGCGGGCGTCCGAGGATTACTGTGCTAACAAGTCGCCGACCCGGTGTTCTCACCCACTTCTTTCTCGGCTGCGGGAAAGGGATAGGAAAGGTTTAGACTCGGGGTAGGTGTTTAGGGTGAAGGCTCGGGCAATATGCAAATTAGAATCTTCAAGTTTACTTAAAAACAGTGTCTTTTATTAATATCTATTTGGTTGGAAAAGGGGTTACGCCCTTCTTTTTCACAACTACTCTAGATCCTGGATCGATGGGTTCCGTCACTACGTCTATAAGCCCCTCGTATTCCACCCGTATTTCGACCTCCCAGTGGTGGGCGGCCCGGGCGAGGGTCCTATGTGGCACGCGGATCCCACCGAACGAGAGTAAAGAACGCTCCTATCCGGGTCTAGCGGGTCATAGGACTTTTCAACGCACGAGCGATGCGGATTATAGTCAAGCAATACGGGAAAGTCTCGTCTCTACGCCTTGCCGGATCTTTGGCGAGTTTCGCTTGAGCGAATGACGGTTTTGACTTTCGGTAATGTCCGAGAGAATAATAGGCATGGGTCGGGCGGTAAAAAGCCTGATGACACGGTGTCACATTGAACTTCGTTGCATACGCGGTGCGTGAGTCGGAATCGAAATCAATGCCGGTCAAGATCTTGCCAATTTTTCCTTGTCGGAATTTTGGCGGAGCTTCGCTTGAGCGAAAGATCTTTTGATTTTTGGCAAAGACTCGGTCTTGACTCTTACGCATTCCGTGCGGGTCAAGGTCAATAGTCAATGTCGGAGTCAAGATCCACCGATTTTTCCTTGTCGGAATTTCGGCGTAATTTCGCTTGAGCGAAAATCTTGGCTTCCGTTATGAGCTAAGGCTTGACCTTTACGTGGGTATGCGCAAGTGGGCTTTATGACACGAACTAGACCAAAAACCAACCAAAAGTCACACGGTTTTTGAAACGTGTGACACGGGTGACCGGCATTGGTCGACACCGGGCCATGGGGAGGTTGGGATGATTCCGTGCGCGCCCGGGAGCATCGTAAAGGCTGTCGTGGCTAGCATTGGAACCACCCTCGGGTTTTGAAGGACGTGCGTGCAAAAGTGTACGGGATATATCGGAGTGCGCGTAGTGTGCGGTCTCCTAAAATGTTCCTTTTTGAGTTAAAAACAGAGATTTTCATAATGTGTTTTAAAGGAATGATTTTCGGGACGGGGAAAATGCAACACGTAAGCACGTAAATTTTGCAGGAGCCCCGATCGGTCATGAAGCCGAGTAGCCCCAAGCCGCTAGGGGTGCCGGGATTAACCATGATTTTTCCTGGTGGAATTGCCCAGGTCGCCCGGTCGAGAATCCAATGAGGATTGAGCCGCACGATTGCATGGATCAATTTTCCATGTTCCACTCCTTTTGCTATTTTTCGGGTTATTTCCCGTTTCAAAGTATACGTATTCCAAGATGCAAATGATGCAATGCATGGTAAAGAAAGCAAGCACGATTAATGAAATCGGCGATGGGAGTCTAACCCGCTTAAAGGGAAAAGCTTTCTTTTATTTTTTTTTCAAAATTGTTTTTCGAAAAGGGATACTGGTACGTGGATTGTTAAACCACCGGTTATCCCAACTCCCACGTCAGGGAGTGTACAGGAAGGGTAAGTGGTTTCCACCTATATACCGAGTATCAATTTTTTTTTTGTTTTGAAAATAGAAGCTTTTCTCCTTTGGGATAATCCCCAGCAGAGTCGCCAAACTGTGAATGTGGTGCCCAAATTTTTGTTGGATTCACGCGAGTTTGAAGACATCCGAGTTATTTGAAAAACGGAGTCGCCACGCCATTTTGATTACCTCAAAACTTTGAAAAAAAGGTTTTATGGGTTCGGAGGTTAAGTTACCCCTTGGGAAGAACGTTTGGCGTTCACCCAAGGTGCCTTGCCGGAGCAAGTCTCCCATGATTTCAGTAATCGTGCTTGTTTGCGTGCTTTCTTGTGTGCATGTGTTTGAGAAAAAAAAGGGGAATGTCCCAAGTTGTCTTCCGGACGTACAAACCATTTGTTGGTTGTCGCTCGGGATTCCTTGGAATTTTATGTATTTGGGATTATGATCCCGTCCTCATCTTATGACTTGTGATCATCGCATTTTAAACCTAGGGACCCTCGGGACTTGCGTGATCGAGAGAATGACTCTCTTTTGGTCAAAGATGAGGTTCCTTAGAAAAGGAGGGTCCTTAGCCCATCAATCCTACGCTTTAAGACGGTCGAGCTCGTATAGAGGCTTCATACTCTTTCTTAAGCGATAATCGGAGATATAGGGTTCAAGGTGTCCCTTTCTAAAGAAATATGGAACCTTTAATGGAAGGAACGATGTAAAGATAGGATCTTTTACACGGTCCATTCCTAGGTTGGGGGAAAGGGGGAAATGCATGATGAAAAATGACACTTTAATGAAAATATGACATTTTTGGGTTACAAATGATGCACTTAGTTTAAAGAAATAATCTTTATTGCAAATGATGCATAAAGATTTGATTTTTATGCAAATGATGCATTTTTGTTGAAGAAATTGGCATTAATTATGCAAATGATGCATAAAGATTGCATTTTGAAAAGCATATGATGCTAGTTTATGGTAAAGACATGGTCTTTAAAGCAAATGATGCTTGAACAAGGGGTTTTGAATGCAAAGAATGCATTTTTATTGAAAAGATTGAGTTTTTATATGCAAATGATGCATAAAAATGACATTTTTATTTGAAAATGGGGGTTTTAGGTGCAAAGGATGCACCTTTATGAAAAAGACTACATTTTTATGACAAATGAGGTCTTAATGCATGCAAAAGGGGAAGGGGGTGATAAAGATGTGATCTTTATGAATAAATGCCAAGTCCCAAGCAAGATATATGAATGCAATGAGCAAGTATATCAATTAAAAGCAAGGTTAGGGCGTGCGAGGTTACCAATTGCTTCCTTTGCTTCTTTGGTCGGAGCTAGGAGGAGAGGTTGGTCTTGGATCTTCAAGGAGGAGGGAGATGACTTCTTTAGCTTCTACTTCACCTTCTTGAGCCTTCACCAATATTCTTCACGTCTTGGGAGTGACTGATTGTGAGTGTATTGCTATGGATTGTGTGTATTGTTCATGATTAAATGGGTAGAGGAGGGCTCTATTTATAGGCGGTCTGGATAAGGCTAATGAAGCCGTGCGGCCTGGAGCAGCGAGCTAATGCAGCCGTGCGGGCTTATCCATTGTGACTCAGCATTTTTAGAACCATGCAAGGTGGCAATTTCTAGAACCCTCTTCCTAATTAAGAAAAACGTGTTTCTTAATTAGGAAGGCTCCCTTCAGCCCTTAATTTAATTTGGGGCTGTTCCAGAACATTTCCGGAACACTAGGAAGGTCCGGGGAATTACCGGGAAACTTACCGAAATTGCCGGGAAATTTAACCGGAAGGCATGAGCCAGATTTGGGTACTTACAGGAAGGTAGGTGCATTGGGGTTGGCGGGATTAGGAGCATTGACAGTTTCATCTTCAACATCGACCACTTCATTCCCCATCAAAATAACCTTGTGTCCCCTTTTACTGAGCTCCTCAACAAAATGATCCTTCAACTCTTGATTGTGATTCTTCAAAGTGCGATTCTGCTCTTCAAGTTTCTCAACCCTCATGGTCAAACTGGCAAAGTAGGCGTGCAGAGTAGGCGGAATGTCATTGAAGTTGGGGTTGACAGAGCTTCCATTGAAGTGGCCCGGTGTAGAGCCGGTTGCGAGAGGCGACGGGCGTGCTTCGGGAAGTAGTTGATGGAGGCAAGGTTGTCATTGTTGAATGAAGAACGCGGCCCGACCTTAGCTCTGCGGAAGTATCAGAAAAGACTCGACTTTAGGGGAAGGTTTGACTCAATGCAGTGTACTAGCTTGAAAAATTTCTTTATTTACAAAAGCTTTGTACATTTTAGTCCTACTAAGGTTGGAAGGGATACCCCTTTTTCGCAACTAACTAAATATCCTAAAGTGGTGAATCCTAACGACTAACCTTCTCGCATAGATACTTAATATGATTTTTATGAAAAGTACTGCAAACCTATGATAGGCCAAGATCTTTTGACAAGCACTCAACCTTACATAGCACGTCCTTTTAAAAGGAAATCAATTTTTTAGTGCTCTTTTTCTCTCTATAGATCTTGACTTATCATTGATTTGTAGTGGCTTAACATAAAGACCTTATTAATTGTCTACATAAAAAAGCTAGTCAAACCAACCGGTCATATGGAGTGTATTCCTAGAAAAGTGGGTGACGCAAGGGTTAGGTTTTTAGGCTCCCACCGTGCAGCCGAAGCGCACTGATGAGTGGATGACCAAGTGAGACTCGGAAGGGAGGCGACATGATCACCACACTTCCCGCACTTTGGCTTCTCCGAAGGGTTAAGGGTGTCTGGGCAGTGTGACACGGACTCTAGTGGTAGTGTGAGGTAAAGAAGTCTAATTCTTTTTAAAGAAAAAAGAGAAAGATTTTTATTTACATGAAATGCATGCATGCAATGCAACAGTTAAGAGTAAAGAAAATAAAAAGAAAGCATAATACAATACCACTAAAAAAAACGAAAGTCTGACCCACTTAGTTTTGAAAAGATTTCAAAACAGTCCCCAGCAGAGTCGCCACTGTGAATACCCCGTCCCGATGCAACGCGCATTCGGAAGTTTGAAATAATTAATTATAAAAATGTCGGATCGAAATGGGATATTCATTTAGTGACACTCGCTTTAAACCATATTAAAATATTAGTTTAAATTTTGAGAGTCGCCACGCCACTTTGATATAGCCCAAAGCTTTGAAAAAAGGCTAAACAGTTAATTGGGTTCGGGGGTCAAGTTACAACAGAAGAAGAAATGCTATCACTCCTATTGCCCGACGAATCGGTCTTTCTAGCATGTGGGGTGTTGGTTGTGTGCGGTGTTTACAGGAATAGATAGGAGAAACGGGATCATGCATAAGGAGGAGGGGAGAGAAAGAATTAGTTAATGATCACACCCTAGAACCTTTGAGTTAGGCCCTCGGAAGGTGCACTAATCAACGTTCATCCTTGGGGGATTGTTGATCATGGGATAATTATAACTAAGGTGGAAGGAAAGAAATAGTTCCTAGATCCATTGGGTTTCTTAGGGCGAAACCTTAGATCATCCTCGGCTATAGCATATTTAAATATATTAAAACAACCCTAAATCTAGCATATATGACATAAGCAAGAAATAAAGTAATTAAAAATATACTAAGCATGCAAACAATAAATCTAGCATAATAATAAAGACAATAATAATAAAGAACAAAAATATTAAAAAGAGTCTTACCAATTGTAGCAAGACTTTGGGGTCGAATCTAGGGCGATTCGAAGAGGGTAAAAAGAACTGTGGGTAAAACAAGAGTAATCTCGTTTCTCCCGTGTAAATCGTGTGTTGAAAACTGTAACCGGCTGCACGTATTTATAGTGCTTTGGTACCTGGGCTGGGCCAGAGCAAGGGTCGATCGGCCTTAAAATAAAGGGTCGATCGGCACAGAATTAAAGGTCGATCGGCACAAAGGCGGCTGGGTCGATCGGCACAAAGCAAGAGGGTCGATCGGCCAACCAACGGATATAAGGCCGATCGGCACAAAGGCCTGGCGTACCTTCCACGCCAACAAATGACGGCGTGGTACGGACGAAGGATTTTTAGGGTTTTTTAGGGTTTCTATTTAATTACACCGGGCCAGGTATTTAGAATACCTTTTTTCGGACCGGATACTAACATATACTGATAATTAGTTTTTTGTAGGCATTTGTGCTTATTAAGAGCATTAATTTTAAATTTTTGGAAAATGGTTATTTTTTAAATTGAAGTTAAACACAAAATGAAATTATAAAAATATTAATAATAGAGCTGTGAACTTTGTTTTCTAGGAGCATGTCTTTGGTTAAATGAATTGCTACATAATGATTTATTAGCGTATTCCCGAAAATCAATTATAGTTCATCGATATTCAAACTAAATTAAATAATAAATATTAAACAGATAAAGTTATTAGAAAAATCAATAGAATATGAAAAGGTACACTGGGATTATTCCATGGATTGTTGAAGGATTACTACCCCCCTCAAACACTATAAGTATACAATACAATACAAGCAATATGGCAAGACACGTTTCTCTCAGCATCTCTCTTCTCTCTTCAGTGTTGAAGGTTAGGGTGGCCCGTAAATGATTCATCCTATCAAATAATCAAATGACGTTACCTATCAAATAATCAAATGACGTTACCTGCAACGGTTAAGTCTCATAAATTCAAAGTATTATTTTATTTTACAATTTAATGGACTTGTATATCTATAGTATAAATGCAACTTCCCCTATGAACAGTTTTATGAACAGTTCCAAGGGGAGAATTTCCCATTTTGCTCTCATACATTTGTCCCTTTCCCATTTTGCCCTTAATTTTTTTTTTAATTTAAAAAAAAATTAAAAGAATAAATCACGTGACCTTGGACACAGGCATGTACTAGTTTTTTATAAAACTAGCTAACTTTTGTGTTTCTTTTTTAGGATGGAAGAATTATGAGAAAGTTTGAAAGAAAGTTTAGAGAGCCTGACATATACTTCCTCCGTCCCATTTGAAGCTTCATCTTTTGTCAAAACGGGTGTTCCGTTAAAAACTTCACCTTTTCTAAAATGTCAAAGAATCTTTACTATTCCACCCACTCATTCTCTCTTATTTATCTTTTATACTCGCAACACTTTTCAAATTTACTATTTCCTCCACTCATTTTCTCTCCTATTTTTTACTTTTATACTCACAACACTTTCTCCACTAACCTTTTTTCTTAATTTGCGTGCCACCTTCACCATGATGAAGCAATAAATGGGACGGAGAGAGTATTATATTTCTAATGTATCATTTTTTATAAAACCTTTAATGAAATTTTTGCAATAATATTGGGTAGAATGTTGAGTTCAATTTCCATCCACTACAGATTTTTTATTTTTCTCAATAATCACTAAGTTCAAAAGCAACATGCAAAAGAAAACAATTTAGGTAATTTGAAAGTTTCGTGTAGCTAGGAAACTTGGATCACGCAATAGACAAAGGATGTGAGTACAGATGTGTCTCACAACTGTCCACACATCCACAGATAATGCAGCGGAATAAAATAAATAAAAGCAAATTAAATGCAATAACTCAAGAGTTATATACGCTTACTGATCTGTGTGATCAGCAAACTAGGCTTACGCCCAAAAACCTTTCACTATAAAAACTTTTGTTTCTTACAAAAACAAATAAGTGAAAAACTAAAATATGAAAATACTAAACAAGTTCTAATCACCTTCTATGATATGAACAACTCCCCTTTCCCAAGTAGGACTTATTCAATCAGAAGTAAAACAAGAGAACTTTATGAAAACCTAGATGTGAGTTACGGATGTAAGCTCACAACCTAAACTCAACTCAATCGAATGCTATGAAGTAAGTGTATTTTTCTCTCTAAAAACCGTAGCTTCTCTTTGTGCTGAATGCCTTGTATTTATAGTGCACCATTGAGAAGATCTTCATGCAATCGACCTCTTCCTTTGTGAGAATCCTCTTCCTATATGAAAACATAAAACACACTCACAAGGAAATCAAATATTAGTAGGTTAGTCCTAATATAAAACTATGTACATAAATAAAAGATATTTACATAATTACAATCTCTTAATAAAAGTAAGATACTTATAAATCTCCATGAAAGTCCCAAAATCTTCTTACCATATAGAAGTCTTTTGAAATAAGGAAACATAATTATGTTCCCATAAAACTCACGTTTTCAATCTCCCCCTATTTTGGACTTTCTTGTCAAAACCAAAGATTTATAACAAACATAATATTATGACCACAGAATATAGAAAGAGCATGACTCCCCCTGAATGGATGTGTGTCCAGATGTGTATACACATCCACACATAAAAACTGCAAAACAAGAATTAGAACAGAATACCAGCAGTTCATTAAGCAAAACCAAAACACCATTCAGCCATGTCCTAATTAAGCTATTACAAACCATTGTTTAGAAACTAACAAACTAAAACAGGAATTAAAAATTGTCTTTAGCAACCATCACAGCAAAATACCAAAAAAAACTTTTCTCCCCCTAAATCAAAGATCAAAATGTCTCCACTTAAAACCGGCCCGTAGCTTTAGCGGCGGCGGCATTAACGGCATCCCGGACTTCACTTCCGGCGGCCGGCGGCATTAGAACTAGATTCTCCCCCTTTTTGACAAGAAAGTTTAGCATGCCATCTAAGGAGATTATCCCTAAGTGCTTTCAAATTGTTGGCATGGGCAATGGAGGCTTGAGCTTGAGCTTCTGCATCTATAATGGCAGCATCTAAATCCTTCATCTGAGCAATAAAATTTTCTTCAGATGTGACACCAGATGTGTCCACATCTTCCATACCAATTTCAGGAACTGTACCCAAAGGAAGATCCACATGTCTTTGCTTAGGGTCAAGCAAGGTCTTAGATTCCTTAAACAGGGCAAAATTGTCAACAATTTCTTCTCCTTTTTCAGTCTTTACACCATTGGCAATGAGAATTTGGGAGATCAAGGAAGGGTAAGGTAAAGACCATTTCTTTGATGGAGACTCTCCATAGTCACAGATTTTTCTAAAAATAAAATCACCAAAATTAATGTGCCTCTTAGTCCCCAATCTATACAGAAGCAAAGCTTGCACTCTAGTGACAGAAGTTTTATTATTGGAGGGACACAAATTGGCAACCAGGATAGAGTGGAGAAAACAATAAAGAGATGATAGAGAACCACTTCCTAAATCTTTAGGCTTCACTGGCCAAGAGGTTACCTTGCCATGGGTAATTGCAGACACAAGATCATCATCCTCAATAGAAACCACATCATCCAATAGATCATACAACCCAAGAAAATCATTGATGATAGAAGGGGTAAAAGGAACAAATACTCCTCTAACATAAACACCAGGAGAATGAGAATAAGTTTTATCTAATCCCTTAGGCAGATTTGCATAGAACTCATAAACCAATTTTGGGTAGAAGGGAAGGGGATGGTCCACAGTCAAGAATAATCCTCTTTCCTCAAAAAACTTGTCCATACCAAGCTTAGCAAAAGTCTCTCTATCCCTTTTCATCTCAACAACAAAGGCTTTAGAGGAAATTAAAGCAAACCTATCGGCTGACCTTTTTGGATAAAAACTTTTTGGAAAAGGGTTTGGGGTTAGAAACCCAGAAACGAGAAGATGACATACCACTGTTCGGCTTTCTTTCGAGTAGATGTGCGTCTAGATGTGGGCACATCCTTAGACACATCCTTCACAGGGAATGGAACAATGATGGGTTCAACCTCAGTGTCATCAGCATCAGAGGAATCAATCTCTTGGTCTTCTTTTTCCTGATCAAGTTCTTCTCTTCCTAGCTTGTAATTCTCATCCAGGCGGATATCATCATCATCGAACTTGAGTCGGTTTCATCATCAAAGGCTCTAAGTCGATTGCGGCCATCTTTTTCTTACCCTTTAAATCCATTAAGATTTTAGCTAAGGGCTCTTCATCACTAAAGGATATAAAGTCCTCAACGGGACTAGAGACCAAGGGAACGAGAGGGCTCAACAACGGGAAGCGAGACAAATTATCCTTAGAAGGTGAAACAATAGTGGGGATAATGGGATCGAGATGAAATTATGGGAGAAATAGGAGCAATTGGCTCAACGGACTCTGCGTAGGGAACAGTCTCAACGGGGATCGAAAGGTTCAACATGGGGAGTATCAACGAGAATAAGCGATTCAACAAGGGGAACAACCACGAAGGGGTAATAGCGGGACCACTAACGAGAGGAAGGGGAATAGACGATTTAGCCCTAGTCTGACAAGAGGAATTATTACCTCATCTTCTTCTTCTTCTTCAAGAACAATAGCAGTTGAAGATTTCCCGCCAGGTTTCGTTAGGTTCTTGGCTTTGTCAGACTCTGACAGCTTGCGAACCCTACCAGATCGACGAAGAGCACGCTGGGGCACAGGAATTGTAGCAGACTTTGGGGGTTTTACCTGAGACAACTTCCTCTTCTTAGTTGAAGAAGGTTCCTCAGCGATGGCGACATCCGATGGTGGGATCACCGGAGAGGATGGAGCTCTAGGGTTTTCATCGGTTGAAAACGATCCACGGGTTCCAATGACGGAGATTTGGGAGAAGAAGCTTCCATTGTTGGATCAGACGAGGGTGATGGAGAGGAGAAATCCGCAAGAAACTTTGAGATTACAGGGTTTAGGAGTATGGAATCCTCTCTTTTGGCTATTGAAATAGGAACAATGTCAAGAACATCTTCTTCTCTAATGTTCGAATGCTCGGCCATTTAACAGAGTGATTTGGGTTGGTTGAACAGTGCAAAGAGAAATTAATGCAAAGTGTGTGAGATTGTGTGCAAAGAGGAGGAAGAACAAAGGGTTTTGTCAAGGTTTATGGGGGATGGGACGGATGTGAGGTATATTAAATACTCACAGCTCCCCCTTTCCTACTAAAATTAGGAATCCTTCTCCAAACAGGTATAACACACCTCAAAAACCTTAAGAGTCCTCCAACGGCTAGAAAACCTTTGAGGTTACAACACACAAGCACCTTCCAAGAAAATAAGGGATTAAAATAAATCAAGATTTTGTAAGATTTTTATGAAAACACAAATTACTTCGGCATATCTTTATTTTAAAACAGAATCCCAAAGAGATTTTCCAACCTTTTCAAACAAGGATTGATACACACCTTTTTCTTTCATAAAAGATATTGGAGATCAAAAACCTATATAATCAAAGAATGAATTAAGAGAGAAAATTAATTAGCTATTATATTTACAAAGCTCCTATATGTCCTAAAAAGTGCAATATGCCTAACATGATGCAAACACACAGGTGAAGGAAATATTCTCAGTTTATAGATGTGGCATAGGATGTGAGTCACAAATTGGGACACATTTAGATCACAAAAAGTCAATGAGCAATAATCCAATCTGCACAGCCTCTAGGATGCATCCACCAATTTTTGTTGTGGATTTTTGCAATGTGAGTAGCTTTCACTTTACTTGATCCCAAAGATAGCCCTTTTTCCAATGATCTTATCAAGTTTGACTTCAAGTTTTCTTATGAAAATCACTTGATCACAATGGTATGGCTTCATACTAAGGGTGAAAGTTTCTCACACATATATATATATATATATATATTTTTCTTTTAGCACCCTGTGAGATACCTAGGAAGGTTATACCAAGTAATCAAAAGATTACATGGACGGAAATACTCACAATTAAGTGATCAAAAATAATGTCAAAGATGAAGACTCACAAGTGACCACCTTTGAGAAATTTCGTGCTAATGCATGATATTTTTGGATTTTTCTTTTTATGATTTTTTTTTTTTTTTTTTCGAGTTAAACTAATCTACGGATGTGTTAGAGGATGTGAGACACATACTGGTCTCACAACCTTAGATATCACACAAGCCAAGAGACTTCCTCAAGGAGGAAAATCTCTCCAAATCTAATGCCTTTGTAAATATATCGGCCAATTGATTTTCGGTCCCAACAAATTCCGAGACACACGAGTTTTGCTCTACAAGATCTCTAATGAAATGATGTCTAATATCAATGTGCTTTGTTCTAGAATGTTGAACAGGATTTTTAGATATGTCCAAGGCACTTTTGTTATCACAAAAAGCGATCAAAATTTTGCTATTCAATCCATAATCTTTTAGCATTTGATTCATCCAAAGTAATTGTGTGCGGCAACTCCCAAGGGCAACATATTCGGCCTCGGCGGTGGACAAGGACACACAATTTTGCTTCCTACTATACCAAGACACAAGGTTATTACCTAGGTAGAAACATCCACCGGTGGTACTCTTTCTATCATCACTATTTCCGGCCCAATCGAATCGGTGTACCCAACCAAATTGGTGTTTGTTTCTTTAGAGTAATGCGAGACCTAGGTTCACAGTCCCACTCACATACCTAATGATTCTTTTCAATGCTTTAAGATGGGACACTTTAGGGTTGGCTTGGTATCTAGCACGAAGACATACACTGAACATAATGTCGGGTCTACTTGCGGTGAGGTAAAGCAAACTTCCTATCATGCTTCTATAAAGGGTTTGATCAACACTCTCACCATCGGAATCATGACTTAGTTTTGGGAAGATCCCATTGGGGTTCTTTGATGTGAAGAGTGTTCAAGCTCAAACTTTTTCACAAGATTCTTGGCATACTTAGGCGTGAAATGAACATACCATCTTTGAATTGCTTAATTTCGTAAGCCTAAGAAAAAGTTCAACTCACCTACCATACTCATCTCAAATGTGGAAGTCATGCTATCCACAAATTCGGCTAGCATTGGATCGAATTTGATCCAAACACAATGTCATCTACATAGATTTGTGCCACAAGAATTTCCTTCTTATTTCTCCTCACAAACAAGGTTTTGTCAACCTCACCTCTCTTGAATCCTAGTTGAAGCAAATGGTCAGTCAACCTACCATACCAAGCTCTAGGGGCTTGCTTTAGCCCATACAGAGCTTTCTTCAGTTTATACACATGATTAGGATATTTGGAGTCCACAAAGCCTTTAGGTTGTTCAACATAGGCTTCCTCATTTAATATCCCATTTAAAAAGGCACTCTTGACATCCATTTGATGAAGAGTAATCTTGAGGTAACAAGCAATGGCTAACAAAAGCCTAATGGACTCAATTCTTGCAACGGAGCAAATTTCTCCTCAAAATCAATTCCCTCAATTTGAGTATAACCTTGAGCAACTAACCTAGCTTTATTTCTAGTTATCACACCTTGCTCATCAGTTTTGTTCTTGAAAATCCATTTGGTTCCTATGACATTTCCATGTGAGGGTCTAGGAACAAGAGTCCATACCTCATTCTTTTCAAATTGTATTAATTCATCTTGCATAGCCATAATCCAGTCAGTATCTTTCAATGCTTCAGCAACATTCTTAGGTTCAATCTTAGAAACAAAACAACGAAGCTTACAGGAGTATCTTTGAGGAGCAACTCCATAAACCAACCATCTTTCTATAATCAACTTTGTCCTTTTGTCTAGTTCTCACTTGAGCATGCACATCTCCCACAACTTGTGAAGTGGGGTGGTTTTTGGATTTTAGAAGGGATATCCTTTGACCTATCCACACACCCATTCACATTATCTTCGGAGCATCATCCTGATCGGGAATCGGAAGGCTGTCCTCGGTTACGGGAGTTTGAGTGGATGTGGGTGCAGATGTGGGTTCGAGATGTGGAGCGAGATGTGTCCACATCCTTGGTTACATCCTTATCGGGTTCAACATTTTTATCGGCCTTTGGAAGCTTCTTTTGAATTTTCGGCTTTGTTTCTTCATCCTTCCGAGTCCGGCAAGCAACGAAATATCATCCTCGGCGGTCTTGAGGTTAAGATCAAGTGAGTCATCAAATTTAACATTAGCGAGATTCCATAATGGTCTTAGTTTTGAGATTAAAAACTCTGTAAGCTCTCTTGTTTGTGGAATAGCCCATGAAAATTGCTTTGTCACTCTTTGAATCAAACTTGGACAGTATTCTCTATCATTGAGAATATAACAAACACAACCAAACACATGAAAATATTTTACGGTTGGTTTCTTTCCAAGGAGGATTTGATATGGGGTGACGGTGCTACCAATCCTTAGGAACACCCTATTGCCAATGTGGCAAGCGGTGTTTAAAGCTTACGCCCAAAATTTTTTGGACAAGTCTTTGAACTTAGCATGACTCTTGCCATTTCTTGCAAGGTTCTATTCTTTCTTTCGGCAATTCCATTTCTTTGTGGGGTGATTGGTGCGAGAAAACTCATGAGTGATTCCCTTAGAATTGCAAAAATTGGTGAACATTTGATTCTCATATTCGGTGCCATGGTCGGACCTAATCCTCACAGTCTTAAGACCATAAAGATTTCTAACTCTTTTGTACCAATTCTTGAATTCTCCAATTGTTTCGACTTTTCTCTTAAGAACATTACCTAAGTGTACCTAGAATAATCATCAACACACACAAAGGCATACTTTTTCCTACCAAAGCTTTCTACTTCAATAGGTCCCATTAAATCGGTGTGAATCATCTCCAAACATCTAGTTGTGGAGCATTGTTGGACCTTTTTATGTGATGCTTTTGTTTGTTTTCCCTTTTGACATGAACCACAGACATCGGGGTTCTTGAAGTTTAGTTTAGGGAGGTCTTTAATGGCTTCAAACCTTTGAAGTTCTTCCGTAGTTCTACGGCTAGCATGCCCTAATTTTTGGTGCCACAGATTGACATCATTAGCTTTTGAGCTTAGGCAAGAAAGATTGTCACCAAATTGGTAACAATTATCGGCGGATCTAGGACCGGTAAACACACATTTATTATCCTTATCAAACACTTCACACAAGTGCTTATCAAACTTCACAAATAGGTCATCATCACACGGTTGGTGATGCTTATTAGGTTGGCTTTCAAGCCTTCTACATGATATACATTGTGCAGTTTTGGGAGACCCTTAACATCCAGGGTTCCTTTCCCAACAATTTTTCCTTGAGCACCTCCACCAAAATTTACTTTCCCTCCATTTATCACTTCATAATCAAGAAGAATTTGCTTGGTTTCCGGTCATGTGCCTAGAGCACCCACTATCAAAATACCAAGAGCCGAGACAGTACTCTTGAGGGAAGAGTAGACAACATTGCGGGTGGTAATTGGTTTGGCCACCCATTTGTTTAACAGTTTTCTTTTGGGTTGCAGAGGTCTCGGATTATTTGGATGTGTGTTAGGATGTGGATACATCTTCTCACACATCCGAGGCATTTGAAATTACCAGTTTTTATCGGCCTTGAGTTTGTAACGAAGGGCCTAATGTGACCGGGAGCTAGGCGGTAATGACAAATGTAATGCCTCTTCCTTGGTCTCTTCTCACTCGAGAATGACTTTTTCTTTAAAAGCTTGTTTTTTCACACTTTTAGAGGTAGAAGCCTCACATCCCTCCTTTACAAAATTATTTTCAAAACCTATACCAATTTTGTCACGTTGACCCATAGAAAAAGCTTCTTCCATTTTCATTTTACTTTTGTTTAACATAGTAAAAGTGTTATCAGATTTTTCACATTCATTCTTGAATTTTTCAAGGTCAACTTCTCTTTTGGTCACAAGGACTTCTAGTCTTGCAATGGTATCTTTTTGAGCATCATTTTCTTTTGAAAGTACAGCTTTTTCATCTTCACAAGCAGCCAATTTATCAGAAAGAGATTTGTTTACCTTAACAAGTACCTCAATTTTGTCCAATCTTTTCATCCAATCGTATGCGGCTCCTTGTATGTGGCAAAAAGTTCCTCATAGGGAATGTCTCTTTCTTCATCTTCATCATCTCGAATCTCCTTTTACAGAGAAACAGTTCAGCTCAGTTCAGATGTGACACCGGATGTGTACACAACCGAGCCCACATCCAAGGGATTTTCAGGAGTATATTCTTCTATATCTCAGAAAAAGCATTAAACACAGAATGGCAATTTAAGACAGACATGTTAGCCACTTCTTCTTCCTCATCCTCACTTGTCACTAAGGGTAGCAAGTTAAGCTCATTCCCTTCTTTTTAAGTGTATTAGCACACTCATTGGCATAATGACCAAAGCCACGACATGCCCTACATTGGACAGATTCGTATGATTTATTTTCAAAACTTGGTTTCTTGAATCCAAGGTCGGTGCTAGGTTTGGGCTTTTCAAAGATCGAAGTAGGTCTATTGGGAATTTGCTTATCCTTCTATTTTTCAAGATAGAACTGAATTTCTTTGAAATAAAAGCTACATCCTCATCTTCAAGATTAGACTTGTCAATCTCGAGAGGATAATTCCACAAGCTCTTTTGGTAGAGCAAAGAAGCACTTTTAAGGGCAAGACTGTGTTTTGTTCTTCTTCGAGCCTCAAGGTTAAGCTCAAACACAGTCAAGATTCCTATGATAGTGTCAAGACCTACGGTGTTTGTGTCCTTTGTTTCTTCAATCACGGCTACTTTAATGTTAAACCTCTCGTGCAAGGTCCTTAGAATCTTACTAACAAGTCTTGCATTAGAGATAGATTCTCCTAGACTTGTGCATTCATTTGAAATCTCATGAATCTTAGCAAAGATATGACATAATATCCTCGGCTTCTTCCATTCGAAGTAACTCAAACTTATCCATTAAAATTCTAAGCCTGGTAGCCTTCACACTTGGTGCTCCCTCACATTGAGTTTGCAAAATATCCCAAGCAGTTTTGGCTATACTCTCATTTGTTATAAGCTTGTACATATTCCCAGAAACATGGATGGAAATAGCACCCATGGCTTTTGAATTGTAATTTGCAGCTTGTATTTCATCAAGAGTCCATTGTTCTTCGGTGTTTTCTTTTCAAAAAGGACTCACCAACACCGAAGATGGCTTTTTCTCCACAGTAGGAGGTTGCCATGCAACAAGAATGCACATCCAAGCTCTTTCATCAATACTTTTGATGTAATTTCGCATCTTAGACTTCCAAAGAGAATAATTTGTGCCATCCAAGACAGGAGGCCTATTTTGGTGATTTTGGCATTCCATAATGACTACACTTTCTGGATCAACACTCAGTAATATTTCGAGAGTTGGCTCTGATACCAATTGAAAGTTTCGTGTAGCTAGGAAACTTGGATCACGCAATAGACAAAGGATGTGAGCAGCGAGATGTGTCTCACAACTGTCCACACATCCACGAGATAATGCAATGGAATAAAATAAATAAAAGCAAATTAAATGCAATAACTCAAGAGTTATATACGCTTACTGATCTGTGTGATCAGCAAACTAGGCTTACGCCCAAAAACCTTTCACTATAAAAACTTTTGTTTCTTACAAAAACAAATAAGTGAAAAACTAAAATATGAAAATACTAAACAAGTTCTAATCACCTTCTATGATATGAACAACTCCCCTTTCCCAAGTAGGACTTATTCAATCAGAAGTAAAACAAGAGAACTTTATGAAAACCTAGATGTGAGTTACGGATGTAAGCTCACAACCTAAACTCAACTCAATCGAATGCTATGAAGTAAGTGTATTTTTCTCTCTAAAAACCGTAGCTTCTCTTTGTGCTGAATGCCTTGTATTTATAGTGCACCATTGAGAAGATCTTCATGCAATCGACCTCTTCCTTTGTGAGAATCCTCTTCCTATATGAAAACATAAAACACACTCACAAGGAAATCAAATATTAGTAGGTTAGTCCTAATATAAAACTATGTACATAAATAAAAGATATTTACATAATTACAATCTCTTAATAAAAGTAAGATACTTATAAATCTCCATGAAAGTCCCAAAATCTTCTTACCATATAGAAGTCTTTTGAAATAAGGAAACATAATTATGTTCCCATAAAACTCACGTTTTCATAATTTATTGGGCTAGAGACCTTCGGGTTATGAAGATTACAAGATCAATGATTATTTGTGGCATGAAGTAAAAAAAGGTATGTATTTAAACTGTTTTTACAATTTGTTGAATAACTAACCAATGTTCTGAACAAAAGTTCAAGTTTATGAGATGATACCTACCTAGTTTTGTGTTTAGCCATCAAGTTTTTCATGATTTACCTTATACATTTGCAAGTAATATTTCCCCGTGCAACTTCCACTTGGGGAGCTTCTTGGAAAAAAAATATAGAACAACGGAAACAGATAAGCATAACTTATATTATCCTTGCTTTGCTTCTGAAAAGAATTTCAAGTTGAAATTAACTGCAAAAAATAGAAGACATACATATCTGTAATCATTGTATACAACTAAATTTGATAATTTGAAAAAAAAAAAACAACAACGAAAACAGATAAGTATAACTTATATTATCCTTGCTTTGCTTCTGAAAAGAATTCCAAGTTGAAATTAACTGCAAAAAATAATTACAAGTTACAGACCTCGTGAAGGAAAGAAACTCAAAGGGTCCGCTCCCGAGTCTAAAAATGGAGGGGAAGGGAAGGAAAAGGGAGGAAATGTGGGAGGATTTCCTCCCTAATGGTGCTCCTGAATTTTTTTGAGGAGGGAAAGGGAAGGAAATGAGGGGCTCATTTCCTTCCATTTCAATCCTCCCGCGTGTGGGCGAAAATGGGAGGAAAGAAATGTTCCGCCATTTCCTCCCCCTCCCTTCCCTTCCCTTCCCTTCCCTTCCCTTCCCCTCCCTCCCCTTCCCTTTGTCTCCCTAAAAAACTTGGGAGCGGACCCAAAAGGATAGATTTGGATGAACAAGTTGTGCCTTCACATTCACAAATAGTGCTAGCAAGTAAAACTTGCTATTCGAGTTAATCCTATAACCAGGCTAGATATTCATGTTTCACATGATCTATTTCTATTTCCCCCTCCCCTCCCGCACTCCCAACATTTAACCAATCAATTCAAAAAAAAAAAAAATAGCAAAAAATATATTATTTCTTTAACAATTTCAAACATTATTCCCAACCTACTGTTAAAAGCAATGGCAGCAAGTCCATCGGTACAGAACTCCTTCCACATCAAAATTAATTATACCATATTTTTTCAAAAATTGCTCTTTGATTAGATCAAGATCATTTTATTTTTTTAGAAAATTCATTTTGGTATGAAGGGAGTATATTAATCCATAAGATATCATATGCATACATCAATCTATGACCAAAATCACATATCAGAAACAGAACAATAATATAATATTCAAGAACATATTTATGTAGAAAACTGAAAAATCAAACTAAAAATAGAAACAATTATTTTTTGAAATAAAAATGGAACAAAATACAGGGAGATTGAGTTCAAATTAAATAATCGATCGGACGTCATTATTTTTAGGGCTTTCACTTAAGTGAGATGCTTCATTCCTCTATACCGTTCACTTTCAAGTAGTTTCTTCTTAGAAATCATGAAAGAGTAAATTGAAAGACGAATTAAAGGACGAGAAACATATGATCTCGCCGTTTAATGCAACCGGATTAAGGATCTAGAGAGATAGAGAAATTTCCGAGTGAGAGAGAGAGAGAGAGGCGGTGGCCATGGAGAGAGACAAAATAAAGGGTGCGGCGGTGAAGGTAAATTAGGTGTAGGGTTAATGACATTCTATTTATATGGCAGTAAATTAGGGTTTTTTTTATATCTGATTAATTGGGCTTAGACTTTATGATAGGCCATATTGGCATATATTATGTATTTTTACGCCAATTGCAAAATCTTACAAAAACGCGTTTTTTTCTTAATATTAGAAAAAACGTGTTTTGATTCCCTCGATAATGCCAGTGTTAGGGTAACAAAGTGCCAGTGTAAAGAGTGCCAGTACATGTATTATTAAGTGTCAGTGTTAATATAACAAATTGCCAGTTTAAAGAATGACTGACAGTGCATGTATTATTAAGTGCCGATGTTAGTGTAAAAAAGTGTCCGAGTTAATGTAAAAAGTGTCAGTGTTAGGCTCCGTTTGTTTCACCGTAAAACATTTTTCGGAAAATGTTTTCCGGAAAATAACCTGTTTTACGGTGTTTGGTTAGCCCCCGGAAAATGTTTTCCGGAAAATAACTCGTTTTCCGCTGTTTGGTTGCCTAAGTAAAACGTTTTCCGGAAAACATTTTACGCCCTTCCTAAGTAAAACGACCTACTGACCTTGTCCTAAGTAAAACATTTTCCGGAAAATGGAGGCCTTAATGTACAACTCATATTACGCCCGCACAACCACCCCACCGCCTATCCCACCCCCCACCCCCCAAAAAAAATTTTTTTTTTTTAATTTTTTTGTAATCTCCCCCCACCCCCAAATTCCTTACCCCACCCCCCACCCCCCCAATTTTTTATTTTTTTTATTTTTTTTTTTGTAATCGCTTTCTTCTTACCCACCGCCTCACCCCCCACCCCCCACCCACCCCCCAAAATTTTTTTTTTTTTTTTTTTGTAATCGCCCCCTACCCTCCCCGCCTACCCCCCCACCCCCCACCCCCCCACCCCCCAAAAAAATTTTTTTTTTTTTTTTTTGTAATCGCCCCCCCACACCTACCACCCCACCCCCCCCCGCCAAAAAAAAATTTTTTTTTTTTTTTTGTAATCGCCCCCTACCCCCCCACCCCCCCCAAAACTTCCTTTTTTTTTTTTTTTTTTTTGTAATCGCTTCCCTACTCACTCGCCTATTTACCCCCCACCTTCACCCCAAAAAAATTTTTTGGGGGGAGTGGGGGGTGTGGGGTGGGTGGCGGGGGGTGGGGGCGATCACAAAAAAAAAAAAATTTTTTTGGGGGGGTAGGCAAGTGGGTAGGGGAGTGATTACAAAAAAAAAAAAATTTTTTTGGGGGGGTGGGGTAGGCGAGGGGTAGGGAAGCGATTACAAAAAAAAAAAAAAATTTGGGGAAGTGGGTGGGGGTGGGGTAGGTCAAAGTGGGGCGATTACAAAAAAAAAAAAAAAAAAATTTTGGGGGTGGGGGTAGGCAGGGGGTAGGGGGCGATTACAAAAAAAAAAAAAAAAAAAAAATTTTGGGGGGGTGGGTGGGGGAGGGGGTAGGCGAGGGGGTAGGGTGGGGGGTGGGGGGGTAGGGGCAGGGGGTAGGGGGCGATTACAAAAAAAAAAAAAAAAAAAATTTTGGGGGGGTGGGTGGGGGGGTGGGGGGTAGGTCACCTTGTGAAATATGAGTCGTTTTACCAAACACCCGAAAACATTTTACACCCTTCCTCCGTAAAATATTTTCCTCCGTAAAATATTTTACGCTCTACCTCCGTAAAATATTTTACAGGAAAACATTTTACAGGAAAACATTTTCCAGAAAACGTTTTTCGGAAAACATTTTACGTCGAAACAAACGGAGCCTTAGTGTAACAAAGTGTAAGTATAAAGAGTGTCAGGCCAGTATAAATAGTGTCATTGCATGTATTATTGGGTTCCAGTGTTAGTATTAAAAAGTGTCAGTGTTAGTATAAACAAATGCTAGTGTGAAGAGTGCCAGCGCATCTATTATTAAGTGCCAGTATAAAACAGTGCCATTGTAGGGTAAAAAGTGACAGTATTAGTATAAAAAAGTGTCAGTGTGAATAGTGTCAGTGCATGTATTATTAAGTGTCAGTGTAAAAATGATTTTTTCATAACCTTAGAAAAAAATGCGTTTTTTATAAGACCAACTCATTTTTTACTTTTAAAAATAAATTTCAGTTAGAAGTTAGATTTTTATTTTTAATTTTTGATAAAAAGTTAATAAATTCATTTACATGTATAAACCCTATTTTCAAAATGGTAGTACATTTAAATTTGTTGTATATATCTTTTATATAATATTTATATATTAAAATTATTTGTCCAAAATCAGTAATTCACAAAGTAAAATGCATGAAATGTTACGCATATGAATATAACAAGAGGCATAGGTGATAATAATCGTTATATATATTTTGGGTCAACCATTATTGGATATAAACAATTATGTGATAACAATTGTATTTCTTGAAATGATATTTTATATTTTTCATTAATAAATGTTAAGTATTCATTTACTAGAGAAATATAGATGAGACATGCTAACAGGAAAGTATATCAATATTAGCTTTATTTTTAGGATTTTTTTTGGAAAAAAAATTATTTGTTTAGGATTGTCACATAGTAAATTATTTAAACTTTAATGTAGTTATAGTAAGTCTTTTAATTAGTTTTTGTCATTTGTCAAAGTTTTTTGATCGTGCGCTTAACGCACGGGTGTTATACTAGTTAAACATAATGAATACAAGGTAATGAATTATATATTAATATAAAGATTAATTGCCATTCATGAGAGAATTATTGGAGCTATAAGTGAGAAATACACAACAAAAGAAATGATATTCTTCTTTTTACATCAATTCTCCATCTTTCCCTTTGCAACTTGCTATTTTTCTTTTTTTTTCTGCCCTCCTAGAATAAGTTGAATAGTGATTTTGTCCGACATTGTTTTAATTCGCCGGATACTATAGTGTGCAAGAATAGTCAGGTCCATCAGTTTTATCATGGGAGATTAACGTCCAAAACAACATTAAACACAACTCGGTGAGAGGGCGAATTTGCCTTAAAGAGAATGTGTTACGCACGACTCGGACAACATCAAAATGATTAACCTACGATTTTCTCTTTGTTTATGTTTTTATTGTAACTTGTATCAATAACAATATTGCAATTCTTTTTCTTTTGTGCTCAAAAGTAATATTTTGTATTGCAATATTAAGACAAATTCCTCCTATTTAGAAATGATTGATGTTGGGTATGCATGTTTTAACCCTCCTACTTTGTATTAGATTTGATTGATACCATAACCTCCTGTCTATTTTAAGGACTTTAGGATCCTATGTATTGAAGCTTAGACTTCAATTTTTTAGCTAAGTCCATTTTATAGAATAGGTTAAATTTAGGCTTGAAGACTGGCACAAGACTCATTGGATTGGAGAGTTACAGTTCAGCAGCTTCAAGAACCGCCCCTATGAACCGCACATGCAAACCGCATGTGGAACTCCTTGTTGAATCTGCTACTACAGTGCAACCGCTTGATGAACCGCACCTGTTCAGTGCATCTCCAACCGCTCTGTGCAAATCCCTGGTGTAACCAACCGCACCTCATGAACCGCTCCACACCAGACCGCATCCAATGATTGAAGACTTGAAGTGAACCACTATTTAACCGTTGGAATCCACGTCAGCAATATCAAAAGTCAACCACTAAATCTTGTCACGTGATTCAATGTCAGAGAAGATCTGCAAGGATCTTGAAAAGGTGACAGGTGTTCTAACCTCATTGCTTGCATTTGGGCACGATCGGCTTTATCTCGTAGCTGTACCAAAGGACAAAAGTGGATATTGTGGACCAATGGGAAAGCATCAAGTACTGTCCTTGCAACAGCTGTATCCAACGGCTAGTTTCTTGATGCCTGGGTATAAATACCCTCAATCTTCACCATTTGAAGATTGCTTAAAAAATTGAGAAGTGTTGTGTTCATAGAAGCTGAAGCTCTGCCCAGAATTGTTCAACCCTTTGAATCTTCATCTTCAACCTTCAAGAAATATTCCCCAGCCCAGAAATCAAGCCTTAACACATTCAAGAATCATTGAGCTCTACATCTCTCAGATTTAAAGAGCCTTGATCTTGAACACACACACACCTCACTTGTTTAATCACATAGATTAATATCACTTGAGATACACTGGTTATAGTCTTAGGATTTGATCTTCATAGAATAGATTTTAGATTTGAGTATTGATCTTTGTAACTTGTAATCTCTCATACTCATAGTAAAATCACTCTTGAAAATCCAAGACTAACCATCTTGGTAGTGGACGTAGATCGTTTATCGATTGAACAACTCCAAATCACGTGTTCTTACTTTCTGCATTTATATTTCCTGTGATTACTAATTATTTATCTCTATCTCTGTTTGATCTTATTTTAGTTATCCATTATTGTGAATTAGTGTTTGGAGTTAACATTGTCAAAATCACACGTGTTTGTAAAACTGCACTCACCAAAACCGCCAAGCAAAACCGCACTTACAAACCGCCTCTTCAAAACCGCTTTACACTTTATTATTTCGCTGTGCATTTTACATCCTCACTTGCAGCTTATTATCAACTGCAAGAGATTTTGTAAGTAAGAGGTTTAGTTTTTATAAGAGGGCGAAAAATTTTAAACAGCTATTCACCCCCCCTCTAGCTGTATTTTCACCCTTGTTGCCACCTTTGGGACCAACAAGTGGTATCAAAGCAAACACTTTTAAAAACCACTATTTTTCAAGCTTAACAGCTTGTGTGCCGATTCGTTATGGCAACCTCAAAGACAATGACAACTGTTAACTATTCACACATTCCAATTTTGGACGAAGACCACTTTGACATCTGGAAGTACCGAATGCTTATTCATTTGGAAACTATAGATGAGATGCTGGTGGAGTGCGTAGTCAATGGGCCATGGATTCCAATGAAGGCCAACACTGATGCAACCACCAATGCTGAAACTCCAGAGGTCAAAAAGCCAAAAGAAGAGTGGTTGGATGAAGAGAAGAGATTAGTTGCCTTGGACAGCAAGGCAAGACACATCATTTCTGGAACCCTTCCCGTTTCAACTCTTCAGAAAGTGATGTACCTCAAAACCGCAAAGCAGGTGTGGGATGCCATAGAGAGCTACCTCGAAGGTGACGAAGAGTGCAAGGAAAACAAATTATACACTGTTGAAAGATCCTACAACAACTTCAACAGAAAATCCAACGAAACCTTGCGTCAAACCTATGATCGCTATGTTGAGGTAGTTAATGCTTGTAGATCTCTTGGCAAAACTTTAACCGATAAGGAAATCAATATGACTTTCCTATCTGCTTTAGGTTATAGATGAGTTAATAAGGCTACCTCTCTAGAAGACTCCAAAGTTTTGGGTACTTGGTCGTTAAGTAACTTGTACGCCAATCTTAGAGTCTATGAATTAAAATTAAATCATATTGAAGAGATTGAAGGGAAAACCAAATCACTTTCTATGTCCGTAGTGGAACAAGAGGAGAAACCATCTACATCCAATCAAACCACTAATCCTTCCATATCAACCTCATCACTCATCGAAATGGATGATGATGATTTTGCCATGTTTGTAAAAAGATTTCAAAAATTTAGTAAATCCTTAAAACCTTTCACAAAATCATTTTCAAAAGGCAAACCTCCTGTAACATTTTCTAGGGCTACAGATACAAAGAAAAAGAGTGACCTAGTTTGCTACAACTTTAGGAAACCTGGCCACTTTGCATCTGAGTGTCTACAGCCTAAGTATGAATATATGAAAAAGAAAACCGCTCCTGCAAAATTTTCTCATCGCAAGGGAATGGTTGTTGAGGAGGAAGAGAATTCCAAGGAATTAGCAACTTGGATTGAAACAGATTCTGATGATGGAAGTGATGATGAAACCGAAGAGGTTAATCTCTGCTTAGTTGCCGACGCTTCCGATGAATCAGATTCTGAATCATTTGAGTTGCAAGATATGGAGGAAAAAGAGGTTTCTACAAAACTTCCAAATTATAAATTGGATGATGATATCAAACTTACTCCTAGCGTTAAGATATGAAATTGCTCGTATTCACGTCCCATTTTCTCATCTAAAAATGCTCCACCTTCAAAAGCAATTCCAAAGAAAGTTTTGAAAAAGGTGGTGGAAGAAGTTTCTCCCTCGGAACACGAAAAGATGTTTAAGGAAGCTGAAATGGTGATCCATCAATTCTCTAATCTTAAGAAAGCCTTAAGCTTAGCTCATGATGAACTTAATCTGTACAAGATAGAGAAAACAGTGATGAGGTCCGAAATTTCAAATCTTAAGGACCAAATCAAAAAGATGACTCCTCTTGCTGATCAAAATCGCACTCTTGAAACTAAGGTTGCTGCACTTCAACTCCGGAATGATGACTTGGTAACCCAAATCAATGATCTCCAAAAGATTATTGATTCGTGGCTCAAGTCTCAATCCACCAAGGATCAAATCATAGACTCCCAAGTTCCCCCTGGAATTAAGGAAGGTCTAGGTTTTGGATCTGAGGAAGAGGAGAAGTGTGCATCCTGCAGTGAAAAGGATGAGGAAATTTTGAAACTAACTAAAGAAATTCCTAAGGGAAAGCATGCTAAAGGCAAGGGTAAAGGACAACAAATTAATTATGTCTACCCAAAAGGGAAGCAATATGGGAAGAACTCTCAGATAAAGCCAAAGGATTCTGAGAGTGTAGCTTCAGAGGAAATGGCTTATGGAATTGGTCGTATCCCTGCTCCAACCGCTTCTGGTGGAAAAGGCGGTTCTGGCAATTCCAGGTCTGACCGCGCCTCTTCTTCGACCGCTCCTCCTGCCTTCAAAAGCAGGAATAGCGTTCCTAGAAAATACGTGATCAAACTAAAGCCAGTTCCCTTTGTCACAGCTATAACCGCTCTTCCCAAACCGTATGCGACTCCTAAGAAGAGTAAGGAGTTAGTAAAACCTCATGATGCTTATAGCTTTTATAAATGTTCTGTGTGTGATGGTTTAGGTCACAAGGCTGCAGAATGCCTTTTGCGATTCACATCCAATGCCAGGAAGAGTAAACCTCCTTCTGTCAAACAGGTGTGGGTCGTAAAGGGTTGCTAACTTCAGGACCCAAGGAATAAAGGGAGACCTCGTTCTTAATGTTTACATTTCAGGTCCTCTCTTAATGGCTGGTCACTCCAAGGAAAATGAATGGTATCTTGACAGTGGCTGTTTAAGACATGACTGGAGATAGATCATTACTAGAAGATGTCATTGAAGCTAGTGGTCCGTCTGTAACCTTTGGTGACAACAACGAAGGAAAGACCATTGGATATGGTGTTATAAGGAGAGGAAACCTAACTATTGAGAAGGTTTCTCTTGTTGAAGGACTGAAGCACAACCTCCTTTCAATTTCTCAATTCTGCGACAAAGGAATGCTTTGCAACTTTACGTCATCAAATTGCTTTATCAAAGATAGCATTTCCGGCGTCACCCTACTCACAGGGATGCACATTCCTAGCGGTCTCACTCTCACTTTGAACACTACCGATTAATACTCATATTAATCATATATCATTATATAACAATATGACCAAAAAAACAAATATTTACATTATTGATCTAAATTCTGCATGTAGTATTACTAATCTCTGTTATGTAGCTAAGAATGTGAGCGAAAATAGTTGGCTATGGCACAAGAGGTTGAGCCACTTGAACTTCAAGTATCTTGCAAAGATTGGCAGGGAAAACCTCGTTCGTGATTTACCCAAAGTGGCTGACCACCATCCTGAGAAATGCAGTGCATGTCAACTTGGTAAGCAGTCCGCGTCGTCTTTCACCAGCAAGACCGCTCCATCAACTTCCAGATGCTTACAACTGCTTCACATAGATCTGTTTGGACCCGTAACCACTGCCAGCATTGGAGGAAATAGATACTCCCTCCGTCCCGCTAAGTTCCGCACTAACACTGTTTGCGCGGGAATTAAGGAATATGATATTTTAATAAAATGTTGTGAGTGTAAAAGAATGAGTGGAGAGAGAATGAGTGGAGGGTGTAATAAATTATAATGGTGTTGTGAGTATTAAAATAATGTAGGAGAGAGAATGAGTGGGGTTGGGTGAATATTTTATTAATATAAAGTTTCCTTTTTGGGAGTGTGCGGATATTAGCGGGACGCCAAAAAAGGAAAGTGTGCGGATATTAGCGGGACGGAGGGAGTATACCTTAGTGGTGGTGGATGATTACTCAAGATATACGTGGGTTGAGATGATGATTTCCAAAGATGATTGCTACGAGATTCTCACCACACTATTTAGACGGCTCCAAACTCAAAAAGAGGACGACATCGTTAGTGTTCGATCAGATAATGGAACAGAATTCAAGAACAACGGTGTTGCTCAGTATTGTGATGACCATGGGATTGATCACAATTTCTCAACTGCTGGTGTTCCACAACAAAATGGGGTTGTGGAAAGGAAGAATAGGACGTTGATTGAGGCTGGAAAGACAATGATATCTGAAGCCAAGCTGCCTCAGTATTTTTGGGCTGAAGCAATCAACACTGCATGCTTCACTCAGAACCGCTCCCTTATCAACAAAACCTATAATAAGACTCCCTATGAGCTTTGGCGAGAAAGAACCCCCAACATTGCATTCTTCAAGATCTTTGGCTGCAAATGTTTTATCCTCTACAACAGAAGAGAAAATAGAGGTAAATTCGGAGCCAAGGCCGACGAAGGTATTTTTGTTGGGTATGTTAAACATTCAAAAGCTTTTCGTGTTTTTAATAAAACTAGTTTAAAAATAGTTGAGTCTGTCCATGTTACTTTTGATGAGCATTCTCTCCTTGAGCCACATGTGGCTCCAAATGTTGTTGATGATTTTGTTGAGCATAATGAAACAGGTGAACCCTCTCAAACCGCACCTGAACCTCAACCACAAAATCCAGCACCCTCAACTGAAATTCCCTCAAATCGCAGATTTGAAACCGCACCTGAAGTTCCTACTCCAGATGCAACTCCAAAGGAAGAAGAAGTTGATAATTCCCCTATCCAGCTTATAGAACCTCTTCGTCAACTTACATTCCATGACTTCGCTGAATGATCTAACGATGTTCCAATTGAAGATCTTCAGCAAACCTCAGTCCAACCAGACTTACCCCCAGAGGTTCGTGAAGTCAGCAGTCACCCCCTCACAAATGTGATTGGTGATCTATTTTCCGGAGTTCAAACAAGGAGATCGAACTATGATGAGCATACTTATTTATTATCTCAAGTTGAACCCAAGAAGATTGATGAAGCACTCCAAGATTCCAGTTGGGTCGTTGCTATGCAAGAAGAACTCAACCAGTTTGAAAGATGCAAGGTCTGAACTTTGGTGCCTAGACCTCAGGATCAAGGAGTGATAGGAACTAAGTGGGTATTTAGGAATAAGATGGATGAGAATGGAAGCATCACTAGGAATAAATCAAGGTTGGTTGCACAAGGATATAGGCAAGAAGAAGGAATCGATTATGATGAAACCTTTGCTGCAGTTGCATGATTGGAAGCTATCAAAATCTTCTTAGCCTACGCCTCTTTCAAGCGTTTCAAGTTATATCAAATGGACGTGAAGAGTGCTTTCCTCAACGGCGAACTGCAAGAGACCGTGTATGTTGCTCAACCGCCTGGATTTGAAGACTCCAAATTTCCCAATCATGTCTACAAACTCCAGAAAGCTTTGTATGGACTTAAGCAAGCTCCAAGGGCATGGTATGAGACTCTTTCTAAATTTTTACTAGTAAAAGGTTTTAAACGCGGTAAAATCGATACAACTCTTTTTATTGCCAAATACAATGATCATACTTTACTTGTTCAAATATATGTTGATGATATCATTTTTGGTTCTACTAACAAGTTACTTTGTAAGCGTTTCGAGAAGCTAATGAAAATCAAGTTTGAGATGAGCATGATGGGAGAATTAACATTCTTCCTCGGGCTTCAAATCAAGCAATGCGAAGAAGGTATTTTCCTCAGCCAAGCCAAATACACCAAGGAGCTAATAAAGAAGTTTGAATTAGAAAATGCTAAAGCATATGATACTCCAATGGCCACCGGCAATAAGCTAGATAAAGATCTCAAAGGTAAGAAAGTTGATCAAACTTTATATCGAGGTATGATCGGCTCATTACTTTACTTAACTGCTAGTAGGCCCGATATTAAGTTTAGTGTACGTATGTGCTCGTTACCAAGCGGATCCTGAGAAGCACATCTTATTGCGATCAAGCGTATAATCTGCTATTTATACGGAACCACTAACCTTGGACTTTGGTATTCCAAAGATTCGAACTTCGATCTTGTAGGTTATTCGGATGCGGATTATGCGGCTTGTACTATTGACAGAAAAGCACTAGTGGTACTTGTCATTTCCTCGGGAATAGACTAGTTGCTTGGGCGGCAAGAAGCAAGCATCGGTTTCGGTGTCAACCACCGAGGCCGAGTACATTCTTCTTGGTAGTTGTTCTTTGTCAAATCCTTTGGATGAAGCAGCAGTTGGTGGACTATGGAATCCATGAAGGGAATTGCCCCATCATGTGTGACAACACTTCAACTATTTCAGTCTCCAACAACCCTGTCATGCATTCCAAGACCAAGCATATTGATATCAAGTATCATTTCCTCAAAGACCATGTGGAAAAGAGGAATATCCATTTAGAGTACGTAGGGACAGACAACCAGATTGCTGACATCCTCACCAAGGCTCTTGACTCCAAGAGGTTTTCCTTCCTCAGAGGAGAAATGGGTATGCTTGAACTTAAATGAATCCATTCTTTTTATTTGCTAACTTGTGTGTTAAGTATAGTTTCAATCCATCTTGTTGAACCGCGTGCTTCAAACCGCATATTGTCCAACCGCCCTGCAGCCAACCGCTTCATTCCAACCACATGCTGCAGCTCAACCGCTTGGACCTCAACCGCGTTTCAACTTGGAGTATTTTCTAATTTTTGCTTATGTTTAAAAAAAAAAAAACTGTTCAAATTCCTTTTATTTATTTTTCAGTCCTTATTTTTTCTTTAAGGGTTTATTTGCAAATGTTTTCCCACGAAATTTTAAAATTTGAATGCATTTAATGCAAAGGAAACATTAGCATTTAATGGCCTTCATGTCAGCCGTCATTGGATGATGTGTTGAAGCTGAAAGGGTGTTACCTGATACTGTCCCTTCAGCTGCCTAAGCCTCCTCTGTGCCTATTAATAGAAATCATTCCATTTTGTTTAAACTTTTTCAACTGCCGTCTCTGCAAAAGTACCTTCTCTGTGTCAGTTTACCAACTCGCTTTCTCTCTCTAACCTTCAAAACATTCATAAATCTTTAAGTTTTCTTCAAGTCAATGGCACCCAAACAATCAATCTTTGACATGGTATGACTTCTGAACTCTAATCTTATTACTTTTCTGCAATCATACATGTTTATTTGCTTAAATTCGCCATTGATGAACACTGTCAAGCTTCGAGCACCAAAACCTAATTTTTGTTCATATATGCTTCATTTCTTGATCATTTTGCATGAAATTTGTTGGGTTATGTTTTCGGAATCATGCCTAGATTAAGATTATATACTTTGTTTCATGATCAATTCACATCTTGAGCACTGATTTTGAATTTTAAACTTTTTAAGTTTCGAAACCCATTTCTGTATTTTTGCATTTTCTGGGTGATTCTGAGTAAAGTAGAAATTTTTATTGTTATATTGTTAATCTACTGCTCAATGTGATCATTTTTGACATGTTATTTGTTCATTTTGGTTAACTTTCTTCAAATCTCTGTTCTTGATGTTCTTTGTGTTCTTCATGCACTCATGTGACTGTTCATCATCATTTTCAGAAATTTCTTAAGTTTTGGTTTGACCTAATTTTCAATCTTGTTTTTCATAACTTAGAAAATTTTTGGAAATTTTGAATTTTGATTTGCATGTTTGAACCGCTTCATTGTAAACCGCATGCTACTTTGAAACCACACTTGTAACTGCCTATCCTTGTGTTTCAAACCGCATGTGTTTTATGGTCATTCAACCGCTCTCTAAGAACCGCATGCCATGTTTTCAAAACCGCATCTATATATATCTTTTGAAACCGCATGCTAGAAAATTACTTAAGTATTACTAAGTATATAGGCTGGAAACCAAGAACTTCCTCTCTAAGCACCGCTTGAAGTGTGGGATAACTTTGGATTATAATGCCACGTACTAAGTAAAATATGCTTATGTATTTTTCTTATTTGTTTTTCTACCTGTATTCACAGTTTCCTTGAGGTTTGGAAATTATCATTTCCAAAACCGCACTATTGCCAACCACATATGTGCACCAAACCGCTTGTGAACTGTGATGTTATTAAATTGTTCTAACTTGTGTGTTTTCTTTGTAGAATACCAAGTATTTTTTACCAGGTTGGGAGATAAATGAACCTGAACTGCGGGCCGATGCACTTGGAAGAGAGTTGATCAGAAAGATGCAAGCTTCAGGAATCCTTCCCTTGTTCAACAAACAACAAACCTATACCATCCCTCTATTCATTGACCAGTTCTATCTAAGTAATCAAAGTCTCCATTGATTACTTAGATATCAGAAGCACCTATGACTTCCATGTGTCTGGTGCTCCAGTTGAGGTGTCCCAGGAAGTTCAGGATGCTACCTGCTCAACCCTTACTGGAACCCTGGATTCCTTATCTGGCAACTACAAGAAGATAGCAAGGAGAGATTTTGGGGAGCTTATGAGCCATCTCTGCTATCTAGTAGGGAAGTCTCGTGTGGGAAAAGGCGGGAACCACAACAACTTCACCTCTCACCAGTGGCAGTATTGCTGTGCCATCTACAACGGTATGAAGCTCCACTGGCCCAAGATTTTGATGAGAGAGCTTGCCAGCAGCATTGATGCTTACCAGTTGAAGACAAAGGATGTGCATACCAGATGGAGACCTTTTGGCAGGTTGCTGACCGCTATCTTTGCCAACTATCAGCATTTGGAGGATTTAAGGATCTCTACTCCAGAGTTATCTATTCACTGGGGAGTTGAAAAATCCTTTGGGCTCAAGGCGTGCCATAGTTTCAGATTCTCATTTGGCAATGATGACTACAGAACTCTCTATGATGCTGATACCTTTCAACCCAAGGAGCATTTTGTGGAAATGACTCCTGCAACCGCAGTGACTGCTTTGGGTAAGGCTTTGAAGAAGGTATCAAGGAAAAGAAAAACTCCTGCAGAACCGCTCCTTAAGCCAACCAGAACCGCACCTACACAACCGCGTGGTGCACCTGGTGCTGGGACAAGCAAGAAAGGGAAAGAGAAAGAGAAGATGTCCCTTATTGATGAGGATGAAGAAGAAGAAGAAGATAATACCATTCCTCCATTGGTGGCCAGGGCTAAGAGAGCCAAGCAAACTCAGGTTGATCTAGCCAAGATGTCTGATGAAGACCTGACAGCTTTCTATAGGGCTGAGATAGCACGGATTGAGAGAGAGGCAGCTGAGAAAAGAGCTACTCATGGAAAATCCAAGGAACTGAAACACAACCGCCCCCTCAACCTCAACCGCATCCATCTGCTCAACCGCCCCAAACCCAAACTCTTATCCAAACACCACCTCAATCTCCTAACCACTCTCATCATTCCTCACCAGCAAAAACTCTATCACCAAGACCGCCTTCTCCTCCTTAACCGCAAAGAGCTACAACCGCTCAGGGGGAGAAGCCAAAGAGGGTCAAGCACTTAGCCCAGAAAAAGACCCCAACCAAAGGCCCCAAGCGTTTTCTTCACCGTGTTTCAAAACAACCTACTCCTTCTCCACCTTCATCCCATTCATCTTCTCATTCCACTTCACACTCACCATCCAAATCTCCTTCCAAATCTCATTCCTCCTCTAGCCAAAACAGAACCCCAACTCCCTCACCTCAACGTTCCAACCGCTCAAATTCCCCTCCTCCTTCAAACCGCGCTCAATCACCTCCTTATTCTCATCACACTCCAGCCATCTCCATTTCCAACCTAAACCGTGACCGAACCCCTTCTCCTAACCGCGTCAATTCACCTCCTCCTCCTCCTCCTGAAATTTCTCCAAACCGCGTTCATACTCCACCTCCTCAAAATTCCCCTCAATAGAAATCCCTTTCTGTTGAACTTCACACCACCAGTTCCTCCTCAAATTCCAATCCCATCACTTCTGGAATTCCTACTTCTAACATTCCACCTCCTCCAACCACCCCAATTTCAACCGCACCAATTCCTACCATCCCAATATCAACCGCTCCTACTACTTTACCCCAAACACTTCCTATACCTCCCTCAAACGCTTCACCTTTTACAGTCCCAGCCAGCCGCCTTTTCCAAACCCTTCTAAATCCATTATCTCAAACCGCTCCTCCAACTCAATCTCAACCGCCTCCCTCTGTTACCCAAATTCCATCCATTCCAACCGCTCCTTCTGACTACCTTCAAATTCTATCCACCCTCCAACTGATTCAATCACAGTTGGTTGTAAACCAAGGGCATATGCTGAAGCTGACAGAATCCAACCTTGCCCTGGCTGCCTCAAATTCAGCCCTAGAAGCCTCCAACCGCACCCTTCTTTCCAAGGTGGACTCTCAAACCACTGAACTGGCAATCATGAAAGCCCAATTGATTGATGCCATTAAGGGGGAGAGAGTTTCTACATTCCAAACTGCCTCAACAACCCAAACCGCTGAAGCTGTCAAAACCGCAGCTACAGAGTGTTTTCAAGGCTTCAAGGAAGACTTAGCCAGAGGAGTGCTTAGAGCCATGGGTGATGCTGTTTCAAAGACCCAACTAAATGACATACTCTCCAAGCTTTCTAATGAGTTTGTCTCTTCCACCAACACTGCACTAATATCTTTTATGAAGACCCTTCAAGAAACCCAACCGCAACAAGCCTCAACTTCAGCCGCTCCTTCCCAAACCGCTCTGGATGACTTGCAGCTCAAAGTCTTGTCTGAACTGGACTCCCTCAAAGATAGAATAAATGTTGATCTCAACATAGTGGGAGACAGTCTCAAGGAGCAAATCAAATCTTTTGATGATGATATCTCTTTCAGATTTGAGAACCTCAAGGCAGGCTTCAACCTCAAACTTGACAACTCTATAAAGGAATTGAAGTCCAACCTGAATGTGACTGTTGATCTGGAACCTTTGAGAGATGCTTTATCTACTCAAACTGTGACCATTCAGGATGAGATCTTCACATTCTACAATTCTCTCAAAGCCTGCATTGAAGGATTTACTGCGAGATCAAAGAAAGTGTTCTTTGCCAATACCGGATCGGTTGATCTTTGTAGGCTCAACCCATTGCTCAATCCGTGACCACACTTAGAGCAGTTGAGACCACCTTAGGAAGACAATCTGAAGACCTCAGAGCCCTTAGAAGAACTATCAGAGGTGAAAGCTCAGCCTTCAGACCTTCAGGACTGCAAGTGCCAAATCAAGAGGTGGACCAGCGTCGTGATCAGCAGCGTCATCAACCGCGTCAGCATTAGGACCGCACTTCACTGTAATTACTTTCCTTTTTGCTGAACTCTTTTTGTTGGACCGCACTTCATGTATTTTCTTCTGTCCAACTTTTTTTTATTTTTGTAACCTTGTAATTTTCCTTCATTCCTGTACTTGTAATCATCTAAGGAATTAATGAAAATTGCATCATGATTCCAAAACTTTGTTCATATCAAACTGCTTGTTTGTAGAACAATGAAACCGCATATGGTTTTTAACCTCATTCAAATATTTTCTAACTTAAATTCATATTTTTGAAAAGAAGGTTAAACATTCAGTTTAAACCGCACTTTGAACTTAAACTCACATTTTTAAGTGCACTGAATGCATTTCTATACTTTCCATATTGTAAAGATTTATCTTTCAGATAGTATAGAAATCTATAGCTTAAGCTAAGTGTGTGCATTGACTTGGGACATGAATTATCATGTTAATTCTTATGGACATGTTTTTACCAAGTACAATGTTTGCTTTAGTTATAGTAGGTAATGGCATCAATCAAATAGGGGGAGATTGTTGGGTATGCATGTTTTAACCCTCCTATTTTGTATTAGATTTGATTGATACCATAACCTCCTGTCTATTTTAAGGACTTTAGGACCCTATCTAATGAAGCTTAGACTTCAATTTTTTAGCTAAGTCCATTTTATAGAATTGGTTAAATTTAGGCTTGAAGACTGGCACAAGACTCATTGGATTGGAGAGTTGCAGTTCAGCAGCTTCAAGAACCGCCCCTATGAACCGCACATGCAAACCGCATGTGGAACTCCTTGTTGAATCTGCTACTACAGTGCAACCGCTTGATGAACCGCACCTGTTCAGTGCATCTCCAACCGCTCTATGCAACTCCCTGGTGTAACCAACCGCACCTCATGAACCGCTCCACACCAGACCGCATCTAATGATTGAAGACTGGAAGTGAACCACTGTTTAACCGTTGGAATCCACGTCAGCAATATCAAAAGTCAACCACTAAATCTTGTCACGTGATTCAATGTCAGAGAAGATCTGCAAGGATCTTGAAAAGGTGACAGGTGTCCTAACCTCATTGCTTGCAGCTGGAGCCTGACCAGCTTTATCTGCAGCAGCTGTACCAAAGGACAAAAGTGGATATTGTGGACCAATGGGAAAGTATCAAGTTCTGTCCTTGCAACAGCTGTATCCAACGGCTAATTTCTTGATGTCTGGGTATAAATACCCTCAATCTTCACCATTTGAAGATTGCTTGAAAAATTGAGAAGTGCTGTGTTCATAGAAGCTGAAGCTCTGCCCAGAATTGTTCAACCCTTTGAATCTTCATCTTCAACCTTCAAGAAATATTCCCCAGCCTAGAAATTAAGCCTTAACACATTCAAGAATCATTGAGCTCTACATCTCTCAGATTTAAAGAGCCTTGATCTTGAACACACACACACCTCACTTGTTTAATCACATAGATTAATCACTTGAGATACACTGGTTATAGTCTTAGAATTTGATCTTCATAGAATAGATTTTAGATTTGAGTATTGATCTTTGTAACTTGTTATCTCTCATACTCATAGTAAAATCACTCTTGAAAATCCAAGACTAACCATCTTGGTAGTGGACGTAGATCGTTTATCGATTGAACCACTCCAAATCACGTATTCTTACTTTCTGCATTTATATTTCCTGTGATTACTAATTATTTATCTCTGTATCTGTTTGATCTTATTTTAGTTATCCATTATTGTGAATTAGTGTTTGGAGTTAACATTGTCAAAATCACACGTGTTTGTAAAACTGCACTCACCAAAACCGCCAAGTAAAATCGCACTTACAAACCGCCTCTTCAAAACCGCTTTACACTTTATTATTTCGCTGTGCATTTTACATCTTCACTTGCATCTTATTATCAACTGCAAGAGATTTTGTAAGCAAGAGGTTTAGTTTTTATAAGAGGGCGAAAAATTTTAAACAGCTATTCACCCCTCCTCTAACTGTATTTTCACCCTTATTGTCACCTTTGGGACCAACAATTGAATATTAAGAAAAACTTGTGGTGTGGTTGATACGGTGAAAGGAATGGTGGAAAAGAAAGAAGAAAGAAAAACTCCAGCTCATTTTGCAGTGATCCAGATGTGAAAAAAAATTGTATTTCCCATCCGTAACCGTTGGATCGAGCTCGAATTTGGTGAGCTCGTTCAGACTGATAAAAGAACATTATGAATGGTAGAGATTAGAATATATTATTTTTATAAGGAGATAAAAATATTCGCAATATAACACAAATCTCTGATTTTCAAGTCGATGGTACATTTTCTTAAACAAATAACATAATAAAAACACAATATCTCAATTATCAAATCGGAAGTTACATGCGTCTTATAGAACAAGCAAAACATTAACCAAATAAAACAGAAGAAAAAAAAAAACTAAATATAAGCAATATAATGGCTTGGGCAGCTCCTTCTTTCCGAAAAGATGTTGTGGAATATTTATGCAACTGGTTAGTAGGTAAATAATAGAAAGGCACGACTTATCTTTTGTGGCAAGTAAGTGTCACGAAATTGTCAAATGTGTATCTACGGTCGGGTTATATTGCAATATATTTTCGAATTAACTTGGGAGTGAGTACTGACTAACCTCAGGCATTTGACTTTAACCCCCGACATGATATACTCCTTCAGTATTAAAATAAATATCGCATTTGATTAATTAAGTTGAAATTTAACCAAGAAATTATAAAAATTAAACTGTCTTTGTACTATTATGAAAACTATTATTGTTACATCAATAAAAATACTGTTTATAATAATATTTTTATTATTGATGAAGTTAAATAAAATTTATCAATAAATGTTGGTCAAAATTTAGTTAATTAGCAATCTTTATTCTGGGATATAAGAAGGGAGTATATGCATAATAATGCATGATTTGGATACATGCATAGACACTAAGTTGACTTTGAATTGGTAAGCAAATGTATGTATCACTTCGTACCAAATTAGGTATCCAATCTATATTCATTTTCAATAGATTATACGTGTGTGTATATATATATATATATATATATATATATATATATATATATATATATATATATATATATATATATATATATATATATATATATATATATATATATATATATATATATATATTCATATATATATACATATATATATATGAATATATATATACATATATATATATGAATATATATATATATATTCATATATATATATGTATAAAAAAAAAAAAAAGCTCAAGCAGAAGCTACAAAAAAAAGAGCTCAAGCAGAAGCTTCACAAAAAAAAAATGAGGTCAAAGACCCAGCGCCAACGAACAAGAAGCAAGGGATTCACTAAAACTGCCGTCAAATACGACTTGTCAAGGAATCACCTCAAGGCCCGTGCCTCATCATTCAACCTTCCGAGCATTTTCGCCAAAGGCCGCACAAATACTTATGCCCTGGCCCCAAAGCCAAACACGGTTCAACCCCGAACTATGTCGACCTGAGCTCCTTGTCTTAAGGGGAACGTAGGCAACCAGAAATGGTCCGGTCATAAACACATACGAATCCACAAACCCGGTCTCATCAATGACCTCTCCTATACACAAACCTTCTTTCACACCAGACCAACTCGATCCTTGATACCGGTTGACTTTCTCCTCGTGATTAATCAAAGCATATCAGGTTTAATTGTTGAATAACCCGAACATCAACAAAGGGTTTTAAGCAAACAAGTGATCATTGTGAACAAATCAAGTTTTCAAATGTCTCGACAAGTCTTCTTTTTCTACAAAATAGGACAATAGAGCTAAACACTGATTTTCTGTCAGCAAGGGCTTCCATACACTTTTACAAGCTTTTCAGTGCTCATACTCTCTCAAAAGAGTCAAACCCAAAAGCATTTTTTTGTGCCTAAATCAAATAAGGCATTCACACAAAAGGGGACCCGTCCCCACCTTTTCAAAAATAAATACGCCCTTGCGAGTGTACATTACGAGTCATTTCTCCCACAAAAGAGGGTCGAACTACGTAGACCTGAGCCCCTCAAGGGGAACGTAGGCAGCCTTCATTGGTTCGGTCTAAGGAATACACAAAATTCCAAAAATTGACGCCACCAAGGCTCAGGCAAGAAGCAAGCAAGAGATTTTGCGTCTCGACAAAGCTTTAAAAGTAAATCCCAAATCATCACAGTTAAAACACTTTTTGATGAGTTCAAGCACGGTCTACTCTCGATTCACAACATGCTAAAAGACAACTTAAAACATTTAACAAACAATGTGTCTGCAATGAAAATGAATGGATACTCAGTGTTTCAGAAGGTCATTCCATGCTACTCGCATTTGGCCCTTCATCACTCTTTCCTTTCTTCCCTCGTCCCCAACGAGTCTTATTTCATTCCACATGAGCGAGTTCTATCTCCCTCATTCCGAGATCAGGAGTCCTCCTCGTCGTGTCAAATGAACCAGTCGCTCTCAGAGCATCGTTCACCCGTGCCTCGGCTCGGATCTCCTCCCTGCGAGTCTGCAAAAAGGGGACCTCTCCCCGCCAGTCTGTCAACTCGAGTCCCGTAGTCAAACAAAGCGTCTCCCATGACATCCTGAGGGTTAGACCAGGCTTCTGCACTCCTAAAGTCACAGCTGAAATGGCAATCTTGCCCCGGAATTTCTTCACACCTGCTCCCCAAAACCAATTGGGTCTGCCCGACATGCTGCTCATCCAAGTACTCGGTGGTCAACACAATACTCTCCCGACGTCGAAGGAGCACCACAGGAGGGAAAGCGGAATACTTCCATACCCTCAGAAAATACAGAAAGGCATCTGGATCTGTCATGCAGAAGGAGGCTACCTTCATAGTTGCAATGCCTTCCCAGCCCAGCAAAGGCTCCTGCCTCATCCCGAACTGCCTGGAAACAAGCGAGGAAAGAGGACCATGACAAACCTGGAATTCTGAAAACATAGGAACCTTCCTGACAGGCCCTCCTAGTCTCAATTCCCCAATGAGGAACCCATCAACGGAGGTTATGCGTGCCAAGTCAAACCATCCACCTTTCCCAAGTAGACTGATCCGTCTCCAAGACAAGAGGTCGCCGAGCAAACGTCCATGGACTAAGAGACGCCGGAGACTCAGGCATGGCTTAAAACCCCTCTCGCAACCATAATGCAAGCAAAGCAGGGGCTTCCCCCGCATGAATCGGTCTCTCATAACCAGACGATCCACACCGTGGAAGGTTTCTCCCGGAACCAAAGGGACGATATCCTCGCCCGCCCGATAATGGCCTGCCAAATCCAACAGAGCACCGTCACATATCCTGAGGTAGCTAACCCCGAAAAGAGTGGCTATCAAGCACAAAGCAAATGCGTCCTAGGAGACATCACTCCCGCCACCGCTCATGAAACTGTCAAAGCTGCTTCAGCCCCTAACTGTTCAGAAAACCTGCCAAAGCTGCCTCAGCCTCCACTAACCACAAATGCATTCCCAGCTCATGCGACATGCACAAAAATAATAATAAAGCTAGCAACAATTCCTAGGTCAATCCCGGGAATCACAAATACGTCATTACATCTTAAAATAAAATACTTTGCTGTGCAAATACAAGTATTTTATTACAGGTACAAAATGTCTGTTGCTTTACAAAACAAAAAAAAAACAACGGAAAGAGGGAAAGCAAAAGAGCCCTAATTCGACTCATCATCATCATCCTCCATAAGCGAGAAATACGGCATCTCGGGGCCTCCGCCAGCCACCTCATCACCCTCAGTGAATTCAGCACCTTCCTCGACTGGATACTCCAAGACGTCCGCAGAAGTCAGAACGAAAAAAAAAAGACGAGCCATCCCTCCTCTCCTTGTCCAGCACCTGAGGCATCCCACGTCCTCATCATCTCAGACAGAGGCATAACCTCGCCCTCACCACAAGTTCAGACAGAGGTGCCACCTCGCCCTCACCGCAATTCAGCCAAAGACGCCACCATGTCCTCTTCATCTCGGTCATAGGCGCCACACGTCCTCAACATTTCAACAACTCGATCAGAGGCGCCCCATGCCCTCAAACACTTCAGCAATTCAGCCAGAGACGCCACCACGTCCTCTTCATCTCGGTCAGAGGCGCCATACGTCCTCAACATTTCAACAACTCGATCAGAGGCGCCCCATGCCCTCAAACACTTCAGCAATTCAGCCAGAGACGCCACCACGTCCTCTTCATCTCCGTCAGAGGCATACCACGTCCTCAACTTCCTCCTCACAAAGGCCCTTCCTCCTGCAGGTAAACACAACAAAGGTATGAAAAAAAAAAAATCATACTTATGTCTTTAAACATTTCCTCTGTTACCTCGTAGTGAGATACACCCCCCTGTCTCCCTGATAGATATCTCATATCTTTTAGTAAGATTACCGATCTTTTGGTAAGATTGGTCATCCTTCACATAGGGTAGATACCTTTTAGAAAGATTACCCACCTTTTCATAAGATTAACATATCTTTTAGTAAGATTGCCCATCTTTTAGTAAGATTAGCTATCTTTTAGTAAGATTATCAATCTTTTCGTAAGATTGGCCATCCCTCACATAGGGTAGATATCTTTTAGAAAGATTACCCACCTTTTCGTAAGATTAACATATCTTTTAGTAAGATTGCCCATCTTTTAGTAAGATTAGCTATCTTTTAGTAAGATTATCAATCTTTTCGTAAGATTGGCCATCCCTCACATAGGGTAGATATCTTTTAGAAAGATTACCCACCTTTTCGTAAGATTAGCATATCTTTTAGTAAGATTACCCATCTTTTAGTAAGATTAGATATCTTTTAGTAAGATTACCAATCTTTTCGTAAGATTAGCCATCTCTCAACTTAGGGTAGACACCCCCAAACAGTCTCACTTAGGTATAGACGCCTTCACACAAACTTCAACTCAGGACATCACCACGTCCACTCACCACAAACCTCACTACTTCACCACAGGCAGCCCGAAAGGCTTTAAACCACTCGGTCCGGAAGACCGTATAAACCTCCCCCATCACTATTTCCAGCCCAGAAGGCTTTAAACCACTCGGTCCGGAAGACCGTATAAACCTCCCCCATCACTATTTCCAGCCTGGAAGGCTTTAAACCACTCGGTCTGAAAGACCGTATAAACCTCCCCCAGCATTATCCGTAGCCCGGAAGGCTTTAAATCACTCGGTCCGGAAGACCGTATAAACCTCCCAAATCACTATCCGTAGCCCGGAAGGCTTTAAACCACTCGGTCCGAAAGACCGTATAAACCTCCCAAATCACTATCCGTAGCCCGGAAGGCTTTAAACCACTCGGTCCGGAAGACCGTATAAACCTCCCAAATCACTATCCGTAGCCCGGAAGGCTTTAAACCACTCGGTCCGAAAGACCGTATAAATCTCTCAAATCGTTATCCGTAGCCCGGAAGGCTTTAAATTACCCGGTCCAAAATACCCATATTTTCGTGAGATTACCCATCTTCTCGTAAGATTAACCCATCTTTTAGTGAGATTACCTATCTTTTAGTGAGATTACCTATCTTTTAGTGAGATTACCCATCTTTTCGTAAGATTAACCCATCTTTTAGTGAGATTACCCATCTTTTAGCGAGATTACCCATCTTCTCGTAAGATTCACCCATCTTTTAGTGAGATTACCCATCTTCTAGTGAGATTCCCATCTTTTCGTGAGATTACCCACCTTTTCGGGAAATTACCCACCTTCTCGTAAGATCACCACTCACGCGAACTACGATCAGACTTGATTCCCACTCGGGATACGTAGGAATCCTATCACAGGGTCCAGCCAACTGACCTAAACGGTCACCTTAGGACACCACAACATCCTCATAGTCGACCTTAGCGGTCACATCACCTCAGGGCACCACCACGTCCGCTTACACTCACAATTACACGACATCTGAACTACGATCAGGCTTGATTCTCGTTAGGGATACGTAGGAATCCTATCACAGGGTTTAGCCAACTCACCTAAACGGTCACCCACAGGATACCACCACGTCCATGCACAGAGTCTCAATCAGAGGATATCACACGTTCTCGTGCACTAAAACACTCACCCCACACCCGAACTACGATCAGGCTTGATTCCTGCTTAGGAATACGTAGGAATCCTATCACAGGGTCCAGCCAACTGACCTAAACGGTCACACAAAAGGACACTGCCACGTCCTCACAAACTGGCCTACACGGTCACATCCTCTCTCAGCACGCGATCCAGATCAGGACCCTTATCTTATCGACGACCCCACTTCCTCCATAAGTGACATCGCCGAGGGGCTTCTGTAAGTACCCCAATCTGGATCGCTTTCCATCCCAGCATACGACAAAACCACGGGCAAACTTCCGGAGGTCATAACTCCTTCATACGAACTTCGATTGAGACGTGCCATACATGGTTGGAAAGCTCTCGACGAGAACTAGCTTGCCATCACAATTACAAAATGTGGAAAAGCATGGAAGTCCGTACGAACCTCTTTGCTCCTAGACATCATAATTGCAAAATCCGCTTAAAGTCCACGAGATTCCCTCAAATCCCGGAAATCTAAAATTTTGGATTACCTAAGAGGTCCGTACGGACCTCTTTGCAACTTTTCCCACACTATAAATAGAGGGCTCCCCCTCTCGAAATTTTCACACCTCCCTCTTCTCTTCTCTTCCTAAGCCTTCAGGCTCCCTCTCTAAGACCCCTCGGGGCACTCCCGGTCCCTTTCGGTTCCCTCCGGGGCCTTCTGAGCTCCCTCGCGGTGCTCCGAAGCCCTACCGAGCGCTCCCGAGATGCTCCCGCGCTGCCCCGAGGCACTCTCGAGGTACTCTGAGGCCCCTCGTGGTACTTCGAGGCCTTGCCTGGTCTTTCTCAAGGCGTCCCGGCCCTTTTCGAGCCAAACCGACGATTTCGAGGTACGCCGAACCTCCGCCCGAATCCAACCGACGATTCCAATGCACGCCGAACCTCTGCCCGAATCCAACCGACGATCCCGACGCAAGCCGAACCTCTGCCCGAATCCAATCAAAGATCCTTGCGATCCCAACACACGTCGAAACTCTGCCCGAGTGCACACTTGACAATCCCGAGGCACGCTGAAGCTCTGTCCGCAGACAACCGGCACATCCCGAAGCAATCCCGGTCCGTCCCGGAACACTATTCCATCCTCAAACACTATTCCCTAGCGGAAGACAGACACGAACCAACATTGGTAAGGCTTCCTTCCTACACTATTTCAATACATTTCAATACATAGTGTACAATGTAGATATCCGATATCACATGCATTTTTAAAAGCAAACACACACACACACAACATTTAAAGAAAGAAGGAGTATTGAAAGTCTTGTTTTTACGAGGCTACTCGGGTGAGCTCTAAGATTCTAATATTCTCTTCCCGAGGAGTAACCTGACCTCCGAACTCAAAATCTCATCACACAAAAACAGTTTATTTTTAAACTGATGCTTTTTTTCAATTTTTCGGGCTTAATCAAAATGACGTGGCGACTCTACAAGCAAAAACACAGCGAGACACCTCCACCAACACAATGCAAAACGTAAACAGAATAGCCAAATGCCGGGGCGCGATTGCGCTGCCTCTCGGATCCGGGCAACTTCCGAAAGCGCAAATGCGAGATGCCGGGGCCCGCGCGCGAGCCGGATTCGGGTAATTTCAGATAGTCAATTTTACATTAACTTTATTTTGGTCAAAGACAAGAAAGATTACCAAGTCAAAACCGACCGGTCACGGAGTGTTCCTAGAAAATATTCTACATGATATGTGGCGATGTAGGGCTGAAAGGCTAGGCTCCCCGCGATATGACAATATAGGTGAATTGAATACGCGGAGTGGGATGATCCAACTTTGGAGAGACCGGCGACTAGGTGGTTACCGTCATCCGTCCTTAGTGTGGGTCCCGGGTTTATCAAGGGTATGTAATGCAATGACAGATATAGCATGAGTGTGCGTATGTGAGAGTCGATCAAAGTGATAGAGAAAAATAGAGATTTTTTTTAATAAAATGAAAAAACAGATAATGACCGCACCAAGTGGTTGCCTACGTTTCTCCCAAGTTTAGGAAGACTCAGGCCGTCGTAGTTCCACATAATGAGAGAGAGAGAGAGATGAATAAATTAATTACAACTCCCGAATCCCCAATGGACCGAACTTTAATAAAATAAAACCCAATCACACGCAGTTTATAAATAATAATCAATATTTAACTAAAACACGGCTTCGAGTTCGATATCTTAAGGGAGGCCTTAAGATGAGAGAACTCTGCAAATAATGAATTCTGGGATCCCCCTTGCGTGTTTGACTCTCGTCTTGGACTATGAGATGAACAGAGAAAAACCAGAATACACCAGATTGCCGAGGCGATATCTCGCGCGAGATAGGATATCTCGTGCGAGATATGCCTGATCTGGGAACAGAAAATCGAATTTACAACAATTTTTTTTTGAAAACCTCTCTTTTAATTTTGACGCAAGTTTAAGCCTCTTAATTTTATGTCCCCAGCGGAGTCTCCACTGTAGCGATGCACGAATTTTTCAAACATCTTTTGAGTCGCCATCTATATTATTCGTTTGGAAACATAGAAAAACCATTTTGAAAGAGATTTTGGGTTCGGGGCTTAGGTTATGGAATGGGAAGGTCAAGGAGCACCCATTCAACCCAATCCGGAGATTGGTCTTGCTAAAAGAGAGGTTTTCAATCTTGACAATAAATATAATTAAAGAAAAACAAGCAAACCCTAATCAATTTCTTGATTAGGAATGTCGGATTGTATGCTTCGAGATCGCCTCCATTGACTGAAGGGACTCTAGGCTAATCCTTTTGATGGGATTACACTACTCTAAAATCAATAGAGGGGTTGAGAAGAGAAACGAAAGTCAAAGGATGATTACCTTTTATTTGAGAAGGGATTCAGACAGAGTTTCGACTCAAGTTTAGAGTCGAACCTTGATACGGACAGAGCTTCGCCTCGATCCTTGACTTGGATCTTGATGTGGATGGAGCTTCGTCTCGGTCCTTGATTCGGGCTTCGATGTTTGTTAATCAACAAAGTTGATGAACAAACTTTAGGTTATTTAGGGGTGATTTTATAGGAATCTTTCAGGGAGAGAAACCAACATAATGTGTGTGTTGTGTGTTTTCTTGATCAAGGATCAGAATTGTCGACCTCTGTAATACTGAAAGTCATCCAATATTTATAGGAGGTTGGAGAGGTGAAGGTGGAGAGGTAAAATTCCCTAGAAAGGTTCCAGAACTCAGTTGTGATTGGATACCCGAATTGATAAGGTTTTATCCAGAAAGAAAGTTTGAAACGGAGAAGGAGAGTGATTCTGCATATCCTGTCGAGGGGTTATCTCGCGCGAGACACGTCATTCTGCGCGAGATAACTAGTCTGATGACCATTTTGTCCTCTTCAGTTATTCCGTTATTCAGTTAGGTCCAAAACTAACGAGGTTAGTTAGAAACTTAACGAAACATGACAAAACTGATATGCTTTCATCAAAACACAAAAGAGAGATGAAGAGTAGTATAATCATGTAATTATGGGTTCATAATGGGGTGTCTACACATGGTCATTTAGTAAGATAGTTTTTTTTTATTACATTTAATAAGATAGTGAGAAAGACTAAATATATTCAAGATAATATTGCATACTGTATCAAATTTGAAAAAGTATACGTTTACCATTTATCATTTTAACTTATATATAATTGTCTATATAATGTTTTAAAAGCTTATTCCAAATCTAAATGAAGCATTGTCATGATTAATATTTGAGAAAACAAAACTGCATCTTGAAAGAGTGTGGATTCTCGTGGAACTCTTTAACTTTTAAAATCGTGTGATGCAAATGCAACCACTGATTCTCAGTGGTTGCCTTGCAGTAGAAAGGTTTGCTATAGGGCATCTCGTAGGTTTCTTGATTCTACTCACCCATGGCGTCATAATAAGAGGAATTTTGATGGGAAAAGTGAGGAAAGAAGTGAACCTATTCCGTTGAAAGGAACTGAAATTGAGAATATGTTGCTCCATATTCCAAATGAATTTGGAATGAAACGAAAGAAAAATAAGTGTGATGAGGATGATCCAAATCCTTGGCGGAAGTTACCCATATTTTTAAGTTGCCATTTTGGAAGCATTGTTCTATCCGCCATAATCTCGACGTGATGCATATTGAGAAAAATGTGTTTGATAATGTCATTGTGACATTGTTAGACATTCCTGGAAAGACTAAAGATCATGAAAGTGCTCGTCGAGACTTAACAATACTTAGAATTATGCCGGAGCTTCAGCTGCGCAAATTAGAAGATGGCAGTGAGGAAATCCCAAGATCTCGCTTTTGGATGTCACGAGAACAAAAGTGCAAGTTTTGCCAAGTCATAAAAAATGCTAAGTTGCCACAAGGATATGATTCTAATATTTCTCGATGTGTGCAAGTTGAAGAAAGAAAAATCACTGGCTACAAAAGTCATGATGCTCATTTTATGATGAATTACTTGCTACCTATCGCTGTGAAAACAACATTGCCTAAAGATGTTGCTACTCCACTGATACGACTTTGTGGTTTTTTCAAATGCATATGGAATAAAGTTATTGATCCTCGACATCTTTGCAAACTTCATTCGGAGATAGTTGAAACACTTTGCCTATTTGAACGTATTTTTCCTCCGGCCTTTTTCGACATAATGGTGCATTTACCTATACATTTGGTGGACCAAATTAAGTTGGGCGGACCTGTTAGTTCAAGGAACTTGTACGGAATTGAGAGGTATCTTCGAGACTTAAAGCTGGATGTTCGGAACAAGGGTCGTCCAGAAGGCTCAATGGCTGAAGGGTACCTAGCCAAAGAATGTGTTTTATTCATTGCTAGATATCTAAAACAACCAAATATATCCTCACTTGCTACTAAGTGTAGTGTCTCACAATCATTTTTTCCTAAGATAGGATATCCTATTAGGGGAAAGGTATGGACCTCAAAGAAAAAATATGTTGAAAACGTGATTGACCGTATCACATGGGCACAAGCTCATCGTTATGTCTTATTCAATTGTGATTGCGAGGAAGTTGAAAGATACATAAAGTAAGATAACAAACCATTCAATAGTTTTTTTGGTTTCATTCTGTTTTTTTTTTGTATTATATGTTAGTAAGATGTTCTTTTTTTTTAATCACAGTGAGCACAAGATGGGTGTAAGTAATAAGCGAAAACGGAAGTGGAATAGTGCTCATGACCACAGCAAGGATTTCATGGAATGGTTTAGGGAGAGAGTTGATTTGAAACTTCAAGAAGGCCAAGACATAATTCCGGACCATATCTTATGGCTATCGAAAGGACCTTCTTATGTAGCTAAAAAGTACATAGGGTACTCTGTTAATGGTTATATGTTTCGTACCATGAAGCGCGATGCGAAGCGTGTAACTCAAAATAATGGAGTCACTCTCATAGCAGTAACACATAGTTTTGCGAGTTCCAAAGATAAAAATCCTAAAGTGGGAGATGTCAATTACTACGGTTCAATACAAGACATCATAGATATATCTTATCATGGTTACTTTAGTGTTTTCTTGTTTAAATGTGTGTGGTTTTACTCTGAAAAAGATGAAGATGAGCTTATTAAGGTTAATATGAACAAGACTATTTATGAAGGAGAACCATTTATCTTGGCATCTCAGGCACATCAAGTCTTTTTTGTAGAAAATTTAAATAAAGAAGGTTGGCAGTATGCTGTTCAAATTCCACCTAGAGAATTTTCTGATGGTATTGTGTGCCTAATTGTTTGTCTCATGTTCTAACTTTATTTTTGCATTTTAATTCATTTAGTATGATCACAATTTGATGTCACCTTGAGTACGTAAAGACGTCCTCTTTGCTGCTTGACTCGCGGAAAGTTCCTCATTGGCCAAGGACCGAGAAAAGAGCACTCACGTAGTATTACCCGTGAGAAGTCTTCCTTTTGGTATTTAAAGATGAAAGGTAAGAAGGCCAAACCTTCTTGATGCAGCGTGTGTTACTGCCGTGGGGAGCGCCCGCTCCCAAGAAGGGGGAGCGCCTGTTCCCAATTAGCCAATTTCCGCCGCAAGTCTCTGGAAACTGGGAGCGTCTGCTCCCATAGGGGGGAGCGTCCGTTCTAATGTCGCAGCACACAGATCTCGTTTCCTTTTCTGATTTTGTTTCCTTTTGTTTTCCTTTTAGAATAGGATTGTTTGTCCCTTTTTGATTTACTGCCTAGTTTAGGATTCTTAATTATGGTTGGAACTATAAATACTTTTTAGGATTATTATTTACACAATTTTTGAAGAATAAACGAATTATTTTCTTCAAGGGTTCTCTTTTCTCTTTCTAAGAAAACTAAGTCATTCCTTGGCTTGAAACGTAATCTTATTCGTTTGATTACTAGGATTACGTCCTTTTGCGAGGAGTAATTCATATCCGTGTTCGTTGTTTGATTTTCAAGGTTTTGTGTTAGTAATTCTGCTGCATTTTTCTCTATTTGTGGATCCGTTCTACATCAGTTGGTATCAGAGCCTGGTTGATTCTTGGACGATGGCTAACGACGGTACTGTTGACCTCCAGGCAACGTTGGCTGGCATCGCCGCCAGCATGACGGCTTTAAACACTACTATGATGCGGATGGATGAACGTGCTGACACTCGCCATACTCAATTGTTGGAGGTTTTGAATCGTCATAATAACAACATCGGAGGCGAGTGGGTCGCTAGGGTTGAACCGATCGCAGGAGCCATTGGCAACGAGGAGGCTCGTGCAGTTGCCCACCGTCCCAAGATAAGAGCAGATATTCCTAATTTTTCGGGCGAATTAGGGATTGAGGATTTCACCGATTGGTTGGCTGAAGTGGAAAAGTTCTTCACATTGATGCCAGACGAGGAAGAGAGGAAAGTTCCATATATTGCCTACAAACTGAAAGGAGGCGCTTCTGCATGGTGGACGAATCTGAATCGACAACGACAACATGAAAATCGCTTGCCCATTGATCGTTGGAATCTTATGAAGTATGAGCTGCAGAGGCAATATCTCCCTGAGGATTATGAGCAGCAGCTATACTTGAAACTTTTGGCTTGCAGGCAAGGGAATCGATCTGTCGATGAATATACTAAGGACTTTTATTCCCAATCCGCTCGGGTGGACATGCGCGAAACGGATGAGAAACAGATTGCACGGTTTGTTAATGGTCTTCGCGTTCCTATTCGCAATCAAGTTGAGCTTTTTACATCTCATTCTCTCTCGGATGCTATTTCTAGAGATCACAAGGTCGAGCGACAACAATCATCCTCTTCTTTAAGGTGTGTTGGTGATTCTTCTTCCGGGGGTACTTCGAGTCATACAGTTTCAAGGGTTCCTTCGACTCATGATAAAGCACAGTCTATCACACCTAAAGAAGCTCCAGAGGTCCGCGCACTCCCTGCCTCTGGTGGTAATTCGGTGACGGCTAGGAAGGACCCCGCTGTCGGGTGGTCGGCTTCTAACCCCTATGCCAAATCCTTCGGTACAAAGTGTTATCGCTGCCAGGAAACAGGCCATATTTCTAGTAATTGCCCCCAACCAAGGAGAAGATTGCGAGGAGGTTTGGGATGACCCCAATAATGATGTTGGAGAAGATGATAACCACCACTCCCTTGTGGTTAGTCGTCTCATGCTATCGACCCCTGTTGTCTCTAATGATCCTGAAGGCCACAGAATTTTTCGCACCCGAGGAATGATCAAGGATACGAGGATAAGTGTTATCGTTGATAGTGGAAGTAGCGAGAATCTAGTAGCTCGGAGCTTGGTGCAGAATTTGAAGCTTCCGGTTCAGAATCATCCCACCCCATACTCTGTGGGTTGGATTAATGCAGCCGGTGCTATTAAGGTACACGAGCAATGTTGGGTTCCTTTTTCTATTGGTCGTTATTGTTACATGATTTTGTGTGATATTGTTGATATGATTGCTTGTGGGTTGTTATTGGGTAGACCATGGCAGTATGACCTTGATGTTGTGCATACGGGGAGGACTAATATTCTTAATTTTAAGAAAGATGGTGCATATTTTCATTTATGTCCTCTGAAGGATGTGGGTTCACCTGCAGTGGAGAAACCGACACCCATTATTTCTTTGTGCACTTCTTCTGAATTTATGGATGAACTTAATAATGCCCCTTGTGTTTATGCTGTGATTCATAAAGGATTTGTGGGAGGTGTTAGTGTGGTTCCTGTTTCTCTCCAATCCGTGTTGCGTAAATATGAATCTATCATGCCCGAGGAGTTGCCGCCTGGGTTGCCTCCTCTTCGCAATATTCAGCACAACATCGATTTGGTTCCAGGTGCTTCTCTTCCCAACCTTGCCCATTATCGTCTGAGCCCTGCTGAACATGATATTTTGCGGGAACAAGTGGAGGATTTGTTGAAGAAAGGTTATATCCAAGAAAGCTTGAGTCCTTGTGCGGTGCCCGCTCTACTCGTACCCAAGAAAGACGATACTTGGCGCATATGTATTGATAGTCGAGCGATCAACAAGATTACTGTCAAGTATCGTTTTCCCATCCCTCGCGTAGATGATATGTTGGACATGCTTCGGGGTGCTAAAGTCTTCTCCAAAATTGATTTGCGGAGTGGTTACCATCAGGTTCGTGTACGTCCGGGTGATGAATGGAAAACAGCTTTTTAGACGAAGGAGGGGTTGTATGAATGGTTGGTTATGCCTTTTGGTCTATCTAATGCTCCTAGTACCTTTATGCGGTTGATGAACCAAGTACTCAAGCCTTTCAACGGCAAATTATTAGTGGTTTATTTTGATGACATCTTAATCTTTAGCAAGACTGAGGAGGAGCATGTCGGTTATGTTGAAGCAGTTTTACAGGCCTTGAAGGAGAATGAGCTGTACATCAACCTTAAGAAGAGTAGTTTTATGCTTCGACGATTACTATTCCTGGGGTATGTTGTTTCGGAGGATGGCATTCATGTGGATGAAGACAAAATTCGTGCTATTAGGGAGTGGCCTACTCCCACGACTGTAAGCGAGGTACGAAGCTTTCATGGTCTTGCTACTTTTTATCGTCGCTTTATTCGTAATTTTAGCACTATTATGGCTCCTATCACTGAATGCATGAAAAAGGGGAAATTCCTTTGGAGCGATGAGGCTTCTTCTGCCTTTTCCTTGATCAAGGAAAAATTGACTAGCGCTCCATTGTTGGTATTACCGGATTTCACTAAACCCTTTAAACTCGAGACGGATGCATCTGTTGTGGGCATTGGCGCTGTTTTGACTCAAGAGAAATGCCCAGTTGCTTTTATGAGTCAGAAGTTAGAGGAGTCGAAGCGTAAGTGGATAGTGTATGATCTTGAATTTTATGCAGTGGTTCAGGAAATCAAACATTGGGAGCAATACTTACTTCATCGTGAGTTTATTCTTCACACTGATCATGAGGCTTTGAAATACATGAATAGTCAGAAATCTTTGAACCGTATGCATGCTCGATGGGTGGGTTATCTACAGCAGTTTACTTTTGTTATTCAACACAAAAGTGGACAAAGTAATAAAGTCGCAGATGCTTTGAGTCGTCGGGCGTGTTTGTTGGTGGCCATGCATAATGTTGTCGTGGGTTTTGAGTGTTTGAAGGATTTATATGCGACCGACCCAGATTTTGCGGCTGATTGGGCTCGATGTCAGGATGGTATTTTTCATGGACCGTTCTTGCTTCAAGATGGGTATTTATTTTACTTGGATCGCTGGTGCATTCCTCATGGTTCAGTTCGGGAAAGTCTTATTCAGGAAATTCATAAAGATGGTCATTGTGGTAGAGACAAGACTGTTGAGTTGGTTACGAGGAAGTACTTTTGGCCCCATCTACGAAGGGATACGTATGCAGTTGTGAGAAAGTGCATGGTGTGTCAATTGAACAAGGGTCAAACACAGAATACGGGTTTGTATACTTCCCTACCTATTCCTGAGGGTCCTTGGGAGGATATTTCTATGGATTTTGTGCTTGGGTTACCTCGTACACAACGTGGTAATGATTCAGTCTTTGTGGTGGTTGATCGTTTTTCAAAGATGGCACATTTTATCCCTTGTCGCAAAACTTCGGATGCTTGTCATATTGCGGGATTGTTCTTCAAGGAGGTGGTGCGTTTGCAAGGCGTTCCCATAACAATCACTTCTGATCGTGACATGAAGTTCTTGAGCCATTTTTGGCGCACTTTATGGGGATTGCTTCGGACAGAATTACAGTTTAGTAGTTCTTTTCATCCTCAAACCGACGGACAAACAGAAGTGGTTAATGGTTCATTGGGTAATATGATTCGTTGTCTATGTGGGGAGTCTCCGAAGAAGTGGGATTTGGTATTGGCTACTGCAGAATTTACTTTCAACAACATCACCAATCGCACGACCAAGAAGTCACCGTTTGAGATTGTGTATCAACGACCGCCATCCCATCCTCTTGACTTGGTTCCTCTCCCCAAGCTCCCCGGTTATAGCATTGCGGCGGAGCATATGGCGGAAAAGTTTGATGAGATACAACGAGAGGTTGCTAAGAATATTGAGTCGTCTAATGCAAAGTATAAAGCCGATGCGGACAAGCATCGTCGGGTGAAGGTGTTCTCTGTTGGGGATTTAGTTATGGTGAAGTTACAGAAGGAACGGTTTCCCCAAGGTACATATAGCAAGCTTCATCCGAAAAAGATTGGCCCTAGCAAGATAGTGAAGAAGATCAATGACAACGCGTATGTCATAGAGTTGCCGGATGGGTGGAATATCTCTCCTATGTTCAATGTATCAGATTTGGCTGAGTATTTTCTTGATGATCCTCTTTATACGGACACATATTTGAGGGCGAATCCGTTTAAAGTGGGGGAGCATGATGCAACATGTGTTACTGCCATGGGGAGCGCGCGCTCCCAAGAAGGGGGGAGCGCCTGCTCCCAATTAGCCAATTTCCGCCGCAAGTCTCTGGAAACTGGGAGCATCCGCTCCAATGTCGCAGCACACAGATCTCGTTTCCTTTTCTGATTTCGTTTCCTTTTGTTTTCCTTTTGGAATAGGATTGTTTGTCCCTTTTTGATTTACTGCCTAGTTTAGGATTCTTAATTATGGTTGGAACTATAAATACTTTTTAGGATTATTATTTACACAATTTTTGAAGAATAAGCGAATTATTTTCTTCAAGGGTTCTCTTTTCTTTTTCTAAGAAAACTAAGTCATTCCTTGGCTTGAAACGTAATCTTATTCGTTTGATTACTAGGATTACGTCCTTTTGCGAGGAGTAATTCATATCCGTGTTCGTTGTTTGATTTTCAAGGTTTTGTGTTAATAATTCTTCTGCATTTTTCTCTATTTGTGGATCCGTTCTACATCACTTCTAGTGGGCAAAGTTAGATTTCAGATTATGAACGACAACGTAATGAAAAATTGAAAAGGAATACTGATTTTATGAATTCTCAAGGTGCTGGATTTTTGGCAAACATGATATTGCAACAAAAAACTCATGGTTTGGATTTTCCAAGTGGAAAGCGCAATGTACTGGTGGACGAAAGTGATAATGGGTCAACATCTCAAAATGATGAAGACGACAATGAAAATGAAACCACAAGAAAAATGGTAAGGGGATTATTTAAACACACTTTTGATAGTTTTTATATGCTATTAGATTTCATGTCTTGTGTTCAGCTTACAAGCATTGTGTGTTGATATTGTGTTCATTGGGGAGGCTGTCAGACCTTTTTTTTCTTTTAATTCGATTCATTTTTGTTGTCAGTTGATATTGTGTTCATGTCTTGTACTTTTACTCTGGTTGAGGGTTCATCAATGTGCGAGGCTGTGAGGAGGAAATACCCAAACATAAGTCCACAAAAAGTTTAGAAAGTTCAAGATAATATTTCAACGACTGATGTTCGGAAGGATCAAGAACACAATAATCCCAAGAATCCCTCTAATCCCAAGAAGCACTCTAATCCCAAGAAACTACCTGATCCTGCGGTGCAAAACAAGCAACAGAAACTTTCATATTGTCCTCCAGGTTCCATGTCCGCATATCTTGCAATGCGAAAAAAGCAATCAGAAAAAGAAGCATCGAATGCCAACAATTTCATGTTGTGTAATGCTGATACAACACCAATGAGAGATGATTCTGATGATGGATTACAGCTGAATGATTCTGACGATGAATTACAACAAAATGATTCTGATGATGAATTATAACCAAATGATTTTAATGATGAATTGCAACTGAATGATGGTGACAATTTTAGAAATGACCTTGATTTTGGAATGAAAATTGATGCACAAGCAGTTAATGAAAAAGAAGGTATAAGTTAGTACTTATATACATTTTTGTTGGTAGTACTTATGTTCGTTTTTGTTTCAATTGCTATTTCTTAGCTTGTTAGAATACTGAATAAATATTTAAACTAAAATAGCAGGTAAAAAGAAGAATTATCGAGGGCCAACAAAGCTTAAAAAGGTTCATGCGCGTACAAAAGAGGAGCGCCCATCGATTATTTTGAACTCTCTTGGCCAACCAGTTGGACCTACACCACAAATTGTTGAAGAATTTAAGTTCTTTTTAATTGGGAACTTTGGGGAAGGATGCTGATTTTGCGCCACTTAATTATACAAGTTTTCCATGTTTGCCTACACATGGCAAGATATGGGATTATGTTTTGGTATGTTGCAGTCATTAGTCTCTTTGCAAAAGTTTGGTAGTGAAATATGTAAAGATTTCTACGAATATTAATGTGACATTTAATAATTTGAATAGGAAAAGTATATGGTTCATGAAGATGGAAGAAAATTTGTTATGGAGGCTGTGAATGCAAGTTGGCGTGTTCACAAATGCAGAATTAAGAAGAAGCACTTCTATCCGTATGACACCGATGAGTTGAGATGGGCTAACAAACCGGACACTATTTCAACACCTCAGTTTCAAGATCTATTGAATTATTGGCATTGTGAAAAGATTAAGGTACTTATAAGAATTTTCTTATATATTACTTTTAATTATGTATCTCACTTAATTGTAATTGTGTTATTATCGCATAGGATGAAAGTAAGATCAACAGAGACAATCGTCTAATGTTAGATGATGTTCACACGATGGGACGTAAGTCTTATGCACTTTTACGCCAAGAATTGGTAACTACTTTTTCTCATTTCTAGTAATTTTCTAGGCTATTGGCCCTTACTTTTGAAATTCAGTTTATTTAAACCATGATTTCTAGTCTGATTACTAAATGTGTTTATATATTCTGATTTTAGCAACAACAAGATCCGAATACGCAACAACCTTCACTCGCAAATGTTTACAAGGAATCAAGGAATTGAGTTTTCGGAAGAAAATACCTCACTGGCTCTGAGAAAGCTGAAGAGAAGATTGTGAGTTAATGAGTTGCATAATTATATATTTTTATTTTTGAGATATTTTGATTCATTGTGTATCAAAAGACATAATACTTAGTAAGATACTGACTTTATGTTCTATTAATAGGCAAAGATAGATGCTATAGAGTCATCCCAACATGACGAAGGTAGCAACTCAAAAGATCCTCACTCCGAACTTATACACGATTCCAAAAGCAAAAACCGATTGCGACTATTCGGAAAAGGTGTGAGGCATTCTGATTTGAAGAAAAATGATAAGAAATCAGGTTATATAATCCCCAATGAGTTATTGGAGAGTATGAAAATGGAGTTGGTGCAACAACTTGCACCCAGCCTTGCGTCTATCATTGTAACTCAACTTCAAGAAGCTAATCCCGGAATGGATCTGGTTGTTTCTGATTTTCTCGGACCTTCGGTTGCAAAGGATGTGAATAGTGCCCCGCCTGTCAATGAACAAAATGGGCAGTCTGGTGAGACAGTTAATCAGGTACTTTCTTTTTCTCTCTCTAGTTTATCTTAATTTTATTGAGTGCCTATTTCCAATTCATACACATTAAAGTAGTATGATTGAGTGCAATATTTTTTTTCAATTGTTTGATTGAGTGCCCAGTTCCAATTACTCCGTATTGTTTTGCTGAGGGTACATTTCTATGGTAAAATACAATTTTTACATTGATAATAAATTTACTAGGGTAACCATGAACTTGCTTTTATAAGATGTGCCAATTTAATCCAAATTTGGAATTCTGAAACTTGTTATTTTTGAGAACTTGGGAACTTGTCATCAGTTTGATAATTGGCTTAGTAATTGAGGAAAGTGATGCAGGTTGGATAGATATATTTCTAGTGTCTACTAAGTGGATTGGATAATTTCCTATTCATTCTCTAGACTCTTAAAATGATTACTTCAAATCAGTGCCCATTGTGCTGATATGAAAATAAATAATGGGGAGCAGGACCTATAAGATTTACGGATTGTTGGCTCTCTTACTCGAGGATATGAAGATGGTTAAATTTGAATAGAAAAGGTGGCTGGTGGATGGATGGGCATGACTCAGTGTACAATATGAGCAATTTTTTTTTTAAGGAATGTTGATGGTGCAATCAAAGAGTTAGAAGGTAAATAGGAAAAGATGCATAAGTTTGGGGTGACAAGAGTCTACTGAGCTGAGTAGTGGGGTAAACGTCATAGTAACTTTGTTTGATTTGGAGTGAGTTTGCTTGCTATAAGATGGGTATATAGTGATTGATTCTTGGTTTAAGCGTCTTCCCTGAAGTTAGTTTCTTTTTGTTGTGCACATCTCAAGAATTAAAGGGTTAGATCTCAATTAATGTAGATCCGATATGTATCTGGTTCGTGTCATTTTGGGTTTATTAGTGGGACACTTGTTTTAGCTATGGAGTTCTATGTTTCATATACTTTTTGTTGCATAAGCAGTAAATAGCCTTTTGTACATCTATAACATTAGTTCGAAATGCATTATAACATGATATATCTGGGCAGTGCATGCGTTCTCATGAATCATGACTATGAAGCTATTCGCTACCTGTAAGAGATTCGACAATGTGATAATGGAAAAGGTTTAGGTATACAGAAATTCAAACAAAAAATGCAGATTAAAGAGCTTTAAGACTTAATAAGAAGGTAAATCTAAATAAACTTAACCAACCATCCAGTTTCATGATTGTCAACAAATATGGCTTTTTAACTTATTTGGGGGATGTAAACTGCATAGTTGACTGATGCTCGCAGTTTTTTAACCTACTTTAACATGTTTGGTTTAAGTTGTTTTACTGAATGAGTTCTCTTTCTTTTTTCTCCTTTCAGGTAGAGAGTGATTGAGATATGAGCTAGTTGGAAACTTTTGGAGGTATAGACATTTACTTACTTCCTTTTTTGAATCTAGTCTAGGTTTTTAACTAAGTACAAGTAATATTTAGCTTAGGGTAAAAAAATGATTGAAGGGACCAAGTCAACTTTTTTGAATCTTGTTCTAATTTTATTGCATGTTTTAACTTATAGGTACATTGTGATGCATCATTTTAGTGGAGGCTGGTGGAGGCCAATCTGAATGTGTTTTTTTGTTTTTTACATCATTTTGGTGGTTAAAACACACTATATATGGAACAATATGTATTTGGCACAAAACTTATTAATGTAATTATTACACTATCTTTTGTAATTGTATTTGGCACGAAACTTGTTGTATATATTATGCTACTTTTTATGTCAATATTATGTTTTTATTACTTAATGATTTATTTAGCATTTATTATTATTCTAATCATTATTATTAATATTACAAATATGTAGCTGTTGCATCAGGTGTTTTGATAGTCATTGCAATAGAAGTGAAGCGTTGCATTAGTTAACTAAATAGTTGCAAACCAGACCCTTGCATCAGATTTGCATCAGATTTCAATCTAATGCAACGACATGGTAAAGGCGTTACATCAGATTAATTTGTCGTTGCACTAGACCTAATGCAACGCAACTGTATGAAACGGTCATTTTGCGTTGCATTAGAGCTAATGCAACATGAAATGGCCCCTAATGCAACGATTTTTAGTGTTTCATTAGCTCAAAAATGTAGTAGTGCTCTCAAATGTTCCTCTATAAAATGAGATTCAAATGATGAAAGTCGTGATATTCACTATGATTTTTTTTTTTGAGACTTACAAGAAGTTGCACACTGATTAGGTCAAAAGAATTGACCAGATTGAGGTAATGACCGAGGTAAATAAAGATAAATTATATGCTTGTAAAATTGAGAATACTAGACTTTCAAAAGAGAATGACAATCAAAAGGATTTCATCGTCAAACTTGAGGTTCTTGTAACCAAGAATAAAGTTGAACATGAATAGGTGAAAACTGATTTGAAAAGCTGAAGCTACTCTAACTAATGGATGTGTTTTTACACGTACAAATGATATATTTTTCATTCTAGTTTAATGATATATAAAGTTGGATCATAAACTACCTCTTCCCCATAATTATTGATCAGGGTTGGAGGTTGCTCTTCAGGTGATGGTAGATCATCATAATAGCTTGACTCACACGTCAGGTCATATACTATCTCTTCCCCAACATCATTCACTCTCCAAATCAGGGTTGAAGGTTGCTCTACATGTTGTGATAGTGGTGGATCACTATAATACGGTGACTCACAAGTCGGATTATCGACTACCTCATTATCCCCCCCAAACCTTGTTTGAATGATTTTCCCAACTTCATTTATACGAGTTCAAGTGTGGCTCAAGTAACGATTGCCAAGGTGGGAAAAAGAATGTTTCTTTCACCTGTAGAGAATACTTAGGAAAATATGTCCAAGATGGACAAGTATTAGTAGCATAAGAATGAACACCACAAATCTCTTGAATATTATAATTTACAAAATTTCTATTTGAAACTAATTATTGGTGCTCATTTCATACGTCCCTCTAATATTATCTCACAAATTAATTACATATATATATAAATTAAGAAATAAATCAAATAATAAAAAAAAATCTAATTACAAAGAAGAATTAAAAAAATTAAATCAAAAGAAAACATATTTACACAGTTGAAAATTAAACTGTTGATTGCAAAACAATTCCCCGGCAACGACGCCAAAAACTTGATGGGAAAAAAAACCCCCTTGTAATAAAAGCCTCGCAAGTGCACCAGTGATTGATGTAGTAATATGCACGAGCAAGGGTCGAATCCACAAGGATTTGTGTTATCAACTGTTCGAATCTCAATAGTTAAACAGAAAATAAAAAGTCTGGGTTTAGGTTTTGATTTTTAATTCCTACTTAAACAATTAAAATAAATTACCTACCTAAAGCAAAAAAAAAAACAAAGCAATTCAAGAGATTACCAAAGTCAAGGGAAGAAAGACTTACGGAATATATTCATATGTATCTCACCAATATGCCTATTAATAATACAATCAATCATCTCATTAATTCTCTTTAGTAAAATTGGGTGTTCACAATCACATCTACACATGTGATTGTAGCTAGGTATAAAGAACCTACAATTTGTTTTGCAAGTACTTGTCAAAACCTAAATTATATTCATTCAAAAGTTTGACTTTGTATGGATCAAGCAATCACTTGACAATCACCACACACAAATTTAGTTAAAATCCAATCACATCTACACATGTGATTGTAGCTAGGAAACTCCAATTAAGAATAATTTTGATGAACCCACCCTTTGATTGATTGCAAGATTAATTAAAACATAAATGATTGATACATATTACCTTCACTACGCATATAAAATAGATTAGTTGCTCTTCATAACGAACATCAACAACTCTTCAATAAACTGCCTAAACACTTGAATTGAATCTTAAATTAAAAACTTGAACTCTTGTTGTAATTTGAAAGAGAGAATAAAGCATAAAAGATGTCGAGTAAGAGAGAGAGAATTGATCATCCTCCACTAGTATTTATATGTAAATCTAACCTAAAACAAAAAGAAAAAATAAATTCTAAAGAAAAAAAGAAAAGTAAAAGAAATAGAAAACTAAGAAAATAGGAAAGTAAAATAAAGTTCTAAACTAGATATAAAAGTTAAATCATTGTCCTACAACTATTTGTGCAGATTTTTTTTGGAATATTGACTAACTTTCGAAATTCCCAATAGATCCCTGAGTATTTGTTCCACTTAAGCCCTTCAACTTTCATAAATTTCAATACAGTTCCTGATCTTTCAAGTTTGAGTTTGGTCACTGATTTCTTCAGATTTTGCATATCAATCCTTAGCTTTCTATCATTTCTCCAATTAAACTCCTTTTCTTTCTTTTTCTTCTAGATTAAACACATAATCACCCTAAACAACAAAAACACAAAATACACCAAATCAAATAATAAAAGCTTGAGAACGAAGCAATAATTAAATCTAAAAGTACCCAATTGAATAGGTTAAAAACCCATTCATCAACGCTCTTACCTTATTTTAATTTGAGCAATATTCCTAAAAATATAATTGTTGGCAGCGGACATGAGTTTCCGATTCGTGGTTATGGACATGTTTCATTTTCACCCCCACCCCCCATTCCGTCTTAACAATGCTCTACATGCTTCTAAACTGATTCAGAATTTGATTTACGTCCGTTGTTTTACTTCTGATAATAATGTATCTGTCAAATTTGATCCTCTTGGTTTCTCTGTGAATGACCTCAAGACAGGGACACCCCTCCTGAGATGTAATAGCACCACTAACCAATACTGTCACGACCCTAATATTAGGCACTATTTTAGTACTCGTTGAGCACGTGGGGTTGGGTTGGTAGTATTTCCTATTATGCCTTTTATGCTATTTGCTATGTTTATGTGTTCATTTTATGCTTTTGATGAGTTATGTGAAGTTAGGATGAAAGTGAATTAAATTTAATGATAAAGGGTTTAAGTGGAATAAGAATAAGGGTTATAGTGAAATAAGAATAATTGAAATTTTAAATAAAATGTTATATTATAATGAGGTGCTTTGTTGTAAAGTTGGATAGTAAAGGTTGTTAGTTGTTGAGGTTAAATCTTTAGAGGAGCTTTAGTGTAAAAAGGGTGATAACTATCCATGGATTTACAAAAGAAAATTCATTATTTACTTTCTCAGTATTTCCTCTTCTTCTCAAATCATCCATGGAGAAACAAACCTTAACCTCCCTTCCATAAATTCTACACCCTTCAATACCTTTCCATTTTCAAACCAAATCACGTATTCTTGTTCGTGGTGGCGAGGGGATCATTTTGAGCCGGAAAAATAAATATTCAATTTCGCCTCATTTTGTAAGTTATTATGATTTCCTTTCAAACTTGTTCATTCCTTGATTTTTGTTGTTATTAATGTTTTATAAATAAGTTTTGGTAAATTGGAACAACTTTTCTTGAGTAATAATGATTATAGAAGGATTTGAGGTGAACCTTGGAAATGGTAATATTGCCTAGGTTGATTTGGTAATGAAAAGTTAAGGTATTGGTTGAATTAGTAGCTAAATTAGTATGCATGGTAATTTGGCACATGTTGTTGATTTGAAAGAGTTGGAAATGACATTTATACTTCAGTTTTAGGTGGAAATGATAAGTTGGTCCTAGTTTTGGTACTGATTAGAGTTTGTTTTGGCTCTTGGAAAACAGAGGATTTTGTATTATGGCTTTTGGTTTTGGTCTACTGCTGATGTGCTGAATCTGGTGTCTGAAATTGGCCTTGGCACGAGTCGTGCCAAGGGGCACGAGTCGTGCCACCCTTTGGTCACTCGTGGTACTAGTCGTGATAGCTAGGGCAGTCGTGCAGGGGTTGAGCACGAGTCGTGCCATTGGGCACGAGTCGTGCCCTACCCTGCAGTCTCTGAATCATTTTCAAAAGCTTAGAAACCTATTCAAACTAGAACCAAAGTGAAACCTGTTTAACTTAGATTAAAGTATAACACTTTAGCTTTATAATGATGTCTTACTTGGTTAAAATGGAATAGTGGAAGTACTTTAAATATTGTTCGGAAAAGGCTTGGCAGCCTTGATTCGTAACCTAACCAAAGTGACTCCAACTTGGTAAATGGAACTTGGACCTTTATAGAGGTCATGTATTATTGCATATTGAGTATATAGGGCTGGTTTATGATACCTTGTGCCTTAATTGAGTTCATATTCATTGATTGTGATATATATATATAGTGTATCAAAAGGATGTTACACTATGATATTGATTGAACATGAGTATGCTTTACCATGTTATTATATTTTATCCCTTTGGTGGATTTCATTTCAAGTAACTATTATGTTCTTGAACTTGTGTTAATCAGCTGATGTTTAGGGGTATAACGGAATACGATCAATTATGGAAAGTGTGACCTAATGTGATCGGATTACGTTATACCTGTGACTGTCCCCTTTTATGGCCACAGATTGGGGTTATAGCATCTGTATTGAGCCAAAAGGCTTACAGAGTTGCTAGTATCTTATATGGTTCCCTGAAAAACGGGTCTTATAAGATGTGAATATGCTCAAGCAGTTCACAAATGAGTGGAGTTCTATTTCCTGATGTTGTACGACTTATTGGTCAGACGGGAAAAGGTAAATCAAGGTAATGTAATGTGGTTACGGCTTTTCCAATGTGTTATATGCACCTTGTATGTGTTGCATCTTACTTGGCATATTGTGCATTCATAATAACTTATTGAGATTTATTCTCACCCTTCTCCCTTTAATGTTTAGATCGGACTTAGACAGGAGGACCCGGCCAGTGAGGACGGGGAGGAGTTTATACGTGGATTTTGGGTTGTGGGGTATGTTGTTATCTTAGATGGGATGTGTATTTATATTTTGGTTTAGCTCCTTGGTGGAGTTTGTATATATGAACACTTTGGTTTCAAACTTATATTTGTTAACTTTTGTAATATGTAACTAAGTAAGTTGGTTGTTTAAAGTTGGTTTACCCCTTTTTCCTCCGAGTGGAGATGACCCCAAGTTAGTATTTGAATGTTAAGGTTAAAGTTTAGTTTCTTTTCAAGTTAAGTCAAATGTTTTCAAAAATTATAGGTGGTCTTTCTTAGTTTGGACTCTCCGGCTCGGGACACGTGTGAGGTTCCGGGTTGGGGTGCCCACAAATACCCCCAAACAGATCTTCCCCACCACATCCTATTCGTGACATTACTCCTCCTCCCACTTGGTCTATGACCACACGTGGTATGCACGAGATCTTTAAACCTAAACATTTATTTAATCTACCTACTTCAGTCACTCCCTCTCCGCTTCCTAAGAAATCTAAAGAGGCACTTCATGACTCGAATTGGAAGTCCTTAATGAATAATGAGTATAACACTTTTATTAAAAATAAGACGTGGGAGTTGGTACCCCGTCCTGCTAATGTTAATATTATTCGTTCTATGTGGATTTTCATCATAAAATGTTTTATGATGGTTCTTTTGAGAGGCACAAAGCCCGTCTTATTGCAGATGGCAGGTCACAACAGGTTGGCATTGACTATGATAATACATTTAGCCCGGTTATCAAGCCGGCTACTATCCAGACCATTCTCAGTTTGGCCTTCTCCAAATCCTGGCCCATTCATCAGTAAGACGTTAAAATGCCTTCCTCTATGGCAATCTCTATGAAACAATCTATATGAACCAACCTCTCAATTTCAGAGATTCAAAACACCCTACTCACGTGTGTCTATTAAAGAGGTCATTATATGGCTTAAAGTAGCCTCTACAAGCTTGGTACCAACAGTTTGCTGACTTCGTTGCCACTATTGGTTTTGTACAAAGCCACTCCGACAACTCTCTCTTCGTTTATAAGCATAACACACATATGGCATATCTTCTTCTCTACGTGGATGACATTTTCTCACCATATCATCCAATATTCTACATGACTCTCTCATGACCAAGGCATCAAATTTGGTTGTTTTTAAGTCAAAGAAAATATGAAGAGTCTATTATTGAGCGGGCTGGCTTGGCTTCATGCAAACCAGCACATATTCTAGTTGATACACAAGCTAAAATGAGCTCCTCTGATGGTGCTCCCTTTGATGATCCAACCCTATTTCTATCCTTGTTGGTGCTTTATAATACCCCGCCTTCACAAGACCGGACATCTCCTATTCCGTGCAGCAAATATGCCTTCATATGTATGCTCCCACAGACTCCCACATGCTGACCTTGAAACGCATCTTGCGTTATCTCCAAGGTACTCTAAGCTACGGAATGCATTTATATAAATCTTCCACTTCTATACTCATCTCTTACATAGACGCTGATTGGGCCGGTTGTCCACACTTGTTGATCCACATCCGGTTACTGTGTCTTCCTTGGTGATAATTTTCTCTATTGATCTTCAAAATGTCAACCTACTCTCTCTCTCGCTCAAGTGCTGAAGCGGAATACAGAGGAGTTGCTAACGCCGTCTCGGAATCTTGTTGGCTTCGCAATCTTCTTCTTGAGCTTCACTGTACATTATCGAAGGCCACACTTGTTTTTTCTTACAATATCAGTGCTATGTACCTCTCCAACAATCTGGTTCAACATCAACGTACTTAGCACATCGAAATGGACATTCATTTCGTTCGAGAAAAAGTTGCTCGTGGCCAAGTTAAAGTTACTCACGTTCCATCCTGTTACTAAATCGTTGATATCTTTACTAAATGGCTTCTGTGCGTACTTTTTGATGAATTTCGTTCCTATCTTAGCGTACGGGAACCTTCCGCCTCAAATGCGGGGGAGTAATAGCCGTGGCTTATGCCACACATAAAAGATATCTCCATATCTTTTATCTTTAGAATGTGAATATTTGTATTTAGCTAAGATTAATATTGTTACCTAATAGATTAGTATTACTACCTATCTTATAGGAATGTATCTATATATATTGTACAACAATCAATGAGAAAAAGCAAGGATTGACATCTTTTAATTTTCTCTCTAAAAAAATACAGTTATGGCTGTATTCATAAATTAATTAGAAAGACTGATTCTATCCATGTAAATAAATCAAATAGCTACTATAAAAACTATATTTTAAGTCACACAATACTCCATATAAATATTAAACATATTTTATTCCAAACCCTGTAGACACCCCATTCTGAACCAATAATTACATGATTATGCTACTCTTCATCTCTCTTTTGTGTTTTGATGAAAGCATATTAGTTTCGTCATGTTTCGTTAAGTTTCTAACTAACCTTGTTAGTTTTGGACCAAACTGACTAACAAAATAACTGAAGAGGACAGAATAGTCAATTGACTAGTTGTACCACGCAGGACATAGGTGTCTCGTGCGAGACATCTCCTCTGCAGAATGTGCAGATTCATTTCCCTTGTCGATTTCAACCTCTTTTCTTGATAAACTCTGATCCAATCCGGGTATCTACTGATTTTAGAGTTCTGGAACCCTCTTTGGGAGCTATCCTAAATCTTTTGAGTCTCCTAATCTTGGTGACCAAGTAAATCAACCCCTATATATACTTGATGCCTTTCAGTATTTCAGGGTCCTCGATCAATAACACAACACACACAATTTGTTGGTTTCTCTCCTTGAAAGATTCCTTCAAATCACTCTAAAACAACACCCAAATTTCGTCCATCAACCTTGTTGATCGACGAATATCAAGATTCAAGCCTAGAATAGCGGCTGAACTCCGTTCAAAACATTTCTCGACCGAGGAAAGTGGAGAAAACACAAGAACCACGTTCTAAACCAAATACTCCCTAAACACAAGGTAAACTCCAATACTTTCATATTCTTCTTCTTAATCCCTCTAATTGCTTTTAGAGTAGTGTAATTCCATCAAAAGGGTTAGCCTAGAGTCCTTTCAATCCATGAAGATGACCTCGAGGCAAGCAACCCGACATTCTTAGTTAAGAAATTAATTAGGGTTTTCTTGTTCTTCTTTAATTATTAATTGTTTTGATTGATAATACTCAATTGGCGAGACCAATCTTCGGATTGGGTGGAATGGGTGCTCCTCGACCATCCCATCCCATAAATTAACCCCCGAACCTTCGAATCTCTTTAAATTATCAAAAAGTTTTCTTATTGTTTTCCTAAATAAATAATAAGTGGCGACTATGTATTCATTAAAATTGCATCGCTACAGTTTGGCGACTCTGTTGAGGACAATTAATTAAGAGGGTTAGACTTGCGCACAATTGAGTATTATCAATTTCAGGCTAGTCCCGCACGAGACAACCCTTTGTCTCGCGCAAGACAAAGCCTCTATAAATCGTTCGGTTTTCTGGTTTTTCTTGTTCGTTTTGAGATCCAAGATAAAATTCGAACATGCAAGGGGGATCCCAGATTACAGTATTTGCGGAGTTCTTTCATCTCAAGGCCTCCCTTAAGATGTAGGACTCGAAATTGTATTTTCTTTTTTTAAGTAATGATTCTTATTTAAATTGCGTGAGATTGGTTTTTTGATTAAAGACCGGTCCATGGAGGACTCGGGAGTTGTAAATTTAATTTAATTTATTTATTCTCTCTCTCTCTCTCTCTCTCTCTTTATTTGGAACTACGATGGCTTGATTCTTCCTAATTTGGGAGAAATGTAGGCAACCACTTGGTGCGGCCATTATCTGTTTTTCTTTTAGCTTTAAAAAAAACTTTCTATTTTATTCTACCACCTAGAAGTGACTCTCACACACGCGCACATCATGATATAACTGTCATTGCACTAGATACCCTTGATAAACCCGGGACCCACACTAAGGATGGATGACGGTAATCACCTAATCGCCGGTCTCTCCAAAGTTGGATCATCCCACCTTGTGTTTTCAATCCACCTAGATTGTCAATATCGCGAGGAGCCTAGCCGTAAACCCTGCATCAACCACATATCATGTAGATTTATTTTTTAGGACACTCCGTGACCGGTCGATTTGATCTTGGAGTCTTTGTAATCCATTGTCAATATCGTTTTTTGTGCAATAAGACATGGAAAAGAAATCAATAAATTGTCGCTTTGGATTTGTCCCTTCGGAATGTCCCTATGATTATCCCTTTGAATTTACCCTTAAAGAGAAAAATTTCTTACCGAGTTTATTTGCCAAAACTTGATGTTACTTGAGATAACTTCGACCCCTAGGTCCTTAGGTTTTGATTTTGAATGTTAGAAACCCCCAAAAAGGATTTTCCAGCCGATCAAAATTAGGATTAAAATAAAAAAAATGTGACTTCCAGTGGTGTTTTCTCGCGCGAGACTACTTGTCCCGTGTGAGACAAGTGTTCTGTCTTTTCGTGTTTTGGCCAAAACTTTCAAGCCTTCATACACCCTATTCAGCAGACTTGTTGGGACTCGATCATGGTTTAACACAGTTGCTACACATCTAGGTTCATTGCCAAAGCTCGGCACAACGTCTACTTCTCCTTCTGTCATCGAAGCCGAAATCAAGGAAACTAAGGCTGAACTCATCGAAGCCCTGCTTAGATTGGATGAACAAAGTAAGAAAATTGATGAGCAAAATGCCCAAATGGACACCCTCATGCAAGAGCTTCACGAGATGAAAGTCAAGAAAGGAAGAAAGCAAAAGAAGAAAGATGGATCCTCCTCCGATGAAGAGGAATCCTACCCCAAGAAGAATAGGAAAACCAATAAGTCAAGCAAGAAAGAGGAGGAATCCGATTCATACTCTTCCTCATCCTCCTCCGATGATGAGGGACATATTCCAAGAGTACTAAAACCAAGAAGGAAGGGATCATTCGTCCCATTTGATCCCGATGCTCTTCAACAATCCATCACCAAATTTCCTCGCAAGTACAAGACACCCAATATTATCAAGTTTAATGGCACTACTTGTCCTCGAGCCATGTTGAGACCTACACTTGGGCTATTATTCCAATGGGCATTGATAACACAATCTTGGCCCAATTCTTTCCTCAAACTTTTGAGGGTGTTGAAAGGGATTGGTACATGTCTCTTCCTACGACTACAAGGCTTGACTGGTCGTCTGCATGTTTAGTCTTCCAAAGGCAGTTTGAAGACAACTCCACTTACCGCCCTACTAGGAGGGATCTTGAACAAACCAAGCAACATGCAAATGAGTCTTTTGCTGACTTTGCTAGAAGATGGAGACTCCAACTTACTGAAATTGTCAAAATACCTACTCTCAAAGAGCAAATCCACATCTTCCTCCAATGCCTCCATGATGAATTTCAAGAGAAGCTCGCCGGTAATTACTTTCCTAGTTTCAATGAACTTCATGAGTCTGGAATTAGGATTGATGACTTCCTAAAAAGTAAAAAAGAAGGAAAGTACTTTTCGCTACAACAAGCCTACCACACGTAAGGATGCTTCAGTCAATGCTATTGCATTCAACCGCCACAACATCGGCAAGTATTCTGCCGTTCCTCCTCCTGAAAAGAAAAAGAGGCACTATGACAAACTTGAAGGAATAACTCAAGAAGAACTCTTTGATGTGCTTGTCAAGAATGAAAAGATCAAATCAAGGGAAGGTGCTCCTCCTAGGGATATAGGTCCTAATCATGCTCATTACTTATTCTGCAAGTACCACAACTTCACCGGCACACCAACACTTGCCACCACTTGAAGGACATCATCCAAGACCTCTTGACAATGGAGAGTTAGAACGTCCCAACATCGTCACCAATCCTCTCCCTTATAATACATGAAGAAGATGAAGCTCCAAGAAGAAATTCACACTTACCACTTTGGGGCTACAACTATCTTCTCCCTCTCTCCTTTGATAGAAGTAGATTAGGTTTTAAATTTCCAAGTATGAACTCGAAGAGTCGTCCTGTCTTTCTAGTACTTCTCACCTCCTCTAGTTTGTGTCATCTAAACTATCGAGTATGTTTTTAATTTTCTCCGTTATTCAAAGTCATTTTCTTTTCCTAAACACTTCCCCTAAGATTGTTCTACCTCATGAATACCATGCAAAATAATGGAGCCTCCATTTCCTAAATCATCGCAAAAATAGAAACTTCTAAACGAGTTTAAGAAGAAAGTTATTATTAGAAGGCTTAAGGGCTAAACATGACCCCTACTAAAAGTCAAAGGTCAACAAACGAAGAAAGCCAAAGGTGCTGCTGTCAACCTTCATTCCAAGAAGAGTGAGGCTACTAAATTCAAAGCTTTGAGAGTAAAAAAAAGAACTCTCAAGCTTTCATCACCCCCACAACAAATGTAAAAGTTCAAATACATGAAGGACTCTCCCACAAAGAAGAGAAGTCAAGTGATACCAACAAAAGAAATGAAGATTACTCAACAGCCTCTTACAATAAGTGGAGAAGACTTTCAGTATCAAGAAAAATGTTTACCCTTAAGTCATACTAATGATTGGCTTTCTTCTCAAACGTATTTAGAAATTTCTAGATGATGCACGGTTCATTTAAAGGTAGAACAACTTTTCCAGATCTTTAAGCCAAGTAGCGTTTCTTGTTGAGTCTAGAGGCTTTCTGTTAGCCACTCTCATACATACTCTTGAAATTCAAGCATTAAAACTGGGGCTTCCTAACCTTTCCTCCCCCAGTCAATCTCTACTTCAACTCTTCAAAATAATTAAATCTGCATTAGGAGCTTTCCTCTTTGCTTCTCACTCTCATCTTTAGAGAATACACTTCTCCAAAAATTCAATGCTTGGACCACCTTCCAAAAAATAGAGTCCGTCTCTCCTCAACTAACTTGAGATCTCATTTCTCTCTCCTCAATAAGATTTTCTCTACTGAGTTCTCTCCGAGTTAACATACTATTTTCAAAAAAAAGGAAGAGAAAAAAAAAGACGCAAAAGAGATGCCCGCTAGATTGAAAACCCGAAAGGGCAGTCTAGGCAAAAACCAGGGTGCGTCACAAAAAAAAATCAAGGACAAAGCGAGACTATTCTTCAGCCTTCTTCATCGAACATCATTTGATCCTCATCAAATCAAATCAACAAGGAGAGCCTTCTTCGATCATCTTCAAATCAAGAGAGCAGCCTCACAAGCCTGTTCACAAAGTCATCTACCACATTTAAGCAACTTGAGGCTTGAGACAAGAAAGAGACTTGGACATAAAGCCATTACGACAGTCGACAGATTTGTGGTCGTTCACCTCCTAGAGGCACGATTCAAGGGGAAATTAAGAATGAAGATTTGCAACAGACCTAGATTTGTTTACACAAGGTTACTCATCAAAATTCTACAATAATGAAGAAAGAGTACGGTACTCTCGTACGAGACAATCTCGCTGACTAGCAACAGATTCTGCATAAACCTGATTTGGTCCCAACTTGTCAAACACAAATTCACTAATACAGTTCACCCATCTCAAATATAATCCATACAAATGTCTCTACATGTCCATATACCATATACTCATACATAAACTCACCACAAAAATGACAAACCGGCCATTTATACGAACAGACCTGGGCACCAACATATAAGTCCAGTTAAACAACTAAAATTTGAAAAATCTATTTGAAATCGTTATGTGCTAACAGGTGCAGAAAGATAAGAATCATTCGGGTCCATCTGAGACCAGCATGCATATATCCTTGCATTACAGGAGCCGACAGAACCTCCATCTCAACCGACAACTTCAAAGTCTCTGACGACAGCAACGACAACAAAGTCTGTGACCTCGGCAACAACAGTGACACTTGTGACCTCAGGTGGAGCATCGACAAAGTCTGTGACCTCGGCAACTTTAAAGTCCGAGATTTTGGCAACATCAACAAAGTCTGTGACCTCAGCAACTTTAAAGTCCGTGATCTAGGCAACATCAACAAAGTCTGTGACCTCAGCAACTTTAAAGTCCGTGACCTCGGCAATAACGACATCGTCAGTAACCTCGAGCATCACATCATCAAAAGCGGATATTTTCAGAATTGGGTCAAGTCCTTGATTCCTCAGTATGAATTTATCCATGGTTCGAAAGCACTCAAACAACCTCGGCAATGTCAGTAACCTCGGGCGGTACACTTCAACAAACTTCATCAACAAACCGGGTATCATCTGAATTGGGTCAAGTCCTTGATTCCTCGGTATGATTTTACCTTTTTCTTTCAAATTTGCTTTTCAAAATACCTCAAACAGCCATTTAAGTGTTTTGGAGTTGAACTACGTTTTGGTATGATTCTCCGTTAGAGATACGTAGGCAGCCGTGGGCACGACCATCCCAATGTTCAGAATAATGTCTTTTCTATCGACAGGATGACTTCTTTCATAAGTCTTGTCGCCGAGGGGCTCTGTAGACACCCCATTCTAAATCAATAATTACATGATTACGCTACTCTTCTTCTCTTTTTTGTGTTTTGATGAGATAATATTTGTTTCGTCATGTTTCGTTAAGTTTCTAACTAACCTTGTTAGTTTTGAACCTAACTGACTAACGGAATAAATGAAGAGGACAGATTATTCAATTGACTGGTTGTCCCGTGTGGGACATACGTGTCTTGCGTGAGACATCTCCTCTGCAAAATGTGCAGATTCACTTCCCTTGTCGATTTCAACCTCTTTTCTTGATAAACTCTTATCCAATCCGGGTATCTACTGATTTTAGAGTTCTGGAACCCTGTTTGGGAGCTATCCTAAATCTTTTGAGTCTCCTAATCTTGGTGATCAAGTAAATCAACCCCTATAAATACTTAATGACTTTCAGTATTTCAGGGTTCCCGATCAATAACACAACACACACAATTTGTTGGTTTCTATCCTTGAAAGACTCCTGCAAATCACTCTAAAATAACACCCACATTTCGTCCATCAACCTTGTTGATCGACGAATACCAAGATTCAAGCCTAGAATCAAGGCAAAACTCCGTTCAAATCATTTCTCGACCGAGGAAAGAGGAGAAAACACAAGAACCACAAACTAAACCAAATACTCCCTAAACACAAGGTAAACTCCTATACTTTCATATTCTTCTTCTCAATCCCTTTAATTGCTTTTAGAGTAGTGTAATCCCATCAAAAGGGTTAGCCTAGAGTCCCTTCAATCCATGGAGGTGACCTCGAGGCAAGCAACCCGACATTCCTAATTAAGAAATTAATTAGAATTTTCTTGTTCTTCTTTAATTATTAATTGTTTTGATTGATAATACTCAATTGGCAAGTTCAATCTTCGGATTGGATGGAATGGGTGCTCCTCGACCTTCCCATCCCATAAATTAACCCCCGAACCTTCGAATCTCTTTAAATTACCAAAAATGTTTTCTTATTATTTTCCTAAATAAATAATAAGTGGCGACTCTGTATTCATTAAAATTGCATTGCTACAACCCTAAATGATTCATTGACATGAATTCTAACTTTCTGTCTATGTAGTTCTCGAAAAGTCTAATAGAAAGTCATAAGATAAAGGGTGAACCGTAAAATAGGGCCCAATAGTGGTATGGATTAATCAATCCAAGATCCAATATTTCAATTTCGTCAATTTGGAATCTGATATGATCAAAAGTTATTATTTTGGACTTTTTTATATAATTTGTTAGAAATCTGTTGATTTGAAGATAATTAATTTTGTATCAATTCGTTATCGAAATTCAATCAAGTTAACAAAATTGTTTATGGTAGTATAATTTTCTTAGTTGTTCAACTCGATGGTGCATTTTTTTTCAAACTAATAACATAAATTAAACGCAATCTCTCAAATATCAATATGAAGTACCATGGATTACATGTATCATTTACAACAAAAGTAACATTAACCAAATAAAACAAATTCAAACCTAGCTATAAAACCAAATACAATATAAGCAAGATCATAGCTTGGGTAGCTCCTTCTTCTCAAAAAGTTGTTGTCCGCTTTGTCTAGGGTTTAAATATATAACAAGATGCCTTGATGTCATCACACCTTTGTCTTATTAACAAGAAAATGATTGCGAAGAATATGTAAATCTAAGGTTTTGTGTATGAAGAGTCAACCAAGAAGATATCTTTAGTAGCCCTTGGGAGGAGAACTATAGTAGTACGTTGGAGGTGGAGATAGTGAGGGCGGTGGAGGTGATTTGTAATAATATGGTGGTAGAGGAGATGGAGAAGGAGGTAGTGGGGACTTGTACTAATATGGCGGTGGTGGTGGGGAGTTGTAAACATAAGACGGAGGTGATTTGTAATAATATGGTGGGGGAGGAGATGGAGAAGGAGGTGGTGGGGACTTGTAGTAATATGGTGGTGGTGGTGAGTAGGAAGGTGGTGGTGGGGACTTGTAAACATAAGGTGGTGGAGGTGATTTGTAATAATATGGTGGTGGAGGAGATGGAGAAGGAGGTGGTGGCGACTTGTAGTAATATGGGGGTGGTGGTGAGTAAGATGGTGGTGGTGGGGACTTATAAACATAAGGTGTTGGGGGAGATGGTGAAGGTGGTGGTGGGGATTGGTAGACGTAAGGTGGAGGAGGAGATGGTGATGGTGGTGGTGGAGATGTGTAAATATAGGGTGGAGGAGGAGATGGTGAAGGCGGTGGAGGGGATTTATAAATATAAGGTGGCGGTGGTGATGGAGATGGAGGTGGTGGGGAGTTATAAATGTAAGGTGGTGGAGGCGAGGGAGATGGAGGGGGAGGGGACTTGTAAATATAAGGAGGTGGTGGAGATGGTGAAGGTGGGGGCGGAGAATTGTAAACATATGGTGGAGGAGGAGATGGTGAGGGTGGAGGAGGAGAATTATAAATATAAGGAGGCGGTGGTGATGGTGAAGGTGGTGGTGGGGACTTGTAAACATAAGGTGGAGGAGGAGATGGTGATGGTGGTGGAGGTGAGTTATACACATAAGGTGGGGGTGGAGATGGTGAAGGTGGGGGAGGAGAACTGTAAACATATGGTGGTAGGGGAGATGGTGAGGGTGGTGGAGGAGAGTTATAAATATAAGGAGGAGGTGGAGATGGTGATGGTGGGGGCGGAGAGCTGTAAATATATGGTGGGGGAGGAGATGGTGATGGCGGTGGTGGAGAGTTGTACACATATGGGGGAGGTGGAGATGGTGAAGGTGGTGGTGGAGACTTGTATACATAAGGAGGAGGGGGAGATGGTGAAGGTGGTGGCGGAGACTTGTAAACATAAGGTGGAGGTGGAGATGGTGATGGAGGTGGTGGAGACTTATAGAGATATGGTGGAGGTGGAGATGGTGAGGGTGGGGGAGGACTCTTGTAAACATAAGGTGGAGGAGGTGATGGAGATGGTGGAGGTGGAGACTTGTAAATATAGGGTGGAGGAGGCGAGTTGTAGACATAAGGAGGAGGTGGTGATGGTGAAGGTGGTGGTGGGGACTTATAGACATAAGGAGGAGGTGGTGATGGTGATGGTGGTGGAGGAGATTTATAAATGTAAGGAGGTGGGGATGAGGGTGGTGGCGGAGACTTGTAAACATATGGAGGAGGTGGTGATGGTGAAGGTGGTGGAGGAGATTTGTATACGTAAGGAGGAGGAGGTGATGGTGAAGGTGGTGGAGGGGACTTGTAAACATAGGGAGGAGGTGGTGAGGAGTAATAATACAAAGGTGGTGGTGGTGATGAGTCATAATACACGGGTGGTGGAGAAGGTGATGGAGGTGGTGGTGCTTTATAACCGTTAATAGGGAGTGGCACCTTTGGCAATGGTAGTGGTGGAAAGTTATACCAAGAAGATGGTGGTTTTGGCGGTTGATCACCATAAGATTGATCGTATGCCCCTACACTTATAGCCGTCAGACATAATGAAATGGCAAAAAGCACTCGAGGCCAATAAGTGGCCATTTTTGGTGAATAAGAACTCAGGTAGATCGCCGGAGAAACCCTCGATGCTAAAGAAGTTGTAATTGAAGACAAGAGTAGATAGAAGAAGTGAGTTGAGATATATTAGAGAAGGCAATCCCATTTTATATAGAAGAAGGCATTTGAACTAGTAAACTAAGTACCTATTTGTTTAACACAACTTGGAATCTCCAACCAGTCCTTTGAAGCTTTCAATAAGGATTAAGTAAAAAAATTGCAAACCGTTAGTTGGTAGATAAGCGGAAGGCACAACTTATCTTTTGTGGCAAGTAAGTGTCACGAAATTGTCAAAATACTAAATTGCCTAATTGTCAAATTAAATTTAATATCTATATTTGAAATTTGGACCATTATCAGTATTCACTCTTTTTGTCACATTTTTGATATTTTTAATCATATTTAAAAGAGAGTTGACATTAATAAAATTTAAGTGTGAGCATTGATATCTATAGTATAAATGAGAGAAGGGTTGTGAACAGTTGTATGAAACGTAGCATTGGCGGAAATTCCCATTTTGCCCTCACTGTTTTGTCTCTTTCTCGTTTTGCCCTCATAACTATCTATGTCGTACGACATGGGTGGCCATTTTTTTTTTTGATATATATAAAAAAAAAAAATCTCACGTGGCCTTGGACACGGGCATGTACTAGTATATATGTATATGTGAGCATTGATTGATGTATATATATATATATATATATATATATATATGTATATATATATATATATATGTATAATGATATAATCCATGCTTTGGAAGCATGCATAGACCCTAAGTTGACTTAGAAATTGTTGTTGCATGTGGGGGCAAATGTATTTATTCACTTCGTTCCAAATACCAAATATATGTATATTTTTTTCTCTCGAAACTAGTTTAAAATGTTCTTTTTTCCGGAGTCAAAAAAAAAAAAAAAAACTAGTTTAAAATATTTGTAAATTTGATTTTTAATCCCTATATCATTTTGTAAATCAGCGGATCAATAATAGCTTGTGCTTATTGAACACACACACACACATGAGTCGGTCTCTGGAGAAACGCGTTTCTCCATAAATTATGGAGAAACATGTTCTGAATATCCATCCCAAAGCTTCTGGATATTCAGAAGCTTTGGAACGGATATCCAAAAACAAATTTGGGGCAAAGGCCAAGTTTCTGAATATTCATCCCAAAGCTTCTGGATATCCAGAAGCTTTGGAACGGATATCCAGAAAAAAAGTTTGGGGCAAAGGCCAAACTTTTGGATATCCAGAAGCTTTGGAACGTATATCCAGAAAAAAAGTTTGGGGCAAAGGCCAAGCTTCTGGATATCCATCCCAAAGCTTCTGGATATCCAGAAGTCTTGGCCTGCATTGTCGCGCGACAAATCGGGACACGTTTCTCCATAAGTTATGAAGAAACACGTTTCTCCCCAGATTTTACGCGCACACACACACACACACACACACACACACACACACACACACACACACACACATATATATATATATATATATATATATATATATATATATACTCCCTCCGTCGCATTAATAACTTCACCTTTTGTCATTTTGGGTGTCCCATTTAAAGCTTCACCTTTCCTTTTTTGGCAAAGAATCTTTACTATTTTCTCCACTCATTCTCTCTCATATTTTACTATTACACTCACAACACTTTTCAAATTTACTATTTTCTCCACTCATTCTCTCTCCTATTTTACTATTATACTCACAACATTTTCTCCACCCTTAATTTGCGTGTCGGGATCAAAATGGTGAACTAAATATTGGGACGAAGGGAGTGTATATATATATATATATATATATATATATATATATATATATATATATATATATATATATATATATATATATATATATATACTCCCTCCGTCCCGAAACAATCTTCACACTTTTCCTTTTGGGCATCCCAAAACTTACTTCACACATTTAAAACTTACCTAAAATGGAGAGAGAATGAGTGGAGGGAATAGTAAAGATTCATTTGCCAAAAAAGGAAAGTAAAAGCTATTAACGGGACATCCAAAATGGCAAAATGAGAAGCTACTATTGGGACGGAGGGAGTATATTCGTGTCAAAACGAAATTCATTTTTATTCGGTATCTTGAAAAACTTATTTCCTCAATCTCACAAAATGATCTCATTTTATATTTTATTTAAAAATAAATATTGTGTTTCTAAATAAGAAATTAACTTTAAAGCGATTTTAACAATTTACAAGGAATGTACAAATAAAAAAAATATATACATTTTAAAAAAAAATATTGATAAGTCAAATACAATACTATTATGAGGCGGAAAGTATTATACGTTGAGAAAGGAAAATTATAAACGAATGACAGGGAAAGCATTAAAATAAATCCATATCCTAGTAAATTATTTTAATACTCACAACACCATTATAATTTACTATTCCCTCTCCTACATTATTTTAATGAGTGTAATTTGAAAATAGGAGAGAGAATGACTGGAGAGAATAGTAAATTATAATGGTGTTGTGAGTATTAAAATAATGTAGGAGAGAGAATGAGTGGAGGGAATAGTAAAGATTCATTTGCCAAAAAAGGAAAGTAGAAGCTATTAACGGGACACCCAAAATGGCAAAATGAGAAGCTACTATTGGGACGGAGGGAGTATATTCGTGTCAAAACGAAATTCATTTTCATTCGGTATCTTGAAAAACTTATTTCCTCAATCTCACAAAATGATCTCATTTTTTATTTTATTTAAAAATAAATATTGTGTTTCTAAATAAGAAATTAACTTTAAAGCGATTTTAACATTTTACAAGGAATGTACAAATAAAAAAAATATATACATTTTAAAAAAAAATATTGATAAGTCAAATACAATACTATTATGAGGCGGAAAGTATTATACGTTGAGAAAGGAAAATTATAAACGAATGACAGGGAAAGCATTAAAATTTAAAATAAATCCATATCCTAGTAAGGATGAATCGGTAAAATCTGAGGCCATTTTAATAACTAAACATTTAATTGATTTTCTAAAAAAAATACATTTAATTGATCATTTCAACCTTTTCCTTTTTATTGTTTCAATTAATTTCCATGGCCATTTTAATAAATTAGTTTTTTTAAGCATTTTGACAAATTAGTTTGAAAGACTAACTCTATTCAGGATAATATTTAATATATCAAATTTGAAAAAGTATACGATGATCTATCATTTTAACATACATAATTCTCCATATAAAATTTCAATAGATTTTATTTCAATCTAAAGCAAGCATCGACATAAATTAATATTGTTGGAAAAATATGTTGTGTATTAAGAAAATTGTGTATATTTTCTTACATTAATCGTTTGTCGTTTGACAAAGATTATTTTGAGTTAATGTTCCACTCCGTGAGAAAATTGAAATGATATATATATATATATATATATATATATATATATATATATATATATATATATATATATATATATATATATATATATATATATATATATATATATATATATATATATATATATATATATATATAAATCCTACTATTGATGTTCCATTATTCTTAAATTAATTGAGGGATACTAAGGATCTTTACCTTAGGATTTGGAAGGATCATTACCTTAGGATTTGGGTTTACAAAATGTGGAATCTATTACTATACAATGGCTGAAGTGAATTAATTGACACCCTTTCTAAATCTGTTTTTCGGCTCTTTTCTGTCCTTTGTATATGGAAACTCAAATTTAATGAAGCAAGTCAATTACCAGCTAGAAAAAGGATGTGCTATACTGATAATTAGTTTTTTGTAGGCATTTGTGCTCATTAAGAGCATTTATTTTAAATTTTTGAAAAATGGTTATTTTTTTAAATTGGAGTTAAACACAAAAAGAAATTAAAAAAAATTATTAATAATAGAGCTGTGAACTTTGTTTTCTAGGAGCATGGCTTTGGTTAAATGGATTGCTACATAATGATTTATTAGCGTATTCCCGAAAATCAATTATAGTTAGTCGATATTCAAACTAATTGAATAAGAAATATTAAACAGATAAAGTTATTAGAAAAGTCAATAGAATATGAAAGGGTACAATGGGACTATTCCATGGATTGTTGAAGGATTACTATCCCCTCAAACACTATAAATATACAATACAAGCAATATGACAAGGCACGTTTCTCTCAGCATCTCTCTTCTCTCTTCAGTGTTGAAAGTTAGGGCGGCACATAAATGATCCATTCTATCAAATAATCAAATGACGTTATCTGCAACTGTAAGTCTCATAGATTCAAAGTATTATTTTATTTTACAATTTAATGGACTTGTATATTTTTTATAAAACTAGCTAACTTTTGTGTTTCTTTTTTAGGATGGAAGAATTATGAGAAAGTTTGAAAGAAAGTTTAGAGAGCCTGACATATATTATATTTCTAATGTATCACTTTTTATAAAACTACTCTTTAATGAAATTTTTCCAATAATATTGGGTAGACTGTTGAGTTCAATTTCCATCTACTACAGATTTTTTATTTTTCTCAATAATCACTAAGGCTCTGTTTGTTTCAGAAAATAACTTTCGGAAAATGATTTCCTGGAAAATGTTTTCGAAAGGAAAAGCGTTTTTCAAAAATGTGGAAAACGCTCGAAAATGAGGAAGATGTTTTTCTGGAAAACAACTTCCTTAGGAAAATGGGGAAAATGGGAAATTCCGGAAAATGAAGATGTTTTTCGGAAAATTATTATTATTATTATTACTATTATTTTATTATTATTTTATTATTATTATTATTATTATTATTATTTTATTATTATTATTATTTTATTATTTTATTATTATTATTATTATTATTATTATTATTATTATTTTATTATTATTTTATTATTATTATTATTATTATTATTATTATTATTATTATTATTATTATTATTTTATTATTATTTTGTTATTATTATTATTATTATTTTATTATTATTATTTTATTATTATTTTATTATTATTATTTTGTTATTATTTTGTTATTATTATTATTATTATTTTATTATTTTATTATTATTATTATTATTATTATTATTATTATTATTATTATTATTTTATTATTATTTTATTATTATTATTTTATTATTATTATTTTCTTATTATCATTATTATTATAATTATAATTATTATTATTTTATTATTATTATTATTTTTATTATTATTTTATTATTAATATTATTATTTTATTATTATTTTATATTTATTATTATTTTATTCTTAATATTTTTTTTTTATTATTATTATTATTATTATTATTTTATTATTATTTTATTATTATTATTTTATTATTATATTGTTATTATTATTATTATTATTTTATTATTATTTTATTATTATTTTATTTTTATTATTTTATTATTATTTTATTATTATTATTATTATTATTTTATTATTTTGTTATTATTATTATTATTATTTTATTATTATTTTATTATTATTATTATTATTATTATTATTATTATTATTATTATTATTATTATTATTAAAATATTATCCATCCACTTTTTTTACACCATTTTTCAGAAAACAACTTCCTTAGGAAAATTCCGGAAAACGTTTTCCTTAGAAACGGCGGAAAATGTTTTCCGAAAAACATTTTCTCCATTTTTCGGAAAACTACCAAACACCGGAAAATGGGAAAACGTTTTCCGGAAAACAAACATGTTTCGGGGAAAATGGGGAAAACGTTTTCCGAAAAATTACCAAACACCGGAAAATGGGGAAAACGTTTTCCGAAAAACGTTTTCCTCCCATTTTCCTGGAAACAAACGGGGCCTAAGTTCAAAAGAAACATGCAAAAGAAAACAATTTAGGTAATTTATTGGGCTAGAGACCTTCGGGTTATAAGGATTACAAGATCAATGATTATTTGTGGTATGAAGTAAAAAAAGGTATGTATTTAAACTGTTTTTACAATTTGTTGAATAACTAACCAACGTTCTTCCGAATAAAAGTTCAAGTTTATGAGATGATACCTACCTAGTTTTGTGTTTAGCCATCAAGATTTTCATTATTTACCTCATACATTTGAATTATGGTTTTAGTAGCCGTTGAAGGTTATTTTGTTATCAATTAAGTATTATTATTGTTGTGGAAATTTGGGGTCGTTACAGTTGGTATCAAACCTGGTTTTAGATCCTTGGGAGTTTAGAATGTGTAAGAATAAGTTTGATTTGAGCTTTAGGTTTGACCTCGCATCATTCTTGGAGTGTTTGGTGTAGATTGATATGATAAGATTAGTTGCTTCAATGGATTATGAAAGTTTAGAGGACTAAACTTCTTTTAAGGGGGTAAGAATGTAATAACCCAAAATTTTTCGAGGATTATTTGGTAAATTGTTAAATTTTCAATTAGGCTTTTAGAGGGACTAATAATTATATTGAAGTCCTAGGAATTATATTATGTTGGTTTAAATTATTTAGATGAGTTGGGCTTTGGTATTGGGCTTAGGTTTAGTAAAACCCTTTTATAAATACTCCTTTATAGAAAACCCTAGAAGCCTAAATCTAATTACCGTGTTTAAGAAATAGTGAGAGAGGGAGGCGACGCTAATTACCGCAAAGAGAGAGAGAGAGAGAGCGCTGAGAGAGAGATCAAATAGAGGGGAAGAAGTCGACAGCAAGAAGGAGAAGAAGAACCGAGGAAGAAGGAAGAAGAGGGAAAGAAGACTCCATTATTGGTGATTGAGTTCAGTAAAGGTAACAAATACTTCCCTTGCTTGATTTCTAGGATAGAACAGCTTCTAAAATCCTAGAAAGAACCCTATAAATCTAAGGTAAGAGTAGAGATGGAAATCAGATTGTTGATTAATGAATTATGAAACCTTATTGTTGATTATAACCAAGAATGGGTAGGGGAATTAATTAATGTTGATTCGAATGGGCCATGCTGAGAAATTTCTATGGAATTAGGGTGTTGTATGTGTGCTAAGTGGGTGTGTGTCGTGTGGGTGAGAGGTTTGTGCACCGTATGCGTGTAGTTGATGTGCAGAGTGTGTGGTTGTGTTCTTGTTATGGGTGTGTGCGTGTTGCTGCCATGAGAGTGTCGGTGTGTAGGGGCAGCCGAATGGGTATTTGGAAGTAATTATAATAGAAAGAATGGGAAATAGAGTTTCAGTTAGCACCCCTAAAGTTTAGGAAGATTGCATAGTTATCCTTTTGATTAAGAAATGTACATTTAGTCCAGAAGTTTAAGAAGATATTTCACTTAGTATCTTACACTATGCATTATATTTCTTTGATAGATTTTGGAAGGCACATTTGAGGGCTTGGTTGTCCTTCGAAAACATTAGCAAAGGCATCCATTCGAGGTAAGGGATTATACATCTTTAAGTTAATTGATTTCCGCTCCATTTCATTATTTAGGCTTCCGCATATTTCTTGGCGATGTACGTTCCTTTGATACGTAAAAGCTGACCTCGCGTCAGTATTTGTTTTGACTCCCTCGGTTACCGTTATTTGTTAATCTTTTGATATTCGTTTGCTTAAATCGTTCTTTTGGTTTCGTAAATACAGAATTTTATTGTTATTGTGAAAGTTCGTATTCTGTATAAAAATGAGTTTTGATATGATATGATTTTTGTTCCATCAATGATCGCTAAGTTAGACAACTCCGCTTCGCGGGGTATATTTGATATTTGGCCTTCGGGCAAACTTAGTACACCGCTTCAAATTAGTAGAAGGGTGTTCCCGTACACACTTTTAGGATTCCTCGGAGTCATTTTGTTCCCTTTATGGGATTCTGGTTTGATAAGGTCCATGGACCACTTATGTGATCACTGATGTCTATGGGTGGAGTGATTTGATTTACCTACGGCTAGTATGGGACAGTTGTAGATGAATTAGATTATACTCCAAAGTTAGTTTCTTGCCTTCGGCTTATCAGCTCCTTTGAAATTCCTAAAAATCTCTGTGAGTGGTTTAGTTAGTTGGAAACCGGGTATGGGACGGTTTTAATTTAAGTTAAATTCATTCGAAAGCCGCCTTCAATTTGGGAATGGCTTCATTAGGGTCATTTGAAACTCCAAAATATTTGTCAACTCAGTTTGTGAAATCGTTGAGATTTTGAAAGACATTTGTTTTGAGAATTTGGTAAATAACTATACTTCCGAAATTGTGCTTTGTTATGTCTTCGATTGTTAGCCTTGGAAATTGTATCGTTTGATATTCCTTTTCCTATCAGTCAACTCCTCCCTTAGTAACCCGTGAGGGGTTGCTATATGAACTTTACCGGGCATTGTTCGCTTCACTCCTTTCATCTTCTTTTCTTTTCTTCCCGTGATTTCAAATAGGGAGAATGTGATTCGGTTCGGAGCTTTTCATAAGGAGTTCAAGGATCGTTTTAGTTTATTTCATTTTAGACTCTTTTAGCTAGTTATCGCTGTTATTCGAGAGTTTGTAAGGACTTTTAAGAATTTTGTCGAGCTTTCAGCGGATTGTACTAGCCGTTGAAATTGTTACCGTTATCCGCATTTTAAATTATTTCAAATTGTGGTTAGTGTTACTGAATTATGATTTTAGTAAACCGTCGAAGGTTATTTTATTATCAATTAAGTTATTATTATTGTTCAGGAAATTTGGGGATCGCTAATGCTTGGTATCAAAAAGCCTGGTTTTAGATCCTCGGGAGCTTAGGAATGTGTAAGGATAAGTTTGATTTCAGCCTTAGGTTTGACCTCTGTATCATTCTCTTGAGAGTGTTTGGTGTAGATTGATATGATAAGATTAGTTGCTTAGTCGGATTATGAAAGTTTAGAGGACTAAACTTCTTTTAAGTGGGGTAAGAATGTAATAACCAAAAATTTTCGAGGATTATTTGTTAAATTGTTAAATTTTCAATTAGGCTTTTAGAGGAACTCCAATAATTATATTGAATTCCTAGGAATTATATTATGTGGGTTTAAATTATTTAGATGAGTTGGGCTTTGGTATTGGGCTTAGGTATAGTAAAACCCTTTTATAAATACTCCTTTATGAGAAAACCCTAGCGGCCTGGAATCTAATACTACCGTGTTTAAGAAATAGTGAGAGGTAGGGAGGCAAATGCTAATTATCGCAAGAGAGAGAGAGAGAGAGAGAGAGAGAGAGAGAGCCCCTGAGAGAGAGATCAAAACAGAGGGGGAGAAGTCAGACGGCGAGGGAAGGAGAAGAAGAATCGAGGGAAGAGAGCAAGGAAGAAGAGGGGAAAGAAGACTCCATTTGTGCTTGGTGATCGAGTTCAGAAGGTAACCAATACTTCCCTTTGCTTGATTTCTAGTATAGAACAACTTATAAAACTCCTAGAAAGAATCCTAGAAATCTAAGGTAATGAGTAGAGATGGAAACTCAGATTGTTGATTAATGAATTATGAAACCTTTATTTGTTGATTATAACCAAGAATTGGGTAGGGGGATTATTGAATGTTGATTCGAATGGGCCATCCTGAGAAATTTCTATAGAATTAGGGTGTTGTATGTGTGCTAAGCTGGGTGTGTCAGTCGTGGTGGTTAGAGAGGTCTCGTGCAGCGCGTATGCGTGGTAGTTGATATGCCGAGTGTGCGGCCGTGTTCCTGTTTTGGTGGGCGCCAAGGTGTTTGCTACTATGAGAGTATCAATATGTAGGGGCAGCCAAACGGGTATTTGGAAGTAATCATAATAGAAAGAATGGGAAAATAGAGTTTCACTTAAAGCACCCCTAAAGTTTAGAGAGGATTGCATAGTTATCCTTTTCGATTTAGAAATGTACATTTAAGGTCCAGAAGTTTAAAAAGATATTTCACTTAGTATCTTACACTATGAATTATATTTTCTTTTCGATAGATTTTGGAAGGCACATTTCAGGGCTTGGTTCTCCTTCGAAAACATTAGCAAAGGCATCCATTCAGAGGTGTAAGGGATTATACATCTTTAAGTTAATTGATTTCCGACTCCGTTTCACATTATTTAGGCTTCATCATATTTCTTGGCTATGGCGTTCCTTTGAATACGTAAAAGCCGACCTCACGTTAGTATTTTGTTTCTGACTCCCTCTGCTACCGTTATTTGCTAATCTTTTGCTATTCGTTTGCTTAAATCGCTCTTTTGGTTTCGTAAATATGGAATTTTATTATTATTGTGAAAGTTCGTATTCTATATAAAAATGAGTTTTTATATGATATGATTTTTTGTTCCATCAATGATCACAAGTTAGGAAAACATCTTGGCGGGTATATTTGATATTTGGCCTTCGGGCAAAACTTAGTACACCGCTTCAAATTAGTGGTGGGGTGTCTTGACACACCTCGTTTTAGGATTTATCTCGCGGAGTCATTTTGTTCTCTTTATGGGATTTGGTTTGATAAGGTCAGGTGGACCACTTATGTGATCATGATGTTCGTGAGTGATTTGATTACCTACCGCTAGTATGGGGACCAAGGTTGTAGATAATTAGATTACTTCCGAGTTAGTTTTGGTTAGTTTATTAGTCCTTTAAAATTCCTAAAAATCTGTGAGTGGTTTAGTTAGTTAAAATTGGTATGGGACGGTTTTAATTAAGTAAATCATTCGAGTCAGTTTGAATCGATTTCGTCATCATTTGAAACTCCAAAATATTTGTCAACTCAGTTTCAGGAAATCGTTGAGATTTTGAAAGACATGTGGTTTGAGAATTTGGTAAATAACTATATTCGAAATTGTGCTTTGTTATGTATTCGATTGTTATTTGGACTTTGTACCGTTTGATATTCCTTCAGGTCAACTCCTCCTTAGTAATCTGAGGGGTTGTATATGAACTTACCGGGCATTGCTTCGCTACCACCCTTTCATCTTCTTTCTTTTCTTCCGCATTTCAAATAGGAGAATGTGATTCGGTTCGGGAGCACTTCATAAGGAGTTCAAGGAATCGTTTTAGTTTATTTCAATTTAGACTCTTTAGCTAGTTATTGGCTGTTATTCGAGAGCTCAGGAAGTAAGACTTTAAAGATTTTGTTGAGCTAGTCGAGATTGTACTGAGACGCTTGAAATTGTTACCGTTATCCGCATTTAAGTTATTTCAAATTGTGGTTAGTGTTTGAATTATGATTTTCTAGTAGCCGTTGAAGGTTATTTTATTATCAATTAAGTATTATTATTGTTGTGGAAATTTGGGGTCAGTTAACAGTTGGTATCTAGAAAGCCTGGTTTTAGATCCTTGGGAATTTAGAATGTGTAAGGATAAGTTTGATTTGAGCCTTAGGCTTTCGATCTCCGCATTCATTCTTGGAGCGTTGTTTGGGTGTAGATTGGATATGATAAGATTAATGTTGCTCATTCGATTATGAAAGTTTAGAGGACTAAACTTCTCTTTAAGGGGTGTAAGAATGTAATAACCCAAAAATTTTCGAGGATTTATTTGCCTGTAAATTGTTAAATTTTCAATTAGGCTTTTTGTGAGGGACTAATAATTATATTGAATTCCTAGGAATTATATTATGTGGGTTTAAATTATTTAGATGGGTTAGCTTTGGTATTGGGCTTAGGTTTAGTAAAACCCTTTTAAAAATACTCCTTTATAGAAAACCCTAGCAGCCTAAATCTAATTACCGTGTTTAAGAAATAGTGAGAGAGGGAGGCGACGCTAATTACCGCAAAGAGAGAGAGAGAGAGAGCGCTGAGAAAGAGATCAAACAGAGGGGAAGAAGTCGACAGCAAGAAGGAGAAGAAGAACCGAGGAAGAAGGAAGAAGAGGGAAAGAAGACTCCATTGTTGGTGATTGTGTTTAGTAAAGGTAACCAATACTTCCCTTGCTTGATTTCTAGGATAGAACAGCTTATAAAATCCTAGAAAGAATCCTAGAAATCTAAGGTAAGAGTAGAGATGGAAATCAGATTGTTGATTAATGAATTATGAAACCTTATTGTTGATTATAACCAAGAATTGGGTAGGGGGATTATTGAATGTTGATTCGAATGGGCCATGCTGAGAAATTTCTATGGAATTAGGGTGTTGTATGTGTGCTAAGTGGGTGTGTGTCGTGTGGGTGAGAGGTCTGTGCAGCGTATGCGTGTAGTTGATGTGCAGAGTGTGCGTTTGTGTTCCTGTTATAGGTGTGTACGTGTTGCTGCCATGAGAGTGTCAGTGTGTAGGGGCAGCCGAATGGGTATTTGGAAGTAATCATAATAGAAAGAATGGGAAATAGAGTTTAACTTAGCACCCCTAAAGTTTAGGAGGATTGCATAGTTATCCTTTTGATTAAGAAATGTACATTTAGTCCAGAAGTTTAAGAAGATATTTCACTTAGTATCTTACACTATGCATTATATTTCTTTGATAGATTTTGGAAGGCATATTTGAGGGCTTGGTTCTCCTTCGAAAACATTAGCAAAGGCATCCATTCGAGGTAAGGGATTATACATCTTTAAGTTAATTGATTTCCGCTCCGTTTCATTATTTAGGCTTCATCATATTTCTTGGCGATGTACGTTCCTTTGATACGTAAAAGCTGACCTCACGTTAGTATTTGTTTTGACTCCCTCGGTTACCGTTATTTGCTAATCTTTTGCTATTCGTTTGCTTAAATCGTTCTTTTGGTTTCGTAAATATGGAATTTTATTATTATTGTGAAAGTTCGTATTCTATATAAAAATGAGTTTTTATATGATATGATTTTTGTTCCATCAATGATAGCAAGTTAGACAACCTGCTTCGGCAGGGTATATTTGATATTTGGCCTTCGGGCAAACTTAGTACACCGCTTCAAATTAGTGGTGGGTGTTCCGCACACACTGTTTAGGACTCTGCAGAGTCATTTTGTTCCCTTTATGGGATTTGGTTTGATAAGGTCAGTGGACCACTTATGTGATCATGATGTCTGTGAGTGATTTGATTACCTACGGCTAGTATGGGACAGTTGTAGATAATTAGATTACTCGAGTTAGTTTTGTTCAGCTTATCAGTCCTTTGAAATTCCTAAAAATCTGTGAGTGGTTTAGTTAATTAAAACTGGTATGGGACGGTTTTAATTAAGTAAATCATTCGAGTCAGTTTGAATTGATTTCGTCATCATTTGAAACTCCAAAATATTTGTCAACTCAGTTTGTGAAATCGTTGAGATTTTGAAAGACATTTGGTTTGAGATTTTGGTAAATAACTATATTCGAAATTGTGCTTTGTTATGTCTTCGATTGTTATTTGAAAATTGTATCGTTTTATATTCCTTCTGGTCAACTCCTCCTTAGTAACCGGCGGGGTTGTATATGAACTTACTGGGCATTGTTCGCTCACCCTTTCATCTTCTTTTCTTCCAGATTTCAAATAGGGAGAATGTGATTCGGTTCGGGAGCACTTCATAAGGAGTTCAAGGATCGTTTTAGTTTATTTTATTTTAGACTCTTTAGCTAGTTATTGCTCGTTATTCGAGAGCTCAGTAAGACTTTAAGAATTTCGTTGAGCTAGTGGATTGTACTAGCCGTTGAAATTGTTACCGTTATCCGCATTTAAGTTATTTCAAATTGTGGTTAGTGTTTGAATTATGATTTTAGTAGCCGTTGAAGGTTATTTTATTATCAATTAAGTATTATTATTGTTTTGGAAATTTGGGGTCGTTACAGTTGGTATCAAAGCCTGGGTTTAGATCCTTGGGAGTTTAGAATGTGTAAGGATAAAGTTTGATTTGAGCCTTAGGTTTGACCTCAGTATCATTCTTGGAGTGTTTGGTGTAGATTGATATGATAAGATTAGTTGCTTCATCGGATTATGAAAGTTTAGAGGACTAAACTTCTATTAAGGGGGTTAGAATGTAATAACCCAAAATTTTCGAGGATTATTTGGTAAATTGTTAAATTTTCAATTAGACTTTTAGAGGGACTAATAATTATATTGAATTCCTAGGAATTATATTATGTGGGTTTAAATTATTTAGATGAGTTGGGCTCTGGTATTGGGCTTAGGTTTAGTAAAACCCTTTTATAAATGAGTCCTTTATAGAAAACCCTAGCAGCCTAAATCTAATTACTGTGTTTAAGAAATAGTGAGAGAGGGAGGCGATGCTGATTATCGCGAAGAGAGAGAGAGAGAGCGCTGAGAGAGAGATCAAACAGAGGGGAAGAAGTCGACAGCAAGAAGGAGAAGAAGAACCGAGGAAGAAGGAAGAAGAGGGAAAGAAGACTCCATTGTTGGTGATTGAGTTCAGTAAAGGTAACCAATACTTCCCTTGCTTGATTTCTAGGATAGAAAAGCTTATAAAATCCTAGAAAGAATCCTAGAAATCTAAGGTAAGAGTAGAGATGGAAATCAGATTGTTGATTAATGAATTATGAAACCTTATTGTTGATTATAACCAAGAATTGGGTAGGGGGATTATTGAATGTTGATTCGAATGGGCCATGCTGAGAAATTTCTATGGAATTAGGGTGTTGTATGTGTGCTAAGTGGGTGTGTGTCATGTGGGTGAGAGGTCTGTGCAGCGTATGCGTGTAGTTGATGTGCAGAGTGTGCGGTTGTGTTCATGTTATGGGTGTGTGCGTGTTGCTGCCATGAGAGTGTCGGTGTGTAGGGGCAGCCGAATGGGTATTTGGAAGTAATCATAATAGAAAGAATGGGAAAAAGAGTTTCAGTTAGCACCCCTAAAGTTTAGGAGAATTGCATAGTTATCCTTTTGATTAAGAAATGTACATTTAGTCCAGAAGTTTAAGAAGATATTTCACTTAGTATCTTATACTATGCATTATATTTCTTTGATAGATTTTGGAAGGCACATTTGAGGGCTTGGTTGTCCTTCAAAAACATTAGCAAAGGCATCCATTCAAGGTAAGGGATTATACATCTTTAAGTTAATTGATTTCCGATCCGTTTCATTATTTAGGCTTTCACATATTTCTTGGCGATGTACGTTCCTTTGATACGTAAAAGCTGACCTCTCGTCAGTATTTGTTTTGACTGCCTCGATTACCGTTATTTGCTAATCTTTTGCTATTCACTTACTTAAATCGTTCTTTTTGTTTCGTAAATACGGAATTTTATTGTTATTGTGAAAGTTCGTATTCTGTATAAAATGAGTTTTGATATGATATGATTTTTGTTCCATCAATGATCGCTAAGTTAGACAACCTGCTTCGGCGGGGTATATTTGATATTTGGCCTTCGGGCAAACTTAGTACACCGCTTCAAATTAGTGGTGGGGTGTTCCGGATACACTGTTTAGGACTCTGCGGAGTCATTTTGTTCCCTTTATGGGATTTGGTTTGATAAGGTCAGTGGACCACTTATGTGATCATGATGTATGTGAGTGATTTGATTACCTACGGCTGGTATGGGACAGTTGTAGATAATTAGATTACTCAAGTTAGTTTTGTTCAGCTTACCAGTCCTTTGAAATTTCTAAAAATCTGTGAGTGGTTTAGTTAGTTAATACTGGTATGGGACGGTTTTAATTAAGTAAATCATTCGAGTCAGTTTGAATCGATTTTGTCATCATTTGAAACTCCAAAATATTTGTCAACTCAGTTTGTGAAATCGTTGAGATTTTGAAAGACATTTGGTTTGAGAATTTGGTAAATAACTATATTCGAAATTTTGCTTTGTTATGTCTTCGATTGTTATTTGGAAATTGTATCGTTTGATATTCCTTCTGGTCAACTCCTCCTTAGTAACCAGAGGGGTTGTATATGAACTTACTGGGCAATATTCGCTCACCCTTTCATCTTCTTTTCTTCTAGATTTCAAATAGGGAGAATGTGATTCGGTTCGGGAGCACTTCATAAGGAATTCAAGGATCGTTTTAGTTTATTTCATTTTAGACTCCTTAGCTAGTTATTGCAGCTTGCTCGAGAGTTTGTCGACTTTAAGGATTTTGTTGAGCTAGTGGATTGTACTAGACGTTGAAATTGTTACCGTTATCCGCATTTAAGTTATTTCAAATTGTGGTTAGTGTTTGAATTATGGTTTTAGTAGCCGTTGAAGGTTATTTTATTATCAATTAAGTATTATTATTGTTGTGGAAATTGGGGTCGTTACGGTTGGTATCAAAGCCTGGTTTTAGATCCTTGGGAGTTTAAAATGTGTAAGAATAAGTTTGATTTGAGCCTTAGGTTTGACCTCAGTATCATTCTTGGAGTGTTTGGTGTAGATTGATATGATAAGATTAGTTCCTTCATCGGATTATAAAAGTTTAGAGGACTAAACTTCTTTTAAGGGGGTAAGAATGTAATAATCCAAAAATTTTTGAGGATTATTTGGTAAATTGTTAAATTTTCAATTAGGCTTTTAGAGGGACTAATAATTTATTGAAGTCCTAGGAATTATATTATGTGGGTTTAAATTATTAAGATGAGTTCAGCTTTGGTATTGGGCTTAGGTTTAGTAAAACCCTTTTATAAATACTCCTTTATACAAAACCCTAGCGTTGCCTAAATCTAATTACAGTGTTTAAGAAATAGTGAGAGAGGGAGGCAATGCTAATTATCGCGAAGAGAGAGAGAGAGAGAGAGAGAGAGAGAGAGAGCGCTGAGAGAGGGATCAAACAGAGGGGAAGAAGTCGACAGCAAGAAGGAGAAGAAGAACCGAGGAAGAAGGAAGAAGAGGGAAAGAAGACTCCATTGTTGGTGATTGAAGTTCAAGAAAGGTAACCAATACTTCCCGCTTGCTTGATTTCTAGGATAGAACAAACTCTTATAAAATCCTAGAAAGAACCCTATAAATCTAAGGTAAGAGTAGAGATGGAAATCGATTGTTGATTAATGAATTATGAAACCTTGTTGATTATAACCAAGAATCGGGTAGGGATTATTGAATGTTGATTCGAATGTGGCCATGCTGAGAAATTTCTATGGAATTAGGGTGTTGTATGTGTGCTAAGGGGGTGTGTGTCGTGTGGGTGAGAGGTCTGTGCAGCGTATGCGTGTAGTTGATGTGCAGAGAGTGCGGTTGTGTTCCTTTTATGGGTGTGTGCGTGTTGCTGTCATGAGAGTGTCGGTGTGTAGAAAGTGAATGGGTATTTGGAAGTAATCATAATAGAATGAATGGGAAAAAGGGTTTCACTTAGCACCCCTAAAGTTTAGGAGAATTGCATAGTTATCCTTTTGATTAAGAAATGTACATTTAGTTCAGAAGTTTAAGAAGATATTTCACTTAGTATCTTATACTATGCATTATATTTCTTTGATAGATTTTGGAAGGCACATTTGAGGGCTTGGTTGTCCTTCGAAAACATTGGCAGAGGCATCCATTCGAGGTAAGGGATTATACATCTTTAAGTTAATTGATTTCCGCTCCGTTTCATTATTTAGGCTTTCACATATTTCTTGGCGATGTACGTTCCTTTGATACGTAAAAGCCGACCTCGCGTCGCATTTGTTTTGACTCCTCGATTACCGTTATTTGCTAATCTTTTGCTATTCGTTTGCTTAAATCGTTCTTTTGGTTTCATAAATACGGAATTTTATTGTTATTGTGAAAGTTCGTATTCTGTATAAAAATGAGTTTTGATATGATATGATTTTTGTTCCATCAATGATCGCTAAGTTAGACAACCTGCTTCGGCGGGGTATATTTGATATTTGGCCTTGGGCAAACTTAGTTCACCGCACCAATGTAGTAGTGGTGGGGTGTTTCCGGATCTGTTTAGGACTCACACGTGAGTCAACCTTTGTGCTCCTTGTGGGCTTTTGTTCCCTTTATGGGATTTTGGTTTGATAAGGTCGGTGGACCACTTATGTGATCATGATGTACGTGAATGATTTGATTATCTACTACTGGTATGGGACGGTTGTAGATAATTAGATCATTCAAGTCAACTTTGTTCAGCTTACCAGTCCTTTGAAATTTCTAAAAATCTGTGAGTGGTTTAGTTAGTTAAGGCTGGTATGGGACAGTTTTAATTAAGTAAATCATTCGAGTCAATTTGAATCGATTTCGTCATCATTTGAAACTCCAAAATATTTGTCAACTCAGTTTGTGGAACCGTTGAGATTTTGAAAGACATTTGGTTTGAGATTTGGTAAATAACTATTTTGAATTTGTGTTCTGTTATGTCTTCGATTGTTATTTGGACTTTGTATCGTTTGATATTTCTTCAGGTCAACTCCTCCTTAGTAACCGGAGGGGTTGTATATGAACTTACTGGGCATTGTTCGCTCACCCTTTCATCTTCTTTTCTTCCAGATTTCATATAGGAAGAATGTGAAACGGTTCGGGAGCACTTCATAAGGAGTTCAAGGACCGTTTAGTTTATTTCATTTTAGTTTCTTTAGTTAGTTATTGCAGTTTGTTGAAGAGGCCGGAGTGGAGGGCAAAAATTCACGTGGGGGGTTGATTATCTATTTATGTATTATTTATTTATTTATTTATTTATTTATTTATATTTTTTATATTTTTTATATTTTATATTTTTTGTATTTTTATTTTATTTTATTTTATTATTTTTTATTATTATTATTATTATTATTATTATTATTTTTATTATTTTTTTTTCCAACAACCTTTTCACACGATGACATATGATGATTCATGTTAGCCGACCCCAAATTATTTTGGGACTAAGGCTTTGTTGTTGTTGTTGTTGTTATAGTTAGTTATTGCAGTTATTTGAGAGTTGTAAGACTTTAAGGAATTTTGTTGAGCTAGTGGATTGTACTAGCCGTTGAAATTGTTACCGTTATCCGCATTTAAGTTATTTCAAATTGTGGTTAGTGTTTGAATTATGGTTTTAGTAGCCGTTGGAGGTTATTTTATTACCAATTAAGTATTATTATTGTTGTGAAAATTCAGGGTCGTTACAGTTGGTATCAAAGCCTTGTCTTTAGATCTTTGGGAGTTTAAAATGGGTAAGGATAAGTTTGATTTTGGCTTTAGATCTTTGGGAGTTTAGAATGGGTAAGGATAAGTTTGATTTTGGCTTTAGATCTTTTGGAGTTTAGAATGGGTAAGGACAAGTTTGATTTTGGCTTTAGATCTTTGAGAGTTTAGAATGTGTGAGGATAAGTTTGATTTGAGCTTAGGTTTGACCTCAGTATCATTCTTGGAGTGTTTAGTGTAGATTGATATGGTAAGATTAATTGCTTCATCGAATTATGAAAGTTTAGAGGACTAAACTTCTTTTAAGGGGGTAAGAATGTAATAACCCAAAAATTTTCGAGGAATACTTGGTAAATTGTTAAATTTTCAATTAGGCTTTTAGAGGGACTAATAATTATATTGAAGTCCTAGAAATTATATTATGTGGGTTAAATTATTTAGATGAGTTGGACTTTGGTATTGGGCTTAG